>CM050518.1:41786261-42386261 GCA_027563665.1 Antrozous pallidus
TACCTTTTAGAAGTAGATGGGGTATAAATAATAAATAAATGAGGAATGACACTGTTATGAAATGAATGTCATATCCTGGCAGTCCTGTGAAAAGACAAGGCCCTGGGGAGGGAGAAGAAAAACATACGAACCACAAAGTCATCGAAAAGTGAGGTTTGAATGGAAATCTCTTCCATGCTGGAATGATTAGCATGATCAATTTCTTTGGGAAAATATAGGTACAGAGAGAACAAAATTTAATGTCAGAACCCACTAAGACAGAAAACTTTAGGAAAGAATTCCCTCTAGGCTGAAACATCCTTGAGAGTGACTGCATTCTACAATATGCATTTCTATCTTCCTTTAAAAATTCCTGGTACCTCACTTCATCCTTTGCTGCCCATAGGCATATGTTCCCCTCTAATTATTTGCCATTTAGAAAAAAATCTGCTAAAATTCCTTGTGCATCTGTCCCTTATTTAGTATATATTTGTGGTGCTTAAATATGATGGTTTATAACCCAGCAGCCATGCATATAAATACAAAACTTCCCCACCACAGAAAAATCTGTCTCCCGGAACATGTATATATAAAGTAAATTCAATATTACCAGGATATAAGTATGTACTACTTATCACATACATACATACACACACACACACACACACACACACACACACCCTTCAAAGACTTGGCTTCCAATGTATCTTCCAATCAATGCCTCCCAATATAAGTGCCAGTAATAATATACTTTCCAAAATAAATGTCTTTTAAATAGCTAGGGTCTTCTAGCCCTGAAAAGACATTAATAAATGTCTTTTAAATAGCTAGGGTCTTCTAGCCTATGAAATGGAATATAATAATTGTGTATGGAAATATCTTTAACTTAAAGATTTCCTCTAGAGCATACAGAGAACATAAAAAACTTGAAAAAATAAGACATAGTTTGGTAAGATCAAAAACCCAAAATCAAACAGGTTTAAGTCCTTCCTGCATCTCTTCCACATTCTTTCCTTCTCTTTGCCCATTTCTTCATTTTTCCTTCCTTCTTTTTCCTCTTCTTCCCTTTACATACATCTTTCCTTAAAGAAAAGGCACTTTTTTGAGGGGAAAACTAGCTTGGAAGCATAGAACCTAGGCTTCTAAATTTAGTTTTGCCAATAGTGAGTCATGTATCTGTTTCCTCATCTGAATTGAAGTAAATGATTGCTAGGCTGAAAAATAACTACTATTAATAACATTAATAGTAATCATAATGATGGTGATAATTTACTGTGTGCCAAACACTTTGCAGTGAGTGCAGTGAGGTAATTAACAGCATAAATTTGGGAGACCAAGTGCCTGGTTTGTGTCCCAGACCCTACCCCCTCTGAATTGATGACCCTGCAAGGTACTGAATGTCTTGAAGCCTCCATTTTCTCACTAATAAAATAGGACTAGTAATAACATCTATGTCATGAGTGCTTGTTCTGAGGAATAAATAAGTTAAGACATTAAAGGTACTCAGAATATAAATCATTTTTTATCATCTATCTCCACCTCAATGTAACTTTCATACAGAAAGAAAATATCTTTTGTTCAACATCATATTTAGATGGTATGGAGTTGTTAAATAAACAACTAAAATAGTGCTTGACACGTGGTGTGAAGCTATTAGATAAACAACTGTTAAGTGAATAAATAATGAATAAATAAACAGACAAACATGCCTTGTTATTTAGAACCAATGATTCTATGACTGAACTATTAAATACTTACGAGGTATAATTTACATGGTACTTTGCATGACCTCTGGCTTCAGGAAACTAATCATTCATTATGGGAATGAAGCTAAGTACATACAACTACTGTTATCATAGAGGAAAATTCACATTAGAAATATATAGGATGAAAACATTGCCAGGTAAGAGAAAAGATAATTTCATTCTGGGGGACGGGGAGTAGTCTTCCTACCCCATCATTCCTCCAAGAACATGTCAACAGACAATGTTTAGCTCTCCTCACCCATAGCAATAAAAAAGATACTCATATTCCCTTTCTTTTTAAAAATCTGCTTGATGTCATCACATTTCCTTTTTCTCCTACTCCTTGGGCATTCTTTTTCATTCTCACTCGAAGGCTTTTATAAAGGTTGGGAATCCTTCATCTATTGGGCCTTAGTCCACTTGTTGTGGAGACACCATACACAGTCTTGTACCTTCAACTGCCATCTATATGCTAACGGTCCTTCAGTTGTAGATATTTTGCTCAGCCTTTTCTGAGCTTTACACCCTTAACTCGAACCACCTACTTGATATCTTCACTTGAATAGTTTAAAAGTACTTCAAACTTAACACCAAAATCATGATCTTCTCCTTTTGCAACTAGACACTTACTAATGTTCCCTGGACTTATACAGAAATTGAACAATAAATTAAATTAGATTTATAAGAATCTTCTATTTCCAGGTCATGTGCTAGATGTATATATCTCATTTAATCTTCATTAAAATGTTCTGAGGTAGATAGCATTATCTTCATTTTTTAAGATATGTTCTTACTGATTTTTTAGAGAGTGATGAAGGAAGAGGGAGAGAGAAAGAGAAACATCAATCTGTTTTCCACTGAACACCCCATAGTAGAGATCCCAGCCCCAATCCTGGGTGTGTGCCATGACAGGAAATCGAACCGGTAGTGTATCGAAAGATGACCAACCACCTGAGTCACATCAGCCAGGGTTAGCATTATCTTTATTTTTAAGATGAGAAGTAAGGCTCAGCGAAATTGCTTCTATTTCATTACAGACCATGGATTTTGGGCTATAAGTCGAAATTAAGAGGACGAATGTTTGTTGTTAAGAAATAATCATGACCCTTAATTTGAGCTCTTTATAAGCTAGAAGAGCTTGTTATACTGTGAAAATCCTGATTCATATGGAGAGATATTTGGTGAATCAATGAGAGTTCTACCCAGGGAAAGGGAGAATGTATATAGCAACAGCCTAACCTGATAAAAACAAACAATAAAAAAGTAGAAAAACTTACATAAGAGAAATATAAATGGAGGGAAACTTTTTTAAATCTAATTAAGTAAAATCTGTAAAATATAAAGATATTAAATATCTTTGTGAATGAAAAGCTACAATAATGGAAATGTTTTAAATCAATATCTATATTCATAGTCAAAATAAGAACCACAAAAGGCTCTCAGAAAGCATGTAACTAAAATCAATGCTAAGCAAGGTTTTCTAAAGCAAGAAAAAAACCTCATTTGGTGGCTAAATCTCTCTCTGACCCAAGCCCAGAGCCCAGAGACAATGCATTTCATAGTCTTCTCCTCCATCTGGGCGTCCCTCCAGAAGCCACAAGTCCCGACATGTTTTTTGCACAACATGAATGACTGTACTCATGCCCTGGCCTAGTATAAAGTATGTATCTTTTCTTGGTAATGGGTAATTATGCCATCGTATTGCTCTCACCCAAGAATAAATTTTCTTCTCTTCTATGATAATACTTAAAAATTCCATTTATCAGACTGACTCATCAGTAAGTCTTCCTCAATTCAGATGAGTTAGCCCCCATTGCAAAACCTGTGGATTCCACTGTTTCTTGACATGATCTATCACAGACTATTAAAGGTTGCCCTGCTCAACTATTCACAGGTAGGTAATGACTCCTTGGAGTGGAGACCTCTGTGCTTGGAATTCCTCTCTCCGCACATGGCTGGCTGGAGTTTCCCAGACTGAGGGAATTAGGACATGTTGACCTTAAATGGCAGTATATTATTCACAGAATATTAACATTAGAACATTCATCACCCTCTATCCACAGTTTTAGATCTTTGATCTCTCCAGCTGTCAAGAAAAAATATTTTCTGGCAGAGTGTAAATTGGATCAAACACTTATCTCCATCAATCTCAGAAAGATCCTGTTGCATTTTCTGGCTCACTAGAGAAAATATCTCTCTTCCAGGACCTGCCATGCCAAACTGACCATGATTTGTGGTAGGAAAGGACCATGGGTATGTAGGGGAGGCAGAATGAGTAAAAGGCAGTTCATCTTTTGGCTCTTACTCAGGGACCACAACCCCAGTAAAATGTGCAATTTCTAAGTTTTTCACCAGCAAATTGGGAAAGGCAAATTCTTAAAGCAAAGAACTGTTTGGGCTCCCAGATGAAAAATGCCACTTGTTAGCCATGTAAATCTCCAGAGTAGAGTCCTACTGAAGATGAATGAATAATCCAATATTTATAGTTGCTAAATAATCAAGCTATAAGTCAAACCCCACTCTAACATCAAACTCTAAGCTCATCCCATGGTTACATTTACAAGAATAAAAGAAGAAAGTAGATAATAAAAGAGTGGTAAGAAGAATGGAAAGAGTTAGTTAATTCTGACATTGTGGATGCTGGGTTTCAGAAGATAAAAATACTAGAGTAGGAAAAAAACATAGGATTTGAAGTTGTGCTATCTTAGAAGTTGGCAAACTACCTTTAAGAATATGTAGTTTCAGAAAAACTCGTATGCTATATACCCTAGCGAGGGGTGCTGATTTGTAGGCCTGAAGTGTGTCCCTATTTTAATATGACCCCAAGAGGATTTAAGTGATGTGTAAACTACACTTTGACAACTATTGCCACAGTAGAAGATCTACTTGCACATTTTTACATAGAGGGAAAGGAGTCAGGGGACAAAAGATGATGAAAGAAAAGAGAAAAAGGGAACAATTTCTTAGAAAAGATCCCATGACAAGAGAGTTATAATAAGCTTGAATGCAAATGTTGAGGGTTGACAAGCGAATTAAGGAGGAGCACATTTTCTTCTACACATGAGAGAAGAAGGCAGTTGAAGGTTAGTTAGTGGCAGGTGTTCTAAGATCAACTACCTCAAATCAAGCAACACGTTTGAAAAGTCTGACATCTTTCCTAAAATTTTAGGACCCCTATTTCACTCTGTTGCCACTTTCTTTTCTACAACTTTTCTCTTCTGATGACTACTGGATCCATTTACAGTGGTGAACTAGGATTGAACAGTGAAGACCTGGAGCAAAAAGATAGCCAGTGGTAGATGATGATAAGAGAAAGAATGAGTTAGATTCAAGTCATCTCCACTAACAGTCTAAGGAGAATCACAGTTAGACTGGAGGTACTGAGGTGTTCTCCCAAGATCTAATGCTTCTTTGATTTCAACAAATGGATATATGGATATTCAAAATTGCTCATGGACCATGGGACAACTAAAGTCAAAGTTGTGCTATCTTAGAAGCTACAGAAGTAAGAGTATAAAATTCAGAATGGCAGAAGGTCTAACAGCTTGGAAAGTCATTACTTTGTGAAAGTCAATAAGAAGGGCAAAATAATGATATTTTCTTTTGATATTTGTGACATTTAACCCTTCTTCCTGTATGGTCTTTTCTTTATTAGGGTAGCTTCACACAGTGCTAAAATTAAAAGAAGAAAAAAAAAGTCCAGCAATCACAGTGTGGTCCCTTAATACTCGCTTTTTGTTTACATCTAATCTCTTACAGTTATTTTTAATACTGTTACCTGTTCCATCTACCTGCACTGCCAGGGAAGCATTCGGGTTTGCTGGTTTACACCACTTGCTTCAGAGTCTGACAGGATTGTCCATCACGACTTATCACTAACCAACTAGAAGTGCACCCTTCATCCGGATTATTTTACGCTGTCTGTCCCTCACTTTGCTTTTATGTAAAATGAGGATCATTTTGCTGTAAGATAAAATATGCAAATAACAGCACAGGGTTTGGCACATTGTAAGAGCAAATCACCAGTGGGTATTGTTACCACATTAGGATACTGACACACATTATGGACATTAGCAAAAAGCATTATGGATGTGGTTGGACAAAGGTCACTCTTGCTATTTACCATTTAATAGTGATGGAGCATGGACTTAATTTGCTCATATGTGAAAAGTCAGCTTTATATTTGTATCACATATCTAAAGATTGGACCTTAATCTGGGCTGTTTTGAAAATGCATGCCTCTGGTGACATGGAAAGAGAACAGAGAACCATATGATTAACTGTTTCTCCAAATACATCCAACTGTGTATGCTGCTGATGACAGTAATATCTGTGCAAGAAACACCACACATTTGCAATTGTACATATTTGTATTATATTAAGAGGAAAAATATATCACCTCGGTGGCTCCCAAAGCTTTTGCTTTGCTATTACTATATTTTAGTTCCAAACAAGCCTCCTTGCTTTACGACCGCTTCCCTCTGCACCTTTCTCTGCTTGGTCCCTCATGTGCCCAATCATCCATGTGCATGACGCTGACAGAGCCATTTCCTCTTCAGCTGTTACCCTTGAGTAGTTTTCCAGTCCTTTATAGGCTAACATTTAAAGGCATAATTCCTACCCACTTGCAACTTTTATTCTAAAGGAAATAAAAAAAATCAGGCTAAGATTTCCAGAGTAAAATAAGTTTTTCAAATACCTTTCACACATCACATATTTTCATTCAATGCTCTTACAATTGTAGGGCGAATTCGAACAAATCTTTTCTTCATTCGCTATGCTCAGCTATATTCCTCCTTCTGCTTCTATACACGGACTTCTAGTATTGTCTTTGCTCCTTATTAATTCCAACAAAAAAGTATTCAACCACATTAAACTTACTTAATTACAAATCATTAATTTTGAGTGGCAAGCAAATGTCTAGTTTTAATTACTGTGTACAATGTTTGTTTATTTGCATGGTAAAAAAAATAAAGCATTTTTTTCTGTTTAGTGAGACTGTCAAAATGATACAAGGAAGAATTCTGGTCCTGGTATTGAGTTTTAAAAACAGGAATATGAGACAACCCTTCCTTCCTGATCAGTCCTCAAGTATTCTCATCTAACATTATAGATAAGCCCTGGACGCTCAAGGGGCATATGTGTAATGAACTAGAAATACTGATTGCAGTGAAAGTCAGTAATTTCCCTCACTATGGTATGCTCATTGCTTAGCCCAGTGCCTGGCACAAAGTGAGTGATCAATACATATAAATTACAGGTAGTCTCCAACTTTCCCTGCAAATATATTGATTTATCAATAAGTCTATCTGCAGCCTATCAGACCTGAACTGAAAATGATTGCAAAGTTATTTTTATTAAATATTCTTTGATTTGGCTCAAAGATATTGGCAAATGCTGAGACTGTAACCATTTGGACTACACACGCTTCTGGCCTGCTTTCAAAACCACTAGCAGCATGTTTATCGGCTGGCTCTGCTCACTGGAATAAAAGCTCCACAAGGGCAAGCGATCTTTCCTGCTTTGCTTCCTGATGTGTCCCTAGTGCCTGGCACATAACTTAGTCTGATCACATATCTGCTGAAAGAATGGCATGTTAAACACGGCTTGTAAGACCTGCACGGCTGGCTCTCATGGCCATGGAGAACCAATTCCTCACGCTCTCCCTCTTACAGCGCTCTGAAGGAAATGTCCAATCCTTCCCTCTCCTAGCCTTCTGGAAAACTCATCCATCCTCATCCCTTCACCGGCTCCCTTTGCCTGAACACCTCCTTCAGTTCATTTGGATCTGAACTTAGATGCCAACTTCCCCAGCCTCCTCTGGGCTATGTCCCTTCCTGCTAGGGCTCCCATAGAACCCCGAACTTCTCTTGGACTTGTTTATTTCCCGTGTCTTTCCTGTGAGAGAAAGTCAACTCCAAGTATGTGGTATATTCAAGTGTGTATTCCCAGCACCAACCCATGCCAAGTATTTGGCAAAAACCTGGTGTTGAATAAATATTTGATGAAGGGAATTAATGAACCACTTAGAGACTGAACACAAATATCTGAAAGAACCATAAGAAGCACATGTCTATATACAGAGAAATTGATAACAATCAGTACATACAAGTCAATAAACTTACAAAAATATAGAATTTAATTAGCAATAGTTTGTTAACCTTTCCATAAGCTGCAGGTATTCTTGGCCTATTAACAGTGGAAATAAAACTTCACTTTTAAATCAAGATCCTATGATTAGCCCTGGCCAGTGCGGCTCAGATGGTTGAGTGTCCTCCTATGTACCAAAAGGTTATCAGGGCATGTGCCCGGGGTTTGCATGCTCCAAACCCACTAGGGGTCATGTAGGAGGCAGCCGAACTGATGTTTCTCTTTCTCTCTCCCTTTCTCTAAAATCAATAAAAATATATTTTTAAAAAGAGTCTATGATCAAAAGAAAGTTTGTGGATAAAGAAATAGTTATTAATATTCTGGGAAATAATTTCATGTGATTAATGACTTAACCATTTTATCATTCAAATAAGAACTTTAACTCTCTACGAAGGTTACCTTTTAAACTTGCCAAGAATTCTAAATAAGGGAAGTTGTTAATTTCAATGGCAAAATGAAATATACTATTATCCATTTTGTATAAAAACAAGTCAATACCTAAATTCCATACATCTTCTTTAACTTTGAGCCACAAAATTACAAAACATATAGAAGACTGAGTTTTCTCTCTGCATTTTAATTTTATTAAGTTAAATATTCATAATTCTACAGAAGAAAAAAAGGTCTATCTACTACCATGGCAACCTGTTACCTGGAACCTCATATGAGCAGCTATGAAACTACAACTATGAGCAGCCTGAGGTCAGCTCTGCACCCATAATGTGAGCAAAATATTACATGTATGAAAAAGCAGTTCTATCATTGATGTAATACAGATGCCTGAGCTCCACCTGCAGACAAAAAACAGTTCTATCATTCTAAAGGTAGTAGAATGTACAATAAAATATTCTTAACTAGATCACCATTTCACAGATTATTAAAAAAATTCATAAAATCAAGCTATAACAACTTTATCAAACAGTCTTAAAAACATATTTTACTGTGTACATTAGGTTGTACTAGACAGCCAAATATTACAAATATAACAAAATTGCCCAAGTACTTGTTAAAAACCTACTTGCTTACAATCAACAGGCTAATTTCATAGCAGTCTCAGCTATTGCCAAATTCTTCTGCATAAGACAAAGCTTTCTTACTTAATGTCATTTAATCTTGGCTGTATATTATAAAAAGTAACAAATGAATGTTCTTTTTGAAATATTTATAGTGCAGACTTTTCTCTAATATGGCTTGTCTTTCCTCTAAAGTAGTGAAAATAAATTAACAATTTTTCTACAATACAAGGAAAATCATTCCCACTGCATATACACAATGTTTAACTGTGAATCTACAACAACGACTATCTGTCATTCACATCACCATTACAGAGGTAAACCTTCAAGGTTATTAGACTAAGCCTATCAACTTGAAGGACAAATGAAAAAAAACAGAAATCAAGTCAGCCATTCTGGAAGTATGCACAATTTTAACACATTAAAAATTACTATGTTCTTTGACCTAAAAAAGTTATTAGTTTATGGCATGAAAATATCTTGATGGTAGTCAGGTGCTAAACAGGTGATAACTCATTTTTACTGAGGGAAAAATAAATAGAAGGATTTAAAAATAAGTACTCAGATCAAGAGAAATAAATCATTTTGGAAACCAGAATGACAGTTTTTTGAAGCAAAGTGTAGGTAAGATTCTCAAAACCTGGCATGACATCAGCATCACCAAATGCACACTTACATTTGATGCCTGGATTCCAGCCCAGACCTCAGACCTCTGAACACAGAATGTCTGCAGGTAGAGCCCAGGCATCTGTATTATGTCAATGGCTCAGGGGTAACTCAGATGGACAGCAAGAAAGGCTGAAGATCTACAAGATGTCGTCATACTTACTTATGGAGTTCAGGAACCATGGGTTGAGAGCTAAAGATTATTATTCATCAGATATACTTTATCAGATATACAAGAGCATTAGGAAATAGTGGGATAAAACAATACTCAAAATATACCAAAGCTTCTTTCTGCCATTCTCAGCCCAGCTCTTGTTTCGATTAGCACTTGTCAGTGGGATTGCTGTTGCCATGTTTGCAGTTGTCTCATTCATGTTCGTCCCCTCAATGAAACAGCAGACTCGCCCAATTCTGGCAGTCCCCAAAATAATGAGCTATGCTCAGGGCAATAACCAATCAAACTGAAATGGCTTTATATAAAAGATGAAAGAATGACCAAAAGGTGATGTAGCTTAGTTGGTCTTTCTTTTATGGATGAACTCAAGTAATCTAGCTTTCAGATACACTTAAACACAGAGCAACTACATAAGAGAAGCAAGAGCTCACAGGGGGTCTGTTCCTACAGTCTTGGTAGGAAAGATGGCTCTGGAGATTAATTTTATTTAGAATTTCTTTATGCTTTGGGAACAAGATACTGTAGGACAAATACTGTCGTGAATGAAAGTCTCTTTGTCCTTCTCCTACATGCTCAGAAATAATGTCCTGAAACACCTCTTTTATTCCATTCTTAGGTAGCAACTAAAGCAATATTGGAAGGTGGAAAGAACTGACCACAGTGAAACCCTCCTCATAACAGTATTTGTATTAATGAGTATCTTAAATTAATCTTTGGATACAAAGCAAAGTAAGTTTAATTCTGGGTACAGAAATGGACAGTCTTATTAGTAAGTGAGGATTACTAGACTCTAAAGTTTATGAAGGCAGAGTGGGAAATGCCAACGGGAAACAACAACCGTTACCCTGGGATGGGAGGTGTGTGCACATCAGGTCCAAATGCAGGAGCTGCAGTAAATGGAGGAAGGAAAGTGTACATTTGAAAATACAGCCTTTGCCAGCTCAAGGCAAGAACTCTATGAATCTCAAAAGAGCAGTAGAGGGTCAAGGATTCCTAAATCCATTCACTGGCAACTGGTAGGGAGCAACCACTGGCAAGAAGCTTGGTTTGGGTCCCTGGGAAGACTAGAGATCTTGGAAAGAGGATGCACATCTGAAGCATAGGAAAAGGAAACAGGCACCACACTGAGCACAGCCCAGCAACAGAAGATGCCGCCCTTCTCTGGACACTCTCCGTCAAGAAGCCAGTCAAAAATAAGAGCAGACATGGTAACAAAATGAATGAATGGCCTTTTATGCCTGGCATGAGGTAGGATTGTTTATAGTAGTGAGGGAGAAGGAACTTCAAATACCCTAAGGCAGGTCTGTCTTTTTCAGTGCTGCATTTCAGGATTTAGCACATGTCTAGCACTAAGAAATATCCAATAAATACTGGCTGAATCAGTGAATTAGTAAATACCCTGGAAAAAATAATAAGACTTAATACACACTTAACCAATATTTAATAAACATTGAACACCGGGCATAGTGAGGTAATTCTTTGACAGTGAATTTGAGGGACAAAAAAAGATGTTTGGATTATTCAACTCTCACAGATATTTTTTAAGTACACCAGCTTATTCCCTTTATAAGGATAAACTTCAAATAATTTAATGAATTAAACAGATAAAATAAATTAACAAAATTATTTCCAACCATTCCACAAAATATAGTTATTTTTCTTCTCTTTCTAGGCTTCTTCTTCATTCGTACCTTTTCAAGATTTTTAGGTAACAACTGCTAAATTTTAGGGTTTTCTATTTTTTCTTCTCACTCCTGCTCACTTGTTTTGGCAAGATTCTGATTTCTTTTATATTTCTTCCTTCTCCCTTGGAAAATTTATGTCTGTTTCTGGCATCTGTCTCCCATTCTCTTTTGTGAACACTGGGGTGAAAAATTCATTTATTTTTTAGTAGTGTCTTCATTATCTGTTAATAAATTCCCCTTTCTATATCTTCGGGGCTCGACAAACCACTTTTCAGATCTCCTGTTCTTTAAGTGCTTTCAGAAATAACCCATTATTATTTACCATCATCTCATAGGTAGTCTTTCTTCCTTTTGCCACTCTTAACTTTGGGAAGTTTTTAGTATTTTTAATATCTTCCTTTAACCATGCCAGTCTCCTCCTCTATAATTTGTTGTCAACTGTTTCTCTTTTTAAATAAATAATTGCTTCCTGCTTATCAGTGTCCTATCCTGTTTGCCTGATAGTTGGAATAGCCTTAACTTTGGGGCATCTGCTTACTGAATTTATCTCTAAGTGTGCATGCCCTACACAGTCCAGATGCTTTCCCTTTCATTACTTACCCTCTTTTCCCCATCCTCCTTTAACAGTCTAAAGTTCAAGAGCAGTAAATTTTGTTTCAAGGGACAGAAAGACTGCAGTTCTGCCTACATGCGTTCTGCATTTTTCAATGTTTAGATTAATGGCTCAGATAATACTTGCTATGAAAAGCATCATTTGATGACCAAATCTAGTGCAACAATCCATTAGGTCCAACTCCTACATGTGTTGCAAATTTGCATAACAAATCCCAGCTCTTTCTTTTCCTTCTCTAGTTCAACCACAAACTTGCTAAAGCCTTTAGCTGGATTGTCATCATGCTCCTAAAATATGCTCCAATTCTACACTTCCAATCATACCCTTTGTTTCACATAAAACTTAATCAAGAGTAGTTTTATGTAAGTTTCCTTGTACATAATGATAAATAGCTTAAGCTACATTCAGAACGTTCGCAACCATTATTTTTCTTTCTGTATCATACACAGATAAACCACATTTTATCTACGTTATTGTTTTTTCCATCATATCCATATTCTAGTGGTCCTTACTACCTACCTAATAGACAACATTTAACTCTTTTTCCATTACAATTTTTGTAACCTTTAATCATTAGCCAGCATTAGCTTGCACCTGTAATTTCAAGCAATGTCCATTTCTTCTAAACTAAAAAATTAATGAATGCTAGGAAGTTCCCCGATTTTCTAATCAATGCTTATCATACCCACCTATTGCATGTGTTGAACTTTCTGAAATATAAACTACACAAAACAGGACAGTTTGAGCCTGGCCAGTATGGCTCAGTGGTTGAGCATTCACTTATGAACCTGGAGCTCACAGTCTGATTTCCACTCAGGGCACATGCCCAGGTTGCAGGCTTGATCCCCAGTGTGGGGTGTGCAGGAGGCAGCCAATCAATGATTTCCTCTCATCATTCATGTTTCTAACTCTCTCTCTCCCTCTCCCTTCCTCTGTGAAATCAGTAAAAACATATATGTACATATAAAAAATAAAACAGCTTGAGCTCTCTGGCAGATACCAGCTGATAAATATGATAAAAGTGCAGAATGGTAAGGATTTTGCCCTTCTGATGTGGAAAAGTCTAGGGGAGTTAAATAATAATATTAAGTTAATGTAGCATCCGACCAGTAGAAATTGTTTAGCAGGCCACGCATAGTGTACATTTATATTCTGCCCTTTTATCGGAAAACAACAACAAACCAGCACGGCCTCATACCCAGTTTAAATACATGAAAATTTGCACAAACAGAAGTGACTTTCCTAGGATCACTAAGAATCATGGTGACCTGGCCTAATGGGTAATGCTTTTGAGTACCATATTTAACTGGATTGTCTTATAGCACTAATGTTTCTCCATTGACTCAACTTAGTAAGCAACGTATTTATCAAGCTATAATAGCCTGAAAATAATTAACAATGAACAATGTAGAAAATAGTCAATTACTGGCTTAAACTTTAAACAAGCACTTATAAGGAAGATTTAAAAAAAATCTATCTTGGCTATTGGGTCATTTTCCAGGCTACTAACTGCTAAACCATGTGCAGAACGTGCTTTCAATTTAGCCATCTAGATTTTCTCAAAAGGCAGATAGCTCTGCTCTGCAGGCAGAATCAAGTTGTTCATCAATTTGATTTTTAAAACAAGGCAGTTCTACAGGAAACCAATAAGCTATTGACACGGGTTATCTGAAAAAAGAAAAAGGGGGTGGGGGCAGTAGGTTTTAAAGACCTTAATTTGTCTTGTCTATGAAAAGCTAAAAATATAATATTACTTTGGTTTAGAAAAGGGGCAATAGTTGAATAAATGCTACAGCCCTCTCAGTTTCTGGCCATTACCACCAGTCTAGGCTCATTTGAGATAGAGCAGTAGCAATATGTGTCACTACAAATCACATGTAGAAGTCATGATGGCTTTTATAAGCTATAGACAAAATTTGAATGTTCCCTATCCAATAAACCACCTCATGCCTTACAAATAATCAGATACAGTGAAACTGAAAATTCCACTCTTATAATGGCTGCCTTCCCTCTCTTGATAACACCAGATCAAAATCTACACAGGAGGAAATGACCAGAACAGAAGCTAGGTATATGGAGGGACATTTGCAGCCTGAGTCTACAGAAGTTCTGCACACTGGTGTGATGAACCATTATAGGCTGGCTTTTGTTATGTATCATTTGTGCTTTTGTGAATATGACCAAACCTTGACTTGGTCAACCTAGACCTTGTATGAGGTCCCATTGCTTGGTTATAAAACAGGCTGCTGGATGCTAATCCATTCTCTCTTTGAGAAGGCCTCGCTATCAGCTTAATATCCTTACAGTAGGATCCCATCCTTCAAACTTCCTTAAGAGCTCACACATGCCTCTTCAGGGATCTTTTTGTCACAGAACTGTGTTCCTGAAAAGTTGTCATGATCCCAATTTTCACAGACTAAATCTAAAGTCATCCTTCAGCAAACCCTCTTTAAAGGAAATAATTACCTCTAAATTTATCTTTAGTATTATGCAAATTTTCATTTAACCTTCATTACTTATAATTTAACATCTGACTTGCCTTGTAATTTCGGTCTTAAAACTAGGTGTACATGAAGAGATTCATACTTAGGACTACTGTCTAGGTAATTTTAAGATTTTAGTTATTGTTGTTGTTTGTTTGATTTGAGTTCTCTTCTCATAAGGCCCAACAAAGTAGCCAGTCAACAGCAATTTTATTTATCATCATTTCCTATTTATTGCCTAAAAAATCTGACTAATAACACAACTCAAAAATAAGAATTGCATTTGTCTCTTCCATTGGTCACAGAAGAACCATTTCTCTTAAGCTTTTTTTTTTTCTCCCGACAGCAGAATCCTAATATAAAAATAAAAAGATCCCTACATTTATAGAAATGGTCCCCACGCTCACTGCAATAATAATAGTGAACATGGATTGAATGATCATAGAGTTCTAGGCACTCCTCAATGCCTTATAGATGCATTACCTCATTTATTTTATCCAACAATTATACCAGGTGGGCTTCATAATTATCAACATACATGTGAAAAAAAATATATGGAAAGGTTAGAGTTACAATTTAAATCCAAGAGTGCACACTGCTAAGCATCACACTGCACTGCTTATAGTCTTGACAGAGTAAAAGGATAGATTCAGAGCATATTTGCAGACCAAATCTGACAAGAAGAAATCTAACAACTCTAAAATAAAGTCTCATTGTACACAAGGACATAGATTATAAAGCAATTAACATTAAAAACATTAATCATTTTAGTGGACTGCAAGTTCAATTTTTAGTCAATGCTAAAACATAGTTGTGTGAATGGCAACTTAGCATTAACACTAAAAATAAAATAGTCCTATTATTGATTAATCCAGATCTGGATTATTGAGGTAAATCCTGGATTCACTACTTGGAGATGAAAAGAGACCAACTAGGACACATATAGACCAGAAATAAGAGGTGTGGTAAAACACTGTTCTCAGATATGTTAAATGGTTTCCAATGACACTTTTAAAAAATATGTTTTTATTGATTTCTGAGAGAGGAAGAGAGAAGGAGAGATAGGAACATCAATGATGATAGAGAACCATAGATCAATTGGCTGCCTCCTGAATGATCTCCATTGGAGATGGAGCCAGCAACCCAGGCATGTGGCCTGGCTGGAAACTGAACTGGTTCATGGGTCGACGCTCAACCTCTGAGCCACACAGGCCACGCTCCACTGACACTTTTGGAAGAGGCGCAGATTCTCATCCTGAGAAACATGTGGAAAGTGAGACAATACACAATCCTCAGAAGCTTCAGAAGAAAAACTAGCCAGGCTGACAGCTACAGATTGAGAACTGTATGAGAGTCAGAGCTGTCACAATGCAGTGAATTACCCTGTCAGTAGTAGCTTCTCCGGTGCAGTGTGTGCCTAAGCAGAAGAAGGGGTGCTGGTTGTGGACCCATTCATTCACACATTAGTCATAGTGTCACTTGTGTACCAACAACTTTGCTAGGGCCTCATCTAGAAGGAAGGGTTGTTACACTGGAAGGAAATCTGATGTAAATCAGATAGAAGACAAGAAAAGTTCTAAGTGCCATTCCACTTTAAGAATCTACAATGTCTTCCCAATATGGTGCTCTGAAACAAGTTTCATTTTAGTCTCAGTGAAAGGAAGTAGGGAGGGTGGGAGGAAGATAAAAGGAAATAATTTTAAAATAGCATACTAGGGATGAATGATTAAATATAACACTGAAAACAATTATGTGACCAAACCATGAATTAGCGAGGTTTTTTTTAAATGCCAAATTTGTAGAGAAGAAAATGATGAGACAGGTCATTTTAAGATCTTTAGAGAGCAAA
This sequence comes from Antrozous pallidus, assembly GCA_027563665.1. Classification (NCBI taxonomy): domain Eukaryota; kingdom Metazoa; phylum Chordata; class Mammalia; order Chiroptera; family Vespertilionidae; genus Antrozous; species Antrozous pallidus. The sequence continues at coordinate 41,802,620 of CM050518.1, forward strand.
ATGATTAATCAGAAAATAAGATCAATTTCCCCTGTTTTTGTTATCCATTCCCATGACTTCTATTACCACATATATTCCAAATCTGCACGCCAAATCTTCAGCCCAGAACCACAATCAATCCACCCATAGACATCTCAAAAATTCATTATGTCCAAAACTGATTTATCATCTTAATCCCCCATAACCTTACTCCCATATTACACATCCTAAAAGCTAAAGAGTAAAAATCAGCATGCTGAGGAGATCAGAAAGGAAAGATGGCAACACTGATGTGCTGAATCCATACAGGTGAGCTGCTACCGCCAGACATATCCTTAAATGAGGGAAAAAAACATCCTTATTTGGCTAACGTGCTATTATCAGGTATTTTATTAGCTGCAGCTGAACACACGCTTAACTGAGATTGCACCTCTGGGAGTTCTTTCCAAAATCTCTACAAGTTAGGCCGTGCAAGGTGGTTAGGAACAAGAGCCTTGGATTTCAGAAGATACAGGTTCAAATCTGCACTCTACTACACACCACCAGATAACCTGATCTCTCTGATCCTCAGTTGTCCCCTGTAAATGGGAATGACAATACCTATCAAAGAGGTTTACTGTAAGAAGCAAATAAGATAATATGTGTAAGTACTTAGTAGATGACTAGTACTCAGTGAGCACCAACACATTTTAGCCATTATTATGAGGAAGCTGATGGCTGGTAGCCCAGATATATAATCCAATAGCACCCTGTGCATATATTGATCCCTTCACCAATGCCCTGACTTATAATGATCTAATACCAATCTATTGCCTTCCTTAGACTATGGGCCATGCTGAAGGCAAGAAAAGTAGCATGTCACTATCTGGTACCTAACAGGGGTCTGGGTGGGACAGACTTCCATAAGTGTTAGATGAATGAAAGAATGAACCAAAAAATTAATTTGAGTGTTGAAGTTTATCATTTGGTTAGCTTCTAGTACAAATAGGTGATTTAAAAAATACATATACTGAGGACCATATGACTGCAGTCACTCTTATAACACATTAATTTTATTTTTCAAGAAGCTAATCAAACTTTTAAAGCAGCAAGATATTCTGATTTGCTTTCACCAATATGTAATTTGCCCTCTTCCTCGCTGCTGTAAGGCAACACTTCCTCTCCTTGAAAATCAAGACAGCTAAGACATGAAGTATAAAAACTACTCAGGATACAGCCAAGCCGAGAACAGGACTGAGGGTCTCTATCTTATCTTTTCTACCCCTTCCAATTTGCCTCTAGAAAAGGCTCTCCCTCTGAATATTTACTTGCAATGAAGTTATAAAATGAACAACCCCCATTGTTTTGTGGGGGCTAATGTGGGGATGCAAATGGTGGAAACTTCTCTGGCAAGTTAATAGTCTCCAAATACTAGAATTCATCAAAATAGCTTGTCAGCTGCAGTCAAACCCATACAAAACATTATTGGTTAGGAATGCTATTTAAATTTGACCGCTAAAATATGCTGCCTAATCACAATGACCATAGAAACAGGGTTTTCTATAACGACCTGCCTTTTCTTAGTCATCAATATTTTCCCATGTACTGGGAGCACTTTCTTTTTCTATAGGGAGGAATGCCCCTTCATTGTATGAAAAGGTGAGCTGGTCCGATAAAACTTTAACAGGTGTTGAAATTTATGTATTATATTACAGCCTTCCAAGCCTACACTAATTATTAATTATCCACCTAAGTGTATACCACTTTACCCATTCTGCCCCTTAACTAGAACACTCAGAAAAGCTATTGTACTCTGCCTACCTAACGGACCATGACTTGAACAGCTAAATGGCCTAGCAAATGCAAAGATTTTCCCACATGTACACTTGCCGGTGTTAATGTTGATGCACTGCCTTTGCAAGCAACTACATTTCTACAACCACATTCCACCTTGAGGAACACAGGTAACTTAAGGAGGGCATCTAGGTGTGGACAATATCAGCATGTTAGAGCTAATTTATAGAGCAGCTGCTTGCTTGTTTGCATTACTGTTTAGTTACAATTGCAGGAATAGAGTTCTCTTTCTTATTCTGCTCTGTGAATATTTTAAAGAAGTCACATAGAGGCTTCTTTTTATGCTAGAGCAGGTGTGAAGGCAATTCCACCCTTAAACTTGTATCAGCTCAGCTGAGAGAACAGCCGTAAATTTTTATTTCAGAACTAAATGAAACTCATGAGGATTTGGGGCAAAATCTCATTAACTGTTAAAATGCCTTTAAAAGACTGTGAGCAAGGTTGCTTTCTTCTCTTTTATTTCAATTTAGTGTTCAAACTATATATATAAAAGTTTGCAATGAATGAAAAATGCAGTAACAAAATTATACACATTTAGAACTATTTTATTTTTGAAGTAACAAAAATTTTCAAAGATCTCTCTCCCCACAACCACATTTCTATGGGTTAGGTGAGTAACAGAAATAAGGAAATCGGGTTAAAGTGAAAAATGGCTTGTCCAAGATCACCAAGAAATTACTCAGCACACTACCATTCAGTAGGTCCATTACAATGCCTAACAAAGGTTGTCTACAGCTATAATAGTGGTCTGCCAAAATATTTCAAGTACTCTATGCTCGCTGCATCTCAATTTCCAAATAATATTTGTGAGATCATCGATAAATAAGGAAAAGGGAAATCCACAATGAAAAAACATCACATGCAATATAAAGTGTGAATTTGATCCTGTCAGGAGATCAATGTTTAAGGCTTCCAAAAATATGGTCATTATGCTCATTACCAATTGCTCAGAAAGTTCTGAAGGAGACAGAGTCACCAATAAACTTTCCTCCATGATTTGGTATTGCCTAATTAAGTACAATCAGTTACACATAAAGAGTTTATGCTTGCATCCAAAGCATTCATATTTAGTTACTGAACTGTTAAGAGTACAGCTTGGTCTGAATAGCTACGGTGAGGAAAAGGCAAGAGTAATTAGTAACCTAGTAATTTCAGACTAAGGCAGCACTTTAATGTGATAATACAATGCCAGAAAATCATACTTTGTGATCAGAACATTATAAAATTAGCTTTTTGTGTGTTTCTTTCTCTCTTATCCTTCTCTTTTTTTGTCTCCACCAAATGTTATCAGATATTACACTGTCTACTTCATTCAGCTTTTATATGGCCCATGAGAGGGTGGCATTTAATTAATCACTTTCACTTTTTGCCAAAATTCACTATGTGACTGTCAAGTTTGCATAACACTTTTGCCAAACTGGTCAGATGCAATAAACAGAGAAGCAATCTAGATAAAATAAAAGTAGATATAATAATAATTCACAGTAACTGAATTTAAGTGTCTTCATTTAAACACAGAGCAACTACTCAAATGAGAAATTCGAACAAAGCACTAAAATTTGCCCAAGGTCAAACCAACATTCAGGTGAAAAAACCCCTGCTCAACCCACCATCCCCCACTTCCCCTATATTAAGGCTTTAGTGTGATTTCCAATCTATAGGTAGTTGTAAATGTTTTATTTTAAACATAAAAAAATAGCCAGCTATATTTTACACCAATTTAAAGTGAAGCTTCCTTACAGTTTTTCCTATTAATAAACATGTGTCAAGGAACTTAGGAGTAATTAATAAAAAATACCTGAGAAGATGAAAAACGTTTGGGCGCTATCTATTAAGTGTTTAGGAATAAATTTAATTTTATCCCAATCTATGCTCCATACATTTTGCAACTCTTGGTCAATAGGCCTGATATTCTGCAGAAGGAAATAAAATGACATCCACTAAATACCTCTTTCTACTAAATACTTATACACAGTTACTTGGGAAAGACTCAGAAACCTTTGGGAGTGAAGGGGATAAAAAAAAAAACCTAATCACAAACAGAGGCAACCTCCTTTGCCAAGCGTCTCTGGAGAAAAATGAACTGAAATGGAAGACTGTCTCCGGCACGTTCCTGAGAACATGGAAGGTGTGTAATCGTATCTCCTTGGTGAAAAGCATCCCACCTGACGGTTACTCCATTATTCAGATGACCTACAATGCAGGCAGAAAAATCTCAACTTGTCACCACTCGAGCACCACACCAAGGTGTTTTTAGCCAAGTGAACAATGAAACCTGAGCACATTTAAATTGGAGTGAAATATCGCTGGACGAAAATATTTCACAAAAGGACACACCTGAATTCAACATAGTTGTCCCAAAAGAGGTACTTATCTTATAGGATTACTGTTTTGGCTAAAAAAGAAATCTTTCCATTTGGTCTTGATGTTTAGAGAACTGAATATTCTATACTATCTCCACCTGTTCTTGCCTTCTGTTTCAATCTCATTAGACAGTAAGGTGTTTTAAAGCTGCTATCGCCCAATATAGATTTTTTAAATTAATTGCAGACCAAAGAGACAGAGTACTAATGTGTAACTTTGAAGTTCCCTAAGATTATAGTCAGAGAGCAGAGCAATTATTCCAATGTCTATCACTTTATCGCACTGCTCACAGTAACTATGGGGGAGGGGGGGTAGGTGTGGCAGATACCATTATCTTCATCTTAGAAATGTGAAAGTTGGGGCTCAGGACAAATTTATCCAAAGTCCCAGTCACCTTGAGGAGGAAAAGTCAAGTCGAAGACCACAGTGACCCCCAGTTAGTCCTTTATTCCATGATGCCTCTCAAGACTTGTAGAGCTAACGACTGAGTTCCCTTGCGTCTTTGGTCCTCATGCACATTATCATGTGAGCAAAGAAAACAGGTGTATTTGTATTGAAGGTCAATAGAGCACTGAAGAAAGATACATTATCTCATAGACTTTAGGTTTACAGATCCAGGAACTGCTCCGATGTGTTTCCTGGAGCTAATAGCCACTGAGGGGTTTGAGAAATGTAGTATTTAACCCCCTATCCAAGGATCCAGGCAAAAATTGTGTTCACTGTTTATTAGTATCTATCACAGACATATTTTAAGTGTCAAGCTTATGCAAAATCCAAAGAAACCATTGTTCCAATGAAAAACAGTGGAGTAAAACTTTATTATTAAATAAAAATGGCATATTTTATTTCGCATCCAGCTTACCTTTAATGACAGACGGCCCCTCCCCCTGCCTATGTTCTCAGTGGCCTGAGTCATGCATGTCTGTGTGCAGCAGAGGTGGGGAACTTCTGGCCAAAATTGGATCCAGCTCTCACCACAATTTCATGTAGTCTTGGCATGTTGATTAAAATTAAATGTTGTTTTTTGGCCACACCAATCCTCCACATTAAAGAACAACAAACATAATTGTGTACCTATTAAAACAAAATGGAGGGCTTTCTTTTGCCCCCGTCAGTGGGCATTCTTGTCTAGTGCTTCAGGATAATATGGCAGGTTGTTGGAAATAACTTCCCGGGAGACTATTTGGCAGTGGTGCAAGGGAACAATCGCTGTCTGTCACTTAGAGTGGCACATGCTGGGGCCTTGCTGCTCCAGCCTGCCCTGAATGGCTGCAGCAGGAGACTGTGGAGGTAGGCACTGACCTAAGGCTATGCCAAAGGCCACCAAGGGGACTGGTGGCTGGAGCTATGGGCCTGCTGCCCATGTGATCTGGATAACATGGCAGGCATTCAAACCAGACACCTACAAGTAAAGGTTCTCGGTGATTCGGATGTTAAGAGGTTGAGACTGGCTAGGTGCTGCCTACCTCAAGGGATGAGGACGAAGGCAAAGGCATTGACAATGAAGGAGAATAGTACGCCTCAGATTCCTTCTGCCCATGCGTGACTCTCATGCGTGAACTTTCTCTTTGCTCCTCATTGCAATACTTTTTTGTCTACTCCATCCTTTCTTTATGTCTTTCTCTCTAATTTGCTGGCCAGAATTTAGAGTTGAGATCCATTTTTATATTTTGCTTATTACATGGAATTTAGAGCCCTGTTCTTAACTTTTAAAACTGCTACATTGAAAATTATATACTTTCTCTTAAAAGAAACGAAATAAACCCGTAAGTTGCTAAGGCCTATACACATGCTTATTTCTGTCTCTTTCCACTGCTTGTGCAGAATCTGCTGTGTGTGCCCCATGCCCCCACTGAAACTCTGCAGCTGTGGATGGCCCTGGCTGGACTCACCCTTCCCTACTTCTTTCGGTGTCAAGCGTGGGCACTGAAGCTGTGGTGGTCATCCTGAGACAATGAGGAAAAGGACAAAAGAACCGGAGATACACCAACCCTGCCTTCAGCGGGCTGTAAACCAATTCCAAAAGAGGCTGCTAGTACGAGAACCGGTGTTCTGAAGCCACCATTTGTCACATTTTCCATTACTTCCAAGCAAAAGCATTCCTACCTGATACAAACTGCTTTTTACTTTTACTGGAATCCAAAAGAATTTATTTTCTCTTAGGGTCATTACGTTTCTATGTGAGAACTCTTTCCTCTGGTATTTAAAAGATCCATACTTTTCTGTTAACTGCAGTTTCAAGTAACATTTTTCTGGCATCAGTTCTTCTAAATTTTTAAAACCTGGTTTAGTCCATCTATTTTGACTATAAAAATGTTTATCATAGCATTAAATGTGCTATACTGGGTAGGCAGCTGAATGGAAAGGAAATGAGACCAATGAAAGAGGAACAGAAATGGTTATTAATTAGGCAAGAGAAAATAAGTTATCTTATCTGAACACTGGAAACACACTTGTTCAGTAGACTTTCAATAAATATTGATTTTATTTCCTTTTATAAGTATGATTATAAGTATGATAATATTTGGTGTGTTTACTGAAAACTGAAATCTATCACACTGTAATATGGTCTGTTTCCTAACAATAGGAAAAATTCTTTCCAGTCAAGGATACAATACCATAGAATATATTTCCATAGCTGGCTCTGGTTTAGGGTTTTATCCTGATACAGTAACATGTAAGCCCAACTTTAAGTTATGGGCTTTTCACTAAGGGTTTAAACCCTTTATATATCTGATTCCTGCTTTATTCATGAATGACACCGTTCAACAGCCATTTACAGAGGTCTATGCCAAAGGCTGGTCCATGCATAACACTTTTCTCCTGGTGATGTGATGTAACAGGTTATTATTATATCCTCAATCAATTAAGTCCCTTAACAACAGAGTTTGAATGAGTTAAGGTAGAAAAGAAATATTCATTTGAATCAGGCTTTAAAAATTACATTTGGAAAATATATCACTAGTGAAATCACTTGAAGGTAAAATAAAATAGAGACAAATGAATTAGAAAGAATAATTAACAACTCTAAAGATAAAATACAGTATAAAGATGAAATGGCACACCTAAAAGATCAATCAACAGATCTGTTCCACACTTAATTTAAAGACCTGAAAAGTGGCTGAGTGGGGACCCATAGGCATTTGTAGCAAGACAGAGAAGTGAAAGTTGTTCTGAGTCCCAGACTTAGTTCAAAGTCAGCATTAATAAAGTCATCCATGTTAACAGGATATCACTTAAAATGGTCTTATATGTTAATATTTTGGAAAGGCATTTTAAATTTAACATATTAAAATAAGGAAACTCCCAAAGAAACAAAAAAACTACCAAAAAATAAGGCCACTTTAAACATTTCTTTGCTAAGAAATTGCTTGTTACATTATCAGTCCAACAGATAACAGATGATATCAACATAACCTCAAGCTAAAAAGTGTCCTTAAAAAAAAACACAGTGAAAATGCACAGATAAGTCTTTACCAATGGACTTGCAAGATATCACTAAACTTTAGAATACTTTCTATGTGAACTGAAATATCTAAAGCTGATATCCATATTCACAACTCCATTTCATGAAGTTACTAAAATATTTGACCTCTATCACTTTCAAACATCCAATAATTGCCATTATTGCACAGGTTTTTATTTTCAATATTTATATTCCTGCATGGAAAAAGAAATCTGACCGAGATGTCAAGTTAAATCTTATCAATGCTTTTTTAAAAAACGATGCTTCTTGTGGTCCTTCTTTTCCTTTGTAGGTTAAAGTTTTCAAAATAGCTTTCCTATAAGAGCCTCATCATTGAGTTGTTCCAGTTTTACAAGGAAAAGAAACACTTCCTGTATTAGCTTCCACTCACATTTGCCGTTTTACAAGAAGACTGTGCCACTAGCCTCTGCCACTGGGATTTGAAAAAACTCACAACACTTCACCTTTATGCTGGACTAAACTCAGGGTAGCCATAAACACTTTGAAGTAATACAAACCTAAATATTCCTGCTAGGCAAACAGAGCAGTGGAACTGAATTATAATGAGCTAGCAGCTGTCACAATATGACCATAGTAACCAAATCAAAATATCAACCGCTAACCCAGATGAGATTCAAAGGTCATCCTATAAGCCAGCAGCTTTCTTCAGTTATGCCTGAAACATAGATCTGTTCTTGCAGTAAAATGTTCCACTGAGCTGGTTCAGAAACCAGTGACTCTATAGTGGGAAATTACTTAGTGCACTGACAGAGAGAGTACGGCTAGCGGGAAGAGAATCAAGTACCACAATAAGGAAACCGAACCATTCACAAAGGGACATGTAAAAACACAGCAGCTGATGTTGAACGAAGCTGCACCCAACCGCACAAAAGTATCACTTTTCACATTCTGCAGTTACCAAATGCATGTCTATAATCTTATTGGCAACTTGTTCACTCAAACAATCTGGTTTTCAATTAAGGCTCTGGGTCAATAGAAGGAAAATGCATCCTAAGATCCTTCCTGGATCAAAAAGTTTTAGCTGGAAAATATATTGTATACTCTTGTAAAAATATTTGGACAAATAATTACCTACAAAAGTTTAATGCTTGGCAAAAATAAAATAAAAAACAGTAAAGTTTTAAAAATACATACTCTCTGCATATAGTTCTTGCCAGAAATTTCAAACTATTTTATAGCACGTAGTTCTTTTAAAAACAAGACTCAGACCCATTGCCTCTCGGTCTGAGGAACATATTCTGAAAGCCACCCACGGACCACCTATATAGGTTTCATCTAACTACTTAAAACTGCAGCAAACAAGTTTCCAACAGGTCAGGTGTATAGTATTATCATATAATAAAAGCCTAATATCCTAAGTGTTCAGTCATCCAATTGTCTGTTCAATCAAAGCATAATATGCTAATAATATGCTAAGGCTGCTCAACCTCTCGCTATGATGTGCACTGACCACCAGGGGGCAGAGATTCGACCGGTCAACCAATGGCTATGACATGCACTGACCACCAGGGAAGACAGTCAACTGGTCAACCAGTCACTATGATGTTCACTGACCACAAGGAGGCAGATATTCCAACCAGTAAGTTAGCTTGCTCCTGGGGTCTGGCAGATCTAGACTGTGTGAGCCAGACACGCCCTGGAACCTTCCCAGGATCCTTCCCCGGCTGGCCAGCCTCCTGCGTCCCTCTCTAACCCCGATCATGCACTGGTGGGGTCCCTGGGCCTGAACTGCGACCTCTCACAATAGGGGACCCCTCAGGGGATGTTGGAGAGCTGGTTTTTGCCCAATCCTCCAGGCTAGGCCAAGGGACCCCACAAATTCATGCAACGGGCCTCTAGCCATTAATAATCACAAGTAGTCATAAGAAGTGATTTGCTTTCTATTCAGTAGAAAAAAGGTCACAGAAAATCAAACAGATAAAAATGCAAACTAACCGAATGAAAGCAATGAGCCAGGGACTCAGAAAATGCCAGGTAGAAGAGTCCATCAATTAATTGGTCAACACAGGCAGTCAACTCTGTGACTTGATGTTTAAACCTCTCAACTCCTCCACACTCATCCACACCAAAAGAAAAACAAAAAGACATGCACACTTATTTTTTCAAAGAACAAATTTAGGGGCTTGCTGTTTTATCTGCTTTAATTATGTTTTTTAAAGGATGTACATAGCATCAACTTCCAAAACTCTGTATAGCAACTCAAATTACAGAGTGCAACCTTGGTTATAAACCAAGAAATGTCATTAATTCTTCTAGCATAATAAGTGCTCTTATGTTCATTTGTTTATTTTTACTTCAGGGATTCATAAACTATTAAATAGAGCACTATATTCAGACATGAAAGCTTATTTCTAAAAGAGTAAATTAATGGAGTCACTCTATTAATCTTATAAATTATGACCCATTTTTCATAAAAAAGATATACAAGTAAATTGAATTTTATTATTTTGCTGCCAAACGTAAGTATTATATTACAAAAACTGTAACATTTATTCAAAACTATTGGTGTAAAATATCAAAGTTCAAGAATTGTAATAAAGTGTTTTATTAGCATTAATGGAGTTTATGAGCAAATGCTACCCATTCCTGCATCATTTCCCCAAAATAGTGGAGTGCCATAAAGAACAAAATATGTAATATTCATTTACCCCCAAAAGGAAAAAGTGGTTCGTTACTTTTGTCTTTACTTGTAATAAACTAAATTTCACTAAGTGAACCGTTTACAAAAGAAAAAAAAAATAAGGTCATCTGCAGTTAATAACTCTTTCCCATAAATTAATGTCACTTATTTCTGTAGCAGACGCCTAATACAGTTATAGGCTTGATTGATTTGACAATAGAGAATCTGGTCCAAAAAAGTGGCTGATTTATTCTAATGCTACAGCTTTTACTCTAATGTGACATCATAGTAGAATTAAGTCTCTGACATGTAAAGAAATCTTTGTAATTAATGAAAACTAAACATTCTAAGAATGGATACAGAAGTATTGTCAAAACTTATATTAAAATCTAATATCTTCTTTTGATAGAATGAGAACTTCCACAAAGATTATAACACAGAGTGAGTATTTGGACACAAAGAACAGTTTAGAATAAATCATATATTTTATGTGTTTAAATTGTTCTCTATGCTAGTAGATCTAATTTGGGTTTTGGTGTCCCTTTGTAAACTGATTGCCTTTAATTTCTTGAAAATGACCTAACTTCTCTTCGTTAAGATGCAACTTAACACCAAGCACTGCTCATCTCAAAAGTGGTTTCATTTTAAATAAACAGCAGCTTGGGCAAAATCAATGAGAATCTTTGTTCCCGAATCTGGCTCCGAGATACTCAAGCCAGGCAAGAAGGCGTGTGGGATGTGAGAAATTATAAGGGTGGGAAGAGTTTTTAATGTAGTATGGTGGTCAGTTCTCTAAAACTATTTCTTAAAAATTCTTTTCCAAACTGAAAATGCAAGCTATTTCATAGTTATTTAAATGACTTTTTCTCCCTTTCTCCTTTTTTGCACACTGCATCAGGCCCTCTCACTCTGAGGGTGACTTCTTTGACCCCAATCTGACACTGCACCGTTAATGTCAGATAAACCATTTAGCCCAAGCACAATTCTTTTCTGTGCAAAAATCTGCTTGAGGTGGAAAATGTAGCAGTTTGTAAACAATAAAGAGCCATGTTTCAGACCAGACAGCTTATCTAACAGAGAAGGCCTTTCATTGGGAGCAGTGGGTGGGAGCCTCCGGACATAGTAGCATTTCCTATCACAATGCCGGAGACTGTCTTGGCCTCCATATTTAAGAGTTTAATGGGAATGAGGGCAGACGGGATAAAGGAACACAGCTGACATCGACTTTCAGCTTAAACAACAGCTAAGTGAAAAGAACTCTCTCCTCTAGCTCTAGACAATCATTCACTTATATTTTAAATATTATTTGGGTTGAAAAATGAATTTGGTTGTTAAAACAGTTGCTCATAAGAACAAAGGAACAATAATTATTTACTATCTTTGTGTCGCTTAGCATATTTTATAACATTAATTTGTCAAGTTGTTCTTTAGGAAAACTTTTTAAATGCACATTACAGAAATTTCTAAATATTAATCACGATTTATTTATTCTATTTTACTTACTTTATTTTGTCAGAGGACAGTTTTAGAACCTACTAAGAAAGTTCTTTCATATACTCTTTAATTGCTACTTCTCAAGATTTTTATTTTCAAATTATTATTTTTCTATTTTATCAGGTTGGGTGAGGATGAGGAGTAATGACATTAGAATTTAAAATTATTACTACTGTACTGAAGAGTCTAGAGTTGTTTTTTCACCTTTAAGTTGATAAATATATCTGGCCATCTGCATCTGTACATCCTGAAAACAGGAAATGTGTTTTACCTTCTACCAACAACTGATGAAAAACTGGGACTCCTGTTTTAGCTATAAAGTTAAAACATATACATATATATTTATCATTTTAAAGTTTAAAAAGCACAAAGAGAATAGCATCTTTTGATCAAAGAGAATGTTTTAACTCTCAAAGTTGAGATGACACATAAGGGCACAACATATAATATTATCCATTAAAAGTAAATTGCTAGTATTTCTCTGTTTTGTCTATTTTATGATAAATATTTGAAATTCCTCAGATGGATTTAATGTGATTTGAGGGAGTTTGGAACCCTTACAGTTCCAAAGGCAGATTCAAGGACTAAAGTAATGAGTATAGTTTCATGGTTAAAAATAGGGACATTCTTTAAAAGCATTTGCCATTATGGTTTCAGAATGATATAACTATGGCCACGTGTTTTCCTTGCACTAAAAATTCAACTTCATTTATTGAGGATTCTCAAAAAAATTGGCCAAGTTGAGAGATTTACTAATATTGTTAAAAACTCACATTTTCCTAGAACAAATATTATTTTTCAATCAAAAATAAAGTAACCAGCTATTGAGACCTTGTAAGCCACTATGGATTATCTTTTCATTGCTTAAGTTACTGCTGTTAAACCAACATCCCACAGGGTAATAAAAACAGAAAACTATACTGACCGGTAGAAAGGGCATGCAGAGAGCTCGCAGACTGTCTCAAACGACAAATAGCTTGTTCTCAGTGAAGTAGGATGTTGCCTGCCTAGACCACTAGCACTAAAGTTCACCCCCTGATAAATACACAACCAGATTTTACAATTCAACTTGAAGGCACTACTCTGATTTAAACACAATAAACCTACATGAATTATTAAAGGAGTTTCCAAAATGCTACTAATAAAAATTCAGTTAATACTGACTATATCTCATCTCATTGCCAATGAGCAGACATAAAGTACATTTTTATTGTAAATATTCACCACTTTTGATTTCATCAACCTTTACTTAGAAAGTACTACTATTGCATCATTGAAATTGTGATAAATGCTTAGTATCTAAGGAAGACAAAATTTCCATATAAATTCCATGAAATTCTATAAATCCACATTCTAATGAAACATAGTTCTTTGTGTGTTATTACCAAGCACAAACTATTAATATTTCCTTCCAACTTAAAATTACTATAGAGAACTGACTAAAAATCCAAGTTCCTAAAAACAGAACATCTGTCTGGGTTTTTGTTCTCCCTCCCATGGTAAAACATATTCATTCAAAAAAGCCACACTAATTTAAAATTCGTCTTACTTTGTATTCTGGAATTGACAAAAGGTGGAGAGAGATTGTCATGTGATCCAAGGTCCCTGCTGGTCATGTGGTCATAGGGAGTCCCATCTCCATAGTTCTGTAAGTAAAATAACAGCATTTACACATATTATCTAATTCAATTTTACATGAAAAAAAATCAGCACATAAATTACCCAGTAGTGAGACCTCTCTTACCCACAGAAACTAAAGTCCAAAATTCTGACCCAGGAACCTCATTATAAGGAACCTGAATTTTCACAAGTACAGTAGTTAAGAGAGGGCTTTAGATTCTGCAGAGTTCAAATTTTCTTCATAATTGTTGTGAAATCTAGGGAATAATAATTGGACCAACTTGCATGAAATTGTTGAAGTGGTTAAATGAAATAATGCATGCAAAACACCCAACATAAAAAACATATTGTAAATATTAAGTTATTATTTTGATAGGCCCACATTATTTTTCTTAAAAGAGCAAGGTTGTACTATAAAAGAAAATACCCACAGCCTGTAATTGAATAGCTTTTGAAAGACCCAGGTAGAGGCTTTGAAGAAGCAACACATGGTTTTTTATGATATTGAAATTGCAGTGTTTTGTTACAGGTTATTATTGTAGTTGTAAGAGAAATGGATCATTCCATAAGTAATTACACATAGAATATTAAAATTATTATAATATGACTATGTATGAATGAACATCACAAATTTAGCATAAATGAGTACTTCTGGGTTTGGACAAAGTATACCATAAAAAATGGTTTTAAAGCAGACATTAACTTTGTTATTGTTAAGATCAACTCACTGTTTTATAGGAATTTAAAATTAAAATAATGTTTTTAAACTGCCTAGTCACTTACTTTTCATGGAGGAATTGATAACATATACGAAAGAAAAGCATGTGCTTATATATAATATAGTTCAAATTTCAATCTACAAACGTGCATTAAGAAACCAAAAATGAAAAAAAAAAAGTCATTCTGTTCAGCTGGTTGCACTGCCTATAAAGACTAAGTCAAATTTACTCAGAGGTGTCAGTTGGCATGTTAGCCAAAGGGCAGAATATGCTCACATAAAAAAGACGGATACTGCATGAAAAATGAAAATGAACGTCAGCTCACTAGAGAATAACTGGAAAACTTAAAGTTCTAAACAAACCCGTTCTCAGTTGCCTTCCCTTGTTTATAGAAATTAATTGATGATGCTGTAATCTAACACTGTCACTAAATAAGTGCATCGAAAGATGTCACACACCCAGCATGGGTTTTACCCTCACTCATTCTTTGCCAAGCATAACACTGGTTATTATGAAGGGTCCTCATCCTAAAAAGTTTCTAAAAGCTTAACATACATTATCTAATTTAAACCCCTGCACAGTACTGCAAGGTCGCTGATAGTATCACCATTTTAAGATGAGATAGACTTAGGCTGCATTAATACAAATCAGCCAAGATAATCTTTCTCATTCAAACTCCCTGGATTTAGAAAATATAAGTAGCAAAATATTTATTCAAATTATTCACCAATATATTCCCTGCAAAGAATGGCAGAACAGTTAATGAACACTAAATAAAATTCAGGATGATCCTAACCGGATCTTGTTCTCGGAAATATAATTAAAAGTACTGTGTGTATTAAACTGAGAAATCATAAGAAATTAAGTCTGAATGAACTAAACAATGAAGGGAAGCACTGTCATCTCCTACACTTGCTGTCAAGGGGAATGGATTTATTTCTGCAAGTGCAGACTGTAATATGAGGAGGAGGAAAGATTTCCTCAACCTAACCATATAATGCATTAGAATGTCAAACTCGACAGCTGGTACAAGGGCTGAATAAAGTTACTGGTAAGCTTAGAGATCCTGCTATACCCTGAAGACTAGAGTGAGAACCACAAGGCCAAAGGACAGATAAAAAGGGGGTAACTACAGCTTGCTAAAATGTCCTCATTATGACAGCTTGATTACCTACCTTCCTTGCCTCTTATGCCAAAACAGAGACCTCCTTCCCCCCAAATTTATGTGAATACTTAAAGCAAAATGTTATGCTCCCTACAGAATGCTTCAACTGTATAGCTGGTTGGGAGAGGTGCCGATGTTTGCTCAGCTATGGGCTCTACGTCTATTTTTAATTTGGGGCATTATATGCATATTATAAAAACTGAGGTGGATTCAACAGAGCCTAGAAATGACTCAGGTGAAGTCAAATTATATAAGTAGAAAAGAACATAAAAGTCCCTCTGGTTCTACTTCTTCATTTTATCAATTAGGAAAATGAAGATCAAAGAGGTGAAATGACATGCCCAAAGTCATGTACACACAAAAACACCCATGGCCTACCCACTCGTTTCCCTCCTATTCCATAGCCATTCCGTTACATCAAAACTAACAAACAATTAATAATGGAGGGAATCCGTGAAAAAGAATAGCAAAAATCTGAGACCAAACAAATGAGTGAATCTCATTGGTGACCAAAGGCACTACTGGTGGAATAATAACATGTTCACAAAGTGAAATCAACACAGATTTATTATGTAGAGTAAATTGATAGGCCAGTCCTTCACACCGCATCTTCAGAATTATTCAGAGGTCTATTTACACCAATATATTACAGAGATATAGTACTAGGATTTTTTTCCAAAGTTGTGCCAGCTACAAAAAATAACTTTCTATAATACTAGATCAATAACTGGCAAAGTAAGGGCAAATATTTAATGAAGGATTTTTCTTCTGGTTAGCAGTAGAACAGGTGTCAAATTCAATAACAGCATCCAATAAGAGAATGAAAAAAAAAATCCAAACACAAGCTGATCCTCATTAAACTTAGTGCGCATATATATATGTGCTTGGGAGAAACTCACCTTCGGTCTGTCAATTTACATATGTGGAATGTCTGGATGTGGACGAAAAGATTAGATATACTTACCCTGGACGGGCTTGGGTGTCCTCCATTCCCCCAGGACCCTGAGCTACTTCTGTCTTCTACATCTAGGGACAAGAGAAAAGTTCTTTAGGCTTTCTTGCAATAATTCTTTCTTTTCGTGTATGCACTTTTAAATTAATGTTTCAAATTAATCTCCTGTTGCCTTTAATTAAGAATTAGGCACAGGGCTACCACAATGATAGTGGCTTCTGACCCATCTGCTTAAATTAACTCATTTAAATTCACAGCAAAAAAATGAACCGAAGCCTCAGGAACCAGAGGAATGAACATAAAAAGCACTTCCATCTTTCACAGTGTTTCATAACCTCAACCTTTATAGACATGAAACTGCACTGCGCGTTTTATTTAAATCTTCTGGACAAAATAAACATGTAACTACACTAATACAACCGTAATACAAAAAAAAAAGCTAAATTCAGGTAAATATTCATACTAACACTGGCAGCATCCATGCCATTATGTTCTTGAATACTCTGTTCTCTAGCCTCAAACTGTCACACCAGACAACAGACATGCAACATACACATGACAAAAAAGAATTCGGTCATCTGTTTCTACCAGTGCACTGTACTGGCATCAGGGTTTTGTTTTTTAAGTTGAGACACACTGTCTGACCAGCCTTTTTTTTTTTTTTTTCAATAGAGTTGGCCATTTGGTCTACGATCCTTAATCTGGGTATTGAGATGTGGAAATTAAAGTTGTCCAAGTTTTACTTTGATAAATGACAATGGAGTGACCTATATGAACTAGGGGAAAGTTGGCATTCTAAAATCTGTAGCAGCAACGTGCTAATGCTGACCAATTGCCGAATGCTCAATCAGTGCATCAAGTGGCCAAGTACTCAGGATGGAGAATATAAAAACTAAGTTATCATATTAATTGCTTAAAACATAAAAGTGGTTTAAAATTTTAAAGATCAGTCACTCTATATTTAGAAGCAGCTTTCAGATTTTTGATGAAAGGCCCCTTAGAAGCATAAAAAGTTTCGCTGTTCTATTATTTTGATCACGGTTGATAACAGATGGCCATCACAAACTTCCTCTGACAGAATTGAAGGAGGAGGTGTGAAACTTTGGTTCAGCAGACATAATCCCATTTATTGTGTTTCCTAACATTTCAGTGATACTGTTTATTCTCTTCATGCACTACTGTCATTCTTTTTATTACTGCTATTTTGTTATCAGCAAAAGTAGTCATAGTATAATTAATTGACTTATTTTTGGGATACAGTGGAGTACACATTGTTTTAGAATATCTTATGAGATAGAACAATAATAAAAAAAAACAACTATTAGCACACTAAACTTAAATTCTTTCTTTTCTAAACAGATTACTTTGGTTCCTTTTTTTTTGGTGCTTCAGAAGATAACGCAACAGCAAAGAGATGCCCCCTGAGGACAGCTAAAATCAGGGACTGTGCGTTTTAAGGAATGTCAAGAAAGCTCTGGGGAGTGCATCCAACCTGGATAAAAGGTGCAATACTTTCTCCAAATATGCTGTCTAACAACCCAGCCTCCTGGGCTATCTTGTGTAGGCAGAAGTGAAGTACATGAAGAAATTACTTAGAACCCTCTGGATTCTCACATGAATAAGTTTTGCATTTCATCTTAACCAAAAAGCAAATATTTCCAGCAAAAACAAACAAAAAATACTGTGACAAAAATCTCTCAAACACTGCAACTTTTCAGAAGCCTGGAACATCTTAAATTCCTTTTTACCTGAAACAGTAAATTTGGACTAATTGGAAAAATTTCTGCTCTTAAATTTGGCCACAAAATAATGAAGGAAAAGGGATGAATCCCTATCTTTACCATAAGATGTTGTCATATTGTTGAGATACACTTTATCTTGTCAATTTTTAAAAAGGATTTTAAACATAAAAAATAGGTAGAGCCCTAGCTGTTTGGGCTCAGTGGATAGAGAGAGCATTGGCCTGCAAACTGAAGGATCCTGGGTTCGATTCAGTCAAAGGTACTACTACCTTTTGTAGGCTCCATCCCCAACCCTAGTCAGGGTGTGTGTGGAAAGCAACCAATCGATGTGTCTCTCTTACATCTCTGTTTCTGTGTGTGTGTGTGTCTCTCCACCTCCACTCTCTAAAAATCAATGGAAAAACATACACGAAGAGGATTAACAACAACAACCAAAAAAAGTAGGCAGAGACAAGGAGGAAATAAGCTCATAGAAATGCCAGGCTAGCAGTTCTCCACCAGGAGCAGGTCTGGTCCCCAGGGGACATCTGGCAATGTCCAGATAGATTCTGAGTCATCCCAGCTTCGGGGGGACGAGGGAAAGGGTGCACTGGCATCTAGTTAATAGAAACCAGGATGCTGCTAAGCATCCTACGGATACACAGAACAATCCCCCACAACGAAAATGTTGTAGCCCCAAAATGTCAATTGTGCCAGGATAGAAAAGTCTTGTGCTAGAGGAAAAATCATATTAAAGAGCAAAAATGAAAGAATTGAGTTGGAAAACAGATACACTAGAATTTGATTTATAATTTAGTACGAATTCTTACTAAATGCAGAGTGACATGCATTTTTAACCCAGACTTGAGCTGTAGTGTTGGAAGAGACCTTCATATACATGTTCTATCCACAAAGATAAAGGAAAAATGATGGTCAACCATGCAGTGTGCTAATTAGCAGGCAGATAAAACACATCAAAACGTGAGTATTCTCAATTGGGCAATTTCAAAATTGAGCAATCCACTAATTAAGAATACTGGAAGTTTCTTTTTTTTCTTTTTTCAAAACAGGTTAAGTACTGGCTGGGTTCCTTTACAAATAGATTCTCAACCAATCAAATTCTTCTGCCATCCTTTCCCATTTCCATCTTTCTCATTTCCTGACCTCATGCTGTGTGCCTTCCTCCTTTTTACTGCTCTCTTTTTAACAGGTTTTGCCATCCCTTGCTCTCCTGCTAGATCTAGAAGAAAGAAGGAATCCCAGCTCTCCAAAACCTAAGAGAACAATCATATGATTGTTGATTAGATTTTATCTTTGAAACTATATCTGTATAACCCGGTGCTCAATCATCTATAGCAAAAAAACACAAGGAACTCATAATGAATGTAAACATTCTACTTTTTATGTTTTTTATTTCTATCTTCCCTCCCACTGAGTTTCATCAGACCAGCCAGTAAATTAGCATGCATTCCCTCAACAACTATTCCAACATTCTCAAAGTGCATCTGAGGACCACTGTGCATCTGAATCCGTGGTGTGCTCATCAAATATCAGCATCTTAGGGTCTAAGGCAGACCTAGTGAGGCTGGATTTCTGGGAACAGGGTAGGGTGGGGGTGGGGGTGGGGGTGGGGGGAAACACACTGTGTTTTTAACAAGGTCCCCAAGTAATTTTCATGTACGCAGATATTTGAGATCCACCAGTCTACTCTACTGGAGAGTCAAGACAGATGCATGCCCCACACCAACAGTTCCCTGACTCACTCCCTCTCTTTAAATCCCTGCCTTGGTTGCAGGTTTCAGCAGCATTCAATACACACCCCAATCACATCTGTATCCCAGTAGTTCTTGCCCAGACTCACTTTTTATGTAAGCCCTGCACATGGCCTACACTTGGCCATTACTTACTCCCTGTTGGTATATCTGAACATTGCACACACACTGATATACCTCTGTGTTTCTGTACCTCTATTCATTTTGCCTAAACTGTTCTTCATCTCTCAAAACAAAAACAAAAAATACCAGCAGCTAACATTTAGTGAGCTTAAATATGTGTCAGACACTGTGCTAAGTACTTCAATGCACTAATAGTATACCCATTTTATATATGAGAAAACTTAGGCTTAGCTGACAATAAATGGCAAAGAAGGCTAACATAGGTACTGTCAATGCAAAAAAAAAAACTAGTAAGTGCTTTTCTCCACCAGAAAAATAAAGATCTCTACAGGACCAGCTCTAATGAATGTTACCTTCAGTCACTTCTCTCCAGCAGAGAAAATGTATTTATTTTGATGTTTATGCCCATTCTGTGTTCACAAAAGATTACAGAATTATATACAACAACAACTATATAAAAGTAAATATTAAAAGAAATCAAGAAACTGGAAAATAAAAGTAAGAGGACAATAAAGCTAGAGGGGTGGTGAGTTTATCAAAATGTACCCTGCAATGGAGTGGAGAAAGGGTCAATATCCTAGAGGCTACTGAGTAGGCAGACAAAGAGTGAAACAAGATTCACAATGAGCATCTCTGTTCTGCTGCCACCTCTAACCAAAATGAGAATAAATAACAGAGAGACAATAACCTAAGCAACAGAAGGGAAAAGAGAAAAGCAAGTGGATGATAGAAATTATTCTTCCATGAGACTGAAATGGACTCAAATGCACAAGATTTTTTTTTCAAGTTTATTTGATCCTAAACTAGGACAGATATGGTAATTTTCTTGGTATGGACAGTTGTTTTAGGAGGCAGCCTGACAATCCACAAATTTTCATTGTATTTGAGGAATGATGCATAAGTCCCCTCTCACATGGCTGAAATTTCAGCATCAAAACACCAAAGCGAGGAGGTGAAGGGAGAACACTCCATTTAGAGAAAAGATATAGACATAATTTTTCATTTCTATGATTTCTCATCTACATTCATTAAACTGATGGTTTGATTTCTCAAATTTCCAGGAGATCAGATATCAGAAAACACAGCACTGGCAGTTGAGACGGAGGCCTGGATTTTAGTAGCAACTAGACATAATCCAGCTCTAGAGTCTGAAACAATGGATACTATTAAATATCATCCCATCATCAAGGAGACTCACAAGCTGCATACATCTGTGCCTCCTACTAATTTTAGACATACCTGGCCCATAGTAAATACTCAGGAACCAATATCTGCCATGAAAACCTAATTTGCTAATACCACCCAAAATCTAAGATAATTAAACCACATAAATATATAAAATGGTGACTTAGTCAAGGAAATCTCACTAACACTTTTAATGACCACTAGTTCTGCTTAATACGGCAGAAACTTTCAAATATTCTCCTAAATTTTAGAAAAGCCAATATACTCAGAGTAAACACATCCCACCTCCTCCATGAACCTCCATAGCACAATCACAGTGAAAATTCAGTAACAATTAGATGTTTTGAAGCTTAATTTACTTCTAGAATATCCTATTTACACCTCACCATTTCAACATATTTCTGTGTGCTATGTAACTGATATGCTGTCAAAAGTTATGTATGCTGACCAATAGCCCAAGCTAAAATCACAGACAAAATACTGCATAGGTTTAAACTTGATTGAAAATAACAAGTGTAAGAATTACCTAACTCTGTCACTTTGGGTTCATTAGAGTTGCACATTGGTTCTTTCCATACTTTGCACCCAGATCATGCCAAACGTCCAAGGCCCTAGAGCAGTGGTTCTCAACCTTTCTAATGCCGTGACCCTTTAATACAGTTCCTCATGTTGTGGTGACCCCCAACCATAAAATTATTTTCGTTGCTACTTCATAACTGTAATTTTGCTACTGTTATGAATCATAATATAAATATCTGTGTTTTTTGATGGTCTTAGGCAACCCTGTTAGCGGTTCTCAACCTGTGGGTCCTAACAGGTTGGGACCCACAGGTTGAGAACCGCCACTGTAGAGCTTAAGACCATCAGAAAACACAGATATTTACATTATGATTTATAACAGTAGCAAAATTACAGTTATGAAGTAGCAACGAAAATGATTTTATGGTTGGGGGTCACCACAACATGAGGAACTGTATTAAAGGGTCGTGACATTAGAAAGGTTGAGAACCACTGCCCCAGAGTTTCATGAAGTTGGAAAACAACCAGAGTTGGTTTCTGCATCACTCTAAGAGTCTACAAATTCTACTTTTGTTGAATATATTGATTTCCCGATGAAAGGTTCTACACACTCAGAATGCATTGAGGGATTGAGGTTGTTTTTCCTGGAAAGATAATCACTCTGAAACATGTTGAAGTCTACACGGTCTTAAATCCTTTGCTCTGAAACAACAGACACAATTAAATCCTCCACATCATCATGAAGAATCACAGACTGCGTACATCTGTGGCTCCTACTAATTTCCTAGTCCAGGAAGAACCCTTGGCTGAGCCCTCCACACAAACTGAGATGGCATATGCTCTCCGTCAGTGCCAGATGAATTTAGAGTTCAAAATATTTCATCAGCAAAGAGCGTGTTAAGGATGTGCACATTTTCATTAGCAGCCAGTATAATAAGAGCTTTAAGTAGAGGAATCTGAAGTCAAATCTGAGTAGTAAGGCAGAGGAAAGGAGAGTTTGACGAGTTTCAAATATTGAAAGATAATGTCCACAAAACCATGATCACTTCTTTCTGTTTCCATAAGAGACAAGGCACACTTCATAATGCGTGATCTGAACTGTGAGTGACAAGAAACTTCCTGACCTTCCCAAATGACTGAGCGAAAGGTGAGGACTGTGGTGATGCCTCCCACACAAATTCTAAGATTCTACAATACAGAGCAGGGAGACGGGCTTTTCATTTCATCACTGCTGCCAACACTGACATGCTCAGCACTGATGAATTTACTTATCAAATGAATCTGAATACTCAAAGGTTAAGTATCAGATGATTTTATAGTTTATTTTTAAGTATATAAGTTGCATAAGGAAGGGTAAAATATGGATATATGGGGAGAAAGTTTAGTGGGAAAATGATTGTATTTTTTAGCCTTTGTTAACTTAAACTTATATTAATATGTCCTTTAGAACACTGCTTAAAACAATATTGTTTTCTTGAAGTTCAAAATAAACTATTTTTTAAATGTACACTAAATAATCTCAGATATTTAAAATATAAAGTTAATTACATTTTTGGCACTCTAAAACAGAAAAAGCATTTTCATAGAATACAAAATTCAAATACTATGAAAGTAACTAAATAAAATGCATATTTTTGTTATAAATATGCCAGTTGTGTTCCTTATTTTGAAACTCAAAAATCTTGAAACTCGAGGTGAATAAGGAGTTTTATTATGAAATTGAGACCAAAGGAAATAGCCTTGAAGTCTGTATCAATCCAGATAATTTGGAAGCATCAATAACAACCTAACTTGAATAAAATTCTAACTTGAATAATGTAACATACAGAGACATGGGTTGTTATTTAGCACCCTTCCATTTCAACTGTGTGGAACTAGCCAGTTGGGTCTTTACTTTAAAGATAAGGCAGTCCATTCAGGATCACTCCTTTCTAAGCAACAGCCCAGAAAGAAGAGTCATGAATGACTGAGGCAAGAGTACCATAGTGTGAATTGTACATGTCTCCTTCAACTTTTTAAAATGTAACTGGTCTAAAAGTACTTAATAAACATCAGTCTTACTAAGATAATGTTCTGAGGTGAGGGGACTTATTTCAAAATCAATTGAGAGTAACAATTCAAAGTAAGCTGCCATATGTGAAGACTTTAAAACATACCATCTAGCTCCAACACTACATAGATAGCTTCAACGTACCTAAATTAAAAGTAAATATAATTAGGGGAACTTTGTAATTAAGTGCTTAGTCCCTCTTAAGAATGCATTTACCAACAGACCTAACAAAATGTGAAAAATAAAAGAGAAATACTTTAGAAAATTTATGTTAAAGAAATAAATTTTAAAATATGCTTCATACCCTAATAGAATAAAATATATAACTGTATTAACATGTATATGCAATTTTGCATGCATTTTCAAATCATATATGTAACTTCATGGTTTAAATTCCATAATACTGTAATGACTTAAGATACACAAATTGCTATTTAAAACCCTTATTTGATTATTTATTACGTTTATTCCACTGGAAAGGGAAAAAGAGCCAATATGAAACATATAACAGTTACATCTTCTAGCGCCCCCCCCCTCCCCATCCCATACCTCTGTCCTCCCTAGGGTACCATTTGTGAAGCTCTGGGAAAGGGATGCTGGCTTAATTGAAATATTTGTGAGCTGTACTTGCTCTGCACAACCACAATGGTCCACTTCTCCCAAATGGCATCATTCCTCTTGCTTTCTACTTTATCTTCTCTTTCCTTTTAACTATAGCAACATCAACTTTTGTTTCCTCCAGTCTCACCTCATTTCATTCCCTATTCCAGATGCCTGGCTATTATTAGTGAAGCCAAACAGTTTTAAATACTCAAAAATCTTTCCTAAAATCCAGTTTTCTAGCACAGTCCTTTTTGCTTATAATAATCACTCCCATAGACTGACTTTCATTTTATCCTTTCAACATCCCTATCTTCCACCTGTGGTTAGTACAGCAGCCTCTGACCTGCCAATGACAAGCAATCAATCTTACATGTTATCTTTAGGGGTCATGTCTTAGTTTTAGGCCAATTTTCTTTGTATTTAGGCTCAAATGTGCAAACCACACTATATTACTCTGCAAAACATCAATGAGAAGGCTTAATTAAGTAACACTGACAGATAAATCCATTTCTTTTGCAGTAATCAAATCAAAGCAGGTTGACATAACACAGGAACTTAATACAATTATTCCCTTGTAATTGGAAAAAGGCCCTTTACTTCTCATTAAAGCAATCTTCTGGGTATTGGCATAATAAGAAGGCTCAGAGCCTTGATACTACCCTATAAAAGTCTCAAGATACAGACCCCTTAAGCAAACAAGCCAGATTATCTAATTCCTTGATCACAGCAGAACATGCAGTCCCTACTGTTTTAAACTACTAATTCTTTACCTCTGTTGCAATTAAAAAGGTAAATCAGTATCAAACACATAAAATGGAAATCTGTAAAAATGCATAAACTGTTTACAGTTTTAACACCATCTTCACATGTATTTGAAAGGAAATAGTCCATTAAAAATGAATTTGAAATAATTTATAAATGTGAAATTATAATAGTTTGGACAGGGGAAAATCTCTTTAATTTTACTTAATGGGCTCAACAGAATTTTGCCGAAATATACAGTCTGATACCCAATCATACAATATAAGTTTGATGACCAGAAATGTGAGAGAACAGAATTTGAAGAAAACATTTAATTTTTGTGGCATTTGAACAACAGTAGGTTGCCTGGTCAACTACAGATTGCTCTGACTAGGCTGAAACCCACAAAGAATGCAACAACATTACACCAAGTTCATTTCCCCACACTCAACAAAGTCAATTTTCACCCTTTCACTCCAACTTTGAGAAATTTTCTGCTACTTATCTAGTGGCATCTGATCAATCTAAATATAATCCTACCAACTCTTTTAGAGAAAAAACAAAAAAAAAAATTCGAGGGTTGTGAGTCTCAAATGTGGCTGACTATCAAAATATCCAAGAATCTCAAAACAAACAAACAAAATAACAAAACCCATAGATAATCTGGCCCCACCTGAAAGGTAATCAAGAAAAGATCAAAGATTAAGTCCAGGAACAACACATTTTTAAAAAAATATCTATTTCTATTGATTTCAGAGAAGAAGGGAAAAGGAGGGAGGGAGAGAGGAAGGGAGGGAAGGAGGAAGGAAGGAGGGAGGGAAAGGCATAAATGATGAGAGAGAATCAATGATTAGCTACCTCCTGCACACCCACTACTGGGAATCAAGCCCACAACCCTGGGCATGTGCCCTGACCAGGAATCGAACCAGTGACCTCCTGTTTCACAAGTTGATGCTCAACCACTGAGCCATGCTGGTAGGGCAGGAACAACACATTTTTTAAAATTTCCTGTTTTTCTATGTTTTATTTTCAAAAGTTTTTTTTTATCACAATGCAGTTAAAAGTATGGAATTTGCTGTTTCTCAACCATTGCAAGTAGGTTGCACCAGTCATATCCTTTTATCCCTTAATACTTCAGTGTCTATTCTCTAAGAACAGAAACAGCATAGTTATCAAAATTAGGATATCTACCTTTAATATAATACTGTTATCTAATCCACAGTCCATAAATGACAAGTGATATGAAGTATAATAAATACATTTAACTAAGCATACACCAAAAAAATCCAGGATTACTCACTGTATTTAATCAGCACATCACTCTCATCTATTTTAATCTGTAATTTCCTCAATCTTCCTTTTCTTTTTGTAATATTGGTATTTTTTAAGAATTCAGGCCTCTTAGTTTATAGAATATTTCTCAACTTGGCTTTTTTTTTTTTCTGATGCCACCTCAGGATTTTATTCAGGTGGACATGACCTACACTAGTAAAAGAGTAAGATGCAAATTGACCATATTTTTGCGACACCCACCAGCCAATCAGGTGTGAGTATGCAAATTAACCCCCCCAAAAGATGGAGGGTTAAGTACCCAGGGCAGGAGGCTTGCATTATCGCCATGGCAATGACGCAGACATTCCATACTGCCCCAGCTGCTCCTGGGCCTCTGGTCAGCGTGGGAAGGCAGAAAGGCAGCTCCATGCCAGAGTGCAAAGGAGGCTCCAGTCGGATTGAAGGTGGTGCTGGCAGCCTGGGTAAGAAAGGCCCATTCTTGCACAAATCTTCATGCATTGAGCCTCTTGTACTACATAAGTGGCCTTGTCTCTTTCCCAGAATATCACATACAGCCACAGGATGGCATGGTGGTTTGCGTCCTTCATTTGTTATTCTAATTTTATCACCTGGTCAAGGTATTCTGGGAATTATGCACTGCATAATTACAACTTTTCCCTGTGCAACTAATCAGCAATCTATGGGGAGATACTTTAAGACCATTACAACTAACTTTTAATTATGTTCTTATTGGGAAAAATTAAACCACAAACGTGTATAAAGAAAAAAGTGAAAATTTTCTCAGCACTCAATCCCCCCATCTTTGGATCATTGATAGCCCTTCACAATATCCTAGAGAGCCTCATAGGTCATCTGGTCTGTGGTCAACTGGTTTTTAAAAGCACAGAAATGTAGGGAAGCACATGCAAAACTCAACTGAAATGTCTATCCTATCTGAATTGGTAAGAAATATTCCTCAATTGTTTATTTATGCCCTGGTGACATCTCAATGGATAACGTAATTAGTGGTAGCAGCAGTGTGACCTCGGTGTGGGGGAAGGAGGATAGTAACTAGAATAAGTGAATACATATATACTATTAACTTGGAAGAAATTCAGCCAAGATAAAGACAAGATTGAGCAACCCACTAGTGAATCAATGAAATGCATGAAGCCAAGTTAAATAATCCATTCTGGAGTCAGTGCTGTCCTGAGTGGCTGGTTCCTTGACTCTTTGTACCACGTTCTAGAAACCACTATGTACAAAAGAGATCTACCTCAGTGAGCACTTCCCAATAAAATCAAGGATACAGAAGTACAGATATGACACAAGAAAATCTAGCGTGCTTTGTATAGGTTGAGCAAAAAAATTTTTTAAATGTTTTAAAATGGGAAATACCTAAGTTTTTAAAAGTGATAAGTAAACTGACACCTTAGAAAGGTGACACAAATTATCTAACTACGTTAAAAAAGGGGGGGGGGGTTTGATCACCAGAAAAGATTGTGAGTAAAGCTTGGTCATTTGATAGAACATATGCATAATGTACAATGAGTGAGTTAACTTATTGTCATCAATATAAGGTGGAAATGGCCCCTTTAACCCTAGGTGAAGCCTATGTCATTTTATTAGCTGAATAGTACTGGTGTATTTCAACTCTGACTTACTCATATTAGAAAGATTGCCCTATAATTCATTTCAGCCAAATGCCTGGCAGACAATTGCAAAGGTTTTTCCTAGTTGGACTTGTAAGTGTGTGTGTGTGTGTGTGTGTGTGTGTGTGTGTGTGTGTGTGTGTGTTTGGTCAGAGAAGTGTCTGGTGACCTAAAGGGTTTTACATTTTATCTCACAATAATGTAACCAAACGTATGTATTATGCTTTCTGCTTTCCAAAATGGATTTTATAGTTATCTTATTTGAAATGATTTATCTGGGATCACTGAAAGTATGAAATTAGGATCAAAGGAAGTTGCATACTTAAGCATAAACAGAGCAACACTATTTTTCAAAAGCATAAAGAAATAAAAAATTATCTGATATAAAAGAGGCCATTCCATTCCCCCCTTTAATTCTATCAGGTAATAGAATACTTGCTTAAGTTTGTTAGAATACTTGCAAAAATACGAAAGTTCAATAGTATTATAATGATTCTGTTTTCATATCTAGCAATATGAAAAAATCATATCAGCAATGAAAAAAATTGCCAATCTCCTCTCTGAGTTACACTGTATCCAATATAGCACCATATGACCAATATGACATGTGCTTGCATTGGTTTGAGAGAGGCCCAGGGGCTGTGATAGTTGGTCTGGTCTATAATGACAAAAATGAACTGTACCCTTCCCTTAAGGGTACCCTTCCCTACTCTTACTTTCATTTCCAAGAGCTTTACAACACTGTCATAACTGAAGTAGTTGAAACACATCTGCATTAATTTACTAGTCCACCTTTTGGAGGTAGAAATTGAAATACATTAGAATCGACTGATATTTTCTTAAGTTTAAATCAATCAAATTCATGGGAGTAAGTATTTTAGTCTTTTATTTGGTCTGCAGTTTGGATGCAACCTGCCTTTTGTCCATCTGATTATCGATGGATTACTGGTCAGAAAGAGATGAGCTGCTATGATGTACCACTGGTCTATAAATTCACTAAGCTGAATGGTAAAAAGCTGTAACTCTTCCTCAGGAATGGAAGAAATGTCCTGAGTTTGAAAGGAAATAGACACAAAGACCTGAAAAATGACAATAACCAGGCATCTTGAGAGAAAACAAGAAGCAGAGAAGGGGTTTAAGGGGAGCCAGAGCTGTCAGTAGAGAATAATGATTGATCTGATGAGATTAGCAGAAAGTCTGATTAGAAAAGATGCCTTCTTAACATATAAAGATTGCACAACTACTTTTAAGATGTTGTTGTAGGAAAAACCAGTGCCTGCCAAATGTGGTCTGTAACAGCACAGGCTAGCCATGAGTGACAGTGGGAAAATAGCCACTAAGCCAGATTTTATTTGATTTGTACTGATGATTTTTATTAGAATACATGGATCATTGCTTCAACCTTTCCATGTAAAACCAAATCAAATTCAAAAACTCACACATCAGTCACCTAACCTTATGTCATTCCGTCTGCTTTTCTAAAGTTGAGCCACATTTCAGCTGATCTGTCCTCGATAAATCGTTCAGCTACTCAAAACTGTTGGGCCAAATTCTGGGAGGCAGTGGTACACAAAAGAAATCGCTAAATCTGCAGTTACAAATAAGAAAGCCAAGGAAAAGAAATACTACAAGCCTCATTAACACAGAATGAAATCAAAACAGTTTGATTTCATATATAACCAATGCAAAACAGGAAAAACAAATTATCTTCATAGTATCAAATGCATTGTAATTCATCTTACAATGGCCCACCCAGCCCTCAGCTTCTTTCCCACTTTAATTCAAGGCTCTGTGCAAGACTCTTCAAAGCAGTCACTCTGAAACCAGTGAAAAGTCCACAATCATTAAAAATCAGTTTTATAAATTAAAAATAATCACAAATAACAATTATAAATATAACCTTTATGGTAAAAAATAAAGACATTAAATAATACAATTGTGGAAAGCCTTTACAGTATTTATAAATATTAATTCATTAGCCTGGCCAGTGTGTCTCAATGTTGAGCATCAACCTATGACCCAAGAGGTCATGGTTCAGTTCTCAGGCAGGGCACATGCCCAGGTTACTGGCTCAATTAATTCCCAGTGAGGGGAAGGCTGCAGGAAGCTGCCTTTAGAGGTTCTCTCTTATGTTTCTATATCATCATCGATGTTTTTATCTCTCTGTCTCTCTCCCTTCCTCTCTCTCTCTCTCTAAAATAAATAAAATAAAAATATTTTTAAAAACTACTTCTTTAAAAGAAATAAAATTCAATGACATGAAACATGGCAATGGGTTTCTAAAGAAAAATATCTATATCCTACTTCCCACCATTCACTACCGAATCCTCTTTGACATTAGCATTTTTCCTTTCTTCCCAAGCAACATTGCAGATTAATTTTTGTCTAGTATCCAGTTCTAGTTAACAAATCAGTTCCATCTTCATGGTTTCCTTTACTCTCCCAAAACAACTACTGAAATGCATGCTATTATCTTCTCTTTACAGAAGGTGAACAACTCTCCTACTAATAGGCCATCAGCATGCCTCAAATCCATTGTCCTTTAGGAGCTGAGTGTGTACCACATGGTAGTGCCTTGGTTGAAAACTCAATGCCTCTGAAAACCAGTGGTCACCAAACTCTCAGGTCTCTGATGTAACACCCGGTGGCTAAAACTAGACTATCTTTTCTCCACTTCCCATTGCTATCACCCTCCCCTGCAACCCTGACCACACAGGAAGTCTGTATCTCCCATTCTCCTCTGCAGTAAAGCGGGATCATGTGACTGAGATTTGGCCAATACAATGTGAGCAGAAGTAATGTTTGCCTTTCCCAGAAACCTCCCATTTAATCCTCCAAGCACTTTCTCTTTCCTCTTTGTCCAGCCCATGCAAAGAATCTAGTAAATCCCTGAGGCCTAGGGAATGGCCAAGCTAAAGCATGCAAGAAACCAGAGCTGAAGGACTAGAGGGAACAGAGCCCACCCCATAGGTCTTGTGACACCAGAGGGAAACAGCCCTAGTGGTGTTAATCTACTAAAGTTTGGTGGTTGTTTGTTCCAGCAATTAGCATGCCCTGACTAATGCATCCTCCAAAGCAAACTCCTGGGAATCCTGGCACAATGATTCTATCTTCCAAGCAAAGCAAACATAGGCAGTTAGAACTGGCACTCGTTGAAATTGGGAGGCAGGGGAAATTGGTCTTTGAACTATCCTTCTCTCCCTTTTAGATTTGTTTCTCCTCTTAGCATTTCCTCCCTCTGAGCACCAAATGTTCTCAGGCTGCTCAGTGTCCTCTGTCTCAAAAATAAATAAAATAATAAACCCAATACACTCATTAACCATTCTTTCTTCAACCATTTTCTTCCAATTAGGAGTGGCAAGCTGCTGGCTACTGTTGTAATTTTGGAGAAAAATTTTAACATTTCAATTCTATGTATCCTCACCTATAAAATGGGAATTATGATATCCACCCTCCAATACTCTTGTGATGATTAGAGATAATTTAGAAAAAATATCTCCATGGAACCCGAAACACAGAAGTACAATTCATATTTTTATTATGATTACTATTATTATAATAGCATGATACTTAACACAAATGGGATACCAAATCAATATAAAATAGAGCTCTTTCTGAAATATGTAATCTAGATTAGGAGACATAAATAAAGAGCAAGATTTGATTACTAACAGAATAATAAATGTTACGGAATTTTAGAGAAAGGAGTGCTATACAGGGTAGAACCATTCCCTTTGAGACATTACAATTTAGGGTATAGAAAGGAAAAGGAAAGCAGTGGCATAGAGATTAAGGTAATTTTAGGTGCAATCTAATTAAATGTCCCCTCATATAGAGAATTTACTGGCCCAGAGAAGTGGAAAGTATAGAGAGAAAGCAGGTTTCAGGGTTTATATAGCCAGTGGATCCACCACACTGGGAAAGACAAAGGCTCCTTCCACCTGTCCACTGTGCCGTATACATACCACCTTCATCCTAAAGCTGGACTCCATCCATCATGGTCATGGGATGGAGTCCAGCTTCCTTATTCCTCTTCTTGTAAAGAGTTAAGTTTACAAAAGAGTAAAATTCCTCTTGAACTTTGCCTTAATTGAGACCATCATGGAACCAATCCCTACAGCCAGGGAATACATGCAGGGATTTGCATAGATGTAGATGACCCAAATTTAAAACCATGATGAAGGGACAGAATTACCCTGTGATTGGGTTAGCCCACTGGTTGGAAAACTGTGGCTCGTGAGTGGTTTGCCGCTCTGTTGACTAATGAGTTTGCCGACTACTGACCTGGGCTCCTAATTCCAATAATTACAGGCTATTGTTGTTCCTTATGCTTAAGCCCCTATCCCAATGGTTGGCAAACTCAGTAGTCAACAGAGCGGCAAACTATGAGCTGCAGTTTGCCGACCACTGGGTTAGCCCAATCACAGTTGTCACCCTGGCTATGTAGTAATCCCACACAAACTATAAGGATACTACACGCTGGGGAAGAAGATGAGCATATATCAGTGACACCATCACAAGTGGAGAAAGAGCTTCAGGTGTCACCAGTGTGAATACAAAGTGTGCCATGTGTAAGCACAGAGAGTTTTGTGAATGGACATGCAAATCCCATTATTCCACTCCTTCTTTAAATATTTCAAAGTCTTCCCGTTGGTGTTAGGATAAGAACAAAGTTCTGCAAGTATGATCCCTCATGGCCATCTTGGTAATGTACCAAAACACACCCTCCTTTTCTCTCCTCTGGTTACCCTGATCCCTGACAACACTCATGGGCCCTCCTGCGGCAGAACTTGAAGATGTGTCTCCTCTATGAGCACACACTCCCACCCAGTCCTGCCGCTCCACTGCCTTGCTTGGCCTGTTTCACTCCTACATCAACTCTCAGCTGAGTCAAAACTTCCCAGGTGGGAGCTTTCCTGCCCTCCTGACCAGGTCTCCTGTCCTCCTTCATTGGACTCGTCACAGATGGGATTATGCATTATGATTCTCAAGTGATTCCTTTCTGCCACCCTAAACAATGAGCTGCATGAAGACAAACACTGAGTCCTGTCTGTTTTCCATCCATCTCCAGTGCCCAGCCCAGTGCTGGATGGGAGGAAGCACCCGGCACCATCTCAGTTGACTGGGTATGCCATCAGCCTCTCAATGGGCTGTGCACACAGGAAAATATCAAAAAAGTGAACAGAATTCAAGTTATGAAAAATTCGACAGAGCTCTTAAGACCTTGAGGAAGACAACCTAATACAATGAAAATATATGTTTCACTCTATCTACTGTTCTAATGAGAAACTAAACCAGAGGTATGCTATAAAGATTAGCTTAACATGTTCTTTCTCCATATTTTAAACTAGAGTTTGTTTCACAAATTTGCAAGTATGGATTAAGATTCAGCAGAAAATATGGAGATCAGTATCCTTAACACACTGAAACTCTTGCCAGTCAATGAGATAGGAGTTAATGTACAGATCTCAAGCTCCGTGGTTTCTACAGGAAAATGCAGTGAAACAGTCAGACTTCGTGTATGTTTTATCCTCTTGACAGAAATAATCTCTCATACGGTCATTGTAAAAGGAAATATTTGCCTCTTTATGCTCTTTTTGCTATGCTCCCTAGTGTGTTGATACATATTATAGAATCATTGGCCTCAGGACAGAGGAGAAAACAACGGTTACCACTGCAGCAGCACAGCTTTCTGCGATCTGGTGATAGCAAGGCAGAAAGTGGAGCAGGCACGCTGTGTCCATTACCTCAACAGCAGTTACAGCTCAACAGTTTTTGAAAGCCTTTCCACTGGAATTTCCCCACTGACAAACAAGAGCATCATTAATATTTAAAGTTCTGCTTCAAGTATAATCATCGGAACACCATGGTCACAACAATAAACACCCTAGAGCAGTTTACTGCTTTTGACTCTTCAAAGCACTGTCACACAATATTTCATGTTCCCTTACAACTATATACATCAGAGAAATGCAGGCTGTGGTTCAAGTTCCCAAGGAAAGTCATAGGAAGAGCTGGGAGGAGAACTCATCATTTCTCCTCTTAAGCTCTTTCCAAAGTGACTCTCGCCCCCTTTCTTATGCCATGAAAGAAAAGTGACATCTTCAAAAACTGAAATCCCAAATTCAGACAAAGGATGTTCCCTGCAGAGAAAGATGTTCCTCTCACATGTCATTGAGAATACCAATTTCCTAATTATCAGGACTTTTATTTTGGGTTAAATATATCCCAGAGGAAAATTCTATTTAAATTAACACTGACTTAGAGAGAAAAAAAATTAACTCATTTTTATACACTCTTTTCCCTGTCACCTACACAAAAACATAATATTTTTAAATTGGTGGTACATATAAAGAGATGAAAATAGGTATTGCTTTGTAAGCTATACCTGAAAATTCTCAAAGATAAAAATACATAACGAAGCCACTTAACAACTAACTCACCAATGAAGAACGTGCGATGGTAAACAATGGACCGCTTAGGCAAACTTTACACATCAGTGCCTCCTGGTAAAATTTCACCTTTCTCTTTTGTGCATGACAGTAGGGTCCAGAGCTAAATTGAGGAAGTAGTGGAAACCAACCCCCAAGAGGATAGAAAATCTATTATAAAATTCACTTAAAGAGACTTGAGCACCTCTCATATGTTGTGGTAGTGAAAATAACATAGGTATAGCTGGACTATAATAATATGAACATCATTTATTCTGTTATTCAAAACATTAGTTATCAGAAGATGCAGTGACACCATTAATTCTGTCTACCCAACATCCATTACATCTCCTTTCCTCACAATAAACCTATAGAGATTTTTGTTGTTTGTTCATTTGTTTTCACCCAGCCACCCCGCCACCCCGCCTCCAAATGGGTCAGGACAAAATGACTTCATCTCCAGTTCCAGTCACAGATCCTGAGTACTGTTGCCAATCCCAGCCCTGCCTTCCCCTGATCAGGGATTTGTTTTAAAATGAACACTAAGACACAAAGACCTATCTGCAACTGTGTTCCTGGAAAGATCTCCTGGCTCTAAAGAAATAGGCAAATTAAGAGATGATTTTTTAATGTTCTTGGACATGTTCCTGTTTGGGCATGATGCTTACAACTGCAGCAGGAACCTCTTTGTCATACCTCTGATAAAGCCAGCACATGTATGAGGGGAAACACTAGACATTTCAGAACAGGTTACATGAAGTAATATACTTCCCTCTGTTTAAGGCAGTTTGACTCAGGGTTTCCTTTTGCTGTAGCTAAAAATATCTTTCAAGAAACAACAGACCCAAGACACGAGATCCCCCTTTCAGAAAAAGGTTTACGAGCTTACTGCTCATTAAGGCTCTTTGACAATAAATACCATCTCGGAATAAGTGGATTTCACCTACAGCGATACCATCATCCCCTGGCCACACTCATTTGCCCAAAGCCCGCAGAGGCATCATTTTCCGGAAATGTACCAAGTATGTACTCCATAAATCCCCATTAATATAATTCTTCTCTGCTATGCACATGTTTCTTCTCTCTCACCCTCCTCTGTCTCCTGTGACCCTCTCACAAATATCAACCAGGAAACAGTTAATGAGCACTTAGTACTGGTAAAGCTAAAGGCTGCAAAAGACACTGAAAGAACTTTCTCCTTGACTTACCAATATCAGTTCTACAGGCATGCCACAGACATGGCCTAAGCACTGCCAGGATGGGCATGAGAGGTGGGGAGGATGGCTCTCCAGATCCCAGGCCCACAGGTGGACCTTAGAAAGATCTAGAGACTCCTGAAATCATTGCAAAATTGTACTCACATATTTAGCTAAACACATTTTTTTTTCTGGGGAGAGAGACTATAGCTTGCATCGGGTTTTCAAAACTGAACCCCTGCTCCATATAACTATTGATGAGCAAACCGCACTGGGTGAGAGCAGAAAACATGGTCCCCACATCTTCACATTTTTTGATCCAGGAAAACCATCTTTAAATATTAATAATAATGAAGTTCTTCAATATTTTGACTACATGAAATCTTGGGGACCCTCTTGAGGCCTCAAAGATCATCCATACCTCACTTCAATAGAAGGGAAAACAAGTCTTATTTCTTAAAAATATAGAAAACAACCTATTTTTAAGTTTGAGCCTCTCCAAATTAGTTATGAATCTGAGTTCAAATTAAGTTAAAGAGATAAAATATGCTCTTGAAAGAAAATTATATTAGCAAAAAGTTTTAAGTAAAACTATAAATGACAAATAAATATCAATGAACTGTGTATTGACATCGTTTGGAAAAGGAGACAGGACCTACAGGGAAAGTTCCAGAGATGCAGGTAAGAGAGCAAGAAGGGAATCCCAAAGTCCAGTGAGAGAAAAGTTGGAATAGAGAGAAAAGGCTTTACATCAAGATACACTGAAGAATCAAAACGATTTTATTTCACTTAAAGATTGAGTGTAGTAAAGCAGTGAGAGATAAAGCAGAGATCTGGATCTTCTCCCTCAGCAATGCTTGCAAACCTTTCACTAACCTTTATTTGATTTTACTACTATAGCCTTTACTAATTTCTCCCCCTGCCTTTCCTCTCTTAATGCCTCCTTTCAAAACAAGGATCTGAAAACCAGTTTTCCCTAACTTCACATTTGCTCCACTAAACCACTAGCTTTTGGTATAAAGTTGCAATTCCTAAGCCTAGAGTTTAAGGTGACTGGTGATCTGTTTTTATGTTCCTTTCTTGTCTGACCCTTTTGTGCTCCCGTCACATCAGCCTCCTCATTGTCACCCAACATACCTCTATTTTCTGGTCTCCATATCTGGCCTCCACCTGAAAAACTTTCCTTCCCACTCAGTAAATGCATGTAAAATTAATAAATGAATGAATAAGTCTTCTAATGAACAAACACACACCCCAGTCAGTCAATTACATATATCAGTATAGTATGTATAGATAGAGCTGAGGGATAAAATCGAAATTCTTCATAAAGCTGAAATGTCACTTCCCCACAAAGTAATTATATAGAATTTGATTTTATAATAATTCAACATTAAAGCTTTAATTATTTACACAGTACATATGACAAATATAATCTATATACAACATTAAGTGATTATCTTCTCACAGCAAATATGAACTTTCATTTGGTCCTTGGTGGACATGGTTTATTTTTTTTTATATAATCATGTTTCTTTACCACAGAGTTAGAAATTAGAATGCATGTGTATAATAGCGTACTCTAGGCATATCCACTTTAATATACACCTATGTATATTAGGAAAATAATTTGCAAATTGTTTTTAGTATCTATAATCTAAGCTAAAAAAGTTCAATAGCATTCATATGTAAGGAAGGACTTTAAGAACCTGTACTCTGTCCTCAAAAATCTATGTAAATAATATAAATAAAACAATATTCAAACCTTTACAGTCATTAACTCAAATCTTACTTCCTTAGGAAGGCACTCTATGGCTATCCTAGAAGAGCATGCCCAGTTCTTACACACCCCATAATTATACTACTCTATTACTTCACAATATTTATCTTTATTCAATATTTAGATAGATATAGACAGACAGATAGATGCATGTCTGTTGGTTGACATTCTTATTTATTGACACCCCCCCCCCCAACCGGGATGTAACTTGGGACAGGGGGACGTCCTAACTGGGTCCTATGGCCCGGAACTGGGGGCCAGTGCCTTGATAAGAGCTCAATGATCATTGTTGAGTGAATAAGTGGCTTTACTAAACATTAAAACTCAGAGTCTTGGTAATGAAAAAAAAATATCATGAAACAAGAATCATGGAATTTGACAAAATAATTATCAACAATTCAAATAAATTTTGTCATATCAATGGGAATACATTATTACAAAGCACAATATAATAAAGCATTTTTCCTCAGCAAGAGTTCTATACAATTTTGATTATGTCATTATATGTTTTATTTCTCTAAAACAATGAGTGGGGAGTCTATAAAAAATAGACAAGAATGGGATAACAACTTAATTTGAAACATAAAAAATACCTATGAGATGAAATTCACAAATTGTTGCATCTTTATAAAAAAAATACATGAGCCGAGACCGGTTTGGCTCAGTGGATAGAGCGTCGGACTGCGGACTGAAGGGTCCCCGGTTTGATTCTGGCAAGGGCATGTACCTTGGCTGCGGGCACATCCCCAGGAGGGGGCGTGCAAGAGGCAGCTGATCGATGTCTCTCTCTCTCATCGATGTTTCTGACTTTCTATCCCTCTCCCTTCTGCTCTGTAAAAAATCAATAAAATATATTTTTAAAAAATAAAATAAATAAATAAATAAACAAATACATGACATAACATAACTCAACTACCTGATATATAGTTTACTACTAGGTTTACTCAAGGGCTTACCAAGAAAGATGTAGAACCAGCTTGTAGATGTATACACTGCCTTTCAAAAACCCCTGTAAGGCCACACATATCTACAAAACTTGTTCAAATCCAAGGGTAATTTATTGTGTGCATGACTTTACAAAGTCTTTACACATATCCATGGATGGCTTTGCACCCCATTTGAAAGGATTTACTATAAAACTGCACCAGCATAAATAAACAAAACTCTTCTCAATATTTATACTCATAACAAAAAACTATGATGTTCTATATTCAGTTGTGGTCGTGAAAATCCTCACTTCCTGGATTTTCCATTGGCTCTAGTCTAACAAACAAAACAAACAAGGTTTTCAGACTAAATAGAGCACACATATATGCTCTCTTTTGTTACCCAAATACCAAGTAATTTTCAAAAATTAAGTAACAAGGGAGGAAAGCAAAGCCCTCAAGTATATAAACTTTAAAACATACCATGCCTCTGTGCTCTATAGAAATGTTAAGTCCATTAGGAGAGAAATTGTTTTTATAAAAGTCTTTCTTACAAGATCTTGGCCTCAAAAGAGTTTGAGAATGAGGAGATGGCGAAGAAAGAAAGAAGTAGTGGTCAGAAAAAGATGCAAAAAAAAAAAGGCAACTGGGGTGGCTAAAGACTGTAGGTACATGCCAAGATGAAAGACCTTTTCACCCAATTAAGGCTGTAGCTCCTTCTCCAGAGAGACCAGTGCTGGGAGCTGATCCCACTGATTGAGTGCCTCTAATGCTTGTAATCCTGCATCCTCTGTGGCAAAGGACTAAATGGGCAAAGCAAAAGGCTAGTCAAACAGTTGTCACAAAATAAAACAAAGGGCCCTTGCTCTCCCCTGCCCCCAATTTGGTCTGCCTGGGGAATCTTTTGTTGTTGCTGCTCTTTTTTTTTTTTTCTTTTTCTTTTAAATTCAGAAACTTAGCTTCAGTGTAAATAAGAGAAATCAAAAAGAGAAAAGACTCTCTTTACAAAACAAGCTTTCCAAACACACCTGTCCCCTATTTTGAGGGTTCTGTGATCCGTATAGATATTGATGCTATTTCTAATCCTCCTATTTGTGCCATAATTTCCTGTAACTCAGAATCTCTGGAAAGGCAGTTCTCAAAATTTAATAGAAATGCACACACCAAGAAGGGCACCTTAAAGATGCCTGTCCCTGGGCACCACACCCAGTGGAATCCAGGAATCAGCAGGGTACAAAAAGTATCTGGCATATTAGAGTGCAGGGGTACCCAGTCTGAGAAATGCTGGGGTATCCATTAGAGCCATAGTTTCCCCCTAATTCCAAGTGATCCTCAGACCAACAATATCGGTCATATGGAGCAATTAAAAAAAAACACAAAACATATGCCTGCTGAAACCGGTTTGGCTCAGTGGATAGAGCATCAGCCTGCAGATAAAGGGTCCCAGGTTCAATTCTGGTCAAGGGCATGTACCTTGGTTGTGGGCACATGCCCAGTAGGGGGTGTGCAGGAGGCAGCTGATCAATGTTTCTCTCTCATTGATGTTTCTAGCTTTCTGTCCCTCTCCTTTCCTCTCAGTAAAAAATCAATAAAATATATATTTTTTAAAAACCATATTCCTGGGTATCTCTAAATCAGGATTTTCACCAGGCTTCTCCCACACCTACCACTCAACCTTCTCCTTCAGGGTACCTACCAGTGCCCATGAGCTGCAATCAAAGACAAAATAGTGTTCAGAACCTCAAGTCCCAGGCCAGTAATGGACGGATGTTAACCATCAGCCTTACAGAAGAAAAATGAGCCCACAGAGTACCAAGAACCCCAGAGAACCTAGTAAGTAGTATTAACGATTAATGTACTGATATCAAAGGTCATGAGGAGGAACTATAAAAAATAGGTTAATAAACAAACAAACAAGAACTTTTTGTGAAGAAAAGAAATCTGCCATTTTCCACAAGGCAATCTGCATCCTGAAAACAAACACACCACCCAAGAAGACATAATTTTTAAACAGACCTAGAAATACTCAAGGTTTCTTTCAAATCTCCCCCACAGGATTCAGCAACACTCAATGATGAGAGCCTGTTCTTAAACAATCTGAAACCGCTAACACCTAAGCACATGTGAAATATCAAAACAAAACACTTCCCCCACATCCCAATCCCGCGCAGTGATGAAAAGCAGCCGTCATCCAATTCAATCAGACCACATTCAAAGCAGGTGGCTCCGAACATTATTTGAGCCAAGTGCCGGCTCCTTCCCCACACGCAGCAGCTATAGCACCACACACGCGTGTACTTTTCAATAGCACATGAAGAACCAGAAAGAATGGTTTCGAACCTTTTTGTAGGCAAAATTTATTCTCTACATTTTTTAAGCACAAAGCATAAAGAACCATCATACTGAGAAAATGTGCCTTAGAAGAGAGGCAACGATAAATATATAGAAATTAAAATACTTAGTCCTAGCCAGATTTGCTCAGTGGATAGAGCGTCAGTCTGAAGACTGAAGGGTCCCTGGCTCAATGCTGGTCAAGGGCACCCACCTGGGCTGCAGGTTTGATTCCCCAGCCCCATGGGAGACAACCAATCAATCCTTCTTTCTCTGTCTCTCCTCCTGCCTTCCACTTTCTCTAAAAATCAATGGAAAAAATATGCTCAGGTGAG
The DNA here is from genome assembly GCA_027563665.1 of Antrozous pallidus. Taxonomy (NCBI): domain Eukaryota; kingdom Metazoa; phylum Chordata; class Mammalia; order Chiroptera; family Vespertilionidae; genus Antrozous; species Antrozous pallidus. The sequence goes on from CM050518.1 coordinate 41,843,487, forward strand.
GAGTAACAAAATATAAATATTTTATATCTAGAAGACTTATATGAAGCCTCCTATTACAGCCAGTCTAATTGGGATCTCTCTTACTTGAACTCTATTTGGGTAAATGTAGATTTAGTTCCTTTAAGGCAGGTTCAAGAGTATTATTATTATTATTGTTATTATTATATACATGTTACATATACAGACATATATATATATATATATATATATATATCTTTTTTTACAAATTTGACATGCGCAATATAAAAACATGGGCCATAGAAACACATATTTCTGAACACTAATCCCTTTCTGTTTATTCAATATAGCAGGGGGGCAATATATTTACTATATCTCAGTTTCCTCATCTAGGCAATGGGGGTAATAATATAGAGTGTCTGACACATGAACTCAGAGGACTAATGTACTATATTTAGCAGAGTATCATGTACATAGAAGTGAATACCAGTACATGCAAGTTTTTCTAAGTATTATTATTAAGATTAAGAACCGTTGAAATTAACCTTCCTCTGATAAAGTAACTTAGGTGCAGTTTAGTTGAGGAAGGAATAAAAAAAGCACTAAGTATCCATACATGGCAGGGCAGGACGTGCCTGCACTGCTGGCACTCTGGCCACCTGGTCAGTAAGGCCAGCGACAGGAGCAGGACATGAGCTGCCTTCCATGTGCTTAACAAATTCTTCAATTCACAAAAGTTCCATGTGGACCGTCCCAGTGTTTGGCTGAACATGTTCAGTGTGATACAGAAATGTTCACATAGAAAGGGAATGACTGGAATGCTATTTAGTTGGGAGAGATGAGGGAAAAGATGTCTCAAAAATATTAATGAAAAGGTTAAGAAGAGAGAATAAAAAAAAGTCTTTCAAAAGAGGGTTTTCCATTAAACTTCAGTTGATTATGGGGGTTGGGGGGAAGACTCCAGGCTATTAGTCTATAGTTTTAGCTAATAGTTTTCCTCATTTTCACAAAACAATGAAAACTAATGAGTTACATCCAGCAGCTTAAAAAAAATGAATTACTGTGCATAACTCGTAAGCCCTACACCACATGGCTGTATGCAGTTCTTTCAGTGAAGGTTTCAAATTAAGGTTATTATTTATGAGAAAAAGTTGGAGAGACATTAAGAGCTATAACAATTCCCCCAGACCATCAGTGCGGGAGAGTGGTTACATTCAGGATGGGGGGAGATACACTCCAGGCCAAATATTTAAACAGGGGTGTAAAGGACGCAGGCACAGCAATCTGTACGCACCTGTCACTGCAAAATTCCACACTCACACAATCGAAAGGGCATTTGTGTTCACAAATCAAGTAATTATATCCCTAACTATCCATCTGCATATGCAATTACTCAGTCTGTTGCACAGAAAAGCAGATTTTTGCAGGTGTTTCTGTACCATCTTTCCTTCAAAATCCAGTTGCCCTTTATGTCCCCAAATCTGGGCACATACCAGTCCTCTAATTGAATCTTCGTGGCACTGTGATGAAGATCAAGTGTTATGTTTTCACATACGGAGTTCACATACCAAAGATTTTGTAATCTAATCAGGCTCTTGCTCCCTATTACCACTTAGCTAATGGTTGAATGGGCTCCGTTTACACCTTGAGGTTAAAGAACAGGCGATGCGCTTCATAACTCCTTTGCTGAATCTGTTCCTAGGTTTCTTTAACACTTTCTTGTTATGCGTGTGGACTTTCAAATCGGAGTTAAAACTCCAGTATGCCAAGCAAAGTTACATAAACAGAGTGTCAAAGCAGAAGACAGAGAAAATGAGCATGTATATTTGAGGGGAATGTATTGGATAAAAGAAAGCATTTCTGAATTTTGGAATCATAGGAATTGAGACTGCAAAGTGTTTTCTATACTCAGAATCTGTTAAATGTTTCTTCCAGTTGCTGCCAATTGTACTTCTGTGCAGCTGTATTAATATGTGAGAAATCAATAACATCTCAGCGCTGGGAGCATCAGGGAACCAGTTCCCCTTCATGTCAATCTCAGGCCTCATTCAGGCTCAGACCAGCTTAACAGAACCTGAGAGCGGAACAGGACATCAGATGGTAGCTAGTTCAATATTGATCATCGAAATGTAAAGCAAGGCCCAAATAAGTGAGGAGCTATCCAACTCTCAGAATGTATTTACAGAACTGCCTCTAGAACATTCACATCTATGCTAGTATTTATAACTTTCAATTCTTCAGTGTTTGAAGTTAATGTTCGTGTTCTGCTGTGCACTCATTTATACCCACGCTTTTTTATGTTAGTTTTGTTTTTTAATTAAATCTTTATAATTGAAAGTATTACATATGTCCCCTTTTTATACACACACTTTTTAAAATGTCATAAATTTTCCTGAATGTACAAACAACAACAAAAAATTAATTTAAAATGGTAGCCAGTAATTTGAAGTTTTAAGAAAGAGAAAAGTTGTGGGGTTAAACTTTGTATTTTCTTATAGAAGCTGCTAAAATCATGTGTTTATATGTTTCTATGACAAATGTTATGCCCAACCATTAAGACATCAGTACTTAGAACTAAACATGACCCAGCTTATTTTCTACAAGCTGTAAATTAAGTAAACATGCCTAATAAAAACAAAATGAGATGTGGGAGACAAAACGTAGAGCTCAGGTCTCCTGACTTCTTGACTTCTTACTGGTACCTTCAGATCAAGGACAAGACACTGCGGGCCCCCAAAATATATTCTGCTTGTCTCGCACAGGGTTCTTAGAAATGCTGACTGAATGTCAGTTGGGGAGTACATGTCCAACGCCCTATATCCAACTCTCACTTTGTCTGCTTCACTCAATTACATTACTTGCTTGGAGTCCAAAGTCAGGTTCATTTTTTAAGACTCTGCTCTAGACCCAGTGGTCATACTGAGTCCAAATTGACATGAGGGTAAGAAAAAGACTGACACACACACACACACACACACACACACACACACACCCCTCTAGAAGGAAACGGACAAAGCCATAAAAAGATGCCCTAACATCTCCATTCACATAGCCTCCAACCTAAGATACAGCTACCATTTGGTGTTGAAATATTTGGGTAGTTCACTTTAATAGCTGTTCACATATCACAAATAGTATTTCAAGAGAACACTGTCTGCATAAATAGCACAACTGTCCTAAAAAATTGTTCTAAACAAAGTGAAAGGATTATGACCAACTAGATATCGCCACCACCCTGTAAGGATTTTAAGCATTTCCCATAATTGTTTTCCACAAAATGTTTCACGTGGGAGATATTTCATGAAAAAGGAATTCTTGGTTCAACATAGTTTGGAATCCACTACAAATTATATCACCCTCTTAGGGTATTTTACAGTATTTAGAGATGATGTATGCAAAAGAAAATGTCTATTAACATGTCTTGAAACAAAGTTTTAAAAGGAGCTGGTCTAAATTATTCTTTCAAAAGGCTCAGTAGGAAAAGGGGAGTAATTGAAATTATAAATTATTGTTTCTTTAATTATAAGAACTATATGAAAAGCTAATCAATGGAATATAGTATAGAATTTAGTACTTAAACATCACTTCCTTGACAATTCTTGAACACAGAAAAATTAACCTATAAATAATTTAATGCATACTGTAATTATGCTAATTAAATTATTATAAATTAATGTGCATATCCAAAGCTATATATACAAAGACCAAAACTCCTCTGTCTCCCTACAGAGAATAATGTATGTGGGAAACCCCTCCACTCCATTCTTGACTTCAACTCTTTTGATGTTTTGTTAACTAGTCCCCAATCCAATCTTATTTCCCCAGTTTAATGCTCCTGTACCCTTCCCCTCAGCTCAAATATAAATAGCAAAATATTTCATATATGTTAAAATACTGTAAGTTGGTGAAACAAATACATTCATAATTTTACAATATATTGGACGTTAGGGCAGACTTCGTTTTGTACATGTTATTCTCATTTTTATGAGTTTGCATTCATACCCCTATTTAAATATTAAATTATGTTCTTAACTTTTCTAGTCAGCATTGGCAGCTGGTTTTTCACTTCTTTGGCCAAAGCCCAGCAATTTATTTGAAATGTATATTATAGTTTTGTTTTCATGTTTTGGTTTGGGGTGTGTGTTTGTTTTGTTTTTTTTTGTAAACAAAAACACTGGTCAGTAATGTATAATCAGGAAGAAATAGAAGTGAAGCAGTTTCAGCTAATACAGCCTCATCTCCAAATAAGAAAACAGCCACAACTATACATATATCTACCTTAAGAGAAAAATATATGTATTCTGAATAAACACTGTAGAATCAGATGAAATGTGGTTTGGATGCACACAGAGAAAAAATGGCCAGTGAGAATAAAGAGCCTTCTCAGCTAAACAGGGAATCTTTTGATATTAGTATTATGATTTAAGTCTACTTCAAAATGGTTTCAGCCTTATTAAAATTACATTAAAACTAGCCCAAATGCATTTGCATTTAAAGGGTTGCTTTACACTACTTAGGAGGCACCGGCTCAGTCCCCATTGATTTATAGTATTAGGGCACTACAATCACAGACATTTTTCAGGATAAAGGACAATAATACTCTGAACAAAATGGCTTAAAGATACAAGTCATCAGGAATGTGAATAAAACTACATTTATGTGCAGAATAAACCACATTCACCTGCAACATTAAAACACCCAGAGCATGCTGGACAAGGGAATTATTATTCTATACATGTGATCCTTACTACCAACACTGCATTCAATCAGGAACATTGTACCTTTGTAAGAACATAAATCTTGAAAGGAAAACAGAGATAACAAATGTGGGTTTTTTTTATTTTTAAAGTGTCTCAGTTAAAGTTATTAGCTTTGATCTTTTTAATACTACATTATGAGAAAAGAGCATCTTATTGCAACATCTATAAAGATCTGAAACAGATAATGAAACCTCTCTTTTAAGAAAGGAAACTATACAAAGCAACAGAACTCAAAGCAGTGAGTCTTGACTTTCTTTGAAACCATAAATAAATGCATTCTTGGGCTGGTTCTTTAATCATCAAGAGCTCAACCGCAGAGCTCCAGGTTTTTATTTTAACCAATTCAAAACCTGTTTGATTCAGAGTACTAATTCATTAAAGCCAATAGATAAATTGTGTTCAGTGCTTTGCTTCAAGTGACTTATGAAAAAACCTACACTAACACAAGAGATTCTAAAACCAGCATGAAAGTCCCCACAGGTCACACCAGAATGGCCTGCAGGGAGGAAGGAACAGAAGAAGGTATTTAAGGTTCAAAAGTTTCTAAGATAGTTTATAACTAATTTCTACCTTCAAATGTTGAATTCAATTTTTAACTTGTTCTAAACATACATTAAATGTGAAAGCACTTTTGAAAGTTCAAAGTGTTAAATAAAACTGTTATAATTATTTAATTATGAAAAGTGTTAAACAAATATGAGGTTTTACGAGGGCTAATTATGTTCTACAGTTTAGTTATTAAAAGAAAAAATGTGACTGTAAAAATTCCTAGGCCACAAACAAACAAATATTTTTTAAGGAAAATGTCTTTAGGAACAATCAAAATCAGTTGACGAGATCTCATACTTTCATTCATTATTTTCAATATCAGCACAATAAATAAAATTTTTAAATACAACATTCAAAGGCATGAGAAAAAGGACAACAAATAAGATTAATTTTGTAGAAAGCATCAATGTCATAAAAGAGTACACTGTAACAGCACGATAATCTAGGCATACGAAGAAAAGCAGTAATTTTACTCGACTTTTTAATTATGAAAATACATTTATGTTCATTAAATAGAAAAATACTGATGGATTTCTGAGTAGTCTGCATTATTCAGGGTCTGTCCTTTACAAGAAGCTGGGTGGTAAGGTCTCTTCTCTTTACTTGCAGCAGGAACCCTCTGCAGCATTGTGAGCAGTTCCCAGTCTCTCCTTCCCTTGCATTGGGCACTGATAGATGTCTTCATGTCCCTTCCTAGCTGGCTCCCTTCTGTTCACAATCACAAGCTTTCTATGTTGCATTGCATGTTTTCCACAGAAATAAAAAGTGGAAACGTGGTCCATTAAAAGGAGCAACAAAACCACTATAGCATAAGCCTTTAACGCAAGCCTGGGAAGGAAAGTGAACGCTCAAAGTTTCCCTACAGCTAACTCTGTTTATAGCTGCCAAGTAAAGAACCTAAATTCAAGTGCTGTATAATTGTTACAAATTGGGCCAAAGTACAGTGTGTTACAATAAATTATGAAGCTTATCTAAATTATAAAAGTAATTAAACTTTCCTCAGATACTCATAATTCTGCCCTCCATAAATTTTCTGTTCATTGCATATTCAATAGCTCTGTGTTCCAGTTCAACAACAAAACAAAAACTAAAAAAAGAAAGAAAAAAGAAAAAAGATCTTCTTTCAAGAACAACCATGCACATACAGGCATATAACATATCTAAATTCCACAAATGTGTAAACAATTACTTGCCAGATCGTCAAACCATAGCAAATGTTAATAAAAATATTTATGCTAGAAACAATTTTCTTAGAGTTTTTTTTTTCAAGTTTGGTTTTCCCCTTATTATTGTAGTCATTTGTTTTAACATGAGTTTTCTCCTCCATCCCAACATTTCCTCCTGCTGCATGAAGCCATAAATCTTTATTAGCATATTACTGTACAATCTGTTGCAATAATAACAAAAATAATGAAAGCAATAGCAACCCAGTTATATGGTCTCCGCCATTTGCAACTGAGTCCCAAGGTCTTTATATACTCTCAGTGGTAAAATATCCACGAGGCCCATCAACGGCTACAACACAGCCTTCTAGAATGAAATACAGATGCTGCTCAGAATCAAAGTGCACAGAAGCTGTAAAATTCTCCAAAAAAAAGTTTAAAGCCACAAGGGAGTATGGGAAGAATGATAACCAGTTCCAAGTTTCAATTTAAAGAAAAACCCGAAATGGCTTATTGATGCTCATAAGGACAAAATCTCTCCTCAAAAGGTTCTACCGTATTCCCAGTGGGAGCAAATCAGCGGAGCAGGTGGATGAGTGATGAAGGAAACCCTTGTTCTATTATAAACATATTCAATAATTAGGCAACATGATGAACAAATTAAGAAGCAGCATGCAGGTTAAAGCCCAAGTTAGTAAAGTTTCCCAGAATTTACTTTGATTTTTGCTTGGGTACCTGGTATCTCATTTCTAAATCAGGCACTTCTATTTCAGTCTATATTCCAATTTAACGAAAACATTTATTTTATAAACAGAAAAGGAAATGAGTTTGAATAAGATCCATTTATGCAATTACCATATCTAATAGCCAATTATGTGTCCTTACATGAACAGATAAATAATATATGCACATACATTTATCAATCTTGTCTGTGAGGAAAAGAAGAGAGAAGAAAATGAAAGAAGAGGAAACTATTATACACGGCTTGCAGTTTTCATTATTTCACATTTGCATAAGGGAATTCAATATTTTTCTTTAATAAAGCTATAAATTACAAACATTTGGCTTAAAATTTTTTAAACTAAACTCAAATACGCAAGTTATTAACTATATTATTCAATTTGGCAGTTATATTTATCATAACTATTTACCTATTTCCCTAATTTTGTAAAATAAAAGCAGGTAAAGTTAAAACTAATATAATGGTATTAAATATTCATTATTTTAACATTAAATATTTTTGAACAGAATACCACACAATATGGTGGGGGAGAGGGGACAGATTATGAGAAGTGGAATAGGATCGGATGTGGTTACACTTCTAAAGTATCCATTAACTAAAGCTACATGAAAGCAGGAGGAGAAAAAAAACTGACATCCACATGAATACCAAATTAATTCATTATGATCAGTGCTACTACAATGAACACAAAATTAATTCATCACAGAGGAATACACAAAGCACTACCCACTTGTTATACCTACTGACAAAAAATAATAGGACGATTATCCTCCACCAGGGTGACACACGTGGCCATGGGCACTGCCAGCACGTCAGCCATACAAAAGTGTTTCCTTCCCTGGGAGTCTACCAAGATAATTTTGCAAGGAGGCTCTTTATCAATCATAGTAAATAAAACCAAAGCTGTGCAAACCTGGATCACCAATGGAGTTCCTGACCTCTGTTGCTCCCTACCAGCGTTGGGCGTGAGAAGCATCTGAATACTTAAGGAGGTGCTCACACTCAAGATCCTGCAAATGTGGGACCCTCCCCTTGTACGAGGCTGCAAGCCTAGAATCGAGAGCAGGACACTTCCTTAAACTTGGAGTCCAGGGTTCCAGTGTAAACCAGACAGAGACCTAACTCCTGTCACAAAGTCAGCTGTCTTCTCTGAGGAAACCTCTCTAACCTGCCCCTCCGAGTTCTCAGAAATCCCTATATGTAGCATGAGCACCAGCACATTCATCAGGAGTCTGAGGTCTACCAGAGTACTCTGCCGCAAGATATTTAAAAACTAAGAAGTGAGTGAGTCTCTCCCTGGCAGCTCCTTCTTCTAGTGAAGGGGAGTGGCTGCTGGTTTTTCTTCTTTCACCTGGACAAGGATGCAATGTCGGGTACCCGAGACCTCAGGAGCTTAGTCTAATCCCATTTCCGTCACCAAGTTAGGATTTGCTTGATATTTAAAGGGTGTCTTTCCTCAGTTACTTCAAGGGGATTTAGCATGCAGAAAGTTCCATGTAAGTTGGATGTGAACTCCTTCCTATGGATGATGGGTTTCTACTTGATAATGAGCAACATGAAGTGGTAAGCCTTTGTCCTTCTATTTGTCAATTCCCCTTAAAGCCAGGGAATACTTACATAGATTTGGGGAGCTGGGAATGCTAGTTCTCATGGACCAGCCTACAAGATTATTCTTGTGGAAATTATTCTTCCTTCTCTTTAAATGGGGGATTTTTTTTAATCTTTCTTCCTGGGTGGATCTCAGACATTTATTGGACAGGTCCAAGAAATACTAACATTAGTCCATGTAATGGAAGGCTCCAACTTAATGCCACAACTTGCTAAAAACAGAAACCTATTTATTCAGATTTTTTCTTGGCACGTAGGAGGACTCAGTAGATGCATGTTCTTTCCTTTGCTAAAGTATCCTGTTCATTTTACTTAGTCTGTGGGGGAGCTAATGCTATATCAATACATCTGCACATCACAAGAAATGGGAACCTGCCATCGGGTGAGAGTAGAACATTATATTCCCACCTGAGAATAGGGTACCAATAAACGATGAAAGCCTTAGTAAAAACAAAAGGTTTAGGTTGTGTATGTGTGTGGTTCGGGTGGCGGGGGCAGAGATGGGTTTCAGCACAGGTTAAAGCACCTTGTAAAAGAAAACTACTAAGGACTTTTTCAGCTATACCTCGGCCCATCTGTTTATGTAGGACAGAAGTTCTCAAACTTGATTGTACATTAAAATCACCCAGAGAGGTTTTTAAATTCTCCAATTTAATTGGAGGGGTGGAGTCAAGGATCAGCATTTTCCCAAGGTCCCCAGGTGATTCTAATGTGGAACCAGGGCTGCAAACCACTAATATGAATGCCAGATGGCCATAGATCAGCTACATGGGGAAAGAGGGTTTCACTCTGGGGGGACACAAATCAATGAGTAGTTCTCAAGCCTGGCTGGCTATCCCAATCCCATTGAGATCTTTTATTGAAATACATACTCCCAGGCACCAGCACAGGCCCACTGAATCAGAATGCCAAGATATTAGGTTTTGGAATGTCTGTGTATTTTTTTTTTTAATTTTCAAGTACATTTTGATTGTGAACTGGGATTCGGAACTACTGGCCTAGATGAAATTCAGAAGTTCTTGCCTCTAACTTGGTTGATTTCCAACATAACGCTTCATGTTTAGACGGGTAATGTTAGCTTGCCAGAGAATTAGGAATGGCAGGGGGAAAGGGTGGAGGAGGAAAGAAGTATTTAAGAAAAAAATAAAAAGAAAAGAAATTTAAGTAGTCCTCTAAGCACCCATGAGCCTGCCTCTTAAAGTGCTGATAATGAGCAAAAAGACCAATGAAACTAAATTTTGTACCAGTTCATTTCAGCACATCCTGTTTATACGACTATTTAATGAGTCATTCAGCCAGGATGATTTTCTGTCTGAATATGTTAATTGCCATTTTTTTCATAGCTCTCTATTAAACAGTACAGATAAAATAGGCATGCTCATGATTTTAAAAGCCCTATCCGCCACTCACTCTCAAAGGAGCAGGCGACAAGAGTAAATAGGGGAACTTTTTTAAAGTGTTTAATTCTTTTAACATATATTGGCATTTGGGACCCCACTTCAATTCAAAAGCAAATGTTAGAGTTACCATTAAAGTGAAAATGAAATGAGGTGGTTCTCTCCCATATGCCAGTGGCTTCATTATATCACAAAAAAATTAGCTCTAATAACGGGGCAACAATATGAAGGCTCTTGCACCTGGTAACTCCCACCACTTTTAGGAGGTAAAGATAAATATTTAGGTAAAGACCATAGATAAAGACAGAGGAATTTTTATCTTACATTGATAATCATTTAAGTATGCCTCACTTAAATAAGTACAAGTCAGTGACTATTGACTATTATCCATAAGCAAAACACCTGGAAAACCCAGGAAATGGGTAAAAGGTTCAGTTAATATTTCGGGGGGTTATCCTATATAATAAAAGAGAAACATGCAAATTTGACCATACCTTAGCTCCTGATTGGCTATGCTACCAGTCAATCAGGAGCGGGGATGGAGCCAAGTGGTATGAGCACTGGGCCAGGGGGTGGAGATGAAACTGCAGTGGCGGCAAGCACCCGGCCCCCGGCACTGTGAGGGGAAGTGGCGATGAGCACCCAGCCTCTGGGGTCGGGTGGTCGCAGGCAGCCGGGGCTGAGCTGAGCAGGGCGATGGCTGGGTGCCCAAGGCCTAAAGACTCTGGGCAGGCTGGGGGTGAGCCATCAGTTGGACATCCCCTCAGGGCTCCCAGTATGTGAGAGGGGGCAGGTTGGGTTGAGGAAACACCCACCCCCAGTGCACAAATTTCATACACCGGGCTCCTAGTGTTTAATGAGTGATTAAGAGAATTTATTTTATTTATCCCAAAAGGAGGCAGAATTTACTGGTGTAAGTTATGAAACAATGCCAATACTAGAAGTGAAGTAAAAGCCATCCTATTTTTATTCCCATCATCACTTAATGAAATCAAACTTCTCTTTAATATTCATTTCTGCATTTATGCAGTTTCCAGTGCCTTAAATTTTAATTTTAAGCATTTACATTAAACAAATTACATATCATTATACTGCATTTAGAAGGGAGAAAAACACAATAAACCTTAAGGCTATGACAACATATTTTACTCTTAACTGCTTTGTTTACAAATATTAAATGGTCATATTAATAGTGTTCTCAATGGCTTTTGGCATCTAAAATTTTTCATAAATAAAAATAAAGCAACCAAAGAGATGAAACTCCAGTGGCAAAGGTTTATTGGTCTTTGTATTTCATTAAAGGAACTTTATAAATAACATTTGCTCTTTGGAGTAGCAACCAATACTGCTGAAAAGGACAGGTTGGGTCTTAAAAGAGACTGATATGACCTAAAGGGAAAACATTTTACTGTAGTGAAATAAACTGAGGAAACAGTTTGCAGATTAAAAAACCCTTGAAAGGAAGCATCATCTTTGAGAGAGAAAAAATAAAATCTCCTCTGAGGAGAACAGCTGGAAACAGGAAGCTTTGGGGCTTTCATCCTGCTGGCTTTGATTCCACCACATCCCCATATCATGAAAAGGAAAGAGACTGACTTCAGCTGTGCCTTCTTTCAACAGAAGGAGGAAAAGGCTTTCTGGATTGTGAGCAACACCATCCAGAAGACAACCCCACCCCCAATCATACAAACACTAACAATGAAGTGGAAAAAGAGAAATGGCCATAGATGTAAGCAGCAACTCAAAAATAGTGCTCTGCAGTAAAAGGAGAATATTCGTTGTAACTTGTTCCCGTTAGCAATTCTCATACCAATTTGAAATCCCCTCAGTGAAAAACTAACCAAAATAGATATACTAATTATGATAAGTTTTCTTCTCTATAATACTTTTCTTCATATGGAGAAAGGAGTTAGATGTTATATCTTTTACCAGGATCCTTAAATCTAAAGTCATTAAATTTTAGTTTTCACTATAGTTGGTTGGATATCTAAAGTTCTTAAACTTATCTGTTGGGCATCTCATATAGATTTTCCCCCACTGGTACCTTAAAAAGAGTTTTATTGAGTTTATCATGACATTTAAAGGACAACATAGCACAGTAAAGGAAGCCTGGATTAGAAGTTTAGATCTTGAGAACCAAATAAAGAAGCAGCTCAATAAAGAGATCACGTAAGCTTAATACACACAACTCACAAATTATTCTTTTGTTGCTATTTTGGAATGCCCTTTAAAGCAAGGATTACAAAGCCAGACAGTGTAGGGAAATGTAAACATAAAACTCTGACTTTGAAAACTACAACCAATGGCATCATAATATATGTAGAAGACATCTCATGTTTCACAAAGATGACTTGGTTCACCTACAAGAAAAGGAACTTACATGAAAGTTACATGCAAGATAAGAAATTAACTAATTCTTTTTTCTGAAGCTCTTTTTTAACAGACAGGAAACTTTCACAGCACAAGAGGTTTCAAGAAGGATACGTAAAATGAATATTAACTTCATCTTCGAAAAAGCCTTGAAAGTAAGTATCTTCAAATATTCAAATTTACAATGGAATATTGATTCCATGATAACATTTCAATTTCTAAAAAAATGTCTGCTGTTGACACTGGTATGTGGCAACTCCTTACCGATAGATATTAATGACCTTTGATCTATCCTTATTCATTCTGAATGTCCTTTTAGAATATTTTTATTGATTTTGAGAGAGAGGAAAGAAAAGGAAGAGAGAACATCGATGTGAGAGGGAAACAAGGATCTGTTGCCTCCTGCACACCCCCTACCAGGGATCAAGTTCACAAACCGGGTATGTGCCTTGACCTGTAATGGAACCAGCATCCTTTCAGTGCACAGATGATACTCAGCCAACTGAGCCACACTAGCAGCGCCTGAATGTCTTTTTTTTTTTCGTCTTTGTTTAAAAATTAAATTTATTGGGGTGGTTAACAAAGTTACACAGGTTTCAGCTGCACAATTCCACAACTCATCATCTGTACACTCTGTCATGTGTTCATCAACCCAAGTCAAGTCTCCTTCCATCACCATTTATCACCCCTATACACCTCCTCCACTTCCCCCCACACCCCTACCCCTAAGCAGTTCCTACACTGTTGTCTTTTATTTGAACTACTTTAGTTATTAATGAGACACAGTACACTGTATAACTTTGAGAAACCTCATATTAGATGATCTTCACCGGATATGTCTCTAAAATAAAGCAATCTTCACCAATAGAAGAAAATGACTTAGTTATATCGAATTTTGAAGGCCAATAAACTAGTCAGATAAAATGTAGTAAATATCAAAAATAGAAAATTTTTATTAATATGCATTCTTGGAAAGTCCCAAGAAGAGAGGTATGAATTCAGTCTCCATTTTCTTTATTGATAGTGTTGAATTCATCATCAGTGTCATCATCACCACCACCAACCCTTTACTATTCTTGTGAAGAGAATTTTCACATATTTCATAACCTTCACCACTACTTAGGAAATAAGCAGCTCAAGTACAATTTTCACATCAAATTACAGAATTCTAGTTACATCCTAACACATCCTCTTGACACTAAGATTCATTAAGCAGTAACAATAATTAGACCTGTATGTAGACTTAACAACATACAGCAGAGCCATCTTTCCTTTGAAATCTACTCTAATTTCCCTGATGGACTCTTACCTCCTCTGCTCTTTTAAATTTATGTTCATTCCATAGCACTTACTGGGAACCATTAGGCAGCCTGGCCATTGTTAAGAATATAAGCTTGAACTGAGGCAGAGGGAGGAGAATGCCACAAAAAGCCACTTACATACAAGCAGAAGATGCTTATGTGACAACGGAAGCAGAAATTGGAGTGAGACATCTACAAACCAAAGAATGCCTGGGACTATCAGAAGCTGAAGAGCCAAAGAAGAAAGATCTTAGAGGCTTTAGAGGCAGCATGGCCCGGCTAGCACTTTGCTTTTAGACTTGTAGCCTCCAAAAGTGTGAGAGAGTAAGTTGCTGCTATTTTAAGCCCCTCCAAAAAGGAATATATGTTTAAATCCATAAATGCTGGTCCCATGAAATCTGTAAAAAACATAATGTACACATGGGAGTACAGGGACCTCACATCTGTTGAGCATGTATGGGAACTAAACCATTTCCAAGCTTCTCTCTTTGAATCCTTATAACAATGATGTAAAGATGGCAACTGAACCTAAGGAAGAAATGATTTTCCCCCAAGATTCAAAGGAGTAAGCAAAAGAGCTCAGATGGACGGCTAGGCCCAAATACAGAGCACGTGATTTTTTCATCATATCATATTGACTTCCTTAAAGAGCACTAACACAAAATTTAAAAAAAATTAATACCATAAAAGAAGTTCAGAAAAAGTGCTACATGCATTCAGGACTGATTATTTATCTCTACAAAGACTAGTAGTGAATAACACCCCGCAGTAGCAGGCTCTCTTAGGAACAATAGAAATGCTACTAGGATTTGAGTGAAAACAGCAGAACTATTTAATCATAGTGTTTATACACCGGTTAGAGCAAACACTATCTTCAGTGTTTTAGAAAGAATGATTATATCATAAGCAATTTAATCTTTTTTCTTATGATTTTAATCCAACTAGGCTTTGATTTAGAAACATAATAGGTTAGGTGAATCACTGTACTGCTGAAATTGGTATCAATATTGAAAGTAAAGAGAAGCACACAAAGCAATTAATTGACAGACGTATATACCATTCTTGCTCATGTGCCCCCATTGCTCCGTCTACATCTACTATACATATATATACATATATACACATATATATACAACATGTACATACATATATCTATAATAATAAAAGTGTAATATGCTAATTAGACTGGACATCCTTCCAGATGTCCTTCCGTCCTCCCGAACGAAAATGGAGCTGCAAGGGAACCCTGAGTCCCGGGTGCCTGCCGACTGCCCAAAGGAGAGAAGCTTGGGTCCCGGATGCTGGAAGCCGATGCTGGCAGACAGCCAGGGAAAGGAAGGCCTAATCTTGCATGATTTTCATGCATCGGGCTTCTAGTGTGTATATATGTGTGTGTGTGTGTATACATACATACATACATATATATATGTGTGTGTGTGTGTATGTGTATATATATGTGTGTGTGTGTGTGTGTGTGTGTGTGTGTGTGTGTGTGTATAACGTACCCACACACACTGCCTCTCATTTGTTCTGTGTATTGGCAAATGGACTGCAGTTACCAACTTCAAAAACAAGCAAAATATGAAAACAAAATATACATCCTCTCCCATATTTGGAAGAAAACTCTAATTCAAATCTTCCAAGCCTCCCCCAAGCACAAGCAATTATAAGGTGCAGAAAGGCAATGGCTTTAAAACAACATGCTAATCCTAATATTAGTACCTGGAAAAAGGAAAACTGCCAAGATGTTGGAATAATGCCCAGTTATCCGTCTTACCTACAGCAGTAAAACTGTCCTATAAATGTGAACAAGACAGTTAGGATACATTCTCGAGTTCGGTTATTGGCATTTTTTTTTCCACCTCACCATTCCCTAGAAGAACAAGCCTGACCTATGGAGGAAAAACACAGCAGATGGTAACCCAGCCCAGTACCAAGAGCACTGAGTCAATCCAAATAATTCCCACAAAAATAAAGCAAGATGTTCAATAATTTATGGACCCAATTCCACTAGATAATTATGGAATCCTGCTCTTCTAAAAAGCCACCTTTTTATTATAGTATGCTAGTTAGCTAAACTGATGTCCAGTCTAATGAAATAATTACTGTATAAATAAAATAATTACTGTATAAAATAACTACTATATAATCTATAATAATAAAAGCATAATATGCTAATTAGACTGCACAGCAGAATGACCTTCCAGACATCCTTCCAGATGACGTTCTGGATGAAGCCAGGGCTGCCAGGTCTGAGGCAAGCCGTCACAGCTGCGAGGAGTGAGTCCCTTGCATGAATTTTATGCATCGGGCCTTTGGTTACAATCCTATGTAATAAAAGTCTTATATGCAAATTGTCCCCTCAACCAGGAGTTTGACCAGGGGGCCAGGCTAGCCCGTCAAATGCCTGCAGCCCCTCCCCTGATAGGCCCTCCCACCCGGATGGAGGGAAGGTCCAGCTGGCCAACCTCTCACATCCGCTGTCCCCCAGTCAGGCTGGCCTGATTGGCCCCAATTGGGGTTGGATAGCTGGACCCCACCTGTGCACGAATTCGTGCATCAGTCCTCTAGTCCTATCTAATAAAGGAATAATATGCAAATTGACCATACTTCCGCTATGCCCACAAACCATGCCCACCAGCCATGCCCAATCAGGAGCAAATATGCAAATAAACTAAACAAGATGGCTGCAGCCACAGAGAGTAGGAGGGAGGCTTGAGTTTCTCCAGCGATGGAGAAAGCCAAGCTTTCTGCCTGCCCTTGCCAGATCAGGCCTCTGCATAAGGCTACAAAGTTTCAATTATAGAAGGTAAATAAATCCCAACAAAAATGGCAGCAGCCACAAAGTGAGCAAAAGGCTTGGCTCTGCTCCAGGCTACAAAGTTTTAACAGTATAACATAAGTAAATCCCAGATACCAGGACCTCTGCTTGGGTTGCTGAGGGGCATGGCCAGCCTGAAAATCACCACAGGCCCCTATCCCAGGCTGCCCCACATCACAAGGGAATCCCCATTCTGATCTGGGACACCCTTCAGGGCAAAACAGCTGGCCCCCACCTGTGCACCAGACCTCTATCCTATCTAATAAAAGAGTAATATGCCGATTGACCATCACTCCAACACACAAGATGGCTGCCCCCATGTGGTCACAGATGGCTTCCCTCACATGGACACAAGATGGCTAGCAGGAGAGGGCAGCTGGGAGGTTCCAGGCCTGCAAGGGAGGGCAGTTGGAGGCGATCAAGCCTCAAGGGAGGACAGTTAGGGGTGACCAGGCTGGCAGAGGAGGGAAGTTGGGGGTGACCAGGCCTGAAGGGAAGGGCAGTTGTGGGGAACCCAGACCTGCATGGGAGGGAAGTTAGGGGTGACCAGGCCTACAGGGGAGGGCAGTTAGGGGAAAACAGGCTGGCAGCGAAGCAGTTACGCATCAATCAGGCTGGCAGGGGAGTGGTTAGGGGGTGATTAGGCTGGCAGGCAGAAGCGGTTAGGGGCAATCAGGAAAACAGGCAGGTGGGCAGCTGGGAGCCAGAAGTCCTGGATTGTGAGAGGGATATCCCTCAAGGGGTCCCAGATTGGAGAGGGTACAGGTTGAACTGAGGGACCACCCCCTCCCATGCACAAATTTCATGCACCAGGCCCCCAGTATATTAATAATTAAAGCTAGCACTTATGCAAAGCCCTCCTGTAGGCAATTTACAAGAAATACTTAATCTACTTAATCAGCAAAACATTTCCACCAAATTATTACCCCATTGTACAGATAAGGAAACTGAGAAATAGCAACCAGAGTAACTGACACAAAGAACCAACTTTCAAAGCCAGGATGTAGAGATCTGGTGCTGTGCTGAACCACTATCCTATATAATAAAAGGGTGATATGCAAATAGACCAAACAGCAGAACAACTGAACAACCAACCAAAATGTAATATGCTAATGATATGCCAAGGCTGCTCAACCACTGGCTATGATGTGCACTGACTACCAGAGGGCAGATGCTCCAATCAGTAGGTTACTTTGCTCCTGGGGTCTGGCTGATCAGGACTGAGAAACATGGGCCAGACACACCCTGGAGCCCTCTTTCGATCCCTCCTTGGCCTGATCATGCACTGGTGGGGTCACTCAACCTGGCCTGCACCCTCTCACAATCTGGGACCCCTCAGGTTGGAGAACCAATTTCAGCCCGATCCCGCAGGTCACTCCCCTTGGGAGGGTGCCAGACACAGGAATAGCTGGCAAGCAATGCTGTGGCAGCACAAGCCTCTACCAATTGGGACTGGTTGGGCGCAAGCCTGCGGCAGGCACATAGGAGCAGCAGGTAGGAGCTGCAGGCAGCCTTGGACTGGAGTTTTGGCCCAATTTCTGCAGGCCACCCAGAGGAACCCATGCATGCATGAATGCATGCACCGAGCCTCTAGTAACGGCATAAGATGGGGTTTGATCTAAAGATTTTTCCAAAAGGAACAAATAATTTACATTTACACTGAAAGAACTCTAGGCCTGGATTCAGCTGGTCTGAGTTCTAGACCTGATTATTCAATATGTAAGCTCCTTAAAAATGCCTCTTTGAGCAATAGTTTCTTCATCTGTGAAGGAAAGGGGTAGGCTAGAAGCTGGAAAGTTTGTTGCCCTAGTTTTAAAGATTCCAATTCTGAGGCTAAACCCTTAAGTCTCTGTTTTACTTACAGACCAGATAATTTTCTATCCTTGTACCAAATCTAGAAATAATGATCACTTGCAGTGGAAATCAAACAGCAGCAGTTGTCTCTCTGGTTGAATGATCATCAACCACGTGATGGTTGTAAAGCAGCACTTCCTCTCTGCAGAGAGAATTAGGCTATTTCTAAAAGTATAATTCTAACAAACCCAGGAGGAGCTGTGGCTGCAACTTTCCAACTCCAAGGCAGAATCAGACTTTTGATATTAAAATAAAATTCAAGAATCCTCTGATCAGCTTCTTGATTCTAAAATGTGCACTTTTTCTTTCTAAAGATGAAGGCACATATCCAATGAAAAAACATCACTGATAATAATACACACGATAAAACGTCCACGTACATGTACACACACACACACACCAAATGCCCGTGCGCGCGCGCACACACACACACACACCATAATTATTTCAACAAGCAAAAATGCACTCATTCACTTTAACACAATCATTCTAATTATCTTTTCTTTTTTCCTTACCAAAGAGTAACATATTTCTATGCAATTTAGTTGCATGTGAATAGGCAACTGAACATGTGTAGGCAGAAGTGAGCATCTTTACAAAACCTGGCACGCAACAGCAATGGTGGCAGCCACAAATGTAATCACTGAATTCCAACCTACACATAAATTTTACTATTGGGTGGGGGGAGAAGGGGGAAATTTGGAGAGCATTGTCTGTATTGAGGGTAATCTACCTGGTAACTGATTGGGCTCAAGTGTTAGTGTTGAAGTTTCCCTCAGTCTGATTCCCTAAAAAATTACCCAAGCTGAGCCAGTCCTACTGACAGAGTAACCGACCCATATGACCTGGAAGTGACTAAAACGAGAACACTGATACTCACTTGTTGCCGATAAAGTGCCATCCTCAGGCTGACGCTCACTGGACGAGACAGACCCAGCGGAAGTCAGAGGGTCCTCCTGACTTGAAGGGCCAGTGGCAGTGGGACAAGGTAGCTGGAGGGCTTTACCCCAAACACACAATATACCCTTTTGATCCCCACCAATAACATCCCTCTCAAACCTGATTTGTTATGTGCAACTACAAAGTCATTCTTACTTACAGTGAAACTAGAAGCATCTTTAGAATATTAATTGTATTCCTTTAAAATGATCTGTAACAATCTAGGTCACATCAGTGGGTTTACTTAACAAATTGAATATCTGAGCCATCCCACCAACTCTTCTAACCAGACGACTACCATTCCTAAATATTCCTAGTACAGCAATTCCACTGCCACCACATCTGCAAATGATTTCTGAATATCAATGTATTTCATTGAATTTTCAAATATAATTATGATGTCTAATGATAACTGAGAAACTAGTCCATTACATGTTTCTTCTCCAAAACTGATAGTGCTAAAGCATGAAAATTGTTGTTGGGCACTTACAGTTGTCGTTTAAATATCATAACCTAATGAAGCAGGTATTTGTGTTATCCCCATTTTACAGAGAAATTAAGCAGCTATGTTTTTAAGTTCCTAGGGAGTAAGTCCTAGAGCTGAGACTTTGAAATCGGAGTCCATGCTGGAAAGCCCTCCCTTCCTTCCCAGCTTGCACTTGATTTTTTTACTTTAATTACCAAAAACCTGGATCATAAACATTGTTGCTATGCATTTCCTTTTATTCCTGGGAACACTTGATAAAAAAAAGTGCAAGTAAAAAATTGCAATATATGTTAGGTGCTACAAAAATCTTCATTTCACAATTCCTATAGGAAATTTCCTTACTTAAAAAAAAATTATGTGCTGACTTCAAAAAATCCAAACAAGCTTAAATTTTACTTTGATGAACTATTAGAGCAGACGGTCTGAAGTAAACATCAGAGTAAATCTTTTCTGAAAAATTATACGACTTTATTTTAATTCTTAGTAAAGTTTAAACAGAAAAAACACTCCACTCTGAGTTCAGTAAGTTGCTAACTTGGAATATTTCACACCAACAATGAGATTAATTGGAATTAAAATATATTACATGTCTTATTTCTATAAATATTGAAGGAACATTAAGAATTGTCTGCCAACTGACCATTCCCAAATATTCTGGATTTCCTAAAGCAATAGCAGATACAGGGCAGGTTTTTCAGTGATGTACTGTATGACTCAGACATGCAAAGCCTGAAGTTACCCAAGTTATTTGCTGCTGAGACTATAGTTACCTAAAAGCAAGTAGATGCCGCAACAAAAAACATACATGTGTTTTGCATTATACACACCCAGTTCAGATGATGGCACTACTAATTTTTTCAGCCTTAATTCATTGTGTAGAAAACTACTCAGAAAATACTAGTAGTTGATGTCCCCAACCAGTATAGTCTATAAAAGAAGCCCTCAGAATTATAAACTAACTAAACTTCTTATAGAAAATTAGAGAGCTGAGAGAATGAGCCCCTCTAATGACAACTGAGTTGAGCCCAAATAGTTTACAGGTAATCCAGGTCATCAGGAACATCCAAAATGACTGCCCCCAAGTCCTCAGCCTCTTTGCACTAGAACAAAGAGTTAACTTCTGAGTAACATTCCTCAGTAGCATGTTTATACACTTCATTACCACCCATACCTGCCACCCATAGGAATTCCATTAAACCAGACATTATTGAAGGTCTAAGCCAAAAATTAAAGGAAAGTGGGATAAAAATCACAGGAACTTGAAATATTAGGACACCGGCCAAGGAAATTCCTTTCATGGTCAGTCCCTATCTTTACCCTGAAATATACCTTGAAAGGTTTGAAATAATACCTTTCTTTGGAATTTTTTTACATATTAAAGTGACTGAAAAAATTATCTAAAACAATAATCCCAAGGAATAACTAAGAGAAATGAAAGCAAAACCAAATTTTTAACCAACACTAGCCTTCCATTTTCTCACACTATTTTTCCCTCTCGTGTTTGTCATCTTTAAATTTCTATTTCACGAAAGTCATGTCTCCTCTGATGTTCTACCCAGTGTCACTCAATGAATAAGAATGTCGGTAACCACACCTTCTAACCCCGAGTGAAGGGCACAAATTCATGACCTAAAACAAAACCTCTCTGACTGAGTCAGGGCGGAAGGTCAAGGAAGATTTCCACTACAGCATGGAGAGTTATGACACTCTCAGCCGTAGTGACAGATATAACAAAAAAGATACAGTTTTAAAAGGAAATATTAATAATATTTCCCATTACTTTCTCTGATATATAGGTATACAACATGATAGAAAATTTTAAAATATATCAAAGAATTACATGACTCCAAGATCCTAAACCAAGCATTTCAAACTGAAGTGTTTCTAAAGGGTCTCTGTCAAAAATGTGCAGGGATTCAACTTCTAAGCAGAGGATCCAGAAGTCTACAAATCACATTTTTTTTCATCTGAAATGAGGATTTCGAAATATAAGTTATTTAAATGTTTACCTCAGCTTTCCTCTTCCATATGAATAGAAAGCAATAAATTCCCCAACATATCTGGTGATGAAAACTCTAAAATACAGCTTCATAAACTTTACAGTGTGTGAACTGAGCTATGTAAAGGGCCTTTCTTTTAAAGCAGACTTCTCTGTTCATCTCTGCTTCATGGAAAGAGGACACAAATTAATGATTCTCATTTATTTGTATACATCATTCAAGAGAAAGGGAAATTATATGGGTTGTGTGTTTATGAGCTACATTAGAAATGTGAACAATAGCAGTCTGAAACAAAAATAAAATATGAGTCAACAAGATCTTTGCCAAACAGAGGTCTCAGGACAGCCTTGTTCAGTCTTCTGGGAATCCCACTCCAATAAGCACAATAAAAGCAGGACGTGCCTCATTTCCTTCGACCGCTCACCATGCCTCTCTTGGAGATGTTTGTAAATTTCCTTCCTCTACGCATCAGGCTGGCAAACTGTCGTCATTTCTTTGGGGTAATAATATCCTGTTGATGTCTGGGTAGATCTGTTTAGAGTGTTTCTTCCACAAAACACATATAATTTTAATATTTTTCAACGCAATGCATTAAATTATGTTTCAACATATTTGAACATGGTTCAACAGGCATGATTTGATTAGAAGCAAGTGATTTTAATAAAATGTTAGTTTTACTCTTGGATTTACAACCTACATTTAGGTAATAAAGTAATTCCAACAATAAAAAGCAACCTCTGCTTTGTGTGAAACTGAAAATATTTATCCACAATAGTTTATTAATTTCATTCAATTTCTATGCTGGAGTTTGGAAATATCACACAGCAAAAGAACAATCAGCATTAAAACTCATGAAAATAGTAACTTTTACTTTACTGGGTATATAAATTTCAAACGCATTGCAAAAGAAATTTAAGTATACTATAAATTCAGACAAATACAACGAGTAATAATAAACTTTTATGTAAATAAATACTTTTTTCCCAAACCTTAAAAATGTGTTTAGACCTGAGAGTATATTCGTTGGACAACGAATTTGTACCTAAACTAAATAATTCCAGACAGAATTATATTTCTCAATAAATGTATATGATATAAAGGAAAAAAATTATACAGTGACAGTTTTGAAAAAGAGTGCTTAAAAGGTAAGATCAGATCGACTCTCAACTAAGCAGCCATTTTGGTCCCAAAGAAACAAAAGTTGATCTATGAAATACTAATCAGAATCATGAACATGAAAAATGTTCAATGTCATTAATAATCAAGAAAATACCAATTTTAAACAGAACACAATCAGATACATTCTTCAACAACCAAGACAGTAAGACAAATATAATGTAAATTGGCATAGCCTTCCGGATAACAATTTGGCAAGATATGGTAAGGGTCTTTCACTTAATAATTCCCTATCCCAATACTATTATCTTTGCAAATGAGGACAAGTATTTGTGTACAAGGATATCCAAGAAAGTGGTCAACAATAGGAAACTGTTTCAATAAAGTATAGAAGACCCATAGGATGGAATATTGTGCTGCCTTAAAAAGATCATGCTTTCAAAGACATTCGAAAATGCTTATGGTAGAATAAGTTTTAAAAAGCAATATATAAATTTCATTTTAAATTTAACAGAAAGATTAGAATGTTCACAGTCTTCAAAAATTAACATTGGATAGCAATGAAGATATTTATATATTCAATCAGAAAAAAAATACACCTTATATAATAAAAGCCTACTTTGCTAAGTTTCTGGTCATCTAGTCATCTGTTCAACCACTCAAAGCATAATATACTAATGATATGCTAAGGCCACTCAACCACTTGCTATGACATGCACTGACTAATGGGGCAGACAGTCGACTGGTCGACCAGTTGCTATAACATGCACTGATCACCTGGGGGTTAGCCTGCTGCTGGCCGATTTGGACTGAGCAAGATGGACCGGACATGACCTGGTGCCCTCCTGCAGTCCCTTCCTGGCTGGCCAACCCCCCATGTCCCTCCCCAGCCCTGATAGTGCACCAGTGGGGTTCCTTGGCCTGGCCTGTACCTTCTTGCAATCCAGGACCCCCTGGGGGGATTTCGGAGAGCTGGTTTCGGCCTGATATGCAGGCCAGGCTGAGAGATCCTACTGGTACATGAATTCATGCATCGGGCCTCTAGTATGTATATAGATGTAGATATATGTGTGTGTTATATATATAGGATGGGGGAAACGCAGGTTTACAGTTGTGCGTTCATGAAACACTGTTTATTCTTGCATTAATTGTTAATTATTGTATTACTTTCCATATTAACAGCTGTGAACTTACTTTTGCCCCACCCTGTATGTGTGTTATTCCAGTAATAATGATAAAAGTTCAGAGGTGAGAAAGTTCAGATCTGGAGAAGGTACTGGCATCTCTTTGAATACTAGTAAGATTTCAACAGGTAAATTAAGTGCTTGAAGGCAGGGCCGAGTATAATGAGCAGGTATAATAGGGAAAGGCAATTGGATTTGAGCAGCAGGCCAGTGAGTAACTAGTAACAAACTCATGGATAGAGGAGAAAGAGCCATCACCTTATGGATTTCAACTAGGCTGTGGCTCCCCCACTCCCATCCACCCACACACACACCCCCCACAGTGAGTCAGCATTTTAAACATGCAAATGTTCACCTGGCATCAAGAGGATAAAAAAGCATCATTGACTATTGCAGCTTCTGGTCCCACCCTTGCTCACTGAAATAAAACTATCCCTTTTTACTGGTGGGTGATTCCTGGGTAATTCCCATGGGTTCTTTATTCTCATTGAACAAAACCTCTCTGAGCTCTAGGCATGATGAAGCATAGAAGACAAACATCTCATTTTTAAATACTATACTCATTCCTTATCTTTCCCAGCCTCAGCTTTTTTTTTCTTTACATCAATAGCCCATCTACATATAAATGTCTAATTCTGCAACACTTTAGGTACCACAAAGTCCGTGTGAATGAGCCTGAACATTCATTACCAAATAGTGAAAGGGCCTACTTTTCTTCTAACCAATATCTTTTTGAAAATAAGAATGTTCTTTCTTATAATATTTTCATAAATATCTAAGTACTCTCAAAGCTACTATTTAGCCTGTAAATGCAACCTTCAGCTTGTTAAAAATACGTCCTGGCCGTTTTGGCTCAGTGGTTACAGCATCAGCCCACAGACCAAAGGATCATGGGTATGATTCCCCTTGGTACCTGGGTTGCAGATTCAATCCCCAGCCCAGGTTGGGGGCATGCAAGAGGCAACCAATCAATGTGTCTCTTCATCTCTCTCTCTCTCTTTCTCTCCCCACCCTTCCACTCTCTCTACAAAAAAAAAAAAAAAAAAAAAAAAAAAAAATCAATGGAAAAAATATGTTCAAGTGATAATTAAATAATAATTTGAATGACTTCTAAAAATAAATTTGGAAAATGCAATCAGCTTTCATGACTAGATGATATAATTTTGCTTTATTCTAATTTTAAAAATTACTGATTCCTTAAGGAGTATTTCAGAACACAAATCGTATTTTTAAAGTTTTATAATAGATTCACATTTAATAACTCTCTCTTTTTCTCTATATAACATTCCCAAAAATATTTTTGTTCTCTTTGAAAGCATATACACATGAAAGTTTCAGGCTTAACAGCCAGCATTACTGGTACCACTGTTAATGCTAAATGAGTTAGCATAAACATGTAAATCCCCCTTTATAGATGTCTGGCTATTCCTTGATCCCAGACCAAGCTGTAATCTACAAAGATAAGTGAGATCTATGTTCTTGACTTGCTTCGCATGTAAATTCTTTCAAATAGATAAGCTCTTGATAAGTATTCCTTCACTGAAAGACCAAGATCATTCTTCAAACACCAGGTTGCTCTCCTATCTCCATCTCTCCTCAGATGTCTGCTGTATATTTCCCCCTTTGCTAATGTTCTCTAAATAGTACCAAATTAATGAATGCTGACATTCTTCATACTATTTTGATGGCATCCTGTGGTGACAATGCAACAACAGGAGTATCATGAAACCAAGCAACATGGTCTCCATGTTTACTTCCTGACAGAGACTCAATTACTCAGCATGTGCTGGGAAATATTACACAGGCATACACTCACAGAGTAATCACACATACCACCATGCTGGCCAGTACCCATGGCCAAGAAGACTTTAAAATTAATCTTGTGAAGATGAGGAGGTGATGACAGTTAATCCAAATCAATCACTAAATAGAAAACTTTCAAAGAAATCCAAAGTTGCTAATATCTCAACTGGTTCTGAAAAGGCCCGTTATGGTGAAAGCTTCTTCCAGGGTGAACTGTGTGTCAGGCAGCCTTAGCCCTAGATTTTTAACAGACGGAAGCTTATTGTAAGTAAAGAGCAGCAAATAAACACAAGAAGAAAAAGATGACTTCATAAAAGAAATAGATTAAATGTACATTCTTACACAAAGCAATTGCTTTGTATTATATACTAGAGGCCCGGTGCTCAAAATTCGTGCTTGGGGAGGGGGGGGGCTGGGGGGGGCATCCATCAGCGCAGCCTGTACCCTCTCCAATCTGAGCCCTCAAGGGATGCCTGACTTCCCATTTAGGCCTGATCCCGAAGCCGATCCCGATCCCGTAGGATCGGGCCTAAATGGGCAATCAGACATCCTTCTCACAATCCAGGACTGCTGGCTCCAAACTGCTCGCCTGCCTGCCTCCCTGATTGCTCCTAACCGCTTCTGTCTGCCAGCCTGATCAACCCCTAACCACTCCCCTGCCAGCCTAATGGATGTCTAACTGATCCCCTGCCAGCCTATTTGCCCCCAACTTCCCTCCTCGGCCGGCCTAGATTTCAACTAGGCTGTGGCTCCCTTCCTCCTGTCCCTGTTCCTCCCCGCTACCCTCCCACAGTGAGTCAGCATTCTAAACATGCAAATGTTCACCTGGCATCAAGAGGATAAAAACACATCATTGACTATTGCAGCTTCTGGTCCCACCCTTGCTCATTGAAATAAAACTATCCCTGCAGGTTTGATCACCCCCAAATGTTCTCCCTTGCAGGCCTAAAACTTCCCACTGTCCTCCCCTGCTGGCCATCTTGGGTGGCCATCTTGTGTCCTAATGGGGGCAGGATCTTTGACCATATAGGGGCAGCCCTCTTGTGTGTTGGAGTGATGGTCAATCTGAATATTACTCTTTTATTAGATAGAATAGAGACCTGGTGCATGGGTGGGGGCTGGCTGGTTTGCCCTGAAGGGTATCCCAGATCAGGATGGGGGTTCCCTTGGGGCATGGGGCAGCCTGGGTGAGGGGCCTGTGGTGGTTTGCAGGCTGGCCACACCCTCCAGTGACCCAAGCGGTGGCCCTGGGATCTGGGATTTCTTTATGTTCTACAATTGAAACTTTGTAGCCTGGAGTGAAGCCAAGCCCTCTGCTTGCTCTGTGACGACAATCATTTCTGTTTGAAACTTTGTAGCCTAGAGTGGAGGCCTAGGCGCTAGAGCTGCAGAAGCTTGGTTTCCTCCCTCACCCCAGCATCCTTAGCTTCTGCTCTCTCCAGCTCTGTGGCTGCCGCCATTTCTGTTGGATTTATGTAACTTCTATAATTGAAACTTTGTAGCATTGAGTGGAGGCCTACCCTGGCAAAAGTAGGCAGAAAGCTTGGTTTTCTCCATTGTAGGGGAAACCCAAGCCTCCCTCCTGCTCTCAGTGGCTACAGCCATCTTGGTTGGGGTTTATTTGCATAATTTTCTCCTGATTGGCTGATGGGCTTGGCTGTAGGTGTGGCTTGATTGGAGGTACATTAAATTTGCATATTAATCTTTTATTATATTAGATAACTATTATGACAGCACTAGAGGCCCAGTGCACAAAATTTGTGCATAGGTAGGGTCCCTAGGCCTGGCCAGTGATCAGGACCAATGAGATTCCCCACCTCCCCACCTCCTCCCTCCCTCACTCCCTCAATACCCCACTGCCTCTCTGGTCACTTTCCATGTTCTGTGCTGCCCCCAATTGAGCTCCAGCCATCTGAGCCACACCAGCCAAGGCAAGACTTTTTGCCATTAATCTGCTTACATGCATAAAATTTGAGAGAATTACAGAAATGTATTGGGAATCCTCAACTTATATATTTGTTTTGTGTAGCCTCACAATTATCCAACATTTTAATAAATAGAAATGTCACTACAATTTCTTAAAAGGGAAAATTCCACTCTCTGCATTATTACATATTTATACATATCCAAACATGCCTTGTAAAGAAAAACAAGTATTTGACATAAATTCATCACTTTATTATTAGAAGGGTACTAGTCAGAGTGCTGACAATTTTCAGCAGTAGGGGATGGGGATGGGAGAGACGGTAGGGACCAAACACGACAGTATCAAAATATTTTTTTTACATTAGCAACATTATCAACCACCTCAGATTCCAAACAAGATCTTCAATCTTAAAAAGTAAGCAGCTGAGAGACCACTGCTCCCACTATCTTAATTACCGGCACTTCAAAATCTGTGGAATTTGAAACTATCTCTGAGGTACTTTAACAAATGTCAGAAATGTAAGATTTTTATTTCAGGGCTTAAAAACCCCATCTCTATAAATGTTAAGACAGAGCACTGACTGTGGAAGGGTGCTGCTGTGTACATGTTTCACTTATATGCTGAATGGGGACACTCCAGGCCTTCACATTCTTCTGGGAATTTTCTGCCTTACTACACGGATCTCCTCATTGTCTCATCGATAGTTAATTGGCAGCAGTCTCCACTGATGCCATAAAAAAAGAACCTGAGAAAATCCAGGTGTCATTTCCCAACTACAAAGGCAGCTGTTAAAATATTCTGGAGAATATATAAAGTATGAACTGTGGTTACTAAATGATTCTGAAAAGAAAGGAATTAAGGGTTTCATTTCCTCCCTTTACACTTTACCAAGAAACTGAAAATTCAGTTTAGCACTTTTAAGAATCTCCTAATCCCTCAAACTTATTTTCCTCTAAGATTCTCTCCAACAAGCACACATACTCGTAACAATTAAAAGCAATGTCATATATGAATAGTTCGAATCTATCAAGTTAACCAAAGCAACATTTTATTTCTGTCAAAGAATAATAATTTTCCCAGAGTCTCTAGCAAATAAATGTTAAGGCATAGTGGGTCTCAATTTAACCTATCCAACTTTGACCTTCAGAAAACCAAATCATTGGTAATATCTAACCATCCCAACGTTAAAGAAGTTCTGTAAAATAAAGCTTGTTTATAAAGGCACCGAGTCACTTAAATAAAAAGCAATATGTTTCACTTCTTCAGCTATATAAATATAGTCTTGTATATATAAAAACAAGCACCATCCCACATATATATATATATATATATATATATATATGGCATGGGCATATGAGCAGGATCAATGATGTTTATAGATGTCTACATGTATTTATATAGAGATGAGATATACATAGGCTCCCAAGCAAAATGTTCGTTGTTTTTAAATTCTCTGATTTTTGTTGGTAACAGTTATTTCTTGTTAACCACATAGTAAATATGAAACTATCACATTATGTAAACCATGCAAAGCTGATTGAGTTACATTTTCCCCTGAAAATCATATTCTCAGAATTTATAAATGAAGCCACTTTAGAACAGGAACATGCAGCTTTAGTTATGAGCAAAGAACTGGTTAAAGAAAATTGGATCAAACAGAAAAAGCAATAAGTAGGTTAAAGGAATAACAGAGGAAAGCCTGTCATTCAATAGGCACAAATCATAATTTTCTGAAGTTGCTCTGAGTTTTATTCCTATTACTAGTTAGTCATAAAAGTTAGTAAGAAGATTTAATTCTGAAAAAAACTGTGCTCCTTAAGCCACTATAAAAGTGTGACATTTCTTCATCTGGCCTATTCTTCACAATTCAGACTCTAATTAGCCAGTTTGTGAAATTTTGAGGCCTTGGATTCTTTTCTTTTGCTCAAATTTGTTATCTGGTTTCTGCACTGTGTCACAGTGACAAGGCAGAGAGGGTCAGAAAAAATGGTGACACTCCTATCAATCAGCATTGCTACTTAACTAGGAATTCTAGAAGCCAGTTTATTTGGAGAGATTGAAACAGCTGGTTAACAATTTTCCCCATGAAACAAAAATAAATGGAATTATCATTCCCTAACAATAGATTATAAAGTCATGTAAAAATTATGACAAATCAGACTCAAGCACATGAGCAGTATTTTTAGTATGGAAATAACTTTCTTGAAACAGTTATAGTAATAAAGAAATAATGAACTTAACTCATTACCTTAAAAGCATATTATGTAAATGTTATGTTCCAGCTTCTAATAAAGAATAATATTTTGACTTAATTTCATGCACTGCAGTGACCTTAAATATAGCTGTCAATAAGCATCTTTACTGCTTTGAAAAACAAAAATTAAACTTATATTTTATAACATTAAACCTCCTTTATCCCACATGTCTTCTCCCTTCCCTCTCCTCCAAGAAAACCACACCAGAATAGCTGGCTTACTCACACCTCTACTAATTTCCCCAGCTTTCCCACTGAGAGTTCACTGAGGAAGACCATGTGCCTTTTGCTAAGTCCATCCACAACTGCCCTAAAAGGTAGAGGTTATTTTAATAACTCATTTGCCCTTAATAATGTGTGACACACACACAACTTATAAAATACAATTAGGTTCATGACAATGAACATCTAGATAGAAAAAAAATTAAGATGTGAGGCATTGGGGTATTATCATCCTTCTAAAGTCTTATTTTAAAGGAAGTTTCTAGAAAACTAAGTAGTGGAAGATTGCTGCCCTCCTGGATCAATATGGCTGGATGAGCAGCTTAAGGAAAACATATCTGCAGTTCTCTGGTGTGAATTTAAGAGAGGCATCCAAAGCAGCGAAATGAAAGCAGCTACCAAAGTCACAGTGGGGGAAACAAAGGGAGAAGTTTGAGTTCTTAGAGCCGTCGGGGTTAATATGGAGGAAGAACCAGTGGGCTGAGTTTTAGAAAGTAGGAAAAAAACAGAAAGAGAAACACTGAGGCTGCCAAAGTGATTATGAAGAGAACAGGAAAGGCTAAGTCCCTCTTGTTCCACTAACTTTCCAGTCTTCCTCTAGTGCCTCCCATTGGCAGAAGTGAACATGGACGGCTGGAAAGGAATAACCGTAGGTTGTCCAGCATCACAAAGGAATTAGGAAGGGTGAGTTTGGAGCTGCTAACTTTCAACTTATTAAAATAAATAAAAAATAAAAAAACACAAAGGGAGGGGAAAAAAATCTACAGATTAAAATAAAAAGCTGGATAGTCTTTCATGATTCAAAGGGAACCAGATTTTAAAAATTCTTTCCACCCTGAAACAAATAAAAGTAAATTTTAGAAAACATTACTTTTGATGGTTATATAAAATACAGTAACTCTATAAATAGATGTCAATACAAAAGATTCAGGAAGGAGTGTAAAAGTAGAAATACTGAAAGTAAAGTAAAAATATGTTGACAAAATTAAAATCTGCATAAAGTTGTAGAAATTATGCCAGTATATAGACAACAAACTTGAAAAGTTCTCTTGGAATATAAGGAAAAAGAACAAAGAGATAAAAAGAATAAAATAGGGGGTACTGGAGATCAAAAATGGAAATGTAATCTACCACAAATTAACAGCCATCATGAATCATTAGACATAAAAATGACAGAAATATCGTTTTGGTGGAAGAATTTAACACATCTTTCCAGATCTACACGGATCCAGTTAAGTAAAAAATTTAAAAATAAAAAAATTCTCATTTTCAAATATTCATTAAAAATTTCCCAAAATCACATTTGTTGAGACACAAAAAAACATAAAAATTTTAAGAAGCAGAAACTATATTGTTTCTTTACTGACCATACTGCAATAAACATAGAAATCAGTTATGAACATTTTAAAATGCACAGATGATAATCTCTTAGAAATTTAAATGACATTCCCAATTAGATCTTATAGTAAGAGGAAAATAAAACTAGCAATAACTGTTCAGAAACTATGGATGAGAATATTACATATCAACAAAACATGGGGTATAGCCAGATTTATAGTCTGGCACATTCATAACCTGGGAGAAAAATAATTTAACAAGAAAGTCAACTCATTGAAAATGACTTCTACAAAATAGGCTTAAGAAACCCCAAAATAATATTTTGTGAATATATTAATAAATTAGAAAACAGAAAAACCAAAATGTTATATAAATCCAAGAAAATAAAATAAAATCATGTCTAACAGAAATCCTCAACTTAAAAACCATGTAAGTGTAATATGAAAACAAGAAGATTATATAACAAAAATAAAAATTCACTAAAAAGTGCATAAATTTTTAAATTCTGTTTGGGCACACACACCACAGGACTGTGTATACATAAGACTACTAGGCAATACAATCAATCATTACAAGGGTTAATTATTAAAAGAATTATTTTTACCTTTTTATTTTTTAGTATTTGTAAAATGTTCCACAATATAAATGTATCGCCTTTAAAAAACGTTTTTATTTTTTTTTAAAATAGATTGAAAGGAAAAATTTTTCTGTACTTTTCATGTCAGAACAATAAAATTTTATTTCACCTAAATTTAAAATGACAAATACTATCAATTCTCTTACTATGTAGGACCACAAGAAATGTGAATTATTTTAAAGAAGCTTCTGAAAATTTATACTTAAATATTAAAAATTTTAAAAACATCATTGAAATCAATCTTTAACATCCAGTTTAATAGTTTTAATGGTTTAACATTTTTTTTTTAAATCCATGCTATTTTTCTGCCTCTACAGAGTAAAAAGACATGTGAGGTCCGGTGATATAAGATTGAGTATATAAAAGAAAAATGACTAATCTTCTTTGTAAAATATGTAGACAGGCATCTCATCTACTGAATCAGGTCCTGTTAGTCAAGAAGTTTTTTCCAACAAGATCCACAGATACATTACTACTAGTGGTGTTTATCAGTAACTACTGGAATAATAAAAATAAAAACTAACATTTGTGCTGAGTGAAATATTCTTCAAGATGCTTTCATGTGCATTATCTACTTCAATTTTTATAAAAACAAAACAACTAGGAGTAAAATAGGACAGAAGTGGAAGAATAACAGCTTCTTCAGCTGTTACACTTGCAATTGTTTTTCTGCCATGTGAATTTAAAGATGTGCTACTAAGCATGTGTAGATATTCTTCAAATGAGCTTTATGTAGTCAAGAAAATGTTATTGATTAGACTAAATCTAATAAATACATATAAAATAAAAAGGCAACCCCCTTGACTATTACAAATAAAAGCCTATTGATGAAGGACTATTACAAGAATTGTGCTAACATCCCACAGGCTAGATCTGGCTCAGCTGGATTTCATATACCCCAAGCACTACTGTGGTGGTCATTTGGCAACTATAGTCCATAGAATAATTTCCCATCTGGTGTGCTGCTCTGAATATCCAATTCAAGGACTAGTCTCTAAAAGTTTAAGAATAAAAAGTAACCAAAGCACTGTGAACAATGGTCAATTATCTAATTAGCATTTCAAAAGACAATGATAAAAAGGAATAATACTCTGAGGCCCACAACTCAAATGAACAGCTGTGTGTGACAAGATCAGTTAATTAAGGCTTCAGAACTTTTCCAGCCCATCTCCTTTCACCTTTCTCAGTCCCTTCTTTCTCTTCCTTTTCCTAGGTCTCCCTTCTTTCATCTCTTCCTACCTTTTTCTTATCCCTTTTTCTCCTCTTTTCTTTCCTCTCTCACTCTATTTCCCCTTAATTGGCTATAAAGCCAGCTTTCTTAACTATTATGTCCGATTTAGGTATAGTTTTAAATATCTCTTTTGTTATCTAAATGAAGTTTTACATGCTATTATTAATTCCAAATCAAGTGAAATTTACATATTAAATCTCTACTTAAAGCACACACTTAATTAATACTGCTTTTTTCTTCCATGCAACCTTTAATGATTGATTTTTTTTCCTGATGGTCAATGAACTTCTAGAAATAAAAATATCTTTCTACCCGTGCTGGAGAAACATCAAACTCTAAGCTGAAGACCAGATAGGTAAAATTTCTCATTTCCTCATTTCACTTTGCTTTTTAGTAAAAAGGAAAAGTAAATCTGAGGGCCTTATTTATGGTAGAAATCTAAAATGCATTATCTACTTAATCTTCAATGCAACCCTGCAAAATACATACAATTAACCCCATTTCATAGATTAGAAAATTAGGCATGGTGAAGTTAAATAACTTCATTAAATCATGAAGAATTGAGTTTGGAACCAGCTGTCTTTGAAACCAGAGGCCACAGAGTCCCTACCCTCTGCTACCTCCCTATTAAAATACACGATTAAAAAGGCTAAAACCAGTTAGATTAACAATGAATCCAATTCCTAGACCACTGGCCCAAAGCTTGTACATGTAGTAAACCACCCTCATTCATGGAGATGGAATAAATCAGTTCGTTTCTGCCTTGCCCTGGGTACTGAAACAGCAGTCCAGTGATAGGCTCTCTAAGGTGAGGCCCTCAGCACTTTCATGGAGAAAAAGAGAAATGAGAAAAGAGAAAATGAGCCGAGACCGGTTTGGCTCAGTGGATAGAGCGTCGGACTGCAGACTGCGGGGTCCCGGGTTCGATTCCGGCAAGGGCATGTACCTTGGCTGCGGGCACATCCCCAGTAGGGGGCGTGCAGGAGGCAGCTGATCGATGTCTCTCTCATCGATGTTTCTGACTTTCTATCCCTCTCCCTTCCGCTCTGTAAAAAATCAATAAAATATATTAAAAAAAAAAAAAGAAAAGAGAAAATGAGCTGATGGCTATTATTGATCATTATCTGCAAACACACTTCCTTAAAGGTACAGTGGAACCACTGTCAAGACTCCTGAGGCAGAGATCTTTGTTCTAGGACTTGTGTGTCCTTTGCAGATATCAGTGTTGACATCATGAAGTCATTCATACCATCATTACAGCTATCTTTGTCAACTGGTTATACAATATTGTCGTATGTCATCAGTAGCCCTATTCTGTCTTTGGAGTTCCATGGACTCAACAATGCATCTACCAAACCACAAAAAGGAAGGAAATGTTTTTCACTTCAGGAAATATAAACAAAATATATAAACAAAAATAATAATAATACTGCACGTATCACACCTGTCTCTCTAATAAGGGACTTGGCTGGTGGTAAAGCTTACTCTGCCTTCTCATGCTTGGATTCATTTTACCTACATCTTTTGGGGCCAGATTAGTTGGGTAATTATTTTGTATATGGAAGGTCCCAAGCAATGTCTTATTCTACAGAGGGCCCAGGGGTTGTCTAGCTAAAGTCTTTGAAGCGAACCTGAGAAAAGGTCTTATGGGTGAGGTGCCCACCTCACTGTTATGAGTTGCTCTCAGGCTTTCAAAATACATGAACAGGCCAAGGTGGGGGCCAGATCTATCCGCAGAACAAGATCCCATGCTTCCGTGGCAGTCTGACTTAACCTCTGGTGAGCCACCAAATCTTCATGAAAGCTCTAAAAACTTCACAGACACTTGCTTTCCCCCAAATACAAAGGTACATATATACATTGAGAGACCCCTCCCTTCAGGAACCCCAAGTCAAGAACCCTGCTCCAGGCTCCATCCACAAAAATGCTTGACTCAAGCTGTCCCAGGGAGTCTCAACCCACATATTTCACTGTAGAAATCCAGGCGAGGTGGAACTGCACACCTCTGAGACAAGGTTTCTTATAAACTACAGGATAGAGAAAAAGAAGTGAGGGGGAAAGTAGCTCACCTCAGGCCTGGTGTCTCCCTCAGCCAATTCGGTTGCAAAGTCAGCAGGGAGGCTACCTCATTCTAATGTGAACCCTTAAGGTAGTGTCAACCCCATAAGGAACAATACTTTGACATACGCACCTATAAACCTGCAATGGCTGCTGCATCATCCTGGGGGGTCACACAGGGGATCATCTAAATCAGGTGAGCAGAGGTTAAGAAGCCTCTTTAACAGCAAAAGAATCTGAATCTCTGTCCTGCAATAAATTCAGAGATTGTTTTCTCTCCAGAAAGAAAACTGGTGAGAAACTATTCATATGAATACAAACGCATTCCTTCAAAGATGGGAAATATTGAGGCAGCAGACATCAGATTCACATCTCTGGTTTTTCTGAGATCTATAAATACCATGGGTGGTTATAATTCGTCATCGCTGATAGCTTGGTGCAAATTCAACCAGGTGATAGTCCAAACACACAGCAAATGAACGTATTATTATTCTCTAACAGTTCAGGTACCAGCAAATAAAAAGCACAGTGCCATGCATATCATAAGCCCTCAATAAATATAGGCTAAGTGGATGAAATATAGACATTATTGAACAGAACTTCTTTTAGAGAAGTAGAGGTAAGTCTCACTTGAAAATCTATGCAAATACCCTAGACAGTTTGGCTCAATGGATAGAGCATCAGCTTCTGAACCAAAGGATCCCAGGTTCGATTCCAGTTAAGGGCACATAAAGTATTAAAGGTTCCTCCCCTGGCCCTAGTCAAGGTGCATGCAGGAGGCTCTCACATTGATGTTTCTGTCTGTCTTTTCTTCCTCCTTCTTCCACTTTCTCTAAAAATCAATGGAGAGCCCAACTGGTTTGGCTCAGTGGATAGAGCATAAGCCTGTGGACTGAAGGATCCCAGGTTCCATTCTGGTCAAGGGCATGGGTTCCAGTAAGGGGTGTGCAGAAGGCAGCTGACCAATGTTTCTAACTCTCTATCCTTCTCCCTTCCTCTCTGTAAAAAAAAAATCAATATATTTTTGAAAAATCAATGCAATAATATCCGAGTGAGGATTAAAATCCTATCTGATAAAAGAGTAATATGCAAATTAAACATCACTCTGCTATACCCACAAGCCATGCCCACCAGCCAATCAGGAACAAGTATGCAAATTAACCCCAACCAATATGGCTACAGCCACAGGGCAAGCAGGAAGGAGGCTTGGGTTTCCCCGGCTATGGAGAAAGCCAAGTTTCCACAGCCCCGGCCTACGTTGGCCTCCACAAAAGATTACAAAACTTCAATTATAGAAGGTAAATAAATCCCAACAGAAATGATTGCCACCATAGAGCGAGCAGGAGGCTTGGCTCCACTCAAGGCTACAAAGTTTCAATTGTAGAAGATAAATAAATCCCAGATACCAGGGCCTCCACTTGGGTTGCCAGGGTGTGTGGCCAGCCTGCAAACCATCACTGGCCCCTCGCCCAGGCTGTCCCATGCCCCAAGGGAACCCCCATCCTGATCTGGGACACCCTTCAGGACAAACCAGCTGGCCCACCCGTGCACCAGGCCTCTATCCTATCTAATAAAAGAGTAATATGCAGATTGACCATCACTCCAACACACAAGATGGCTGCCCCGATATGGTCAAAAATCCTGCCCCCATTTGGACACAAGATGGCCAACACAAGATGGCCATCAGGGGAGGGGAGTTGGGACAGACCAGGCCTGCAAGTGAGGGCAGTTGGAGGCGATCAAGCCTGCAGGAGAAAGTAGTTAGGGGTGACCAGGCTGGCAGAGGAGGGAAGTTGGGGGTGACCAGGCTTGCGGGGAAGGGCAGTTGGGAGGGACCCAGGCCTGCAGGGGAGAGCTGTTGGGAGGGGGCAGACCTGCAGGGGAGGGCAGTTAGGGGTGGCCAGGCCTGCAGGGGAGGGCAATTAGAGGGAAACAGGCTGGCAAGGGAGCAGTTAGGCATCAATCAGGCTGGCAGGGGAGTGGTTAGGGGGTGATCAGGCTGGCAAGCAGAAGCGGTTAGGGGCATCAGAAAATCAGGCAGGCAAGCTGATGCAAGCCAGCAGTCCTGGATTGTGATAGGGATGTCAGACTGCCCATTCAGGCCCGATCCCACCGGGCCTAACCAGCCAGTTGGACATCCCTGGAGGGGTCCCAAACTGGAGAGGGCACAGGCAGGGCTGAGGGACATCCTCCTCCCTGTGCATGACTTTTGTGCACTGAGCCTCTAATATAGGAAATACATTTTGCCCGAGTTTTTTTTTCCAGTTTTAACATATATATATATATTAAATTCCTTAATTTTCTTTTAATATATATATTAAATTCCTTAGATTTTCTTTTAATATATATATTAAATTCCTTAGATTTTCTTTTAATATATATATGTTAATATATATATTAAAAGAAAATATATATATTTTATAATTTATATATATTTATATATATAAATATAATTTATATAATTTATATATTTATATATATACTTTATAACATATATATAAATATATATATATTAAAAGAAAATCTAAAGAATTGTTACAATGGCCTCCTCCAAGATATCCAATTGCCAAGATAAAATTAAAACTAGCACAATAAAAAAAATCGGGCAAAATGTATTTCCTATTATAAAAATGTTGAGTATAGACACACCCTCAGTATAAACCAACTGCACTGAGCCTGAACTAATTAAGCTCCAGCAGACCACAGCCAATTTAGAAGAAAACATGAGAGCTAAAATATTTGTACCTACGTGAAGGTAACCTTGAAACTATTTTGCTGAATCTTTAGAAATTTGTTTCAAAAGAATAAAAAATGTCTGATCACATGATTCTACTTAGCGGAGAGTGAGAGGGTTGAAAAATCTGACACACAAGACTGCTACTTCTCCTACCACTGCCATTCCCAGAGCGGAGAAATATTTTCCCTGTGAGATGTAATTGCATTGATGGATGGATATTTCTTAGATTTTAGCTTCCTAATGTTTAGTAAGTAAATTGGTATGGGTAAGAAAAATAAGTTAATGTAATAAAAAAGAGGTTTAGAACTTTGTTCTATTACCACACTTAGAACTATTACCATAGTTCAATCCATTTATACCTAGTTCAGAGCCCAGAAGTATCTATAATATACTATATACTTGTATAGTCAACAAATCTAGAAATATGCTATAATTGAAACTTTGCTCATAATCAACAACTGTTCTAAAATTATTCGTGATTTTTTAATATTCCTAAGTCTAAGATGTACTAAGAGCATATTTTGGACAAGATGTAAAAGCAAAAATATATATAAGCCACAAATTTAGATCTGTACACACTAATTAATCAGAATCCACAGAAACTCAACAACAGCAACGATATTATAACTGGCTACAGGTTGAGAACCGCTAGCAGGGTTGCCTAAGACCATCAGAAAACACAGATATTTACAATTCATAACAGCAGCAAAATTACAGTTATGAAGTAGCAACAAAAATAATTTTATGGTTGGGGATCACCACAATATGAGGAACTGTGTATTGAAGAGTTGAGGCATAAAAAGGTTGAGAACCACTGGGCTATAGCTTCAGTGTTATAAGAACACTTCTGACCTTCTTATATTTCTCCAAGAAATTTACATTGCTCATTACTGACTGACTTTAATTTCCAAATAAAGGAACCTGAATCAGCTTTATGTGATTGCTGCTGTTTTCGGTTTCTTTATTTTTCACATTTCTTTTTTTGTTGTTGTTGTTTCTGATGTTCTCGAAGTTAAAACCTTTCTTGAATATAAACAAAGATAGCTTCAGATAGTATGAGGAATTTAAAACTAAATAAATACCTCATTCTTCAGAGACTTGATATTGTTACTGGTAAAATATTTAGCTCCCCTAAAGACTCTAGAACTAGTTTAGATTTTTCTCAACATCTCAGGAGTAAACAATTCCATTTTTCATTTTTACCACGGCATTTCACCCTTACTGAAATTTAGTGTGAATCATTTTAATCCCTAACTTATTTTTGTTTGAGAGAGAGCAGGAGGAGGAAGGAAAGAAGAAAGGAAAGGAAGAGAATGAATGAGATCCTAGCCATGGCTAAACTTATTGTCATCACTAGTTACCACATAATCAAGTTAGTTATACTTCAGATTTATTTTTTAAATAAAAGACATAATATAGTTAGCACTTATTGTTTTTTTTAGATCAGTTTTCAAGACAATCCTACCTAGATTTACTTCCTGCTGAGCTAAATCTCTGCAGGGACTCTATGAGTAAAATTATCCCCGACACTAGGAACGAAAAACACTAACAACTTCGAGAAGGCTAAGTAACACATTTCTAAAGAGAAGCAAATGGTCAATGTTTACTCTTGAATGCAGAGAAGGGAGAGATTGCCATTAGTACAGAATGTAAGGAGAAGGACATGGGACATAGTAAACATCTAGAACTTCTGACAGCTATCAACATTGCCATTTCTGCAGAATATTCTGTGACACTCCTTTTGTGGCACATATTCTAGAACCCAGGCTTACAAAAGAACACATCCACAGAGTTATGGGTTGCCAAGCACCTGGGCAGGGAGACTACTGTTTCTGACATATTACATTAATTTCTGAAGAACAAAAGGTTCAAACGTGACTACTCCAAGAATAGCAACTGCTCGGCAGTATAGAAAAATTGAGTAACTGGTTAGGGCAAATTGGTCTGCCAGGAAGAGGCAAAAACTTTCTCAGGAAGATATTAACTTCACACCCTAAACTACACAAAAATTGTGGAGATATGTACAAAGAAAGCAAGCACTGAATAATGGGGAATAAAACAGGTGATTGGAAGGAGAAAGTCTATTCTGAATCACAACTATGCTGTGCATCTTGGCTCCGGCACTTTAGATTTATTTGCACACTCTTTTTAGAAAGAGTGGGGGCTGGGACTCCAAAGCGGATAAAAGAGTTATTTATGAACAGACGGGACACCAGGATGGGGTGGTAAGAAAGCTATGGAGGAGTGTCTGGACTTGTAGATAAAGGAAGAAGCAGACATATGGGGAAATCTATATAGAAGAAACAGAGAGAGTGAAGAAGAGGCTAAAACAGGCAGATGGCTGGACTGTAAAGGAATAGCATTATGCGGGGGCTCTAAAGAAAGGGAGGTGGTCCTGGGAGGGGGATAGCAAAGGGGAAAAGAGGGTCAGGAGGTGACTGCTTGGAAAGTGTTTTTAAATCTGCAGAAATTAAATATGGATAAACATATTTTTAAATATATTTAAAAGCCAGGAGGGAACAAAAATGAAATAAAAAAGATAGCACTTAAAAAATACTCATGAAAAATCAGTGTTCAAAATTAACAGCAAACATTTTTTGACAAATGCGTAAAGAAGTTGTGACTAAGAAAAACTGAAGATGTAGGGAAGGGCCCACTGGAAATAGACAGTCTACAAAACTGCCATTTGATTGCAAATGATGCTCCCTGGTGAAATTTTTTACTGCATTTCTGAGCGGAGTAGGTTATTTAGGGGCCCCCAGGGAATCTCCTATCTGACTCTCTTTTAACACTCATCGTGCTGGATAGTAAGTATTTGCTTCCAACCTGGTGGGTGGGGACTGTGTCTTATTGATTTTTCATCCCCATTATTTAGCAATATGGCTGGCATAGAGAAAGGATCCAGTAAACAGACAATAGAAAAAAAGAGGGCAATAAAAAGTTATTTTCTGAGGCCCAACAAAGGTGGCAAAGAATGAAGTATTCCAAGTCCAGTTTAGATATGTGCACATAAATATATTATGATGAATATATTAAGATAATTTGTCTACTAATATGGCCACTACTAATATGTGAGTAGTAATTTATCAGAGCTAATATTTATCAACTTGCTATGATCAATAATCAACAAATTAATAAACAGTGTTTTCCTGTCATTTATGTGAATGACTCCAGTCCTCTTCAGATGACTTGGAAATCAATAAAGCCCTGAAAAATTAGAAATCATATTTGAGTGTGTTCTACTTTCCAAGATTTCCAACAGAGGTTCATTAATGTAAAAAAGAAACAAAAACAAACAAACAAACAAAAACAGCCGAGACCGGTTTGGCTCAGTGGATAGAGCGTCGGTCGGACTACAGACTGAAGGGTCCCGGGTTCGATTCCGGCAAGGGCATGTACCTTGGCTGCGGGCACATCCCCAGTAGGGGGCGTGCAAGAGGCAGCTGATCGATGTCTCTCATCGATGTTTCTGACTTTCTATCCCTCTCCCTTCTGCTCTGTAAAAAATCAATAAAAATATATTTTTTTAAAAAAACCTTCTGAGACAACTAATACAAACACACTTTGCTTAGTCTGATAAACATCAGCCATGACTAATCAATACTATATTCAAACACTGAGAACATAATATGACATATCTGCTTAGAAAATAAATTTTTAGTTCTACTCGTTTCAATAAAACTTGCTTAGGACAAAAAACCCCCTAAATTTTATTTTATTTTATTAATAGTTAGAGTCTGCCCCAATGAATGACTTCAAAGAAGGACTTACTTCATTAATAAATTCATACAAATAAGAAATTAGTAGTAAGCACAGGAAGTGGGCCTTTTATTTTTCATCTACACAAGATCTACAAACTAAGCTGGTAACATTTTTTTTTAAATCACTCACTTCATGAAGCGAGTATCCAATAAACAGTTGTCAATTCTAATGATGTGGTTAAAGCTGGATTAAGAAGCTAAAAATCATCGCCATCACATTCTTATCAATGCATCATAGCTAGACTTCAGATCCTAAACCTCAGGTGCTGTCCACTAATCACACCAGCTTCTCAGGGGGCTGTTTAGTGGGGCCCTTAGCTGATCATCCAAATTAAAGGAAGAATAAAAAAGGAGCTGATTTCTTTGGGAGGGCTAGTGGCCAAGCAAGACTGAAAAACAAAGGAAGGTAGAAAACCATAATGTGACCACCTCTGACAAGTGCTACTGGACATAGGCATATGAAGATTTGTCCAATTCTCTCATTAGTTTGATATATTTAGAGCATATTTAATGGAGAGATCAGGGTAAAGTCAATCACACTGCAAGCTGATAGAAGAAGCAATACCAGCATAGATTGGAAGGCCTTTCTGACCCTGAGGTTCCATGATTCCATTCATGTACTCTGTGTTCTACTTGTAAAAGGCAACCGCTGTCCCCTTCTCCTTGAAAAAGTCCACAGAAATAGCATGACTATCTGGTGTTTTTTCACATTATCTAGTAGTATGAGTGCCGAATTCTAATTAAGGTTCCATCCACAATAACCAATGAGAGTCTCTAAAATTCATGTGCCTTTACTTCCTTGCCTATAAAATAGGGATACAATAACTGCCTTTTAGTAGAGATGTAG
Source organism: Antrozous pallidus (assembly GCA_027563665.1). Taxonomy (NCBI): domain Eukaryota; kingdom Metazoa; phylum Chordata; class Mammalia; order Chiroptera; family Vespertilionidae; genus Antrozous; species Antrozous pallidus. The sequence continues at coordinate 41,886,551 of CM050518.1, forward strand.
ATAAAGATAAAATATGGGAAATCACAAAGCCCATACAGTGCTATAAGTATTGCCATTTGTTTCCTTGTATGTTGCTTCCCCATCCTGCCTACTTGTCTACCAAGTGGCACAGTTAAACAAGATATGATGAAAAACAAAGTGAAACACCAGGACCACATGTCTAACTATATTTAATAGATTTCATTTTCTAAAATAAAAAAAGAAACACCCCTGATTAAAGTCTGCTCATCAACAACCTCAAAAAAAACAAAAAACTGCACACTGAACCGGCCTCCCCAGATAGCAAACTGCTGCAGGGCAGGCGACCCCCCATCATTATTAAATGCAGGCACAGGTAAAGCATTCTGGCTTCTATCAAAGGCACATCAAAGAGCAAATATGTACCCTCACATGTTTAGAATTGCTATAAAACCTGAAAATGCAAGATCAATGCAACAAACCACGGGGACCCATAAAGCCCAGAGGAAACCAGGGCGGGCAGGGGTCTACCTACTTAATGTGGTCCTGAGAAGGTGCGTTTTCTGGGCAGACAGCTGGACCCCATTAGAGACTTGCCAGCTGCTCTTAAGATCACCTATCAGCCTGTGTCCCCAAAAGCTGCAAGTCTGAGCTGGAAATGCATGATAAAGTATCTTCAAAGATAAGTTTTTAGACCCGTATTGACTTTTACCCAAACATTTATCCACAAAGTAACTAAATTTCCATTAAATGTCTAGGTCCCATCCAAACACAAGAACAGAGCAAGTATAATATTTTAATTGATGACCATTAAAAAAAAATCCCTTCTGGCCCTAGCTGGTTTGGCTTAGTGCATAGAGCGTCAGCTGGTGGACTGAAGGGTCCTGAGTTCAATTCTGGTCAAGGGCATATACCGCTTGTGGGCTCAGTGCCCAGTATGGGGTGTGCAGGAGGCAGCCAATCAATGAGTCTCTCATCATTGATGTTTCTCCTTCTCTCCCTTTCCCTTCCTCTCTGAAATCAATAAAAATCTAAAATAAATAAATAAATAAATAAATAAATAAATAAATATCCCGTCTAATATTCCAAATGAGATATAAGACTAATCTTTTCATCATCATTTTCTTGTCTTCTTCCTCAATGTTCCTCCACTTCTCAATTTATTGTGTCTTCTTCATTCCTTTGTTCTTTCCTTTAACAAAATCATTGCTGGGTACCTACTCTGTGCCAGGCACTGAGGATGCATTAATGTTCAAGACCTGGACTTCATGAAACTTAGATAAGGGTGTGAGAGGGAGGACATAGAGGCACACACAATAAATGGCTGCACAAACACTGTGGATGTTTTTCTGGAAGGAAACACATAATTGAGAAAGTGGCAGTACATCCATGAATAGGATGGTAAAATTTGCAATGCACTCTAGGCCTCTCCCTCCCCTCCTCAGGGAAAGAGAAAGCTTTGGTTTCTGAACACTAGAATATCAACCCAGATTCTCCCACTGTTTGACAGAATAAAACAGAACAGAGCAGAAGTTGAGACTTAAAAGTTAGAAACTGCCTTATTTCCTTCCCATAGCACTATTGCTTCCTGTGTAAGCCAATCAGGACTCTGCTCAAGTGAAACTTAAATTTGAGTTTAAAGGCCCTTTTGCAAGATGGTAAAACCTATCATATCTATAGCTTTTAGAACATCATGTTGTAAACCTTAAATGCATATTACTAAGTAAAAGAAGCCAATCTGCAAAGGCTATATACTATATGATCCCAACTATATGATATTCTGAAAAAGTCAAAACTATGAAGACAATAAAAAGAGCAGTGGTTGCTAGTAGAGGAGGTGTGGGAGGGGAGCGAGAGGATGCAGAACACAGAGGATTTTTAGGGCAGTGAAAATACTCTGCATGGTATTACATTGAGGGATATGCCTCATTGCATTTTTGTCCAAATCCACAGAACATGCATCACCAAGAGAGCACCCTAAAGTAAGTTATAGGTTGGTTGATTTTGATTAGGTTCATCCTCAGTAACCAAGGTACCACTCTGGTGAGTGATGGTGGGGGAGACTGTGCATGTGCTGGAAGTGAGGTAAACAGGAACTCTCTGTACCTTCTCCTGAATTTTGCATGAATCTAAACTAAAGTTGCTCTAAAAAATTAAATATTTTTTATTGATTTCAGAGAGGAAGGGAGAGAGCGAGAGAAAGATAAAAACATCAATGATGAGAGAGAACCATTGATCGGCTGCCTCCTGCGTGGCCTCTACTGGGGATTGAGCCCACAACCCAGGTATGTGCCCTTGACCAAAATCCAACCTGGAACCCTTCAGTCTGAAGGCTAATGTTCTATCCACTGAGCCAAACTGGATAGATAGGGCAAAAAATTAAATCTTTAAAAAAGCCACATTACTTTATATTCTGCTACGTTTCTGTGAGAATGTAAACATAAACACACAGTGGTGGATGAGTGAAAGACAACGAACAGTGAGCACCTACCTTAAGTCAGTTTGATGCATTTCATCCCTTCTCACAAGCAATGTGCACAGGAATCCTTATCATCTTTGTGCAGATGAGAAAACTGAGGTTCTGTTCCTTCTCTCATTCTGGCTGTACAGTGGGGTTATCATCTGGATTGAGACTACCAACAGCACCACACTTCATGAGAAACTGTGTTCCTAGTAATCTGCTAAGTGTAGTCTCACAGCATTTCAGGGCTGGTGCTCTATTTCTCAACTTCAGGGTGATCTTTTGTGGTGTGAGTTAGCAAATTCTGACAGTGGCCTCAGCATCTGAAGATATGATGCCCTGCCACAAATTGTCAGGGTGGGAAGACCTTAGCAATCTATGATGAACCTAAGTTCTAGGCAGAGATGGGAAAAAAATAAGTGTAGAGTCCAGTCTTGTTTGAGTTAAGATGTGAGAGAAATGAGAGCAAAATATGCAAGCATAAATTTTCAAAACTGCCTTATTAGTTACAAAGTAGTACACATTCTTTTTTTCAGATTATTCTAAGAAATTTAAAAAAGTATAATGCTACTAACCATCAGTATTCTTATTCCTCTCTTTGTCTGTGAGCTCTACTAGATCAACTGAGACACGTAGCAATAAAATACTTTTCTTGGAGGCAAATCTTAAAATAGATAGTAAAATCATCTTTTTGCAAGAGGTTGCACACTAATTGAAGCAGAAGTAAAATGAAGAATAGAGAAGAGATAAAATATAAGTTATGCCTTGGTCCAATTAATAGAAGCAAGTTAAACAAATTATCAGTTCAAGGCTTTCTATGACTTTCAGCATTAAAATCAGAAAGAAAATGGCTATAAAAGACCATGCACCTGGTCTTGATAGTAGAATCTACAGCAAGTTTAAGAAAGTAATATTCTACATCTGGAAATGATCCAATGACAAATGAGAACAAACCAGTAAATCCATAAAAGGATCTTAGGAAAGCTTTTATTTTTTAAAAAAATGTGTTTCCACTTTCTCAATCTAAGACACTTTTACATAAAACAATACTTCATATTTTTTAGCAGACTAATCTGGCCCCAATGTAAAATACTAAAGTAGCATTATTGTTCATTATCCATGTTTCAAGTAGTCCCTCGACTTCAAAATTACAAAGCCTTCATTAGCAAATACATAGAAGCAATATCAATACTAATATTTTGTTAGGTTTTTCATATCATGATTTTCAAGGGCCTCCGAGAATATTTAAACTGTTAATAAGTCCTTTTTTTTTCCTGCTGTGAAATACAGAGAAAAAAATATCACTCTTAAAAGAATTCTAGAAATTCAATTCCTCCAATATTCAAAAGTGAATTTATATATAATAACAGAAGTGTGGGGGACAAAGGTGGGGAGCAAACAGAAAGCTCTTTGAAACCTCATTTCAGCTTCAGGCTATAAAACCGTAGCTCTATAGGAAAAAAATCTACAAAAGAACAGAACTACAGTGGAATATAATTACATTAACCTAGTGCCACCCTAAACATATAAAGACTTTCAAAAACTAGTGACTCTGCAAAAGCATAATTGCAGTCCACACAAAGAATTATTCAGAAATAAGAATCAGAAAATAGAAAATGTATAGTTATTAGAATGCTGCCCCAACAAACAAGACATTCTGACAGAATGATATATTGAAGTCATATTACGGAACTGCCACAAGACAGATTTCCAAGGACTGAGAATATAAATAATAAATAAACATTTTAAAATTTCTAAGGAATCTACCTTTCGAGTTACCTTGTTGATGCAACTGAATAAATTTGGACAAGGAACATGCTTTCTTTGTGTATCCCATCATACTTTTAAAAGTACTTCCAGTTTCTGACTTGAAAACCTTTTAAAGAAAGCTAAGCATTATGGTATCAACCTTTGCAAAAATTGAAAAAAAAAATGCTCTAGCATTTTGGCCACGCTGCCTTCCTTTCTCAACTGTTTCTTCCTCTTTTGCGTAGGATTTTAAATTATGCACTGTCAATAATAGGAGAGGCTCATTCTCATAAAGCAGAAAAAGGTTTTGTGCATGCATATATGTATGTGTGTGAGTTAAAGAGGGAGTCTTTAAGTTAATTGCACTGGCCAAGGACCTTAAGCATTGTTTAAAGTCCTCATAATTTAGAAGCTGTTTTTTGGAAGGGCTGGTGAGTTACCCAGGTAAGATTATCCTGATGGTGGGCTCTGATTAGCTAGTCTAGGTTTAGAGTCTATATATGTCTTTAGTTCAAATCAAGAGAAAAAAAGGGCGAAAGTGTTAGGAGTAACTGTGGGGGATTTTTGCCACTTGCTCATTTGATTTGCATCATTGGTAAATAAGTATGTTGTCATTTGCCTCTATTTTGCCTCACAGATGTCTGCAATATAATCAATGAAAAATGCATTCTTGAGGGTTTCCCAGCCCAGCCACAATAATATTGAACTTAGCTCTAAAAGTAAAACCCACCAGCCCCACCTCTCCAAAAGACAACGTAAACAAAATAAGTCTTGATGATGCTCCTAGACCTTCTCAATGGCTGGGGATCCAATAGGATCCTTTCAAGGGCCTCTTTTTGATTAAAAAATATGTTTAGCCCTGACTGGTTTGGCTCAGTGGATAGAGCATCGGCCTGCGGACTGGGGGGGTTCCCGGGTTTGGTTCCAGTCAGGTGCATGTGCCTTGGTTGTGGGCACATCCCGGGGAGGGGGGGGGGGCGGTGCAGGAGACAGCTGATCGATGTTTCTTTCTCATTGATGTTTCTAATTCTCTACCCTCTTCCTTCCTCGCTGTCAAGAATCAATGGAATATATTTTTAAAAATAAATTAAAAATATCTTTACTCCTTGCATATATTAAAACATGTCCTAACAAAGAAGTCTGAATATAATCCCACAGATGATGCCTGGTCAGGAGCTTATACAGTAGAAAAGTTTTTAAAGGGTTTCCTTGGACTCTGGAAGGGATTCCAGATTAGGGTGACAAGCTGTCCAGATTCACCCAAGACTTGCAGAGTTAATCATGCTGCTTACTGATGCACCAGTGCATTAACCTAAATGCTAAATTGGAAGTGAACTTATTGAACAATTACAGCGATGTAAGGCATATCTTATGCAGTGATCCTTCAACAAACAGATACAAAGATGGAGAACAAATCTGTTTTTACCTCCTCTAGAGATGGTTATATGTAAGAACATTATCAGAATATCTTACAGATTAAAATGAAAGAAGGAAGGCTTGTTTTTTTGTGTGTGTTTTTTTTTTTTTCCTGAGAGGAACTCTCCAGGCTCAGAAGCCCATTTCATACAGCATTCAGACACAGAAAGCAAATATCCACATAATAATTGAGCTTAGAAATGAGAAGGCACTTCTAGTTTCAGCAATATGGAGGTCAAAGATAATTCAGTCCACCCTCACCCCGCCAAAAAAGAAGACATAAAAATACTGAATAAAGTGTAACAATAAAAAAAAGTTTAAATACATACCCAAACTCATTTCCCCAGAGAGAATTCAAAAAGCAGAGTGGAAAACACATAACTGGAAACATTAGCAGAGCGATTGGCCCTAAGGGATAAGGGCTGGCGTTTTAATGCCCACACAGGGATAGGTCCTAAGGCTTGTGCACAATGCCAGGGGTTAAAAAAGATACTGACTCCAAGTCATTGATTCAGGGAAGTGGCAAGGATGCATGGTTCTGGCCAAGGCTCTGGTGGGCAAAAGAGAGAATTGCCTATGAGCAATCAACCCTCCAAATATTTTCCATATGCAGTTGAAGATTCTAAATTTATACTATTTGCCTAATTTGGGAATCCCAAGCCATTAATGTAAAAACTGATCCCAGACCAATGCAACTTTTGGGAAACTGGCAGAAGCTAACAAAACTACATTGTAAGAATTCTCCCATAATCCAGAGCTCATGGGACTTCCACAGAAAATGAACACCCCAGATGAAGATGAGCTCCCAATAAACAATTAGAAACATTAAGCAAAGCCATTTACTATGAAGAGTGAATAGACAAAGGAAGATTAGTACTCCAAGATCTTAACAAATACACCAATTTGAAAGAGACTAAAAAGGTAAATGTATTTAAAATGTCAAGAGATAAAAGAGTAAAAAAATCACAATTAAAGGATAAGTTTGAAATGAAACCAAATAGAACAATGGCAAATTAAAAATATGGCTATTGAGATTAAGAAAACAGAATGTGGGTTAAACAACGATTAGATCCAATAAAAGCTAATTTAACTGAAATATAGAATAGAAGGCATTATGCAGAAATCATTCATCAATGAATACTTCTATTATGCAGTGTGTGCCCATTCTGCATGAGTCACTCTTATAAACACTTAGTACATATTATTGAACAAAACGAAGACTTTGATTATAGTAGAATTTATATTCTAATAGATAAAACAGAGAGATAAAAAAGAGTGAAAATACAAAACAGATATAAAGGGACACAGTATAGAATGAAAAGTTCTAAAACCTTCCAAACAGAGATCCGTAAAGAAAATAAAGAGAATGAGGAAGAGGCAATATACAAACTGTCAGCTGAGAAGTTTTCAGAATTTTTGAGAGTAACATAATTGGCACATTTAAGAAGCAAAATAAATAAATTTTTAAAAGCAGCAGACATATCACAGTAAATCTGTAGAACCCCCAAAACAGAGAACACCTTTTAAAAAAGAGCATGGGATTTCTCCCCCACTTAATAATTATGACAGTTTGTCGAATATAACAATAAATGGGCCTTGGCTGGTGTTGCTAGTGTCATCCATGCATGAAAGGGTCTGGGGTTTGATCCCTGTAGGGGTGCATCTGTGAGGCAACCAATCAATGTTTCTCTCTCACATTGATGTCTCTCTCTCTGTCTTCCTGCCCCCCTCCCTAAAGTTAATAAAAAAAAAAAAAACTAAATAAAAACAACAAATCCTCCAGTGAGGATTAAAAAATAGGAGTAAATGGATGCTCAATATCTGCCCAATACAATTAAGTTTGACTCATCAACTTGATGACATCTATTTTGATTGATTACAAACATCTTTACTAATTTGCAGGTCTTCATTACTATATGTAATTGATTGGGGGAGCAGGGTAATTTGTTTTATCTGATTTCATACCCCTAGTTTGCCTAATCACGAGTTTAACCATATTTTCTGAGGAATTATAAGAGCCATGATTACTACATCTTTGCAGCAAGTTAGATAAATTCCTTACATATGAATTTACTATTCTTCATATATAATAACTCAACAAATGTGTCCCTATTCCACAATCATTAAGTCTGAGGCATATAAAAGTCTCACAATTGAGAAAGTAAACGAAAGGGTACAACTTCTCTTTCATGAACATCTATTTTATCAGTAAGACAGTGTTTTGGTATTTCAATATTTCCTCTATGTCCACAGAACTACATTCATCCTTTTCACTTCAAAAATTTAATCACTTTCTATTCCTTTGAAAGACTCTGCTCATATTCATTTTATTCAAATTACTTTATTTAACAAAAAATATATATAATATAGGAAAAGCATATATTTTAAGAATAAGACCTCCAGTATTGCTGATTTCATGAGTGCTTGCATGTGTGTGTAGTTGTACAGAAAATGTATCCCTTCACATAGTGAACTCCATACATTATTCGCAGACCAATGAATTTGAAAATGCTACCATGTGAGTATTAATAATGCGAAGATCCCCTATTGCCTTTTACAACCATAAAGAGATAAATTCCTGTTAAATGCTCTTTTCTCAATTTCATTATACCTATTATTATCTTTAATGTCATTTAACCTATATATGGCCTTATAAATTGCAAACTGCATTTTAACATGTAAACAATTTTAGAATGCTTCTGTTTTGTGACATTCATGTTATCCTAGTTCATCTAATTTGAAAAAATCACTATAAATTAAGAAAGCATGATCATTTTAATGTGGTAGTCACAAACACAGATACCTATCAAGGTATTTTACAGTATTTGGATTTCTTAATCTATATCTAAGCTGAATATTCTCAATAACATTAAATTCTCTATCCTTAATAAAAAATAATCTTAAAGCAACAACATTAGATTTGGGTCCATTATTTACTCTGTCCCTTAAATATTTTGCATACACACTCTAAGCATATTTCTCAAAAACAAATCAATATAAAAGTAAATTTCTGAGTAAGTAGTTATATAATTTAAAATAAAATCCTACTTATAAAAAAATCAAGAAAGATGAGCTTATCTACCAGCACCTCTGCTAAAAATCTAGTAGTAGTCTCACTAAATAATGCAATTGTGAAATAATTTATCTGCTTATGGGATCAAGATGGACCATAATACATTCATCCCTGATTATAGAGCCACACTCATCCCTTCTGTACTTATTTATCTCTTCAACTGACTCAATATGTCAAAGAAGAGAGAACATGACATTATTTAACATAGTTAGAAAACCATTAGGTAATAACATTAATAAACTTTTCCACCTATGCTTGACTAAGAAAGAAAGACCAAGACCAAAATCAATCTGGATTTATATTTACTACCACACAACAACACTACCACCACCACCATCAACAACAATAAAAAAAAAAAGCCTGGTTGATAGAAGATTCTATAAAATTTTATATTTGAACATGAGGATAATGTAGGTCTAGTGTTTGTGTATATCTATAAATGTGAATGTATGAAAATTAGGTTTAAAATTATGAACATGGGAATATATTATTTTACATTTTTTAATTCAAAATATATTTAAGAAAAAAAAATTAAGATCCTGTGAAAAGAATACCAAAGAGTTTGTTCCAGTGAGTTTCCATGAATATAGTTGCCATAAATGTCATCAACAGAATGTTGAATACAGAGTCAAATAGCCATATAAAATCTTAAAAGTTAATTTGCTTGACTATTATTTAAAACATGTATCTTCTTCATAGTGGCAGACATCTGCACTAATACAACTTCTGTATTTCATGTATTCGGAATTTCTTGTACTTCCTTTGCAGACTTAAAAAAAAGTCTACAAATTAGCATCCAAATGAACTGTAAAAGAGATACAAATAAGTGTGGTAGCCACCAAAAAAGTTATATCTCATATTTATTATATGGAAATAAATGTTTGCAAAATACTTCACCAGTAATAAAATTCTTTATAGAAAAAATACAATGTAAAAATAAAAAAATATTTGCTTTTAATCCAATTTTCCAACCACTTACATTTTCAGCCTCCTCCAGACAGAGCAATGATCAACATACATATGTAGCCAACACTTGCACATGCAATTTGCCACAATAGCATTGACCTCATGTCCAAATTAATTAAATTTTTATACATTTATTAATGCAAACCCAAAAAAACATTCCTAATATTTTAGCAATTCTCATCACCATTTCAATCTGTAAACTACATTTTGAAAAACTCTGTAGCCATAATGTTCAATTTGCAGACACAAATGAAGATTTAGTTAAATATAGCCTAAAACTTTTAAGTAATGCTCAGTTAGAAACACATCATTTGTCAGTTGGTGATACTTAAAATGTTCCAGACACTATTCCATTTGCTGTGTCCTCAGCCCCAAGCAAAGAGGTTTTGCACTATTTTTCCCTTTAATGCTCACAATCACCTGATGGTGTTTCCATTTTAAAGAGGCTAAAAAAATTAAACTCTTTTGGACACAACAGTTAGATAGGAAGGAGGATGAAACTGTTATCTGTGACAGTAAAGTCAATGTAATGATGAGAAAGGGTGTGGGCTCTGATGCCACATCCTATAGGCTGGCACACCTGGTCTGACTTGGAAGCAGTGTATCTTGAGGTAACTTATTTAAATTCACTAGGCCTCATTTTTCTGAGATATAAAATGGGAACAATGTTATCTACAAGATTAGGGAGGATTAAATAAGATTAAATGAGATAATGGACTTCTTTGGCTAATGCCTAGTACAAGGCAACTGCTCAACAAAGATAGGTGTTCCCTTATCTGTTCCAACAAAAGTTATCTTTGACAATAGACCATGGAAGTAAAATGCTCTCCTTTTCCCTTAGAAAGCAGTCATAGTCTGAATTCATCAAACTTGTCAAGCTGTTCACCGTCCATTATTCTTTTTTACTATATTTAAGGCACTTAAAATAATCTTCCAGTGATTTATTCTCCTTTTAACTAGATGCAGTAATTAGAATATCTTTTATGATACGCAAGAGTTTTCATTTCAGTCAAGGTGTTACTGTTTTAGAAAGCCACCATTCACTGAAGAATATTACAACCCAGAAACTAACTGCTTTTATTCTCATTCTGAATAGAAGCACAAACAAAATGAAGAGGATACATAGTGTATAGCTGAAAGACGAAAATGCTTAAGCATGCAGGAGCCAATAATTCCCAAAATACCTTTCATGAACTGAAAACAGATATGTATGTTGCCATGGCATTCTGCAAAATTAATACACTTGAAACCTGGATTATGTATGAAAAAAAGGTAGGGTAAAGTGTGGGGTATTTTTCTTCCCATAATGCTGGCATATAAACATTTTTTTAAAAAAATCAACCCAATATGTATTCCCCAGAAGAAAAAAATGAAGGACAGCAAAAAGTATAGCACATATTCAGAATTCAAAGTAAATGCAGAAATTATGTGTTATTATTACTTGTCAAGTGGAGACTAGCTTCACAACAATTCTACTGCATATGCTATCAGCATTAACTACATGTGTGTCAAGATTCCAGTCCTGCCTCTGTCATTAGCTAGTTGTGTTAACCTTAAGTAATTTAATTTTTCTGGGATTCAATTTCCTCAATTGTAAAATGATAAGCTCAATGATAATATTTATTGAGCACTTCCTGTTGTTCAAGAACTGTTTAAAGTACTTCGCTTATGTTTATTCCCTCATTTAATCCTTACAACATAAACTAAGGAGCTGAGTATTACTATTATCATCTTATTTTCAAGGAAAGGAAAATGAATCACAAAGAGTTTAAATAACTCACTCCAGAGCTGGACTCTCCTGATTCGAAGGATTCAAACTGCCTTACCAATGTGAGACTTAGGTAATATAATTCCTAATATCCCTCAAGAAAAAATTCCCAAGACTCCACACTTTCTCTTTTGGAGACCTTTTTTTCATTCTTACATCTATAATTTATCAGTTTACCTCCCAGACCTCATTGTAAGTTTCTTTGGGCCAGATTCTATACTCTTACACACACTTCCCACAAATGAGAACCAAATTCTATGAGTATGTTATAAGCATACTCAATGCTTTGTAACTAAATTCTAAAGGCAGTACTGAATCTTTATGAGGCAGAAATGAATCACCTGTTGCCTGGGGTCCATAATCTAATACTTGAGAAAAACCAACATACACACTATTAATCAGCCCTAAAGGCTTGAATAAGCAAAAACTGATGAGATCAGGCCTCAGAGAGCTAAAAAGAGTTTTTACTAACATTTAAACTTAAGTGTATTTTTACACAACGCCCACAGTAGGTAAGATAAATCATGCACAGACCTGTGTTATATAAAAGTGCATGTGGTACATAGTCAGAGGGGGCAGAGAGTCTTGACTATGAGCAGTGATGCTAGACAAACTGTTCACGTTCAAATCTGGGCTCAACCCATTAAAAGCCCAGGATCTTGGAAAAATGACTTAGATAATATAATTCCTAACATCCCATACACCAAGGTAATAATAACTGCTATCTCACAAAATGGTTATGAATTTTACATAAATGCCTATATGGTACATGCTTGCAATTGTGCTTGGCACATAGTAAGTGCCACCTAACTATAAATTTTATTAATATTGTATGTATGTATATATACATATACTTTTCCTCCCTATTACTACAGGTATATATTGGGTGTCCCAAAAAAAGTATACACACACTTTGAATAATTATAAAGGCAATGTTTATTAAAATACATTTCATTTTCATAATTGAACTATCAGCTATTAAAATATGAATACATATTGAGGGGACACCTTGTATTTTGTGGATAATTTATGACCAAACAGTTTTGTCTTCCAGTCAAGCAACAGGTTCCAAGGAAGTGAATTCCTATTAAATTCAGCACTGAGTTCTGGCCAGGTGGCTCAGATTATTTGAACATCATCCCATTCACCAAAAGGTTGATGGTTCAATTCCCAATTAGGGCACATACTAGGTTGTGGGTTTTATCCCCAAGAGGCAACCCATTGATATCTCTCTCTCTCTCTCTCTCTCTCTCTCTCTCTCTCTCTCTCTCTCTGTCTTTCTCTTCCCTCCCTTCCACTGCCCCTCCCTCTCTTCCTCCTCCTCCATCTCTATCTCTAAAATCAATGAAATCATATCCTTGGGTGAGGATTAACATTATAAAAATCAAATAAATAAATTGAGCGTTGAATCACTCATTCACTTTTTTATTCACAACCATCTAATGAATAATCCTATATAATAAAGAGCTAATATGCTAATTAGACCTGATGGTGGAATGACCTTCTAAAAAGACCAGTAGGTGGGGCCACGAGGCAGCAGGGACTGGGAGGGCCGAGTCCCTTGCCAAAGTTCATGCATCGGGCCTCTAGTAATGAAATAACTTCTCTGGACCAGACAATATACTGAGAGCAAGGGATACAGCAAGGTTCAAGGGAGACATAGGTCCCTAAAGAATCTATGCCATAGCAAGACTTTAAAAATAATCTCACCCCAATGTTACTGTTTTCAAAACTTAAGAATTCCACTCAGGACTACACATTTCGTACTGTTTATTTCTCTTGTTTATTTAAATCCAAATTGCCTCCTTAATAAAAAGATATTTTAACATTTCAAAACAGATAACTATGAATTAAAGGTTAAAAATTAAGAAAGTCATATGAGCAGTTCCAACAGGCCAAACTGTTTTTACTGTATTTGCACAGTCAACATTTACAAAAACATTGTCATTGTAAGCAATAATAATAACGACAGTGACTAGGAAACAAGGAGTGGCTGAGTGAATGTGTGGTGGATTATATTTCTATTTGTTTTTCAACAAAAGGAGGGGGCCTGGCGAAGGCATAATGAAGGATAAAGTCTAACTTTTGAGAATCTGCAAATAAGTGCCCCAAATTAACCATATGCACAGCGTGTTCCTATGATCAAGTATCAGTCACCAAGTATAGGTGAGAAAAATAATAAATTTTCAGCTCTGAAGGCTGTAATAATATCACCATTATAATTCATCCCAATATATCAACACAGGCTTTACATTAGCAGCCTTACGTTCAAAAATAGACATAGCACCACCATAACATTTCATACTTTCAGTGTTTGGAAAGAATGTCAGGGAAAGCTCCCAGCACGTGTTTCCATCAATCAGAGTAAGTGAAGAGGGGAAAACGGAGAAAAAGAAAGAATCCGAGAAAGAACAGCACAGACCCTGCATTGTGTGGGCTGAGGGAGGATCGTGTTCCAGCTCCTGAGGAGAAACATTCTCCAAAGTTCCGAGCCGCTTCCAGACGGATTCCCAACAGCTGTTGAGTCACCAGTTCTTTAAAACAGACCGAGCTTTACTACAAATCCACTTCAGCTTTTAAACTTCAAACATCTTTGCTGAAGCAAGGCAGGCTGCACTGCCATCTAAAATGCACTTCAGTCTAATTGCACTTTTCTATTCAATGCTATCCATGCTGTCTTTTACAAATATGATGGTATAAAATAATATCCTATGACAAGATTCCAAAAAGGCTATGGCTGGTTGCATTTCGAAATCATATTATCAATTATACTGTGAATGCAATTTCTGTCAGATAGACATTCGTGCTTATAGTTACAGTAAAACATTCTGATGGGCTGCATGGAACTGGTCAGTTGTTTTGACAAACTGTATGAGAATGTTTAGTTCTTTTAACATCCTATACATCTAGTCAATAGACAACTATATAGCTAGCCATCTACAACTACCCGGTGTCTATTTATGCCCACTGTGTGAAAAATTAACGATTGGAAGCCCTTGTAAGACAGAGAATTTAAAAAACAAAAAAAGGTGCCAAGTTCCCTAACAAAACCTTGTACATTTACCAAACATTTCCTAGGCCATCTTTTTGACACACTATTTGAGCGTGGAGAGAAGACTTTTGCCCAGGGAAATTGAACTCAGCCAGAGGCTTAAAAACAATGCTATAAAACGCTTGCTTTTGTGACCTGCTGCTCTGGTCCCAGACCTCGTCGGAAAACACACTGTCATTTGTGCAGTGACTGGGTGATGTACAAAAACAAGGATGAGGATATAAAATAACATCTCTGCTTTATCAAGCCAGACCAGAATTTGAATCCCCATCAAATAGCATAGTGCTCATGCTCTTTACCATCAACCAGGAAGAAGAAAGAGGTTTTGTGACCTCACCAACCTCACCCTCCCACTGCCAGAACCCGGTGGTCTCCTGTGTGTGCACACGAACCTCTTACAATGCTCAGTAATTTTAAGTTTGAGGGATGCTTAAAGATGTGAATATGTAAAATTTACGGTAACATCTGAATACCAATTTCTTGAAATACAAAATATGTGAAATGATTTGCTTCATTTACTTTAATGATTCACATGGGATTTTATTGCTTCGCTACCTGAAAATTCTGAAAGGGAATCCTGGGAAGGAAGACACTCCATCAAGGTGGTAGTCTTTGTTTAGGTGGTAATCTCCAGCCGTGGTCACCAACTTCAACGATTTGTAAGATAATTAGATTCCATAGCCACACACAGATCTTGCCTAGGAATGGAGTCAGAATAGTGTTGATCCTTGAATAATGACCGGTTTAGGGGCACCGACTGACCCTGGCACAATAAAAAATTTATGTATAATTTTGACTCCTCAGAAACTTCATTGCCCTTTAGTACCCACCGGGGATTGCTCCCAGGACCGCCTCAGATACCAAAATCCATGGATGCTCAAGTTCCCTAACTATATATAGATCAATGCATACAGTCGGCCCTCCACAGACATGGACTTCCAGCTACGGATGGAAACCAGTACTGGTATTTATTGAAAAAAAATCTGCATATAAGTGGACCTGCCCAATTCACACCCATGTTGTTCAAGGGTTGAGTGTTATTCTTTCTGGTTCCTACTGGCATACTTGCATATGCTGAGCAAATATTAACTCTGAATGCTTACACTGTCCTCAATTCTGATTCCTCTTGCTTATCTCAAGAATATATTTTTCACTCAATATAAACCTACTAACCCAATTGTGAAACTACCTTCTGTTCCTTGTCATAAATTATTAGCTTATTCCTGGCTCAGATGACTATTTCAGAAACCAAGGACTATAATCAGAGAATAATTAAGTCCAATAAATCATGCACCTTTCTAATGTGGCCACTACAATAACTGGGAACAACTACTGGTTTCCAGAAGTAAATACTATTCCTTGATCTCACTGGATTTTCTTAGTCACACATCAGGAAAATCACTCTTTTCTATTTTGTGTTTCTAAAAGTGTATAAAGTAAGTAAAATGCCACCGAAGGAAACTGACAATTATTTTAAAAGTTTCCTCTTACCTATTAGAACCCAACTTGATTACTATCTTCTAACTTCCACATTCAAAAACATGTTTTACTGGACTCCTCAAAGATGCTGATTTTATATATAGTATATAACACAGGTCCCTTTACCATCCCAGTACTATTTATTCTACTTTCAAACCCCTTATTTCACCTCCAACATTGTTTCCCCCTGTTGATTAGAAGGACCATGAGACACAGTGGTGGTACCCTACCAAGCAGCAGTTAATTCAGTAAGATACAAATATTTCCCTTACAGCATCTTCACTGGTGAAGTTACACTGGCCAGAAATTTGGTCTTGTGTGTGCGTAATAAAGTGCCACGTATACTGACTGTGTTATATAAATAATGAAAATTAAATTACAGGATTTTAGGGAGACATTCCAAACAATCCATTTTACTGCCAACTACACTGGGCTCATGACCAGCTGTGGAGAAAAGAATGTCCCCCTCCTCTTAAATCTTTATGTAGTCATTTTCATCGACTCCAATAAAAACGGATTGAATTGGGTATCCATTATGTCCAACATTCTAAAATATCTGAATCCATCATTATGCTTATCCCCCCCCCAAAAAAAAAACTTTAATGTTCAGTGCTGCATGAATTTAAATGAAATGTCCATTTTTTCCTCACTTCCATGTGACCAACATGCCAATGCCCAACCCATCTTCTTTATATGCTACTCTTTCAAACAATGTGGAAGTCATTCTTTTCCTCCACAATGTGGCACATATAATCAATCACAGCTAATATGCTACTGTTTCTTCTTTAAACAAGTGGCACTGTGGTCAGTGCTTTCTATGGATTATTTCATTTGCTTCTCACAAATCCATGAAGTAGACACTATTACTCTTGCCATTTGACAAATGAGCAAACTGAGACTCAGAGAGGTAGATTCTCTTTTCCAATGTCACACAGCTGCTGAATGGAAGAGTCAAGCTGATTCAAACTTTACAGTTTAACTTTGGAACACAGTCTCTGAACCACTACCTATGTCTCCTCTAACCTGTATCAAGCACAGTCATTGTTCTCATGTTTTCAGGGTCCGTGAGAAACTTCCTAGGTTCCTTTGACTCTGTTACTCTTTACCTTTGAGGTGTTTTTTACTGTCCCCCTGCACACAGATTAACCTTGCACTTCACACTTACCAACTTACTTTCCTCAACTTATTTAAAACATGTGTCAGAATATATCCTCCTCCTCATCATCATCATCAAAAGCCTCAGGGAAAAATGAGATGAGGGAAATCAGATTTGAAAGCAAAAGCACAAAGAAAAAACAACAACCCCTGACTTCTACTTTTTCTGGTAAGACAGGAAAAACTGTGTATTTTTTATGCTGAATTAAGTCCTAGATTGTTAGACTAAACAACATCAAATGGCAATGACCGTTGTAGCCAGCTCTCAGGAAGTTCATGGTGACATACAAATAACTGAAATTAGAAGGGAATTCCTTAACACCCTTTGCTTCAACAGTCATTTACTGAGGGCTTTGCACGTGCAAAGACCCCTTCAAGTATTGTATTTGGCCTACTATCCCTACTTGTTTATACCTGTCTCCAACCATGCTCTGTGAGCTTTTTGAAGCCAGGAACTACTTTTTGCCCATCTGTCTATTCCTAAAAGGAACTAGCAGAGTGTCTTATACTAGTTTGCACTCAGAAATGAGGTTTAACATTCAACAAAATTAAATTTCTATTACACAGTATGTAGCTTATGAATAAAATTAAGGTCACTGATATATTATAAATAATTTAGGTTTAATCCTGACATTTATGACATGGGAAAAAGACTTTACACCCATCTTAGAAAATTAGCTACTACACTTGTCAGCCTCAAGATTAATTTACTTTCAAATAAATTAACTACTGGCTTGTGACCCATTTTTCAATGCTAAAGAGGCATATCTTGAGTAATTTCATTCATGCTACTCCCGCCACTTTCTGCTTATTTTTAATCATCGAGAAGAGAAAAGTGCAGGCCACAGGCCATACCAGTGCTGAACCTGAAAAGGATGCAGAAATGAAACAACTGTACCAGTAATACTGTTTTTATACATCACTTCATGGGCAAAATGCCACTAACTGGATGGCTGCGGTTCAATTGACATGTTCTACTGCCATCACAAACAGCTGCAGAGCCCCCAGACTGAACTGCAGCCTCCCATTGAAGCTCATTTCATCCATTGTTACTCATAATATGATCTAGAAGAACATTTACAGGATCTCATAGAAAGTTTAAATGTTGTTTGATGAGCGTCATTAGATATTTAAATCAGAAATGAATGGCATAGCAAGAGAAGCAATCACAGTACACATAAAGTAGAGCACAAAACTTCCAGGGTATTCTCTCCACTTGTTCGCTGCTCATATTTGTGCTCGCGTAGCTCATATTAAGAACACAAACTACAGAGGAAGAAAATACCATAGGTGTCATATCCTCTTTCAGGTACTTGTATATGTATTCTCCCCACCAAAAGAACCTCCACTCTTTAGTAACCCAATGGAAGCTTTCATAGGGAAAGGCATGGATCGTTTTTACAAGAGTAACTCAGATGTCAGCAAAATTCCACACTTGCTATCAGCCGAGGCATCTGAGTAATTCTGAAGAAAATACCTCACATATGTCAGTCACGTACTGTCCTCTGTTGGTGGTTTGTTACTTGGGCTTTGTTCAGGTAACAACGTTTGCTTCTAATAAACTCTTAAGATCAAGACTCTCAGGGTAGCCGAAACCAGTTTGGCTGAGTGGACAGAGCACCGGCCTGCAGACTGAAGGGTCCCAGGTTCGATTCCGGTCAAGGGCATGTACCTTGGTTGCAGGCACATCCCCAGGTTGGGGGGGGGGGGGGGGCGGTGCAGGAGGCAGCTGATAGATGTTTCTCTCTCATCGATGTTTCTGACTTTCTATCCCTCTTCCTTCCTCTCTGTAAAAAAATCAATAAAATGTATTTTTTTTAAAAAAAAAGACTCTCAGGGTATTTAATAGGAGAGAAGTCAGAGTGGCGTGGAATGAATGTCGACTGTGACTTCCATAAATATACCCTTCAATGCCCAAGAGCATTACTTTAAAACTATGCTTTCCATCCGGGAGATGGAAAGGGTGCCCTGAATACACAATGAGACAGGATAAACATCAGACATCAGATGTCTTCCTGTGCTTCAACGTCATGAATATTTTTTCAAATAACATTCAAATAAATTTTAAGCTTCGGGTGGCAACTTTCAGCCAAGTCCCCAAGTTTCTGTGTTTATGTATTTACTCTTTGTCTTTAGTTTGGGCAGAAAAATTTACCAAGCTCTACAGTCTATTGTGTACATAGTGATCAGTAAATATCAAGAATGAGTAGTATGGTATATCATAATATTCAAGGCTTTTGGTGTGGGGAAGCTTGGGTCTGCTCTCAGCATATGTAGATGATATAAAAGCCTGAAAAGCTGTATTAAATATGCAAGTCTTAAAGTAAGCCTCAGAGAACCCTAGGATGCTATAACCTTAGATAATATCAAACCCAATCCAAGGCAATCCTATTTTTTCATTTGCTTTATTTACAGAGAAATAGGGAAAAAAAATAAAGGGAGGAAGGAAAGAAGAAAGAGAGGTAAGTAGGTCTGACCTCAAAGTATATTAAAATATTATTAAACAAATATTTTTTAAAAATTATAGTTAGCTGGTAAATAGTTATGAAATTTTCTAAACACAAAATTAAACAAACTAGCTCTGAATTTTAAAACAAGATTTATATTAACATCTTTAATGAAAGGAAACTAAATTTGGAATAGCATATTGAGAAGATGGAATCCTAGTTTCACTTTAAAGGATTACAAATGTTATACATTAGATTCTTGTGGGTAATGCAATTACATTCTGTCCTTAACCATCTCAGTAAAATTTAGAAATCTAATTTTATATTCTTTTAATTTTAGTGTGAAATACAGTTTAGTGTGGAATAAAGCAGAGCATATATTTAGGAAGCAAGAGTGAGTATATTTTAAGAGGAAAATATTTTAAGGAGCATATTACCAGTTTTATCAATTAAAGGTACACATTGCATTCAACTTCCCTGTTTATAGTTAATGAAAGTAGTAGTATTGTCTCCCTCTATAACCCCATGGTATTTGAGATTCTTATTCACTTCCAATATTCTGCCTTGTATTTATATGTTCTGCACTTTAAATTAGGCAAGTAACTTATAAGACCTCTCGAAACATGATTTCTTATTAGTAAAACAGAAATAATCAAGCTACTTTTTTGAGAATCAAGAGGACTGAAATTATACTTAGGCCCTGGAAGTTCGATGAAAAGCGTGGTTATCATTCCATTCTTCTGTGAAGGCACCAAGCAGGGAGCCCTGTGCAGGGCTGCACACAGCTCCAGAGGCGCCATGCAGAGACCCCGGCACCACTGAGGAGCTCAACATCATGTCCAGGCCCCAAAACAGATCTTCACACACATTCATCCCTTGACAATGGTTTGGGAAATCAAACGGAATTCTTAAAAATAATAATAATAAAGAAAAAAAACTAAACCAAAAACAAAACATTTTAGCCAACAAGTAGCAGAGGCTGTTTATTAATATAAAATCTGCTGGGTGATAGGGATCAACAGCAGGGTGTTTCTTTCCCTTTCTCTGTTCAATTTAAAATTACTTCGCTTGATATCCTAACTGCAGGCGATTTTTTTCCTGGTGCATACTCATACTTCGATTCCACTGAGACACGTCGCAAAGGAAAAGATGTTTTGAAGAGCTAGCTCTCCTTTACATTTCCTTTCCAAAAACATTTTGTCCTTTTACTGAACTTCGGAGCCTCACTCAACCAGCATGTGTTCTTGAGTTAACAATAATTCGTTATACATGAAAACTCAACTCACAAAACACAACCTGCAGAAACTTGAAAACATCCTCCTACAAATTCAAACAATGGGAACACTAAAAAGCAGGCTGGCTCTCCAGTCCGTGAAAGCCATCAGTTGGACTACTTGAGCCAGATGACACTCTCCAGCAGAGTGAGTTTTCCAATTAATTGGGTTGCTAGTGGATCCCTATATACCCTAGGCACAAAACCTAGTAACCCCACGTAGATGGGTAGAAATCATACACCGGTGACACTAACAGAAATTTCACTTTTATCTAAGAGAAAAACATTGGAGGTGGAGAGTTGATTTGATAGTACTGATGTTCCAGATTTGTGAAAAGGATGAATATTAAGTACACTGCACAAAATGCAGTCCCTCACCAACCTGACCATATATAATGTACATTATATATGTTCTCATAAAAATGGTTGTTATCCAATTCCTACAGCCGCCAGAATTAAAGCTATAAAACTCAGTTAAAACGGAGGTAAAGAAAAGTCCCTAATCCTTCCTTCTCAATATGTTATATCAAATGTCTTTTAGTAACTGCATTAGAAAGCAATTACAGCTTAATAGCTGTCTAAATCCATTATCAGTGTACATTTAACCTTTCAATATTTAAAGATAATATTTAATTTGAGCAAATTAATGGACTGCCTGTGAGACCAAATACATCTAGTTAGTCTTTCTGGTTTTCCATCAATGATATTTTTCTTCAGAGACTGGGTCTTGTGACAAGAAATCTGGTAAAAATTGACTTCTTTCTATTTGTAGTTTAAAAAGAAATTAATAAATGAGAGGCCAACCTAACCCCAAATGAGAAGTAATGTCCTTATTAACTGGAAGTGCCTTCTACCATTAACAAAACTGCTTTTAATTCTTTGCAGATTAACTTGTATCATTAATAGTTAAGTGAGCTTCTATACCTTTATCTTCCAATGAGATTTTTTTAAATTCCAAATTGTTCAATCTCTTTGATTTTAAAAGGATTGAGCAGTGTCTCAGAAGAGCATTTTTTTCCCACATTGCCTGTATTTCAAATCCCCCTTTCAAGCATAATAATGTTTAAGAACTATAATAATGGCTTTAGTGCCTCAATATTTTCAGAGACTAGATCAATCAGCAAAAACAGCACTATAAAAAGAATGTAGCATAATTTCCCAATAGCATAATAATAAACACATAAGATATTAGATTAACATAGTAGGCTTTTAGATATCAATAGTGAAATGCAAATTCTCCAACTGAACAGTTTCATGTTTTAAGGCCTATTGAGAATTTCAAAGGAAATTTTTTCCATAATATCATAAACATACACAACCATATTACTTTTCTTTTCTTAAAAAAAGGTAAAAATCAGTCACATTGCTCATTAAAATAAAATTACTAAGTCATCTCATTTCATTACTGTTATTCAATTCAAGTGCATTAGCACCTACAAATCTGAAAACTGAAGAGAATTTTGTTGGTATCTTAATCATATTTTAACAGGTTAAAATAACTCTGGTGTCAGTAAGGTACTTTAGGAATTAATTAAAATTGAGCTTCTTCCCAGTACTTACTGGTCCCATTTCCAACTTTATGTAAGTTCTGGCCCTGAATCCAGGAACAATCTCCTCATCATTCAAGAGCACCTATCTTAGTCACACCCAACTCTGAATAATGCGTCAACCAAGCCATTATGTAAATGAACAATTTTGTTGGAGAAGGTCATGGAGAAGATAGAAGTGCCCATTGACTCAAGAGCAGGATGCAGGCAATGGGAAAATGAGAAATACCTCACCGGCTCCTCTGTCCTTGGAACGTATGTTCTGGCCATAGTTGTGGTAGCCAGAACTGTTTCAAGGACACAATCTTGAGAGATTAAGGTGTTGTTTGGACCATGTGAATGGATACGTGACTGAAACCTCTTAAGACTTCTATATAAACATTAATATTCAGGTGTTGAAATCCAAGACAAGATTTTAAGTTTTCTTGGTTATTAAACCTACCACCACCAATCTGGAATGTTCTGCCTCTGTCTCCCATCTCTCCTTGCACTCTGTGTAGTTTATGAACCAACAAATTCCTGTTTTGTACAACAATTTTCTCCCTTAGAGTCTGTAATTTTTAATAATGTGGTATTATCCAAATTTTTGCTTTTAAGTTTCTAATATGTTTAAGTTGACACAAATTAATGTAAAATTAATGAGCACATAAACCAGAATATAATGATGATTGCACTTTAAATCTCCATTTACTTAACTTATATTTTATTATTAGAATTATGAACAAACCAATCCATAATATATTTACAAAATGTTTGTAATTGTCTCTAAATTTTTTGTTTAGTGTATGTTCAAGAATTAAATAATATAAAAAGTTACACATTTGGAAGTTTCATCCCCAACATACTATTCTTTAATCTCTCTCCAACCCCGGGTAACCACTTTATTTCTTGTGATTTTTTAAAATGCAAGAAATCACAACATAAAAATGTATATTCATATCCCCCCTTTTACATAAAATGTAAATTCCTAATTTCTACACTGACATATCCAGACTAAACTATCACTTTAAGTCATAATATTAAAAATTATATGAGCTGGTGGAAACTTTTATTTTCAACCGAAATGCAGAGGTTCCATATCAACCACAGTAATATTTATATAACTGCCCTTGCTATATATTCCAAGTCTGAAAACGTAGGAAAATCTTCATTAATCCAGTAAAAAACTAACTTAGTAAGAAATATAAATTGGAATGTTGTCATTGTAGTTTTCCGACTTAAATCATAGTAATTTCAGTCATAGATTATGAAACTGGAAGGTATTCAAGTAATTACAGACCTCCCTACCTATATGTTTATACACACAACAAAATAATCCAAAATTATTTACTTCCATACAAAACCTAAGTATTTCTCAAAGAAAAAAATTAAAAATACCAGAGCTATATATCCTTACGTTACAAAATACATATGGGGTAAGCCTAAAGGATGTCCTTTTTTCTTAATAAATGATTTTAGGCCAACCAAAATGAGAATTAAATATTGATTCCTTTAAGCCAGATTGTTATTGTTTATAAACAAAATTTCCATCAAAAGAGATTAAGCCAGCATATTTCTCATTGGAAGGATAGGATTATCTGATTTAGGTCACTCCTAAATGGCATAATTTTACTTTCATTATTCAACAAAGTAACTTAAAACACATTCTAATACTTATATTCCCATATTATGAGAACTGGCTCTTAATGACAGGGAGAAAGAAAGACAGTAAAGAAAGGCCTAATTTTTTTAAAAGATGACCATAAATTTATAGAACAGAAATTTCTCGAAAAATAAAAGTATGTGTTGTATATATCCCCCCCCCCGAAAAAAATTAGCATGATCAAAGCAACTACAAAAATATGCCAAACACCAGGCATTGAACTATAAGACTGTCAACATCAAAGCCAAATAGAATGAGTTCCCCAAAGCAAAAGTAACTGTTAGTTAGACTTCCGCCTGTGGCCATCAGAAGGGTTACCTTAATTTGGCCTTAATGACCTATAATCACTTTTAGCATATGGCTTTTAAGACTGCTATTATTCAGCTTGATCTATGGATATAATGGAAAACAGAGCTGTGGGTATAATTAAAATAAGTTCCTGTAAAAGTGAAATATGTATGTTGCTAATGTGTAAATGACTAAATAACTTAATTAGGTGAAATGAAGTGCACTTATAACCACAGATACTTAAACCAAATCATGATGATGTTGTGTACATGAATATAGTCTTTAAAAAATGTTTTTAAAGAATTAACCAAACAGTAGGACAAAGAAACATAAAAGCACTAGGACCTATAAAGTACACTGGCAAACATTGATTCCTGCACGTAGACTAATAAAGCAAAACCTAAATTATCTCTAGCTACCAAAAACATCAAAATGCATACAAGAATTTTTTGTTTGGGGGAAAAAATAATGGATTTGGGCAAAAATTAAATATGAGAAGAACTTAGTGCCTTAAATTTGGTTCCAACATCTGCTTTTTACATTGTTACTTGATGGATTGGGGAGAGGGCAGGGAAACAGACATAGCCAGAGGTAAAATTATACTATAGGATGGCTTGTAAATAAATAAATAAAAATTTTGTTGTTTTGGGTTTTGCTTCTGCATGAATCTAAATAAACATAGCATGAAATTACAATGGAAGCACCTTTCTGGTTGTACCAGGAAAAACATAGAAGTTAAAACTCACCCAAAAAGGATGCTCCCTGAAGCAAGATAAAGCAGCCAACAAGCACAGTGTGAAAAGAGTGTGAAGTGCACATGTGGGGCCTTGATTCAAAACACAGCTGCTAGGTCTAATTTTAGGCCAACTGGCCTTGTCAGTGTCTCTTAATAAGGAAAATTGCCCCCACTGAATATTAGAAGCTTTAAAAAAAAAGCACATAATAATATTCATTAGTTAACTTATCTACACTATTACTGCTGTCATATATATATATATATATATATATATATATATATATATCCTATATAATAAAAGAGAAACATGCAAATTTGACCATACCTTGGCTCCTGATTGGCTATGCTACCAGCCAATCAGGAACGGGGGCAGGGCCAAGTGGCGTGAGCACCGGGCCAGGGGGTGGAGATGAAACAGCAGTGGCAGCAAGTGCCCAGCCCCTGGGTGCTATGAGTGGAAGTGGCAGTAAGCGCCCAGCCCCCAGGGCCAGGTGGTCACAGGCAACTGGGCAGGGCAATGGCTGGGTAGAACAGAAATTTCTAACGAGGCTTTAGGCCTTAGGCAGGCTGGGGGTGAGCCATCAGTTGGACATCCCCTGAGGGCTCCCAATATGTGAGAGGGGGCAGGTTGGGTTGAGGGACCACCCACCCCCAGTGCACGAATTTTGTGCACCGGGCTCCTAGTGTATGTGTGTGTGTGTGTATGTATGTGTATATATATATATATAAAAGCCCAGCAACCCAAACGGTAGAATGACCAGAATGACTAGAATGACCAGTGACTATGACACACACTGCAGCATCCAATCAGCCTGATCTGGGCCCTGATAGGTACCTCCCACCCAGCTGGCCCAGCCCCCAATCAGCCCCCAATACCTCAATTGGGGACAGAGCCACTTGAGGCCACCTGCCCACAGCCCCTCATCCCAGCTAGCCCCAACTCCAATCAGTCCCCTGACCCCAATCAGGAGTAGGGCTGGCTGCCCCTCCCTTGCATGAATTCTTGCACCAGGCCTCTAGTGTGTGTGTGTGTGTGTGTGTGTGTATAAATATATATATATATATATATATATATATATATATATATATATATATATAGTGCAACCCATCACTGAGAAGCGCTGAAACAGTGCTATGAAAGGTACTAAGAAGTTAAGAGTTTTACTCCCAAAGAAATGATCCATGATGGGCCCACAGAGATGTTTATGCAGCAAATAACACAAAACTATTGACATGTTCAATAAAGAAATTCAAGTATTTGTGAGCACTGCGGATGGGAAAGTCCATAAATGAAATTACAGATTTTCCGCAACCCTACTAACAGTGTTAACTGCTAACATTTTGTGAACTTTTACTATGTGTAAACCCTAGGCTAAGGGTTGTACTTGGATGGGTTCATTTGATCTTCACAACTCTACAAGGTAGGCCCTATGAGTAGTACCATTTTAGAGAAGAGGAAACTCCATCAAAAGCTATAATCTCTTCAGCAGTTAGGTGACTAAGATGTGTGGATATTGATCAATAAGAAGACTTCTCAAATTTTGCTTTAATGGTCTCTTTAAGAAAAGTAGAAACATAAAGATTTCAGTACAATCTCATATACTTCCAGACCCTTAAGTAAATGAAGCAAAAAACTTTACTTTTCAAGAGTATTTGCATCAAGCATCACCATGAAGCATTTGAACACAGATGGAATTATGTATTAATATACTCATCTTAAATTAAAAATATCGTTAAGTGTACTAGTAAAATGCATTTAACACACCTAACTTACCAAAGATCATAGTTTTACCTAGCCTACCTTAAACACGCTCAGAATACAATAACCAAACAATACTGGCAACACATTGGACTGCAGAGTACCTGTTGTTTATCCTCCTGATGGTGATGGCTGCCTGGCCTGAGCTGTGGCTTGCTGCCCCTGTCCAGCAGCCGGAGAGATTATCATACTGCCTATCACCAGCCCAGGAAAAGATCAAAATTCAAATTAGTTTCTATTGGATGCATCTTGCTTTTGTGCCACTGTAAAGTCTAAAAATCATAAATCAAAACATCATAAG
Source organism: Antrozous pallidus (assembly GCA_027563665.1). NCBI lineage: Eukaryota > Metazoa > Chordata > Mammalia > Chiroptera > Vespertilionidae > Antrozous > Antrozous pallidus. The sequence continues at coordinate 41,913,621 of CM050518.1, forward strand.
TTGGGAACCATCTATACTAATGTATATTAATTCCTTTATTTTTCAAGAAAGGTACATAGAAAGTCTGTGATATTCACCAAGTGATCTCTAGATCCCTATTCACAAAATTGTACGCAAAATATTGAATCTTCATCTTACATGAATTTTCCTATGGAAAAGTGCCATATCTTTCATCAGATTCCCAAAGTATTCAATGATTCCAAAAGTGTTCAAATTCCCTGAATTGCGCACCCTGGCCCTGGTCCTGGGTCTGGCCCTGGCCCTGGGCCTGAGCCTGGCCCAACTTTGGGCATCATATCCCCACTTGCTCACATTATTCCATTTCTAATCTTAGAGGACTACCTGTGTTTTCCAAAGTTCACAACTGCATATACTGTACTGTTCTTTCAGCTCAAATTGTCCTTCAATTTTCCGTCTAAAGATTTCCCACGTATCCCTCAAGGCCCAAGTGATATCCAGTCCCCATGGAGGTCCTTTGGCACTTACTGCTACTCCAAGGATTTTGATTTCCTAGTGGTGCCCCGATACGTGGACCTCTAATGGAGAAATCAGCACACGCAACAATGTTCTATGTAAATGTTCATCTCCTTGAATGTGAGATGAGTTCCTTGAAATCAAAAACTATATTATTTCTCACCATTTTCACTGTCTCAAGCATTCAACACAGTCCTTCGCATATAGCAAAGGCTTGAAAAAATTACTAAATTAATTGATAAGTTAATGTATAAATAAAATGATATAAAATAATCAATTATTGCCTTTATCTAATTAGGTACTATATGACACAAAATTCACAAGTAAAAAACAATCTTTGCCCATAATGATCTTCATATCTAACACTTATTTATTGACATGTTTATATTCACCCTAATTCCACAAATAATCTGATTCTACTCCTCATAAAATCTTTTCACATACATGCTTTCATCACGACTTTCTACTTTTAGCTCGTGTTTCAATTTGAAAGTAGTTTGCTTTGTGTACAAAAGACATGCTTACTATTATATTATCATGTGTATTAAAGGCATAGAAAAATATAAAGAAAATAAATACCAGCCACAAAAGAAAATGTATGACTTTTCCACTTTTCAAAATTTTAAGCTCACTATTTGAGATTTAAAGTGAACTGTCCCAGATCACAGCCAATAGTGAAGAAGCTGCAGGAGAAGCCCGTCTTTTCTTACACGACGGTCTAGAGAATAAGGATCTCTAGACAGAGAAGTTGCAAGTCATAACCTCCCTCCCGCCCAGCAACATCCAGCTGCTGCCTGTTCTTGTAAATAAAGTTGTATTGGAATGCAGTCATGGTCTTCCGTTTACTTGTTGTCTACAGCTGCTTTCATTCTACAGCAGCAGAGTTTAGTCCTTGTAACAGAAAGTGCATGGCCCAAAAAGGTGGAGATATTTATTAACAGGTTCCTTACAGAAAAACTTCACCAACCACTGCTCCAGTCTTTCATTCTAGTCTCAGAAACATGTGTTGATTCTTCAGGTCTTTAGGAAAGAAAAATTATTTCTTCCTTTAAGGAAAAGCTTGTTTTTAGATGCTATATACTTGTAAGAGGTAAAATGGTAAAAGTCAGAGCAAATATTGGCATGAGTTCTTTTAAATTGAAGCTTTATAAATTCAAAACACGAAAATGAACGCTCAAACCAGAATGCCATACAATAAAAAAATGCTCAGTATGAGGGCAAGAGCCACGGAAGGCACTGGGAGAGAAGCTCTGGACAGAGAAGTTAATTCACCAGCATTCCCACAATCCTTTCTCCATGTACTGTTTTGACCCCAAAAAATCCAACTCATCCAATGGCACTTCCCAAATTTCAGTTCCACTTTCTTGATTTTTGCCATAACTAAATACTAACGGAATCTATGCCTAGTTAATACTTTCCTTTGTAAAAAATTAACTTAAAAAAAACAACAGCACAAAATTTAGTTTTCTCCTAAGAATCCTATATAATAAAGAGTGAATATGCTAATTGAGCATCACACCCTCAAAGATAGCGGCACCCACAGCCACAAGATGGCAGTGCCCCGTCCCCTCAGCTCCGCTGGGGTGGCAGATGCATCCAGCTGCTCCACAGCTTGCCTACAGAGTGCCCCGTCCCCTCAGCCCCCAGCTTCCCAGGGCTGGCCCACGGCACAGGCAAGGCTTCGGATGGTGGCTGCCCCGCTGCCCAGGGTTGGCCCAAGGCGCAGGTAAATGGGCTGGCCGAGGCTTGTGCTGCTGGCAGTGGCAGCAGCAGAGGTGTGATGGGGGCGTCACCTTCCCCTGATGGCCAGGTCACCTCCCGTCCCTGAGGGCTCCCAGACTGTGAGAGGGGGTAGACCAGGCTGAGGGACACCACTCCAAAGCATGAATTTTCATGCACTGGACCTCTAGTAATAACTATAAAATCCAGGCCTCGTTGTTCTAATTGTATTTTTTTCTAAAACATATTAAATTACAGATGTATATCAATAGATAGCCAACCAATCAGACAGACAACAGACCGACACAATAACTGAAATTTGAAAAGTTGCTATGTTTCCAGCTAATAAAAATACTCATCAACAATTCAATATTACATTATGTCACTTCTCAGAGAACTCACTTAAGTTTAACTTTTGTCATCGATCTGTAAGCTCAAAGACCTTACAGCAGTATCCTGGGGAATGAAAGAGTAAATAAAAAGCTTGATCCATAATGAAATGTCAACAATATCATGGCCCCTCTAGAAGCTGATGTACATATTAAATGAAGTCATACAATAAAAAAATGTGAAAGAACTTTGTGAACTGTACTCACTATAGCAATTTGTAAGAGTCTGTCCAGAAAGAACTAAGGCTGAAGATATAAAACAAGATCTCCTCTTGGAGTTCAAACATCTAGGCTAAACCAAGACTCTGACCCTACTCTGCCTCTATGGCCTTGGACAAGTCAAGAGATTCTCTGAGTCAGTTTCCTCTTTAGTGAGTTGTAAATGATCTGAGTTTTATATAAGATAATGACATAAGAGTGCCTGGCATGTGGTTCTCGGTGAGTGTGAGTTCCCCAATCCCTGATTTGGGCTGACATTTATCTGGTAATAAATTGTATATGCAAAATGTATGTGAAAATGCAAAAGAAATATAATATAAGCAAAAGAAATTTCTATGACCTTGACGATCCAATAAATGAGCACAACAGGAAAGAAGTTGAGTAGCTTCCAATAACAACAAAATAAGCATGGTCTGTCATTCCTCTTAGTAGTTTCAAATTAAATTACATCTATAAGCTTATTGAATTATTTGTTAAATAAATCCAGTATTTATTGAATCAATAGAAGTTTTCATTTAGATTAGAAGATCAAAGAAAGTCTTTCTGAGGAAAGGGCATCTCAGATGAGCTCTGAATGGAGTTAGCCAGCAGAGAGTTAAGTGATAGGTACTCCAGAGCATGTGCAAAGGTCCTGAATCAAGGAAAAACTTGGCAAAGTACAAAATCTAAAATATGTTAAGCAGTATACAGCAGTTGTAGTTATTCTATAATACTAAATGTGTTCCTAATAGTGGAAAAAAATGAAGTTTGGAGATGAAATGCTCTGACATCTTAAAAAAACACACACCTCACTCTGGCTGTTTTGGAAGCAGAGAAATAAACTGAATATAAAAGACAAATAGCTCTACAAACTAACACTGGAAGGCACAAATTAGTGCAATATATATAAAAGCCGTTATCTCAGAAACAGACAAGATTGCTTCGGAAGAAAATACATAAGAAAATAACAATAGACATTTACTGACTGCCTACCACGGGTTTAAGTACACGGCAAGCATTAATTATCCCAAAAACAATAAGGAAACAAGATCCTACTGCTAGTAAGTGGATGATAACCAACCCAATCTGATTCCCGATTAAGAAATTATAAAGAAGCCCAGGTAAAATCCCTAAAAGAATCCAATATTTACAATTCAGGCAAAGGAAGAGCAGCCAGCAAAGAAAGAGGTGGGGTGGGGTGGGGGGGAAAACATTAGAAAATTGTGGTATGGAGAAGTCAGATGCATAGACTTCCCAACAAAACTGAACATTTTATTCAACAAGTTGTTGATTTTACGACTGGATTGGCTCAGTGGCTGAGCGTTTACCTATGAACCAAGAGATTGTGGTTTGATTCTCAGTCAGGGCACTAGTCCAGGTTTCCGGCTGGACTCCCAGTAGGGGGCATGCAGGAGGCAGCCAATCAATGTTTCTGTCTCTCCCTCTCTTTCCCTCTCTGAAATCAGCAAACATATATATTTTTAAGTTGCTGATTTAATGAAATAATATTGCAAAACATCAAAAAGAAAATGAGAAATCAGGGTGAAAGACAGATATCCTAGAAAGGAATGCAATTAGATTGACAACAGACTTCTCACGGGCCATAATGGAATTCAAAGATAGTAAAATAAAATCATCAGAATAATGAGGAAAAACAAATGTCAACCTGGAATTGTGTGCCCTGCAAAATTATCTTAGAAGAATATCAGGACATTTTGGATAAACAAAAATACGGAAGTTGACCTTGAACATTCTTATACTTAAACACTTCTAAAGGATATGCCTCGCCAAATACAGAAATGATCCCATAAAGGAGCCAAGATGTCAGAAAGTGTTGAGCAATGAAATTAGTAAACTGTCTATAAAATAATCATAGCTAATTTAAAAAAAAATATTTTAAAGCTCAAAATGAAAATATTCTAAGTAGGAATGGGATGAATGGCAGAAACAGTATTTCATGACCTTCAATTTGGTTCAAAGTAGAGTTAAGACTAAAAGCAAATGTTAGACTTTGTCAGATAACAATGCATAACAGAATCTCAAAGGTAACCACTAGAAGAACAGAAATAAATTCCAAACAATGGTAGTAGAAAATGAAATAAGAAACAAACAAAACCTTAATTTCTCTAAAGACATGGAAAAAATGTATTAAAAGCAATACCAATGGAAATCAAGAATTCTGATGACAGTTATCAAAGCTACCATTCTGCACAATTCCAAAAGGCACCAATGTAGTTGATATAAATGGCCTAAACTGAAGTACAAAATTTGTAAATAGATTTAAATAATTTTATATTACCTGATTAGATTAAAATAAAAATCCAACTGCAGCTGGCACAACATGAATGGATTGAAAAAATAAAAGTTAAAAAAAATAGACTAGACAAATATTAGACAAAAGAAAATGAGATAACTATATTAGTAACAGACAAAAACACAGACTTTAAGACATAAAGCAGAAAGAACGTGACCACATACAAAGTGGATAAAGGGTTCAATGAACAAGAAAGATCTCGTAATTCAAAACTCAAATGCATACAATTTCAACATGTATAAAGCCAAAACACAGGGAAAAGTTTGCAAAGTCACAAGCAGAGAGGATTATGTTAATCCACTTCTCTCAATGACAAATATGTCAGAACCCTCATCCCCCAAATAAACAACCATTACTAAAGGTACAGATGATTTCTAAGGCATAATTAATAAGCTTAAATTTCTGGAAACATACAGATCCTTCTAGTCATATACATTCTTCTCTAGCACACAATAGAACATTTATAGAAACTGATTAATTAAAATTGACAATAAAGTAGTCTCACAAGAACCAAAGAACTATTGTCACACAGAATAGTTCTCTGACAACAAATTAATAACATTAAAAGTCGATAATAAAAGAATAAATGACATTCACTGGTAAAATTTCTAAGGTACCAATAAATATTGCAAGGGTCAAAGATGAAATCATATTGGGAATTTTTAAATACTTACAAATATAATGAATATGTTACATATTAAAACCTAAAGAATACAGTGACAGCAGAGCATTGAAGACATTTTATTGCCTTAAGTTCTTGCATTTGAAAAAAAAATAAATGATGACAACTTAACTAATTAAGTGGTCAGCTTGAGAAGTTAGAAAACAATCAAAATGAGCCCAAAGCAAAGAGAAACCAGGTAATAATAAAGATTAGAAATAATGTAGAAAATAAACACACAGAAAAATAACCCACAAAGCCAAAAATTGATTCTTTTTGAAATGATTAATAAATGAGGAAAAACTTTTAATGATCAAGGAAAATGCAAAGAAAATCAGTATTGGAAAATAAAACTTAATTATAGAGTCAATGGAGATTAAAAAACTAATAAGGGAATACTATGAACTTTATGGCAATTAATTTAAAAACTGACATAAAATAGAATTTATATATATATATATATATAATTTTAAAACTATTGCGGGGAAAGTGCAATTCTCATTCTCAATGCTTTAAAAATTCTATCAGTGGTTGAAAATTTTCTCACACCAGGGCTTGATAGTTACACAGACAAGTTTTACCTAATTTCAATGAACAAACTGTTTCTGCCTTATACAGATTCTTCCAGAGAAAACAGGGTGGCAATATTCATTTACAGGTCAGTATAACCTTGTGGCCAAACCCAGAGAAGGACAGTAAGAGAAGAAATATTACATACCAATCTTATTTACAAAAATAGATGCGACATACTAAGGAAAATATTAGAAAACAGCCCAGGGTATTATTTTTCAAAAGAGTGATAAAAATACATCATATAATCACATTAGCTTTATCCCCAAACGGAAATGGAGTTTACCCAGGAAAAAATACAAATGTCACTGACAGCATTAACAGAGTAAAGGAGACTTTTAAAAATCATAATTTAAATATATATAGAGAAAAAGTATTTTATATAACTCAATATCACTCATGCTAACACTCTTAGCAAAAATATATATAAAAGTAAAATTCCTTAATGATATCTATCATCATCAACGTAAACAGTAAAAATCAGGAAAAAGACAAGAATACCCACTATTGCTGCTTCTGTTTAATAACTATGTGCTTGAGGTACTAAATAGCACAGTAGGAAAAAGGAGGGGAAGTCAGGACAGGTATAGAGGCTTCAAAATAACAGAGTTGTAATTATTTGCACAAGATATGACTACCGATGTAGAAAAAGTTTAAGGAAACATAATGGGACATTTGGAATTAATAGGAGGTTAGCAAAATAGTTGAATATGAAAATCAACCGCATTTATATATACCAACAACAAACAATTTGAATAGTTAATTTATAAGAAAATAACATTAACAAGAAAAAATAAGGTACTTAAGAATAAATTATCGAGAACCAAGATGGCGGCATAGGTAAAACACCTATCTTGCCGTCATACACAGCAATTTCAAAACTACAACATAACGAAAGAACAAACACCATCCAGAATCACAGGAAAGCTGGCTAAGTGAAAATTCCACAAATAAAAGTGAAGATAAGACACTGTGACTCGGAGGAGAGGCGGCGGACAGCATTGAAGATACGCGCGGAGAGAGGTTTGGAGCGCGCGCCAGCGGATAGGGCAAGCGGCTGAAAACTGGCCAGTTTTCTTGAACGGAGGAGACAAAGACGTCCCACTGGACTGATTCTCCAGCTCTGGGTGAAGTCCAGGGAAGCCACTATCATACGGGGTAAAAACTGGACAGTGGGAGGGCACGCCGAAGCTCGGGTCGGTGGGCTTGTGGAGAAGGCGAGCTTGTATGGAGTGCACGTGAGCTTGGGAACAGCGCGGCTGCGTGACCGCGCAGAGAGCACTCGTGACTTGCTCTCTCATTTGGGAAACTGTCAGACTGCATTGTTTTGTGACCTTGGGTGAGACGTTGGGTGTGCAGACTCTTTTGGGGAGAGGCTGAATTCTCCTGCAGCCGGTGGAGCTCAGCAGCGGCTCTCTCTCAGAGACCCTGGGGCACAGGGCAGAGCTGACACTGTCTCCTTGGCCGGGAGACTCCGCCCATCCAACCTGAGCACAGCTGAACATCATAGAAAATTGGCCTGGAGGTCAACCCCTCCAAGTGCTAACAAGGATTAACCTGAGCTTAACTTCAACAAGACTGTGAAACCCATATCCACCTCAGGTAACTGGGGAGGCTGAGCCACTGTCCTTTGTAGGACGTCTATCACACAAAGCTAATGGACCAACTCAGGGAAGTAGCCACCATGCAGAGACATGGAAAGAAATCAGATGTGAAAGAAATGGAGGGAAAAAAAACAACTGGACATGGAATTCAAAACCACGGTTATAGGGCTTTTCAAGAGGCTCCTAGAAAAGGTCCAGACCTATAAGGAAATAAGCAAGGATATGAAAAAGGACCAACCAGAAATTAAGCATACACTAACTGAAATAAAAAATATTATACAAAGACCTAAAAGTACTCTAGAGCACCCCAAGAACCAAGTTAAAGATTTGAAATACAAAGAGGTAAAATCCACTCAGCTGAAAATGCAAGAAACCAAAAGAATCCAAAAAATTGAAGATAGTGTAAGGGGCCTCTGGGACAACCTCAAGCACACCAACATCCGAACTATAGGGGTGCCAGAAAAAGAGAGAGAGCAAGACAATGAAAACCTATTTGAAGAAATAGAGACCGAAAACTTCCCACACCTGGTGAAAGAAATTGACTTAGGAGTCCAAGAAGTCCACCGAACTCCAATATATAGGAACCCTAAGAGGACCACACCAAGGTACATCATAATTAAAATGCCAAGAGCAAAAGACAAAGAGAGAATATTAAAAGCAGCAAGAGGAAAACAGTTAGTTACCTATAAGGGAGCACTCATACGATTGTCAGTGGATTTCTCAACAGAAACAATGCAGGCCAGATGGGAGTGGCAAGAAATATTCAAAGTGATGAATAGCAAGAATCTACAACCAAGATTACTCTATCCAGCAAAGCTGTCATGCAGAATTAAAGGTCAGATAAAGTGCTTCGCAGATAAGAAAAAGCTAAAGGAGTTCATCACCACCAAACCAATATTATATGAAATGCTGAAAGATATTCTTTAAGAAGAGGAAGAAGAAAAAGATAAAAGTGTAAATTAGGAACAACAAATACACATCTATCAACATATGAATCTAAAAATCAAGTGAATTAATAAGCTGATGAACAGGATAAACTGGTGAATGTAACAGAATCACGGACATAGAGAGGGAATGGACTGACAATTCTTGGGGAGAAAGGGGGTGTAGGAAGTGCAGCAAGAGACTGGACAAAAATCATGCAACTATGGGAGAGGACAGTGGAGGGGGGTGAGGGTGGAGGGTGGGATGGGTACCAGGTGGAGGGGAGCTATAGGGGGAAAAAAAGGGAACAACGTAATTAATAAACTGAACAATAAAGATTAAATTTTTTAAAAAGAATAAATTATCAGCCCTAACTGGTTTGGCTCACTGGATAGAGGGGCAGTCTGCAGACTGATAGGTCCCAGGTTCGATTCCTGTCAAGGGCACGTACCTTGGTTTCGGGCACATCCCCAGCACGGTGTGTGCAAGAGGCAGCTGAATTGATGTTTCTAACTCTCTATCCCCCTCACTTCCTCTCTGTAAAAAATCAATATAATATATTTTTTTTAAAAGAATTAATTATCAAAAAATATTTAGAAGCCATGGAGAATATTATAAAACTTAATTTTGTGACCAGAGGCCCAGTGCATGAAATTCGTGCACTGGGGAAGAGGGGGGCGGTCCTTCAGCCCAGCCTGCACCCTCTCCAATCTGGGACCCTTTGAGGGATGTCTGACATCCCTCTCATAATCCAGGACTGCTGGCTCCCAACCGCTCACCTGCCTGCCTGGCTGATTGCCCCTAACCGCTTCTGCCTGCCAACTGATCACCCCCTAACCACTCCCCTGCCAGGCTGATTGATGCCTACCAGCTTAATTGCCCCTAACTGCCCTCCACTGCTGGCCCAGTAACCCCAAACTGCCCTCCGCTGCTGGCCTGGTTCCCGTCAACTGCTTTCCCCTGTTGGCCCAGTCACCCCTAACTGCTCTCACCTGCCAGCCTGGTTCCGCCCAACTTTCCTCCCCTGCAGGCCTGGTCGCTCTCAAATTCCCTTTCTTTCAGGCCTGGGTTCCCCCAACTGCCCTCCTCTGAAGGCCTGCTCACCCCTAACTGCCCTCCCCTGCAGACCTGATTGCCCCCAACTGCCCTCCCTTGCAATCCTGGTCCCCCCAACTGCCTTCCCCTGCTGGCCATGTTGTGTCCATGTGGCGGCAGCCATCTTTGATCACATGGGGGTAGACATCTTGTGTGTTGTAGTGATGGTTAATCTGCATATTCCTCTTTTATTAGCTAGGATATCAAGAAAGACTTAAAGAAATGGAGAGATACATGAGTAGAAATAATCCCATATAATAAAAGAGTATCATGCAAATGTGACCGTACCTTGGCTCCTGATTGGCTATGCTACCAGCCAATCAGGAGCGGGGGGCAGGGCCATGCAGTGCGCGATCCTGCCTCTCCCGCCACCTCCGCACAACCTGGGGAACGAGCACCATGTGGAGCGGACGCTGCCAGTAGTCCCGGCAAGCCCGCAGTGCCAGTTCCCCAGGCTGCGCAGAGGCATGGCAGGAAGGCTGGCCACTGTTGTGCTTTGCCGTGGGCGCCTGGGGTCCAAGGTCGTGAAGGGCATGAGTGCGGGGGTCCCAGATCACTGGTGCTTGTGCAAAGGGTGGGGCCATGGGAGGCCGGGGGGAAGACCAGCTACCGCCACGCTTCGCTGCAGGTGCCAGGGGTCCCAGATCGTGAAGGGCATGTGCGCATGGGGGTCCCAGGTCTCTGGCACACGCGCGAAGAGTGGGGCTGCGGGAGGCCGGGGGGAGGGGAGGAAGACTGTCTACGGGCACACTTCACTGCAGGCGCCGAGAGTCCCAGATCTCCATAGTAGAGGGGTCAAGGCAGAGGCCATTAGGGGTGATCAGGCCAAGAGGGGAAAGCAGTTGGGGGTGATCAGGCCAGGAGGGGTGGGCAGTTGAGGGTGATCTGGCTGATGGTGGGGGGCAGTTGGGGCTGAGAGGGCTGGCAGAGGGGACCAGTTGCAAAGTGGTTAGCAAGCAGAGTGGTGAAGGGTGATCAAGCAGTCAGGCAGGTGAGTGGTTAGGAGCGGATTGCGAGGGGGTTGTCCAAGTGCCAGGTTAGGCCTGATCCCACAGGGATCTCAGATTGGAGAGGATGCAGGCCAGACTGAGAGACAACCTGCACCCCCACCCCGCACGTGCACGAATTTTGTGCACCAGGCCACTAGTCATTAATAAAGATGTGGTAAATAGAGACAGACTATAGAGAGCAGGCAGGCAGCTCTGAGCAGGGAGGGTCAGGTTTGGGGAGGAGAGATTGAAAAAAAAATAAAAGAGAAAAAATTCATTAACACAGACAATGGTGTGTGATTGCACAAGGTGTGGAGGGCTGTGGATGGAAGCGGTAGAGGGTTTGGGGAGATACATGGTGATAGAAAAAAAAAGAGTAAAGAATAAAGGAAACATATGTACTACTATTTGTAATATTTTAAAGAATAAAATAAAATAAAAATAAATAAAAGTAAAACAAAACAAAAAAAACAGTAAAGAATAAAAGAAACAAAAATTGTTCACATTAAAAATTTTTTTAATGTATTCATTCTCCTCCATCCCCCAATAATCACTGGCTTCCATGCAACTTCAATAAAACGCCTACAAGGCTCATGAAACACTTTGACAAATTTATTTTAAAATTTTTATGGAAGAACATAGGCCCCCAAATAACCATAAGTAAAATCCTATCTTATAAATGAGTAATATGCAAATTGACCATACCTCCAATCAAGCCATGCCCACAGCCATGACCATCAGCCAATCAGAAGCAAATTATGCAAATAAACCCCAACCAAGATGGCTGTGGCCACTGAGAGCAGGAGGGAGGCTTGGGTCTCCCTGACAATGGAGGAAGCCAAATTTCCTCCTGCCGTTGCCAGCCTAAGCCTCTACTCAATTCTACAAAGTTTTAATTATAGAAGATACATAATCCCAACAGAAATGGCAGCAGCCAGGGAGCTGGAGAGAGCAGGAGGCTAGGGTTGCCCAGGCGATGGAGGAAGTGAAGCTTCAACAGCCCTAGTGTCTAGGCCTCCACTCTAGGCTACAAAGTTTCAATTATACAATTTAAATGAGCGCAAACAAAAATGGCTGTTGCCATGGAGCGAGCAGAAGGCTTGGCTCTGCTCCAGGCTACAAAGTTTCAATTGTAGAACATAAATTAATCCTAGATCCCAGGGCTTCCGCTTGGGTTGCTGGGAGGCGTGGCTGGCCTGCAAACCACCACAGGCCCCTCGACCAGGCTGCCACACACCCCAAGGGAACCCCCATCCTGATCTGGCACACTCTTAAGGGAAAATCAGCTGGCATCCACCCATGCACCAGGCCTCTATCCTACCTAATAAAAGAGTAATATGCAGATTGAGCATCACCCCAACACATAAGAGGGCTGCCCCCATGTGGTCAAAGATCCTGCCCCCATGTGGACACAAGATGGCCACCACAAGATGGCCAGCATTGGAGGGCAGTTGGGAGGTTCCAGGCCTGCAAGAGAGGGCAGTTGTGGACCATCAAGCCAGCAGGGGAGGGCAGTTGAGAGGAACCAGGCCTGCAAGGGAGGGCAGTTGGGTGCGATCAAGACTGCAGGGGAGGACAGTTATGGGTGACCAGGCCAGCAGAGGAGGGAAGATGGGGGCAAACAGGTTGGCAGGGGAGCAGTTAGATATCCATTAGGCTAGCAGGGTAGTGGTTAGGGGGTGATCAGGCTGGCAGACAGAAGTGGTTAGGGGCAATGAGGGAGGCAGGCAGGCAAGCAGTTTAGAGCCAGCAGTCCTGGATTGTGAGAAGGATGTCTGACTGCCCTCGAGAGATCCCAGATTGGAGAGGGTGCAGGCTGAGCTGAGGGACACTCCCTGCCTCCCCAGGCACGAATTTCATGCACTGGGCCTCTGGTGTGTATATATAAGAGAAGAGAAGAACAAAGAAGGACTTTGCCTCCCAGATATCCAAATGTAGTAGCCCGCCTCATGGCGTGGCTCAGTGGTTGAGCATCGACCCCTGAACCAGGAGGTCATGGGTTGGATTCCCAGTCAGGGCACATGTCCAGTTTCGGGCTCAATCCCCAGTGTGGGACGTGCAGGAGTAGACAAACTGGCCATCAGATTAGAATAAAGGACTCAGAATGAAAGACCCTTACAAATATGGAAATGTATATACTATTACAGAAGTAGCATCATCAGTGCCTGTGAAAAGTATAGACTTTTCAATACATGACTATAGAACAACAAATGGGCATCAAAACATTTATGGAAACTCGGAATTAGACCTCTTACTTCCCATTCTACAAACTCAGTCCCAACTGTATTAAAAATGTAAGTGTAGAAATCAAAACTATGAAATCCTTTTTTAGAAGAAGCATACAAGAGAAGATTTTTATGACCTGGGTATAAAGATGGATTTTCCAACTATGACACAAAACTGGCAAAGGAAAAGGAGGGCACAAAGACCGGTCATAAAATAACATGACAGAAAGACTCATTCCATAAAAATATATCAAGAACACCTAGAAATCAATAAAATAAAATAAAAACACAATAGAAATTGGGAGGGACGAGAGATTCCACAGAACAGAGGATAAACACACATAAAGAGATGATTCACCAGGAAAATGCAAATTACCACCACAGCCAAATATATTTTAATCTTATACCAACTAAATTGATACAAATTAAAAAATTGAAAACATCAAAGGTTGACAACTATATGCATCAATAACCATCTTTTATGCTGAGTGTAATTTGGAGTGTAATTTGGTAACAAACTTTGGAAGACAATTTGGCAGTATCTTGTCATGTTGAACATTCACATAACTCTACATTTTACTCACAGACATATATGCTACAAATATCAAGTGTGCATGCATCAAGCGATATTCGGGGGAAAAATGGGAATCAATTCAAAGGTTTACTAACTGGAAAATGCATTAATAAATTTAGGCATATTCACCAGTAATAAAAATAAACTAAGGGCACATTCAACAAGAAATCTTAAACACATGATACTGAGTGGAGAAAAAAAAAAAAAGGTAGCACAGGGCAGGCAATACAAAAAAGATACCATTTTTATGATTCCCCCATCAAGTAAAACCAGACAACATATTGCTTAAGGATGCTATACATGTTATACAAAGACTTTAAACAATAGAATATTTAAATATTCTGGCAGGGAAGAGAGGGGGAAGTGGCTAAGGAAAGACACCACAAGGAGAGGCAAGGGCTCTGATATGGCTCTAGTTCTCTTGTTGTCTACCAGGTCCATGCGTCTTCACTCCCTTATTAAGCTCCGTAATTTATATATGTTACATGGACAATTTATAGGTGTCAAACAATACAAGGTAAAATGTCTTTTGAAATATTTGATTTGTTAATCTTAAAATATAAAGCATATGGGATAAAGAGATACAGAAACAGTCAGTAACAACAACAATTAATAAAACTCCTGCTATGAAGGAGGGCAACAAAGAGGACTGTGGTCAGAGGGGAATCCAATTTGGAGGGAGAGGTTTTGTTTGGTTACTTTTGTGTGTGGGGTGTGTGTGTGTGTGTGTGTGTATGTGTGTGTGTGTGTGTGTGTTTTTAATTGTAAAACATTTCAAGCATATTGTCAACCATTCTCTTTTTTTCCCCAAAAAAAGAAAAAGCAATGCAGATACTGTTGAAACACTGTGTGCCTTCCCACCCCAAAAGGAAAGGAATTATATTTCATTTTATTTTTTAACTCAACGTTAATGCAGGCCTAGATGCTGAAGGAGTTCTCCAGGAGGCAGGAACAATGTGTGAATACTATCCACTGGCATCAATAGTACCCTGCTAATTCACCAGCAGCAAGGCCAACCTTTGAGGAAGCTTTCTGCTCAGTGCAGATGGTCCCATGCCTCTCCTTTCAGCACCCTTCTAAGGAAGAACACACAGAACTCTTGGGTCCTGGAGCCACGAAGTACTAACTGGCATAATTACCAGGATCCAACCCCTACCCACAGCATCCCTCCAATGTTCTAACTCAGCGATTTTCAACGAATGTGCCACAAGAATTTTTAAAACATGCAATACTTGACCACTGAGTCAGGGACGTTGACCTCTTTTTTTTCCCCTATTGTCAAATAAAACCATGACAACAGTCAACACAACAATAGCTGTCTTGTATGAAGAAATCAAAATTATACCTATCTTTTTTTCTTGTCAGATTGGCAAAAAGTATAATCTATTTTTTGGTGTGCCACAGAATTTTAGTAACTAGTTTATGTGTGCTATGAAATGAAAAAGGTTGAAAATCACTGCTCTAACTAGCTGGTCTATGCACAGATGAGAGAGAGGGAGAGAAAGAGGGGGAAGGGGAAGGGAGGGGGATATAAACCAACACATTTTATTCAATTTGAACAGTAAATAACCAAAGGATGGAAATATTTTTTTTAATGAAAATGCACTAACACACATACTGGTTTGAGAGGTGACTCTCAATAGTAACCAATAAGATCAATGAAAAAATGAAGGGGGGAGAGGAGAAGGGGGAGGCATAAAAAGAATGACAGGGTCAGAATGAAAGAGAGAGGCCATCATTAGAAAAGAGGCAGTATTAGCTGAGAGGTGTACATTTGGAAAGTTTCACTTTGTTCCTAATCAAAAGTTAACAGATAATTTTCCCTCCTGGAATACCTCAAAAAAATACAATCAAATAATAGTGTTCTATCTCAGACTATCATACAAATCAAACTACCCTCCTAAAGTCCTCCAACAAAGCAACCGGTTGTGGGTGTGCTATCTGATAAGTGATTACAGGGTTTCAATGAATCCTATTCAATAGGGTAAATCAAACCATCATGTTTACTGGTAATAAGAACATAAGCTACAGGCGGCCTAAATGATGCATTATCACTGAAGACCATGAAATAAGAAAGAAAAGTTCCATTTGCCTTCCATGCCTGCACCCTCTCAAACCTACCACTTCTCTCAGAAAATAAAAAGCACTTCTATGACATTTGATTGCTAAAAAGGCAGTGGATATCACATGGTAAGTGAGTTAGATCTCAGTGACTGTTATAAGGTATAAAGAGTAATAAATTTGAAAGTATTAAAGTTATAGGAAGCTGCACAAAAATAAAGCAAGTGCCCACGATAAATGTTCCCCAGTAGACTGAAGTTATAGATTTCAAATAGCGTCTATTGTTCATTCCCCAATTTCACCACCCACACTGTAGGACCAGCAACCCCCTCTCTCACCTGGACTTCTGCAGAAACCTCATAACTGGTTTGGGCCATCCACACCTACTTCCCTTGAGGCCTGGGTTCCAGGCTAGCGTTCCCAAGCACAATCTCATGGGCAGTGCACTGCAAAGACTCCCATTGCTCAGCCTTGCATGACGTGGCCCCTACTCTCCTCCCAGCCTCAGTTCAAACCATGCTAAAGCCCCTTCCCAATCATGACCTGCTCTCTCTTAGTGGGACCCATGCCTCCAGCCACGTCACTCCCCGCGCCTCCATCTGCCAGACATCATGTTGAGTGTACAAGTCCCAGGGAAGCATCTCCTGACTGCTGGGCTTGGTCAGATATCCCTACTCCCTCATCTGATGCCACAAACACACCTCTCAAGTGTAGAAGTTGACATTTCTTAGATTGATGATTCAGTTAATGTGTGTCTCTGACATTTAACCCATACAGGAACACAAGGGTCTTGCTCATCATTTTATTTCCAGCTCCTAATATGGTCCTGACACCTGGTAGAGGCTCAATAAATAATTTTAAAAGTTAATACGTTTTCTGTATATAAAATTAAAAATAAATATAAAAACTTCAAGTGTGGGAATAAAAACCGCAGGCATACAGTTGTGGGTAAAAGCAAGTTTACAGTTGTTCCTATGGATAATTATGCAATAATTAATAAAAAAAAACAGAATAAACTGTTTCACATACTCATGGCTGTAAACCTTTTACCCACTCCTGTATGTATTTAGCACTCCTGAAGTATATGAATGCTCTCTCTAAGTCCAAAATTTTAATTTCTGCTCTAAAAGGACCAATAAAACATAGGTGTCATGCCTCCCAAAGAATCTGATTGTATATTTTTTAAATATATTTTATTGATTTTTTATAGAGAGGAAGGGAGAGGGATAGAAAGTCAGAAACATCGATGAGAGAGAAACATCGACCAGCTGCCTCTTGCACACCCCCTACTGGGGATGTGCCCGCAGCCAAGGTACTTGTCCTTGACCGGAATCGAACCTGGGACCTTTCAGTCCACAGACCAATGCTCTATCCACTGAGCCAAACCGGTTTTGGCCTGATTGTACATTTATAACAATACTCTTCAAGGTCTAACTTCCATAACCCTTAGAATCCATTCTCCTTCCTTAATTATACTCATGTAGAAGCACACAAGTACATAGATTCTAGGATTTCTGTTTCTGAAGTCTGCATTTGGTTATATTTGAAATGTATTTTTTAAAGAAATCTAACTCTGTATTTCCACATCACTAACTAAAATACTTTGCTACTGAATCACTCACTATAGGACTTTTACCTAACAACAGCAATATCATGCTCCATTATAATGGTGAAGTTGAAATTTTTTCTTCTTTATATCATAACTAGAGGCCCGGGGCATGAAAATTCGTGCATTCAGGTGTGTGTGTGTGTGTGTGTGTGTGTGTGTGTGTGTGTGTGAGGGGGGGGAGGGCGTGGGGGGAGCCTCAGCCTGACCTGTGCCCTCTCGCAGCCAGGGACACTTTGGGGGATGTCCAACTGATGGAATCCCAGAGGGAGTGGGCCTAAGCCATCAGTTGGACATCCTTAGTGCTGCTGCGAAGGCTGGAGAGGCTGCCGGCACAGCTGCTGCGCTAGCCATCCATGAGCCAGCATCTGGCTAAGCGGTGCTCCCCCTGTGCAAGCGCACTGACCACCAGAAGGCAGCTCTTGCGTTGAGCATCTGCCCCCTGGTGGTCAGTGCATGTCATAGCAACTGGTTGTCCGGTCGTTCTGCTGTTAGGGTCAATTTGCATATTACCCTTTTATTATATAAGATTGCATTACAAATAGGAAAAATAGATATAATACCATCCTCTCTTCAGGTATATAATACCACCCTTTTCTCACCATAGCTTCTAACACTGTAACTTGGGTTGGCTTTCAAATCATTTATTGAGTGAATAAAAAAAATAAGCAAATAAAAATTATTAATTATTAATAACTCAACTGTTACTCCAGTGAATTATATGCACACTGGAAAAAAAAGAATAAGATGATATGCATTCATTCCTTACACATTTCTGAAAATTTCAGCATTCTGTAAATAACCAGGCCTTAAACAACAATGAAATTTTTAAAGTAAAATTAATTGAAGTAATTTTGAAAGAGTCTCACCTTATCCAAAATATTTCTCAAGTACCAAAACCACTAAGGAGTAAAGTGTAGAATTCTTGCCAGAGAAGAGCAGTGCAAAGATGCAACCCATGTAAAAGAAATATAGTTACAGATGGGCTTGAAAAGATAAACTGAAGAGTAAAAAGAGGTGAAGAAAATCAGGAGGAAACTAGGGAACAAAAATAATAAATAACCTTGTGGCTAAAAGCAACTAGACGAAGAATCAGAGTACCCACAAGAGAACAGAAAAGCAATGGTTTGGGACACCAGGCAGCAGACACTGGTATTCAAGAATGCAAATAACAAACAATGATTTTTGGAACAAGAATTGAAGTCGATATTGTTTGGTCTTCCTTTTCAAAATTTCAAAATCGAATTATGCATAAAATTCTATATTAAAACTTATAACACTAACACTTGATGACAAATTTGTTTTTTTCAGAGTTTAATCAACTCTGAGTTGCAAAACATCCCAATAGAAGTCCCTTATTTCTGAAAGTGAAGAAAGAGTTTGAGAATACACAAGTTTGTAACTGATATTTTAAAGAAATAGGTCTAAAATATTCTTTGTCATAAAAATGTTGTTTATTCTCTGAAGCGAGCACAACCATTCATTAATAAATTCTCCCTAAGCCAATTTCACCCATCAATTGCATTTCTGGCATCCTGTGGGAACTGGGACTATGTGCTACACTACTTGGAGGTCACAGAGAGAAAGACATCTTCATTTGGATTCACTAATACCTGAGGAGAGGACGGTATTATATATCTTTTTCCTACTTGTAATTATGATAGATTTTACCGAAAGGTGTATCTGAGCACTTCATAATAATGTTTTACAAACATTATTAACTTTTGGCTAAGATCATAGTCTCTTTCAAAATTTTTTCTAAATGCATTTCTGAATGTATTACGTGGCAGTAATAGCTATCACATTTGCAAACTTTTGAATCAAAAGATGTGGCATTGGTAATGTTGATGGCAGTGATAATAAAAATTATAATGATGAATATTTTTGCAAACTGGAAATATTTTTAAATCTACTATAAAACCCCTCTTGAAGTTCACTGAAGAGTTTTAACCTTTTTTCTGTTTTATAATACAGGCTTTGAGATTCTATCACTTTGTCAATATCAAATAGCTACTTAGCCATATAAACAATGCAAAAGAATCTAGATTCCCAGATTTCAGCTAAATAATTTTCTTCAAGGTAGCTATTGCTGTCAGTCAAATAAATTTCCTTTACGGAAGCATATAATAGGGAGAGTTTGAAACTAGAAACATAAAAACTTCAATATCCATCCTGACACTACCATTAAAACCATATATTTTTGGATGGAACTGAACTGTAATCGCTAATATCCCCCCCAAAAATCCTAAAATCGGGGGAGGGGGGAAAGCATCCAAGACAGAGATGCTTTTCTGGAAGTCACTGCAGGTGCCTGGACCAGAGCTGATGCCACCGCAGAGCTGCGGAGCCTCCTCCTCTGTGCCTGCTTCACAGGGATCCTGACCCACATACTCTATCCCAATACCCCCAGGTCAAAATCCACGCCTCCTCTTCAGGGGTCAGTATTAATTGTCCGCAAGGCTTTCGCTATTAATTTCCCTCAGCAATAAAACAATTTTTATTCACCTAAAATCCCACAGCATGAATGACACTTGTCTTCTGGATACTGAGTATTAATGATAAATGTGGTTTTCCATTCTTTCCTGTCAGAATATATGCCCTCTTGGGACAGGGCCCATCTCCCACAAAGCCCTCTATGTGGTACAGTTGCTAATACAGGGATCTGAACACAGCATATACTAAGAATATACCGTGTCCCCAAAACATGTATACACACACTTAGAGTAATTATACAGTGTTTATGAAAATACATTTCAGTTTTAAAATTGAACTATCAGATGTTTAAAGTATGTACACATTTTTCTGGAACATCCTGTATATATTAAATGCTCCTTCAGTAAGAATTATTATAGGTAACCAGCTAGGTAGATAAAGTACACTATGTCCATTGTCTACATATTAAAACCCAAGGGGGAAAACTGAGCCTCTGCCAGAAATCTTCGGGTAGTGATATAAATAAAGATTCCTTTCTAAACTATTACCAAGTTTTACTAATCTAAAGTGGATATAAAAGTAATTACTGATAAGGTGCGCCAAGTTTGCATGTTTTTTCCAGTCTTGCATGTCAGCGTATCACACAATATGCAACCTAGGGTCCACAACTATCCTTTCAATACCCTCCTTCATTAAAGCTCTTTCCCGGGTCAGCAGCCTCTAAATATCTTATATTTAAGACTTAACTTGAGAAATTTGAAATTAAATCCTTCCATTTAGATGCCTTGCAATTCAGCTAAGTACCCCAAAAGGGAATGTTTAAATGAATGGAAGATTAAAGCAAGGAAGAACATTCTAAAAGGTATTCTGTAATGGGGCTTTGTCACCACCTTCTCTGTTTTATTAGAAAAATAGTCTTTTCCCAGGGGAGGGGCTAACTGTCAGCCAAGCATTGGTCCAGTTTAACTATTTGAAGTTAAAAATGTCAAAGCAGAAGAAAAGTTTGTAATGGAAATGCTGACATGCCATGCAGTAAAGAAGCACAAGCAGGTGCTCCTGGAACCCGGGGTCATAACTCAATCAAGCTGTATTTTGACGTCATCTGTTGCAGAAAAAGCCAAATGGTTTATGAACAGCACCAGAACCCCCGAGATTAAATTACAGCCCTGATATTTAATCATGAGTCTTACTGTGTTATTTCTAATAACACAATACATTTTAACAGTTATTCGTCAACTGCCTTAGCCAAATTAGAGCACGTGATGACAAGTGAGCCGGATTACGATGTCCATCTCTCACAGCCTGAATTTTTATTATTTTTTCAGAAATGGTAGATTATACACGTTTTCCTCTTCTTAAGAAATATACAGTTGGTACCAAAGGATTGAGTCCAAACCTTAATTAAAAGCAGCATGGGGCTCTGAACCAGTGGGTCAGGACATCTGAATTGTATTCTTTTATGGCCAAATAACCCACTGTATGATTTGGACAAAAGACATGTAGCCCTCCCAAACCTTGTCTCTTTACCTAAGAAGTAACAAAGCATCTCTAAAATCTCCTGTAAATCTAAAGTTTTATAAATTATTTACCTGAAAAAAAAAACCACACACACAATATTATATGATTCCCTGAGTATCCAAGTGCAAAATTTTTATACCTAAA
Source organism: Antrozous pallidus (assembly GCA_027563665.1). Classification (NCBI taxonomy): domain Eukaryota; kingdom Metazoa; phylum Chordata; class Mammalia; order Chiroptera; family Vespertilionidae; genus Antrozous; species Antrozous pallidus. Next base: position 41,935,119 of record CM050518.1, read on the forward strand.
AGTTGATGAAGTTTTAATTCAATTAAAATCACTGATCAAAGAAGCATTCTAGTACATGTGGAATTTTAAGCTAAACTTTTTTAGAGGCAATATCAGCATCAGCAAATAAAACAGGTTCTTTAAAAATCAATGTACAAATACTGTTGAATGTGTAAAAGGTTGTTTGCAAAACAAATCAATACAGGCTCATCCAAAAATGAATTGCAGTTAATAAACTACATATAGCAATTACCACCAATGGCAGTCTAGAAAGTCATTCATTAAATGTTAATTGTCACACAAAAGTACAAAAGCATCCACTTGAACAATAGTGTAGCTGCACATTTAAGTAAAATGCTTTCTTACAGCTCTGAATTTTACCCATATAAACTGATTTTAAACACACCTGGGTATTTGATATGCTGATTAACTGGGCCTTATTTATTTTTGAAATGAAAAGAAACATGACAACCTTTTCAACACTTTTGCTATTCATATGAGTCTGATATAAAATATAAATATTACTCACAACAGAGTGCTACCAATCTTCTTTAAAGATTAAATTGCTACTTCTCTTATGTATCTCTCATAAACATCAAGAGTCATATGGTTTAAAAGTATACACCTGAAACTCATGTGCATTTTTTATTGCTGCATCTAAGTGGGCACAGATTTTAAAAATGTATTATAAACTTGGTGGTCAATTTTAAAAATTTTATTCAGAGTAATAAGAAACCATAACAAAAGTAACCTTTAAAAAAAACCTATTATGTACTTTACTTTCTCTAATACTTAGCACTATCTAATTAACTTGGAAGAACACCTGGTCATACAAAATAGCTCATAAAAAAATAAAGAGGGAATTTTTCTGTTTCTACCTAGCTGAATTTCGATCCTACCTACATCTGTGCAAGTTCTGATTTACTGAATACATAGATATAAATTCTAAAGGTTTGCCCAAGAACATTTTGGTTCAAGACTTGTAAGCTGAAGAATGTTTAAAACACACCATGTTCCTTATTAGGCAACTTAAGATCTGTTATCTTGGCTTATGAGAACTGATCTAAAAGCATCATAATACTAAACATTGGAAATTGCAGGCTTGGGGCCCCCCGGACTCAACTCTATGCCTTGGACGAGGTTGCAAACTTCCAATATAAAATATAGTTTACCATTAGGAGGAAATGTTTGATCTGTAAAGCTTACAAAATTACTTTGTTTATCATAGCAGATGAAAGCAAAAAGGAATAATTTTAAGCTCAAAACAAAACTGTTTATATGACAGTCTTTACTGCTTCATGATTCTAAGCATTTAAGACAGATTCGAGCAATTAACAGCATAAACTTTCATTACATAGTTCTATTATATATGTTTATGTGACTTAGCCGTTCATCTGTTATTTAAGTGATTTCCTCATCACAATAGTAGGGTAAAGATAATTTGCTGATGCTGTCAAAAATGTTAAGCATTTCAGTCTCAACAGATCTTGGATCTCCACGTTTGTTTAATGCACTTTATTTACTTAAGTCATGTCAAATAGAGTATTGCTTCTTCCTTCTGAATTTAGAAAATGCAACTTTGTTTAAGCACATGTCTGGTAAAAGACATATCAAAGTTTCAATATTGCTTATTTCAGTGATGTTGATAAAATTTAGGATTATTGTTCTTAGATATTAAGTTTCAAAGATCTAACAATGAACTGCAAAAGTTCTTTTACAGTGAAAAGCAAAAAAATCTTTATTTCTTTAGATATTAACAGAGCAGGCTTCATTACCTCAACTTTTGGTACATAAAAATAAATGAAAACAAAATATTTTCACTGGCACTTATGGAGACTGTCAGTTGAATAAAAGCACAACTTTGAAACGATCTACTATATTTTCCTTGTAATAATAACAATAGTAATAACAACAATAGTGAGATATACAAAGACACATTGAAATCCAACATCAATTAGAAGCCTAGCTCATCTGGATACTAAGGCAGAAAAAATAATGGGCCTGGGTTTTTACCATTTTCTTAAATATGTTTTTTTGAAATGCTTATCTACTCTAGCCTGGCTGGTGGCTCAGCTGTTGGGAACATCATGCCACACACCAAAAGGTTTCGGGTTCGATTCATGGTCAGGTCATATACCTAGGCTTCCTGTAGGGAGGCAGCCATTCACTGTTTCTCTCTCACATTGATTTAACTATCTCTCTCTCTCTCTCTCCCTCTCTCTCCCTGCCTCCCTCCCTCCTTCCTTCCCTCCCTCTCTCCTTCCCTCCCTTAATCTCTCTCTAAAATCAATAAACATATGCTTGGGTGAGGCCAAGCCTCAATAATACATCATTATCCCTATATAATCTTGAAAAGTAAGCTATATTTGACAATATGTTTGTCAGTGTATGCATGTATGAAAATGATATTGAGCTGGGCAAACCTGGGTTTCAAACCTAATTCATTATAGGCTGCCTGGAGAGCAAGTTGTCTAACAACTCTGATCTCAGTTTCCTCATCTATGAAATGAGCATGGCAATCTTTGCATCTCACTGACTTCTTGTGAGAATTTTAAAAATACAATATATAGAATACATATAAGGTGCACAGCATGCCTATTGGCATATTAAGAAGCATTTTAATTTTGTCACTGTTGTACCCCTCCACACCCTATTTTTCAATTTAACATCTTGCAAATAGTCCCAGCAGAGTTCGGGCTAAAGAGAATGATCAATATCCAAAATTCAGTTCCAAACCTTAGAAAGTATTCAAAGGTCCCATGCACATGCAGAAGCATTTGTATGCACAAATATCAACACATATATCTTGATACTCTGTTATGCAATACAAATTACAGCAAAGCATAGTAGTGAGACCAATGTTATTCCAATAAAGGATTTGCAGAGCCATAGAGAATTAGGAAATCAAAATGTGTTAGTGCAAATAAAGGAACAGAAATTCCTTAACTTGAGCCTCAGTTTTCTTTAGCTGTATAAAGCTAAGGGGTTCTATCTCCTATATTCCATGAGTCTAACATAATGGTTTAATACCACTTTACTTATTAGCCTAGTAAATTACTCTGCTCTTTACAAAAAACTATGCAACTGTAATAGCAAGGTTGTTTTAACACACACACACACACACACACACACACACACACACACGTGCGCACACACACACACAATTAAATAACTCTACTCAACAAACACTTTTGAGGGGAGGCCAGTGGTCCTTCATGCCATAACCTTGAATTCAAACTAGTGAAAAATCAGTTCAGGATGCTGGGAATTTTCTCTGTGGAACAGTACTACCCCCAGATTCATTTTTTCTCCCTGAATTCACTAAATTGATGGGTTGTTTGGTGTCATGTAGATAAAGGCTAACTAACTTGTATTAACACCAAGAAATGTTTTTTCCCTTTAAAAAATGCTAATACAGAGATGTGGTATATTTTACTCCTGCTCTTAATTGTCCAAACGCCCATTGATTTGGCAATCTTTAACAAATGCTGAACACCTAAGCAAAACTAAACAGTTAACAGGAGAAAAAGCTCAACTTTTAAACTGAGGGAGGAAGATGTAGTATCCATCACAGACTAACCGTAAATACATGTAACAGATGTGACTAGGGTTGTTCTGGAGTATAGATAATTCTAATGGCCCAACTTTAAAACTACTTTGTAAAAAGATCCTAAAGTTAGCATAATTGTCTTTTGCTTATAAAAGACTCAAAGTAACCAAATAAACAGTATTTTTGTTATATTAGAAAATTAAGCCCTTGTTAACCAATAAATTATAGACTCTAGGAGCATTTTTTTTTTCTTTTTGGTAACTTTGCCATCCTACATTTTAATGAGAATAATTTTCCAATTATCCAGGCATGTGGATACTTTTAGTTTGTTTAAAGATCAATGATATAACGGATATTAAATCTCTTTGTATAAGTTACCATATGGATTACAACTATTTCTTAAAAATAATTCCAGAGCCCACCAATCTCCCAGTTAAGGTCATCGTAGCTCTGAACTATCATGGCTGAATTGTTTTAGTGCTCTCTGCTGAACACCTGCAAACATCAAACAAAAACTGCTGGTCCTTTCCTGGGTTGACAAAAGCCTTTCATGTGAAAAATGCTCCCTGGGAATGTCAGGCTGTAGCTCAGGTTACATTCCATTCTCCCCAGCAGCCACCCCATTTCTTAAGGTGGTAGGAAAAACCATGTTTGTGAAATGAAAGATTAAAGGGAATACGGCCACACTTTATTTTCATTCTCACATTGCAAATCACGATGGAGCATCCTACATTAATGGAATCAAGAGCTACTGAGAACTTTAAGCATGAAATATGACCAAGACTCACTGAAAAACTATAGCTGGTTTTTCAAATATGAAGAGTCTACTTAGAGCTTGGATCTTTTTTTCCTGGACCCAAGTTGCAAAGCTACCCAGGAAAGTGACATCTGAGATCACTCAAGACAATGGAAATGAACCTGAAACAAATTTAGAAAAATTTTCCTCTGTCCAAAGTTACCTCACTCATCCTTCCAGTGAAAGGCCAGTTTTCTTGAGTTTTTTAATTCATTATGCTTTAAAAAGACTTTATCTTTGTGGATAAATGATTTATCTTATTGAGTGGAAATATAAGCCATTTACTTCACTAATAGCCCTGTGTTCAAATATGTCTTGAATAGAAGAGAAAAACCAACACTCTAATCTGTGCCCCATATATTACAGTCACCATCGTAATGCACTGGATGAATACCTTGTATTTTCCATCCAGTAGCCCAAACAAAAGAGCCACACATTTTTACCTTTACAAGTCAACATTTGTGCCTGAACACTACACCTGTGATACAATGTTACTTAAATTTCAACACCTTAAAATAATCACAGCATCTTCATCAGAAATACCATAACATCACACTAAGGATGAAGTCTCTGGGTTCATGTATGCTTGTATGTATACGTACACACACACACACACACACACACACGGAGTTGTCTTAAGAACTGTGTAAGTTTCAATATATGATCACTTACCAAAATGTATTAGTACATATTCATATATGTCCAGGAAATACTCCCTGTAAACACTTAAAATAAACATCATAGCAAGGACTCTATCTAAATACGAACTCAGAAATTTCATGATTCTGAGTCACCTCATTTTATGAAGCCATACCTAAACTAACATACTTAAGATACTCCAAATGTGTCAATTTTCACAAAGTGCAAGAGTATTTTGCACTGATTTTGAAAGCAGTCTATCTCTGTACTTTTCTGACATGATCTACTTCTAGATTTAAACTAAATACACATCTTCTTAAGTAATATGATGAAGAAAATTATTGTCAGAGATAAAGTTAGCTACTGTTTGGATAATGTCTAACATGAAAAATTAATTTGTCTAAAAGAGACACTTGTGTTCACCTTTACTTCAAAGTTGTATAAAGAATAAAGAAATCTCCAAGATATAATACTAAAACAAAAAAATTAAGTCCCCCTAACACTCCTTTCTTCTTCCTCAGGTTCATTAGCTTGCCAGTACTAGGCAATAAACTATCACAGGGTCCAAGACAGTAAAACACAAACCTATGGAGAATAAATAGTACTTTAATCAAAGTGGACCCCAAAAACACAGAAGATAAAATATAACTATAGGAGGCACCTCATATTTTATAAATCAAGTTACAGAATCTAAAATTCCCTTAAACTTATGAGTGCCAGAAGAAGGAGAAGTAGCTTATTTGGAAATGAGCAACTTGTATAAGCCATTCATTTTATAAAAATATACCAATTACACAAATCACAAAGGTGAACAGATTTCTCATTGCTCTGAAAATTAAGAGATGTGAAATTATATTCAATAGTTTACAGACAATTCCACTAGCATCTCAGAGCTAAAAAATGTCAACATTTACCAGCCTGACTTAAGAATAGCACTCTGTCTAATGTACTGTTATGTACCACTGCCAGCACTAAAATACTGCAGCTGTTTAACCAGCAGAAATGGATTTAAGCGTTGAACTTAAATAATAGCAGGCAACAATGTATGCTTGCTTTTGATATGAAATTTAGTTGACAAAATAGCAAATACATTTTAAATAAGTATACTTTCAGTTTTCACTTTCAATAAGAGACCTTCAGAGAGCCCCTTATTAAAACTCCTTAGATGCCAGATAATCAATGCGCACCCCGTTTCCTTTGTGAATAGCGCTAACATGTCTTTTTAAAGCATCACCCAAAGACCTTTCGTTTAGATAATGTGAGGTTCTTCCCAATTTGCAACTTTAAATATAGCAAAAATTCATTGCGCACATGAGACATAGGGGAAAGAAACAGCTAAAACATCAGAAAGGCTGCTTTAAATATAAATGAATTCATATTTAGCTCTCAGCTTAGCAAGAGGCTTTCTATTTACAGTTATGGTTTACTACACAGCATTAGCTGCAAAATTACAGACTCATTTCTTTAAAAGGGTTAATTATACATAGAACCTAATAAAACTGATATTATTTACAAGGGATTTTCCCTTTTTATAAAAGTTAGATCCCCCCACCTATTTCCAAATAGGGTACATTAATTTATTTCCCTCATTTTAACATTGGCCTTATCTTCACATGTTTGATTATAACTGTATTAGAAAATTGCTTTTAAATTAAGTAATGAAATTCTGAGACAGTTTCCTTGATTAAAAAAAAAAGGCCTAATTTTAATTTTGCAAAAGATGACATTTTGTGTAAGTTATACCACTGATGGATAATGAAATAACCATATCATTACAGGCTAAAATTTCAATGACTTTTTCAGAACACTTCATCAGAGCCAAAAATATACAATGAGTGAATAAACAGCAACGAACATTTAACTACACACTAAGGCAAGCATTTACATACTTGAGCCAGTAAAATGTCCACTCGCCAAAGAAGTTGGTCCATTTTTCCCACTGCTCACAGGAGGTGAAAACATCTAAAAGAAACAAAGAAATATTACTATTGAAAAGAAGACATTTGCTCCTTCAGAGTTCATCAAAGATCCTTCATACTCTCACTATATAACTTAGAGTTTATGCTAAGGGCTCATCTTAGTAAAATACATCACCATCCAACTTAGAACTAAAGCAGGCACAACACTGGCAATCACCCCCTCCACCCCCATTACCACTCCTTTCTTTTTCCGCAGGTTCATTAGACTGCCAGTACTAGGCAGCACTACCACATTTTACACAAACACAGTCCCCATAATGTTATCAAGATTCAGTTTGGAGGGCAGCAGCCTCTCCAGAAAACACTAGTTTTACAAAGGAAAAGAAAAAAAAAGTTGTTTGTTTTGTATGAAAACCTTGGCCATAAACGTGGCAATGTCCATTTCCAGCCCGTATAGGATTTGCCTGTTATATGTGAACCCAAATAAAAATAAAAGTGCCACCTGCACTAAATTCACATTTCATCTCTAACATGAGAGCAATTTGAAGCAAGACTCTCTCTCTCTCTCTCTCTCTCTCTCTCTCTCTCTCACACACACACACACACACACACACACACACTCACTCACTCACTCACTCACTCTCACTCTCTTTTTCACTCCCTCTTCTCTCCAGCATTTATTTCGACCCTAATTGGATTCCCTCTTCTTCCACGTATCTAGTGGATAATGCGCACCTTCCCTGGGTCAGAGCCTGCAAAAAGCAAAGAAACGAATGGAGAAAGTGCAGCAAGCAGAAAGGGGGCTACAAAGCTGCTAGAGCTATGTTTCCTGGCAAAACTTCCGAAAGCCATTTCTCCAAAAGCAGGTCTGGAAGAGCAGAGCACAGCAGCACAGCAGCAGCGGCGGCAGCAGTAGCAGCAGCAACATGAGAGAGCCCCACTTAGAAGGTGGTTTGGATTTTATTTATGTGTTTTGTGGATTCTTTTTATTTTGATTTGCAAATGCATCTCACACCAAACTCATCTGCCATTGAAAATCAATTCCCCTGACATGAGTGAGGCTTAGTTTGGGAAAGGGAAGCAAAGGGATGGAGAAGGACCAAGTACAGCTGTAAAACTCCACAAGTGTGTAAGTTCTTCTTTGTACTCATCTCACAGCTCTGAAATGTATACAAACAGTATAAAGCCTTCTAAAGAATGTATGCTCAATATATACGTGACTATTAAAAATCCCAGGGGAGGAAAAAGTAACTAGGTAACTAAAGGTCCAACTAGTCCAAAGCATCATCAGTTTAAAACTTTAAGAGACAACCGGGTCTCCTATTTTTCTCTTTTCCATTTCTAGAAAAATAAGTAAATAAATAAAATGAGTAGTGCCCAAAGTACCAGTACTTTCACTGTTCAGCTAAGGCCAAGTTTACAGGGGTGATTTGCCATTTTAGGGGTGTCAGTTTTTCCTTTCCATTGGGGTGAGATTCAATTATTCTGGGGTGGGGGAGAGGTTGTGGGTATGGAATTCAAGGCAAGTTCATTTGACTCTGGGGGAAAAAAAGCCTGAATCGTTCATCACACCCAAAAATTGTACTTAAAACTTATCAAAAACACCTTCATTTTACCGAGGATTCAGCCAATTAGAAATTATTTCTGTCCTTTAGATTACTATTGGTGTCTAGCTAAGTGTTTGGGTGTTTTGTTTTGTTTTGTTTTCACCGCTGTTGTTAGTTTCCACCGTTCTTTCTTACCGCACTGAAATCCAGCAAATCACTCAGCTCTTTGTCCGTCCCTAAGGCAGCCATTCGCTGTTGGTGATGCATTTTAGCAAAATCACACAAACCTAGAAACATGGAAATAACCGCAATCAGAAAATCCAGTCCCAATCCTTGGGAGAAAACACAATCGGATTTTTGGAGACTGGGGGGATTGGGAGTGAGGGTGTGGGGGCGGGTAGGATTAAGGTGGAAAGGAGGGAGGGATGCGAGAGTTGTTTTGTTTTGTTTTATAGATGGAATAGGCAGCAATAGCAAAAAAAAAAAAAAAAGCGATATTGATACTGTATTTCCAAAGAGACGATCAAAACTGGTAGTAACATCCACTATAAAACCAAATCCGGGAAGTAAAAAAAAAAAAAAAAAAAAAAAAAGCCGCTCTTCAGCGCATCATTTTATGCAACAGGAGGTAGAGCGAGAAATGAATGGATCATAGAGAAAAGAGAAACTACTGAGAACGATCCGGTCTCAACTTTCCCCCCACCCCCTCCCTCCCACCCCCACACACACACACACACACACACACACACACACACACACACGCACAACCTCACTCACACCACTCCCCTCGGCATCTCAAAGTAGCTATAAAGAAATTAAAGATGAGCGTCTCTGGAGTGAAAACACGTCCAAAGGGGGTGGGGTGACAGGGTCGGGGGGAGGGAGGGAGGGAGGGGGGCGCAGGGTGGGGGGTCGGGTCTCCTAATTGTCCGGCACCCTAATTTGGGAAAGAAAGGATTGTAAAAATTAAAGTCAGGCCCTTGGCAAAGTCATCCGTCCCTCCAAGTGGCATTGCTGGGGAGGGGCGGCGGGGAGGGGTGGGGGGGGCCTGGACGAGAGGGGAGGGAAGAGGCGCGGGAGGGGAAGGGGTGTCTCTTCTGGGAGCGCCGGGAGCCGGGAGCCCGCGGCACCGGAGGCGCGGAGCCGCGTGCGGGGCCGCCCAGCCCGAGCCCCGCGCCGCCCGGCGCATCAGCCCCGCCGAGCCCCGCCGGCGCCGGTACCTACCGCCCGCGCGCGAGAAGGGGCTCTCGGTGCACCGCCGGCGCCGAGGCGGCGTTCATGTCTGAGCCCGGCCTCCGCCGCCGCCGCCCGCGCCCGCGCCCGCTCCTTCCCCGCCGCCGCCGCCGCCACCGCCACTACAGATCCGCAGACACACAGCCAAGATCCCTGACTCTTAACACCAACTCTCTTCTCCGGGGAGGGGAGGGGAGGGGAGGGGGAGGGGGAACACGCCGAGGCGCACGGAATTGCAAGTTCAGCAAAGAAATGGGTGGGGGGGCTCCGGGGAGACGCGGCTCCCTCGGATCCGGCTGGTTGGGATGCACGCCCCCCCCCCCCCCCCCACCCCGGAAAAAAAAAATCTCAACACCTCCCCCGCCTCCCAAAAAAATACAAACGAAAATTCATCGAGCACCTCATTTTCCCTCCGATCGTCAATTACAATCTGAGGACTGAACGGTACGGTGTTTGCCCGCGTCTACCATCGGAGGCACTTTGAAATGTATTCGAGTTTGCATCTCCTCACTTCTTTCTTTCTCCGACTCCCGTTCCTCCTCCCTCACACATCTACACACGGCAAAGCAAGTTTATACTAGACTGCAAAATACACGTGATGCAAAAAGACTTTGCCAAGAGGAACAATATTTTTTTTCTTTTCCATATATAAACCAAGCCACGGTTTGCCGGGGGAGATTTTCATTTCAGTAGTTTTGCGTTGGGGGGCGAGACCTCAATTGCATACTTTCTTTCCCCTCCCTTTTAAGTCACAAAATAGTATAGCTGCAAACTTTGCCAAAAGAGGGAGAAAAAAAAAAAAGAGGCAGTTTTTGAAGGTGGATGTTGTTTTGTTTTTACACTTGAGTTCCTAGGCACGCTGAGTCCCCGTTCGCCTGCACTATAAGTTTTTAATTTCAGCATTTACCATTACAGGCCCTGCATGCTCTTAAAACATACTTTTTTACATCACTTTCTAGGTTAGAAATTAAGCTTCATAGTTCTATCGGTTCATAATGGCAAACGTGCTTTATCCAGTATATGCAGCACACGCAATTTTTACGTGTTAAAACACACATTCTGCAAAAAAAACCTTTATTGCTCTATGTGGGAATACACACACAACATGCACACATTTTTTCCCGTGGGCAATTATTTAATAGGTTTCTTTTGTTTTAATAAAACATTGGGATCGATATTTTTTTAAATTAAATGCAATTACAAACAGTTTACTCTGACAGCAAATTGTAACGTTACCTTAAATGGCCACAAATATGCTCACAATATTCCAAGGAAAGTGACTTTAAAAAGAGAAACAAAAATCTTCTGCAAGTACTTAGTATCTCACATGTGTGTCCCCCAAAAAAGTATTTTAACTGGTACTCAGTCTGCTCCGGGGATATCCACAGAATACGAGATTATGCACCTGGCTGTGGTTTTTGCGTTTTCCACCATAAAACTGCAACAAAATTCCCTCCCCCCAAAAAAACAAATCATTTAAAAAAAATCCAACAACTTTTTCTTATTGTTTATAAAAAAAAATCAATACAGGATAGTTATCATTTTTCCTCAAACCAATCTTGGTGGTGGGTTGTTTTTTTTTTTTTTCTTCTCCTCTCATAAAGTTTAAACTTGTTCCAAGTTTAGAAGTGTCTCATCATCCTCCTCCTCATCATCATCATCATCACCATTGACTCCCCCGTGGAGTCACATAGATGATAATAGGTTTCCCTGAAAGATACATTGTAATCCATTCACATCCGGGCATTGCGGGCTTATAAAGAGAAGGCTCTGCGGCCGCCGCTGCTCCTCCAGACAATGACTGGGGAGGGGCGGGGCGGGAGCGGGAGACCATAGAGAGGTAAACACTGCGCCTAGAGCGGCGCCCAAGATGGCGGCTCCTGCGGGCCACGCCTCCTCCCGAACCGGGGGCTGGTGTCGCGGTTAGGGGCAAAATGCAAGGGCTCCCGAGACTGGGGCAGTTAGCAGGCCTTGCGTCACTATGTATTTCTTTCTGGTCCCCTTCTTTGGCCTTCCCTGTTTCCTCAGAAGTGGGGTTTCTAGATTAAGGACTGAGACTCAGACTTCCCTAGGGGAGTCAGCTCCCCTGGCTCACCCTGAGGGGGGCTCCACGTAGGCCGTGCCTGCCTCCCCAAAGGAGGAGAGCTTCAAGCCCGGGTTCTCTGGCTGCGTGAAACCTGACCTCTTAGGGAGACTTGAGCATCCTGGGAAAAGTCCCCTACGCCAGGCTGTAGCTTCTGTGATTGAAGAGGAATGTAGGTTCTTTCCTCCTCCACCACCTACACACTATCTCCTTCCAGGCCCACGGAAAGTGAGAACTTTGCAGGTCTTGGAAGCCTCCACTTGGAAAAGACCTTCATTTACTGCTTTGTGGACTTAAATTTTGAGTTTGTACCAGGAACCACTACTGACTGAATCACTTTTTAGTTCTTGCCAAGCAATTACCATCTCTAGTGTGTTTTCTAGTCTGTGAAATGCAAAGAACAACAATACATACTTTAAGTGCTTCTAAGAATTAAAAGAATAAAGTTAAAGATGGAGCAATCACTAAAATCATTCCTTTCCATCTATAATTCCTTGCTAAACCAACTGATAGCTTTAATCTAGACCATCGCATTCTCAGGGAAGGTTTTTCTTACAGTTAATTTGGACCAAAATCTCTAGCAGTTGCTGACAGGGACCTCCAACACACTATGCATTTCAGGGAAAGCCCCAGACTGAGTAGCTAGCTAGCCTCATTCCTGCAGGCAAGTCCAACCTTATAAAGGAAGTCCTAGTGTCTGTTTCAACCAATGGGCTGACAGATGATCCATCCAATCAGAATGATAGTTATACCCTCATTTGCATCTTTACTGGCCAATTAGAGCAGCTCCTGAAAGAAGATTCAGAATGTGCCATTCTGACCAATCAAAGGACAGTGTTATTTGGACCAATCACACTGTGCAAACTTTTGTTTAAAAATGGACCAATCAGGGACCGGGGTTGGGGGGGGGGGGGAGAGACACTCTATATAAAGAGTGGACTCAGCTTTGTCTCCATGGGGTGCACTTTTGGTTTCCTCCTGAGGCTTCTTTCCCAGCTTGGAAATTGATCTTTTGAGTGGTTTCTTTTCTTTCTGCAGCCTAGATTGGAGACCTGTTGGCATTTAATTGGTGGCAGTGACCTTCTGTTCACATAATGTTGAGTAGCTTAATTGAGAGCAGTTTAATAAGTGATTTTAAAAAGCTTACCTAAATTTTACAACTTTATATTAATAGAGCCCACCTTTGAAGCCAAGCCATCTATGATCAGAGTCAACTTCCAACTATATTTTTAAACTGTCTGGCACCAGGAATGGCCTAATCTCCATTTTCTGATATAATTTTGTGGCAGATTAATTTTCAAGATCTTTTGTTTATAGATAAGTTTTTAGGGAACAAAAATTAGGGCATTTATATTTTGTTTCCTGTCTGTTCACACATTGGGAAGATTCCTGTGTTCTGGTTCCTTTCCATGTTCTCATCTTAAAATAACATTTTTACATTTAGACACTACTTTATGCTGCATTATCAATCAAAAGCATTATCTCTGATTCTCAGCATAAGCCTCTACAGGCTCTACTAAGATGATGTAATAAAAAGACCATAAATGTTTGTTTAGGGGAAATATTCCACTGGCTCTACCTCTTTAATCAGCTCTGTGACATAAGGCTTGATGTCAGTGTCTTTTACAATAAAATGTAGAGGCTAGATGAAATAATCCTATAAAAGTTCTTCTACTTTTTAGATTTTAACATACACCCCTTCTCCTGAATTTCGAGGGAAAATAAATGATCTGGCCAGAAATCACTGATAGGATCAGGTCTGGGACCTAAACCACCCAATTGTTGGCTAATGTGTGTGTTTGTTTTTAACTGCATTCTATGGTCAGAAAATAATGAAACTACCTGTCTTAAAGTAAGGAGCAAATTTGGATGTTTTATATATTTTTAATTTTTTTCTTTTTTACAGAAAGGAAGGGAGAGGCATAGAGAGTTAGAAACATTCATCAGTTGCCTTCTGCACACCCCCTACTGGGAATGTGCCCACAACCAAGGTATATGCCCTTGACAGGAATCGAACCTGGGACCCTTCACGCTGCAGGCCAACGCTCTATCCACTGAGCCAAACCAATTAGAGATTGGGTGGTTTTTTTAATGAACTATCTGAAGAATAGGTATACTTATAAAGATGGGAGTCACCCTAGAAACAAAGTCAATAGAATTATGTGAAACTTTATAAAGGAAATGTAATAGATATGTTTTGGGATTCCTGCTCCATCTAGACTAGAAACCTCTCCATAAATCCTGATATAGAGGTAGAACTTGAAGTGAGTGTCACACAAGCCCGAGCCTCACCAGGTCCAGCTGGTTGAATCACAGGAACGAAAAGAGTCTTGCTCGGCTGGTATGGCTCAATAGTTGAGCACTGACCTATGAACTAGGAGGTCATGGTTGGATTCCTGGTCAGGGCACATTCCCGGTTGCAGGTTCCATCCCCAGTGTGGGGAGTGCAGGAGGCAGCTGATCAATGATCCTCATCATTGATGTTTCTGTCTGTCTGTCTCTCTCCCTTCCTCTCTCTCAAATAAATAAAAATATATGTTTAAAAATATAAATAAATCAAAGAGTCTATGGTAAATGATGGATCTGACAGGTCAGAGTCAGCTGGCCGGAGCTAGTGCCAGGAAGCCAATCCATGTGAGACCCGTGTTATGTGGAACCAAAAACCAAGAATAAGAAGAGGACACTGCTCTTCAGATAAAACTGAATCATTTTAGAAGTTCCCAGGACAATTTAATCCTAGGAATAAATGCTTACTGATATTTTTCCTTTAAAAAATGTTTGTATTAGTTATTGACTTTTTTTAGAGAGAGAGAAAGGGGAAGAAACAAACATCAATTTGTTGTTCCACTTATTATGCATTTATTGGTTGCTTCTTATACATGCCCTTACCAAGAACTGAACCTGCAACCTTGGTATAGTATCCTGCAACCTTAAGATATTTTTTCAATTATGAAGAGGACAACCTTGCCTCCTGTCCATAAGATTCCTGCTGTGCTGTCCTTCTCTAACTGAGTTAACCTGAGTATTTTTTCTGATCCTCACAACAAAAGTGTTCAACTGGGGGAAAAAGAAAAAAAAAAGATGCTTTAGATTTCAGCATTTCAAAAATAGTATTTAATATTTAAAAAAGTAGTTACCAGTACTCAAGTGGTTAAAAAATTTGTTCCACTCTTACATTGAAGAGATTTTATCCAATCAAGTGTGCCACATATAGTCAGGATATGCAAGTGTCATTCCCTTTTGTACTGCATTATGGATTTGGGCAAGTATAACATTGTGTGATATAAAATAATGAATGTCTTCAATACTTTATGTGACTGGTTAAAATCAAATGAGCTAGTGGAGATGAAAGGTCTCTGAAAATGACAAAGTTCTACCAAATGAAAGGTAACATTCTTACATAAAACTGAGCTGATGCCTAAAGACAACATTTCTTTCAAGGAGTGTGGAAGGAGTGGCAAATATTGAAACCCAAGTCACAGAAAAGAACAGACATTGCAGGATACGTGGACCAAAACCTTCATTTTAGTTGAAGATATCAAGGCTCAAGTGGGATGTCTCGTCCAAGGTCATGTCACTAATGCGTTACACAGCCAGAAGTAGCCCTCCAGTAACTGAGTGCCAGTCCAAAATGCCATACAATTCTCCTTCAAATTTCATTCTGTTTGCTCTCCCCCAAGCCTGACCATGTTACAATAAATAAGCAGACAAGACCATAGACACAAAAAACGAGATCTTTAGTGATCTTTTAGAAATTCATCCAAAAATTCAGCAAATATTTTTTTGAGTGTCTACCTTGTGTTGGCAGCTAATCTCTCAAGCCCTGAGCAAAAATGTAGGCAAACAAATCAAAATGATATAAATGTCAAGGGCAGTCTTGATTGAATGGGAAAGTCACATTGAGCAAGATACGGGCTGGGAAGATGTGTGGAAAAGAGGGCTGTCCCAGCGTGCTTTTAAGTTGACATATATAAAAGGGGACAGCCATCCAGGACCCAAATGCAAGCTTCACAGATGCTGCAACACTGAGTCAGAAAAGCAGCTGGAAGCATGGAGGGGAAGCATCCAGTCAGTGTGTGTGTGAAAAAAGTCCAGAGCTTCAATTAAAAAAAAAAGACCCACATACCACAGGGCCTTTGCATTGGCTGTTCCCAGGATTCTTTCCTTGGCTGTTCACATGGCTGTCTCCTTGTCATCCTTCTGAGCTCCAGCATCACCTCCTCCTAGAGACCTTTTCCACCATTCTGTCTAAAGTAAGCACCCATCCTAATATTCTCTGCCTCACTAGGAGCTTTATATTCTTAGTTGCACCTTCCCCAATTGAGATACTTCTGTTACTATATTTGCTTTTTTCCCCCTGTCTCACCCATCAGAGTGTAGGTTAACTAAAGCAGGGATCACACGAATCTACCTTATGTACACACACCTAATGCAGTGCCTGGCACATATTAGATAGTCTATAACTATTTGTTAAATAAGTGAATGAAGGACTTATCTTTATCCTCAAGAGTCACACCCTGAAGAGGATAGCTTTTATAACTTTTCAATTTAGTTTCTCTTAAGGTTCTATTTTAGCTTGGTTTCATTGTTGGTAATACTGCTGGTGAATATTCAGTTTGAGTGCCAACAGGCCACTGGCCCCTTATCACCTGAATCCTAGATACTAAAAATAGAACAAGGATAATTGCTTTAATTTACCAAACTATGGGGACAGCCTTGTCATTATAATGATACAATTAAAGATGCTGTCAGTGTATTGCTTCACTATGATATAATTTTATGGATGAGGAAATTGAGGCTGAGAGCACAACAAATTTCCTGAGATCACATACTAACAATGTGACTGAACTGAGACTCAAACACAGATAGACTGTTTCCGCTCACAGCTCAGTGCCATGTGCCATGCTTTAGGTCACAGCCAACTTGCAGTAAAGAACTGCATATGTTGAACGTTTGACTTTGCAACACACAGGGAGCATGAGTACAAAGTGCTCTGCATGCATTATCTTCATTTCTTCTCTAGAACTCTATTTTTGCCCTATTTTCCCAATTTGCAAGTCCCTCAAAAAAAAAATAAAATAAAAAGTACAAAACCCTTAGAATAGAATACTCAAACTATAACAGAGAAAAGTTTTATGATTAGAAGAAAAACTTCTAGAAGGCTGGCATTAAATTTTTTGTCTTCTTAAATGAAAACTCTGTGGACACTAAAACTGAAAGATTGTCAGTTTTATTTTTCCACTCTTGTCTCCAAACATCGAAAAATGGAGTAAAAAGTCTTGCTTTCCTGGAATTATGATTCAATCCACTGTTTCTCCTCTGCGCCTTGTACTCTATGTATACATGGATCCCAATATTGTGTCCGTGGTGCATCATGGTCTGTGTTTCAGCACATGTTTCTTTGATAAAAGTGAGGGGCAGGTCTTTGTATGACTTGGCACACTGCTTGGCATCTAAGGGACTGTTTATGGAATTGCGTTATTCCTCCAATAATGACCCATAAAATCAAGCAACTTTGGAAATAAAGTTATATGACAACAGATTGGTGTTTAAAATAACAAACCTTCCTATTGGACATAGGCACATAACTAAGCATAATTCTTATTTACTTACTTTTAGATGTTTAGGGGATTTTTTTTTTTTTGAGAAGGAAAAGTGAAAAAAAAAAACAACTCATCCTGAATGTCCATGGAATTCTGTTCATTTAAAGAAGACTCAATAGTTTTAGTGCCAGCCTTCTAGAAGGTTCCCTTCTAATCATAAAACTGGATTCTCTGTCATGGTTTGAGTGTTCCATTATAAGCATTTGCCATTTTTTAGGGACTTATGAGTTGGGAGAATAAGACAACAATAAAGTCCCAGAGAAGAAATGAAGATGTGGTGTATAGAGCACTTTGTACCCTAGTGGTCTCATGCTCCCAGTATGTTGCCAGGTTAAAACTTCAACATATTCAGATCTTTGCTACAGTTGGATGTGTCACTGAACTGTGAGCAGAAGCCTGGTCTACCTGTGTTAAGTCTCAGCTCAGCCATGTGATAGGTGTGTGATCTTGGGCAATTGGCTCTACCCTCATCCATAAAATGAGTATAATAATTTGTCATAGAACGAATATAACAGTATTAGCAAAAGTACCTGGCAGAGTGCTCAGCCAATCATTGCAACCTAGCAATTACGATATAAATTCTTAAGTGTTTCATTTTTCAAATTGCAGGTCTTAACTCTTTATGGTCATGGAATTGATTCACTGGGTTGTGGTCACTGTTTGTTTATTTGGAATAAAATAGAGTAACATAGAAAATACCAACATGCATTGCACAAATTAAGAGTAAGAGTTGTTTTACTAAAGCCTGTTTCAGGTGTATATAAGTAGCATAGTATGTGTGTATGAAGTTACCACAGAAATATTTAAGGCCACCGCTTTAGTAAATGAACGTCATTGCTTTGCTAGCAAGTTTTTCATGAAGCATATTCTGGGATCATAACAAAGAAGAGAAAAGTCACCTTCTCATTCTATTTCTTCTCTTCTCAGACTTTTTACTATTTCAAAACCAACAGACATCTCCCACCAAAGAAAAAGAGATGAATAAAAAGATAAATGGTTTAAAATAGATGTACATGTTAAAAAGGATAGAAGGAATCTTGGAAAACAGCTTAAGAACCTTTCATGTATCCCAAAGTGAAATAAAACTGATTGAACTTAATATACTTGGTCATTAAAAATTTTTCAAAGCTGTTGGTTACCCCATCCCAGCTCCCAATTACCTCTCCAACTTTTACTCCACCTTCTTTTCTAAAGGAAATTTCATCTCTAGTCAACTAATCATATACCATAGCTTCATTGAGCATTTTGTCCATGAAAAGCACTATGCAAGGTATGATGAGGAAGTCAAGGAGAAAAAAAAGGACCCCTGAGCGCTCAGCATTTATAACCTAGTTGGTAGGTCAGACATACATAAATCACCTGATTCCTGACAGACTGATAGTAGAGCTATCAAGAGATAAAATCAAGCCATGAGACTATAGTACAATGAATAATTATCAGCTGGAGAAATCTAAGAAGGCTTCTTAGATGAGATTAGGCTAGAGCTTTATTTGGAAAAAGAAGGAGTAGCCGCATAAGCTGCTAGAGAGAGAAAGATGTTCTCAGCTGAAGCACTAACTCTGGCAAAAGTTGAAGACCAGATCGTGTTGGGGTTCACAAGAGGAACTCAAGGGTTAACATGTTAAAACTCAGTTGGGAAATTTGGACCCACTGACCTTTATTCCTGCTACATGGAACCATTAGAAACAGGCAAAGAGCAGCAGTGATCATATATGCCTGAGAAAATCATTTCGGAAGCAATACGGAGAACAATGAAGCTATTGCTCTTCTCTCATTTCTTCTACCTTTTAGCTACTTCTGTGGCTCTCTTCATATGAATTGTTTGGGATCTTTGTCTTTCTGCCTTGAAACCTTTAGATTGCACTGATAGATTTCCAGATCACATTACACTATCAATACGACCTTTGCATGGGGTAATTTGTGGCTTTAGCAAAGTTGCTCATTTGAGTGTTCTCATTGACTATTCTTCCACCATTGCAAGAAACGTAGGAGACTGCTGACTTCTGCGATGACTAATGAGTGCTTTGTAAACTTTCATCAGCATCCCAATGATCTGGGGAGCTTGTAAAATGCATACGCCTGAGCTCCAATCCCAGAGGTTCTGCTTCAGCAAATCTGGGGAGGGAGAGGAAGGAACCCATGAAATGCTGTGTTGGAGCCAGCTAGCTTTGGCTCAGGTAAGGTGATTGTGCACATGCTTCCTAACTCTACAGCCAAAAATCAGGAGCCGAGAGAACTGGCAACCCCAATTCTTTCCTACTAGGATTTCGGTGACTTCCCTAGTGTCACTATGATAGCTGATCCTGTGCAGTCTGATGGTGTCACCCACAGCCACAGTGATGTTCTTGCTGGTAGAATCCTTAAAACAAACACAATCCTGCCTTCCATGTGGGGTCCAATATTATGTGTTTTTGTCCAGGCTCACATGTGTGACTTTGGGCCAAATGGATTTCTGACCTACCTACACCTGGGCTGGAAGTGGCCATCCTCACATACCCTTAGGCCACACTCTAGGCTTTATCACCCAGCTAGGCTTCTCTTCCTTTGGGTAACATCCCTCTCTGGGACCATGGATGTTTATTCCTGCTGACAGACAGAACTCAGACATGACCCTGATAAACACAGCAAACAGAAAGGCTCTAACCATGTTACTCTGAGAAAGGAAGAAGCCGGTAAGATACCCGCTCAGAGGACTCACTGAATCTCATTCAATTTGCCCATCACTTCCCTGCAGTGCTTACCAAGGCCTCTTGGGAGGAGCAACCTTTGATGGGACTTAGGTTCTTCTGTACCCTTCCCCTGGTGCCAAACAGGGATGGTGGTCTTCCATTTCATTCCTGAGAAAAGTAAAAGGAAATTTAGTGTCCTTCTGTGCCCACCGACTCCTGAATCAAGGCATGGATTACAGCCCTGGCTGTGGCTCAGTTGATTGGAGCGTCATATGGTACAACAAAAGATTGTGGGTCTGACTGCCAGTCAGGCCACATACCCAGGTTGTGGGTTAATAATCGCTAGGAGTGCCTATAGGAGGCAATCAATCAATGTTTCTCTCTCTCTCTCTCTCCCTTCCTCTCTAGATAAAAATCAATTAAAATATATAAATATTTTTCAAAGAAATGGATAATAATCTCTCTTAATTGAAAAGTAAACAGTTCAAGTTCTTCCTCACCATGTAAACTATAAGTCACAAACTAGTCATTGGGGGTAGGGGGCAGGGAAAGTTAAATATAAATGGGTCAGTGCTATAATTATTGCTCTCTGAATTTCTTTTCTTCTATATTTTCACTTAATATTTCATGCCATGTTTTCACATTACTATACATAAGTTCACCTGATTTGAGTTAACACATACATAATCTAGAAAATATATGGCACTATCATAATTATTACATGCTGGGCACATTTTTAAATCCATTTAGTTCTCAGCACTACCTTATGAAGTAGGCATTATGTACACTCCCATTTTATAGTTGAGTAAACTGAGGTACAGAGAAATTAAGTAACCTGCTCACGATCATACAGCGAGGTAGGCAGAGCCAGATGGGAACACAGACTGTGTGCCCCTGGGATGCATGGACTTTACTCTACTGTCCCTGGCTATGCTGTGCCTCCATCATAGCTTTTCTAGCCATTCTGTTACTCTTCCAGTTTTTAATCTTTGTTGGCAACTCTTGCTGACTAGCACATTCTTGGATGCCTCTCCTGCCTCATAGTGATAAGTATTTAGGGAATTAAAAATGACTGCTATAGTAGCTTACCTCAACATTAAAGTGATTATTAGATAGATGACTCTCCTTTAAAAAATGTTTTTATTCCAAGTCTTAATAAAAATGTCTTTAGGGTTATCAGCAGCTTTGGCAAATCTACCTTATATCCATGGGCCATTACCATCGATAATTGAGAACTCATACACATGTTAATCAATCATTTACTCCTGCCTTTCATCTCTCCTGCATGGTTCTAGGTATTGTCTATCTCAGTCTGAGAATTGAAAAAACACAATTGTTGTAAAGAGACAATGTATTCACACAAACTTTGTAAGTTATGAATTGTTATGTAAGGATTACATTAGGTATTACTATTGTTGTTAATTATTTAGCTTATGCTGTCTTTGAGAGTGCTGCATGATCTAAAATATATTATAATGTAGTATCAATCCCAGAACATATTTCTTGGCATATTTCTAAGGGGAACTATTAGAATAGTTATAACTGACGGGATAGTGAGGTACTAACTATTCACTATTGTCAATACTTTACTAATTTAGATTATTCCATTTCATAACCACGGGCTGCACTCCTGCTGCTGGTGAAATCATTTTGGAAAGAAAAATAGGCAAACGTATCTACAACCAAAAAAACAAACAAAACATCACCAAGAACATATGTCATGAGGCCAAGAGATCATCTCAAAACATAGAATAGGAAATAATCCCGCCCAAGTAGAAAGCAATTTCGTTCACTACTGCATTACACAGCTGTATGGTCTTACAGTGTGCATCGTTCAGAAGCTCAAATTGTCATGACTGATGTTCATGTTGTCAATGTCATGTCATTGAAGCTCCATAGAATGGGATGTCATGTCATTGAGAACCTTCAGTAGAATCCTTGTGTGATTCCTCCTGTGTCTGTCAACAGTGCATACATAGTTCAGGTCCTTGCACAGGGCAGGCACTGGACACACTTTTATTGAGTGACTGGATAATTACTATTTTTTTGCTGTATGTTAACAATAGTTTTCTAAAAAGTACTATATATAAAAATTCTGCACATAATTATTAAGGGAAGAAATTAATTCTGCCAACTCATCAGTTTATTTCAAGCAGATTCTTCCCTTTTCCTGCCTTGATTCTAACCCTGCCCCAGAATTGTCAGAGATCATAGCTTTACTATGTGTCAGGGTCATACACTGGGAAGCCTTCAGTTAGGGTGGGGGCAAATTTCCTTCCTTTCATCATCTTCCTCTTTTTTCTTCCTCTGGAGTGGGCAAGATGAGCCTTGCTGAGTCTTCTGATAGGAGGTTAATGAAGGGTTAAGAAAGACATGCTAGGAGCCTGCTTGGAGCTGGCAATGGTCCAGATTTTAAGAGCAGGACAAAGAGAGTCTTTTCTTTCAGAATGCTGCCTACCCCATCTCAGCAGGGAAAAAATGCAAGGGTTTGGGAAGGGGAGCAGAGTGGCAGGGGACATGGTATGGCATGAACTTACTGGGGAAAGAGATCAGAAAAATCCCAGTATCTCCAGGAACTAATAGATGAAAAACCAACTTCTACAAAGGACCTGCAGTGACCTCATTTATAGGGAGCCCCCTCTTATCACCCTGGACAGCAGGGTGTGATTACAATCGCTACCATTAAGGGATAGCCTACTATGTGCTGGGACTCTTCTAGCAGGAGCCAGGGGGCCTGGAATGAAGTAGAAAGGGTGATGGGGGGAAATGGCTGGCAAATTCACAAAGGGCATGCCTCTGAGGTAGGTCAGTTGGCACAGGTGGCAGACTCATTATGGAAGAAAACAATTGAGATTCCAGTCTCTCTCCTTTTTTAGTTATTAAAAATGTTAAGCTGCACAGGTCTGAGACGATTGTGTAAAATCTTCACTCCAAACAACAGATAATATTTTTAACTTAAGCAGGGTAAATATTGCCTAAGGGGGAAAAAAAACTAGAAATAAACCAATAACCCAGACTTGAGCCTGATTAAAAATCATATTTATTCAGTGATGATTGTTCTTCTGGTGGATAGATGAAAATTGAAATACTAGGTAATATTTATCTACTGTAACAATTAGGTTAAATTAATTCATAGTGTTCACTCAATAATATTGTTTGCATATACTCCTATTGCTAGGAAAGTGCTACCTAATTTATTTTTCACACATCAAAATTCAGTAAATTGATATAATTATATGATCCTCACTAGAAATGCTGATAGATTCTGGTCTGCACATCTCAGAGGGAAGGGGGAATGAGAACAGTGGGTGACATCATGTACCATATGTTCAACAATATCTACAGCACTGCAGGTACAATGGGCAAGGGTGAGAGAGAGCCTTATTTAGGCTAAATTACTTCATTGTTAGAGAATATGATTAATTTTTAATTCATATTTTATTCATTTTCTAAGTAATGTATTTTCTTTAAAAAATTCATAGACACACTAGAATATATTCCCATCTTCCAGGAAAACCTATAAACCAATATAAATATTTTTAACTGTAAAAGAGTGTCTGACAAAATATCTGACAAAAATGTGAAGGTCAATAGGTCACATGATCAATTAAATCTGATATAGAATTTTATTATATGTTTTCCAAAAAATCATAAGAAAACTCTTGTATGTAGGTTTAGTGGGAATGTTTCCCATGTCACAAGGCCAATGGGTTTGAAAAGTGACTATTTCTACTGTTAACACTGACACAAGCTGCTTTTCTTTAGCGAATTTGGTCCCCAAAGGATCACCAGGACAACCCCGCAGATATGATTCCCCCACGGACTAAACAAAGGTTTTGGAATTAGGTGCTTTAAGTTCTAATCATAGATCTGTTTAAGAACTTTACATGGGACTGTTCACACATTCCATTTTCTAGTGTTTAAACTAGTTTTGTGAGAGATTATCTGATAATCTCAGGACCAAATTAATAAAGAAAAGGTTGTTGCTGGTAGGAGATGCTAACATCCTTTCAATAGTGATTATCATAGGCATTAGCGTGTGCTCATTCAATTTAAGGAACTCAAGGAAAGAATATACCAAAATGATTTTGATGTGATTTACAATATGAAATGTGTAATGCCATGCATGGTCCAAGGTGTGGACTGTGTGTATACTTGTTGTGTTTTCACTCAACAAATACAATTTTTCTGCCCAGATTTGCATTCAAGTGTAATTCCTAACACCTGCAAACAAATGTGCTTAGCCCTGCTAATGCTGATAAAAACTACAAATCTGTCTTCTTCACTGTTGATCTGCGAATGAAAGCACACATTCCATCTCTCTCTGGACCCTTAATAGAAAATCAGCAGGTCTGTTAGCATTTTTTTTTAGACCACAGAAAAGATAATATTAATTCAAGCACTTTAGGAAAATTTCCCAAATCCATCTTCTTCTCCTGATAACATTGTGGAAGGTTTTGATATACTGATATTGGGGGGAGTGGGGGGAGGGCGAGGAGGGTGTTGGCCTATGGCTTACTAGCAATGCAATCTATTAAACAGTCATGTTAAATCATTTTCCACATAAGCCTGAAACCTGTCAACCTCCTTAGACTCCCACCCTCACTAGATTTAGAGATTTACAATGCAAGGAGACAATACGACCTTCTAACACCTCGCCACCAGGTTTTCACGATGTAGAATTTTAGTTATCGGTAGAAGTGCCTCCTTGGAAATGCATGGCCTTTGAGCATGTTTTAGAGAAAGACATTGAGTTAAATACTCTTCTCCATCTGATCCTTCTGTTTGAGTCATTTAGAGAGTTAAAGAGAGGAGTACGTTTTTTTTTTTTTTTTTTAGCTCTACAAAATTCGGTTTTGTGACTCTCCAGATTTGCATATTTTTATAGAGTGTGTTAGGCAAAGAAAGCTCTGTGCTATGTGCTGTGATAATAATGACAATTAAGCCAATGTCCCACCTTAAAGGTGTTTTCCTTTCTAATATAATCTCCAGAGGGCAGAGGTCTATTTGATTCAATCAGATACTAAAACACTCTCAATAAATAGTTGTGAAGCCAATGGGGGATGGGATGTAGGAAGTGCGACATTTATGCATAAAGTGCAACATTAATGTATACAGATGCCAGCTACTAAATCTAAAAAATGTGGGTTTGTGTTGTGCTAAGAACGGACTAAATATGCCAATGGTCAGCCTTGTGCTTTAAAGGAAACCACTGCTGCTGGGAAAGCCCAGACTCAGTATTGAAGAGAAGTCTGGAGGCAGGATTTTCATAAAAGTCTTGGAAGCAACATTCTAGGACCATGGGTTGACAAACTGTGGCTGGCAAGCCACATGCAGCTCTTCGGCCCCTTACGTGTGGCTCTTCCACAAAACACCATGGCCTGGGTGAGTCTATTTTGAAGAAGTAGCATTAGAAGAAGTTTAAGTTTAAAAAATCTGGCTCTCAAAAGAAATTTCAATCGTGGTACTGTTGATATTTGGCTCTGTTGACTAATGATTTTGCTGACCACTGGTCTAGGAGAATCATTCATCAAACATATTGAGACATTGCCTTCTAAAAGGCATATGCTAGGTACTTGCCTACTCAGAGAAACACTCTGCCCTCTAGGAGTTTTCGAGATTTGAGGAAAGGACGGCAAGTTCAAAACTGCATAAGTGTGTAGATTGTGAGTAGTATGGAAGCAAGTTGTAGGTGGGAATCCAAAGGCTATACTAAAACTGTTAAGAGAGTTTGGACTTTAAAACACAAACAGAAAAGGCAGGAATAACATGACATGAGCATAAATTAACTTGGGAGGCAGAGATTATGTGTGAACTTGCCTCATTTATTCTGTTTCCACCTCTCTAGCCTCTTGATTTTCCTCCAGCCTATTAGACATCTGTCCACAGGGCCTTTGCCTTTGCCGTTTTCTCTGTTTGGATCACTTTCTTCTAGATATCCACGGGCTCACACTCTTATCTCCATCCACTCTTCTTCTAATGTCCCTGTCACGGGGAGCCTTCCCTAATCGCTCTATTTGATATTACAACTTCTCTGCTT
Source organism: Antrozous pallidus (assembly GCA_027563665.1). Taxonomy (NCBI): domain Eukaryota; kingdom Metazoa; phylum Chordata; class Mammalia; order Chiroptera; family Vespertilionidae; genus Antrozous; species Antrozous pallidus. Next base: position 41,961,177 of record CM050518.1, read on the forward strand.
ACCCTCGTTCACTTTTCTTTTCTCAATAGCACTTACCACCATCTGTAGTGCCAATACGTTTTAATTAAATGCTTATTTATTGTTTTCAGTCTTCCCTGCTACAATATAAGCATCATGAAGGCAGGATTTCTGTTTTTTGTGTTTTTTTTTTTAATCGATTAGCACCTAGAACAGTGTCCTAGTCTGTAACAGGTACTGATCAAATATTTCTGGAATAAATGAACAGAACTTGCATCAAGGAAAATATATTATACAGGTCTATATGCCAAGCACTAAAAATGTGTTTATAAAAACCTACTATATCTTTGATAATATGCAGATAAATACATTCATGTTGGGAGGAGGGAGGGATATCCCCTTTCCTGGCTTAATGTCTTCATGCTGAGGAATGTCTGCTACAGTAACTTGCCTTTCTCCCCACACCTCACTCCTGAAGCTTATTGGATTAGAGTTTGGTTGGCATCACAGCATGCTGAGCTCAGTGTCTTGTTGGATTCTCTTTCTTTGGGAGACACTGCAGGATGTTTGTACTCTAGTGTACTCATTCATGCACTATTGCTGGAGGAGGTCTTCACTGTCCAGCTTTAATGGTGACTGGGTGGGTGTCTCTCTCATTCAGGAATCAAGCATTAGGGAGACTTATGATACTGTATATCAACTCCGTAACAGGTACAACAGGAAGGCCTATCCATCAAAATAGAAAGATTACACTAAGGGAGGGAGGTAGTTAGCAGGGCAGCAAGAGGCACTCCAGAGGGAAGAGTCTGTCTAGGAGAGCAGATTTTACTGCAAGACTTGATTCCGCCTTTTGTGACATTTGCTGTGCTTTGCAATTTCAACTGTATTTTACATGAGCTGGAGAACTGAGCACTACCTCTCAAGGCTTAGAATGTAGCAATTGTGCAAGCATCTACCTGACTTAGGAAGAGTTAGTGCAATGGGCCCAAGAAAGGCTTTCAAGATCCATTGACACTCACACGAACCCAAACAATGTGAGTGAAAACTAGAATCAGGACTATGGTGTACAGGAGTCCAGCACGAGGCAAAGCCTTTGAGGACATCACAATTTTAAACCACAGAATAATAAATAATAATAATAATAATAATAATAATAATAATAAACAGCTGCTACCTCAAATCTTGTCTAAGTCAAAGTCAACACAGACAAGTCCTTGACGGGCCAAGACAATTCCTCTTTGACGACTGCCACAGACATCCACTGGAGACTGATGTACCAAACACTGGCATTATACCCTGAAGCGTTCCAGAACTGACTTAAAAAACTGACACAGCCTTGAGATAATAGTGTATTGTTGAGACCACTGATGGGAGAGGGGACTGGGCCCTGTGAAGGACGCCATATAAACTTTGAAATTTCTGATGCGCGGGTGTGGAGATCTGTCATCTTCTGGTGGCACCAAACAAGTCTCATGCATGAGGTCCCTTGCTCCTTAACATCGCCACCTACCCATTTGAAGTGGTCTGCCTCGTTCTTAGGTCTCTCCTTCGCCTTCTCCTCCATGCAGGCCAGTCAGCCTGGAAACTGAAGAAACTGGTTTTGGGAAAGTGGCATCTGCAGGGCAAAGCCCGAGTTGGCCATCGACGTCCACGTGGGGCGGTGGCGAGCCTGTGGGAAGCCGGTGAACCTCCGGTGAGGACGAGGGTCTGGGAGACACGGGCTGGCCTCGGCTGTGGCTGGTCATCCCCAGGCTAACTAACGCTGCTGGGGAAAGTGGGCGCAGGAGCTGGGGTTAGAGAAGGACGTGTGAGTATCCGCTAGTCCGCTAACTTGGGGTGGCAGCCAGGTGGGAAAGCAGGATAATAACTTAAGAGACTCGCGTGCGCCCTTTTGCAAAGCCAGCAGGCGTCTCCCAAGCAGGGCCACCCTTTGAGTTGGATGCACAGCAGGCCCGCACATAACCTGGTGTCACTGAATGGTCTTTTGTGGCAATGTTGAGCAGAACATTGCTTCCCAGCGGAGCCCCTGAGTGTGTGGTGGAGTCGGTGCGTTCTCCCACGTCTGCGTGGATTTTTCTGGGTCTTGCGATTTCCTCCCAAAGACGTGCAAGTGGGGGTGAGCGGCCTGTCTTCCGTGTCCCATCTGAGTGAGTGCAGGTGTGAAGGGCGCCCTTTCCAAGGTGGGTTCCTGCTTGCTCCCTGAGCTTCTGGGAGAGGCTCCTGCTCCCCTCAACCCTGCACTGGAATCCGTGAGCTTGAAAACAGTTCTTATTTGTTTTTATCCAACTTACTTAAGTCTGTGTATAACTTATATTTATTTCAGTCTTTAGCATGAAAAGTGTTTTAGGGCTTTATTTAGAAGTTTAGTGATTTTTTTTTTTTTTGTGACCAGGAATATGGCATAGGAACTTGACTCCTGTTTCTATCAATTATCTCAGCGATTTTCAACCCGTGTGGCAGGGAATGTTTAAAACATGCAACATCTGACCATGTAGTCATGGGGTACTGATTCCTTTTCCCTTGGATTTTCAAATGAAAAAGTGACAACAGTTAACATAACAGTAGTCATCTGGTGTGATGAATCAAAATTATACCTTTTTTTAAATCAGATTGACAAAATAATAATAATATATATTTTTGGTGTGCTGCAGAATTTTAATGTGTGCCATGAGATGAAAAAGTTGAAAATCGCTGAATCAGCACATAGGGAAAGGTGGTGTGTCATTATGTTTCACTTAAGTCACCGTTGCCAAGAACCTACTGATGACTTTAAGTGAGGACTTACTGGATTGGTGACCCTGGAAGATGTGGGTGGGGCACTATGGCAGGAACAACAGAAGGAGGGAGTGCCCTTGGGATTTTGGTCCCTGCTCTGGGATCCCACAGAGCTGTGAGCAGTGTATGCGGTGCTCCGCCAGGTAGTGTCCCGAGGAAGAAACAACATATCATGATAGAACTTCCTTTCCTACCAAGGGGTGGGGAGAAAACACGTCCCATCAATACCCTGTAATGGCTCAAACCCCCACACTGACTAAGTGGCTTGCTTATTTGCAGCAGGAGAGTACCCTGTTCTCCAGTCCGCTGTCTCCAGAAACATGTGTATTACTAGGCCTCACACTTTTGTAATGGACAAAAGAAAAAGAATGCTGTTGCTGGAGTGGTCCAGTAGTATGCAGAATCAGATATTGTGTCCAGTGATACTACCAAAAACCTTTTTAAAAATAAAGAAATCGGAGCTTAATCATCTATTAACTTGACACCAAAAAATATGATGCTTCAGGGGACATGTCTCAGTCTCTATGTTGCATTTCTTCATTAGTTACAGTAGGTATAGGATGCAAGCTTCTCTAACCTTCATTTTCTCATCTACAAAATGGTGGTAATTATAGTTGTTTCTCATATGGTTCATAGTTCGGATTAAATTAGATAGCATCTGCAGTGGCATTAGCTTTATGACTGACACACAAGTGCTCAAAAAAGATTTGGAAATCATTAATCTTTAAAGATACCTCCCATTTCTTTTACTGAATTTGCAAAATTTATCCCTAGCCTTCATTTTTCATAATTAAATACACACAGGCACACACACTCACAGACAAACACACATACACTCTTTTCCTCTCTGCATACTTAAGAATAACAACTTTGCCTGTCATAATAGCAATATTTTAGTTAAGAGGCAAATGATTTCACAGCTGAACATGCACTTAATGACCATCTTATTCGATGGAGGACGTGTGAGTATCCGCTAGTCCGTGTGAGTATCCGGCGCACGCGAGTCTCCACATTCCTCAGAGTAGTGAACTCTAACTGGAAGATGTGGAGTGATCTGTCTAAGGCAGTGGTCGGCAAACTTAGTGGTTAATCAACAGAGCCAAATATCAATAGTACGGTTGAAATTTCTTTTGAGAGCCAAATTTTTTAAACTTAAACTTCTTCTAACACTAATTCTTCAAAATAGACTCGCCCAGGCCGTGGTATTTTGTGGAAGAGCCACATTCAAGGGGCCAAAGAGCTGCATGTGGCTCGCGAGCCGCAGTTTGCCGACCACTGGTCTAAGGTCATAGAATTGATTAGTGGTGGGATTGGATCTTCAGGTGCCTTTTACACAGAACAGTGCTACCCCTCTTTCTCATTCTCTAGGTTTCTTTCAATTCTGGTAAATTCTTTGACATTCACAAATAAGAGTTCCACAGAATATTATAAATGCATTTATACCATAATTCTATAGAAGATTTAAAATGTTCTTTCTCCTTTTTATATTTATGCTTATGTGTGTAAGTGTGTATTTGAATGAGGATGAGGGTAAGGGTGAGGGAAATGGGAAAGTCTAATCAGGTTTAGTATAAACAAAATTATCTGTCACAAAAGAAAATCATAAACTGTCAGATGTAGAGATTCCCCAAGATCATCTTTATTTTATAGCTGAAAAAGTGACTTATCTTAGTTTGATATTCAGGCAAGCTAAATTTTAGTCTAGAATTCATTTCATTAAACACACTATCTTTTTGCCCGACTGGTATGGCTCAGTGGTTGAGCATCAACCTATGAACCAGGAGGTACCCTTAATTCCCAGTCAGGCCACATTCCCAGGTTGCAGGCTCAATTCCCAGTAGGGGCATGCAAAAGGCAGCTGATTAATGATTCTCTTTCATCATTGATGTTTCTATTTCTCTTTCCCTCTCTCTTCCTCTCTGAATAAAAATATTCTAAACAAACAAACAAACAAAACCCACTGTCTTTTCAATAATTTGTAACTGCTTCCAGGGTAGTGAATATGGATGGTTATTGTATGTTGTATGGAACAACTATATCAAAATTCCTATAATTTCTTTAAAAAATATTTTTGGAGAAGTTAAGAGCCTTAAATAACTTTAAAGATTAATATTATTAGTTACTTAAACTATCTCTTTTCCCTTTTACTTTAAACAGTTATCAACAAAAGCAAAATACAGTTCTTAAGCTTAAGTGTTATTGGTGATGGTATCTATAGAAATAGTGCACATAAAAATATTTAGAATTAGGTTTTGACCTTAGGCGATCTTTGTAAATGAGACACAATTTTAAATATCTATACAACATCCAAATTATCTTGCAATTGAAGTATGAATTTTATTATACCACAAATGTAAATTATATGAATGCAAAATGGGATGCTGCTAAATCTTAGACAATCTGATTTTTAGAATTATTGCAGTTCCATGAATAGTCTTTCTTTCTTTTTCTTTTTTTGGTAGTGGATTATTTTGTTTTTTGAAAGTGAATTCAGCTTTTTCTTGACTGTCTGATCCTTGGATCCTTGGGGGTAAATTCTCAGTACAGCACATGGAGATTTAGCTATGCGAGTCCCATTAGTGTGAAACGGAGTTTCGCAGCTAAATCCACGAGCTGAGCAGTTGCTCTTTAATGTTATTTTAATATTTAATGGTTATCGCAGAGCTGTCAAGCTGAGACCGTTTCAATGAGAGAGATTTCCAGAACTTATGAGAGAGATTTTAAACATCTATTCAGAGCATATTGCAATATCCTTAGTTATTAGAAGAAGATTATTTTTTTAGGGAGAAAGAGTCCAATTCAAAAGAGCATTTCCTTTTAATCATGGCAAATTTTGAGATAACTGATTTTTTACTCTTATTAGAATTATTTTAAGGATTCATTAGATTGCTTTCATGAGGAAATTAGATATTAATTTATTAAATAGGTAAAATTTCAATGAAGTATCAGAGCCAGGAATAAAGGTGTTTTTTTAAAAATTGATAATCATTGTTTTTGTCATTAATTTTGTAATTTAAAAAATTGGTACTCTTAATTTCCTTAAAATTTTGTAAGCAAAATTTATAGATAATTTTATATGTGAAAAAACATCTCTATGAAGAGTCAATAGTCTTTTCCACAAGTGATAGTCACATGAGGGAAGTATCACACTATGAGGAATATACACATGCATTCTTCCTGGATGTCTGGCGGCCCCTAAGGCATCTGTACAACCTATATTTTCTTAAAGATTGAGAACATCTGGACTTCAGTCCTTAAAATATACCCCATATTACTTTTATCAATTCTAAGGAACCTGAAACTTACATCTGGAGTAGCCCAAGAAGTCACCCAAGGTCACCAGAGAGAAGTTTTGAAAAGATGTAAATTTAAAAAAAAGAAAGAAAAAAAGAAAAGCTATATTTCTCTATTACTCTTTCTTCTCTTCTTTCACCCAACTTGTAAATCTGTGGAGGTATCAACATGCTGAAAGCAAGAAGTAAACCAACTTTTCCACCATAAAGCTTTTCCTTCTAGCTATGGTCCTAAGTCCCTTCTTCCATTCACCACCCAACTCCTTGGAAGAACCATCTATTTTCTCTATCTTCCCTTCTTTTTAAAAAAATATATTTTATTGATTTTTCACAGAGAGGAAGGAGAGGGATAGAAAGTCAGAAACATCGATGGGAGAGAAACATCGATCAGCTGCCTCTTGCACACCTCCAACTGGGGATGTGCCCGCAGCCAAGGTACATGCCCTTGACCCGAATCGAACCGCAGGCCGACGCTCTATCCACCGAGCCAAACTGGTTCGGCTCCATCCTCCCTTCTAATTTCTTCTTGCTCCGTGATGTTACCACTGACTTCTAGCTTTTCAGGACCTATCTGACTTACCTACTTTTTGGTTCTTCATACCCTTGAGTACTGCCTTATTCTACTTCTTTCTCTCCCTTTATTTTTTTTCTTTCTTATTTCCAACACCTCTTAAACATTTAAGTTTTGCCAGATACTGCTCTAAGTACCTTGCAAAGATAAATAAGGCATATTCACAATCCTGGAGGGGCTTAGATTCTCATGGGAGAAACAGGAAAGCATTCTTTTTTCTGCTTTGTGATGCTAGAACCTGGACTCTGAAAACCACATTTCTCCCTTGTTTTCTGCCTCCTTTTTAGGTTCTGTCATTAGGGGGCATGAGAGAAAGACAGGAAAGCTAGAGTGGGGCAGAACAAATGTACTCTTTTCTGTTGGGTTACTGTTCCTGTCAGTGATCCTCAGCCATGCCCCTTCACTCAGACATCAATGGTTGGTTCTAGTTTCTGGCTTCATGTTGGCATTTTCAGAACCAGCTTCACTGTGTCCCTTCACTGGTGTCAGCACCAGATGGGCAGTGCTTCATCTCAGAGGTCTGGGTTCTAACTAAAAGGAACACATACTCAGAGCTCCTGATGCGTCAGCGTCATCCAAGCAGCACTCTTTTTCAGGGGTTAGCTCTGTGGGGCCTGACCCTTCCTTGCAGAAGGTCCAGGCTGCACAGCAAACTGCTCTGCCTCTTGGTTACTTATGACCCAGAAGTTCAAGGATACTCAGTGATCAGTGGCAACTAGGGGGTCTGTAAGGGGCCTCTAGCAATCCCCAATAGGAGAATTACAGTACAGACCTCTAAGCCACCTTTTTTTCTGAAGGGGGAGCTGGTGAGGGATGAAGGGTATATGGGTTTTCAATTTGTGAACACCTTTACTGAAATACTAGAGGCCTAGCGCACGAAATTGTGTGGCCCTTCCCACCCACACACCCCCCGCCCACCTGCCTCCCCACTGGCCCTTCGGCCTCCAGCCTTGCTGCAGTTGGAGCCTGTGGGCCGAGGGAGAGGGACCGAAAGGTGCTCTATGCACTTCATGGTGACTGTTTGGTTGTTTTGGTCATGACACCTCTGACCTTTTATTATTATGATAATTTATATACGGCACATTTAAAGTGTTCAGGACTATTTACTATATTCATAAGATTCTGCAACCATCACCACAATCTAATTTCAGAACCCTGAACCTTCTTCTCAAAGCTATTCTCCTTTTGAAAACCAGCTCTTGACTTGTTATTGGAACCTGAGAGAGTAAATGAGTGACCATGAACCATTGAATCACTATGTAATAGGACCTGTCCAACATGAACTGAGTGTTGTCTGACTCATAAAAGCATAACACAGGGTGTGTGCAAGAGCAATTCATCATCAGGTGGAGTTGTTGAGAAGCTGAGAAGAGACTGATCTTAGGCAAGCCCTGCAGACTCGAGTGACTTGAATGAGCAGGTGGTACAGACGTCTTTGTGCAGCATTGCCTACCTCCCTCAATCCACACCCAGGGTCTCCTGGGGGAATTTCTGATAAGTTGGCTGAAGAGTAAAACTGCTAAGTTTGAGGTTCATTTGTTATGCAGCAATAGATAAATTATATCTACATCATCAATATCTATATATCTATCTACACACACAAATATAATAAGAGTGAATAAAGTCTCTGATACATTTTAAACTGGACTGCTGTGATTAAATATATGTCTTAGAAATATCACTGGCATCAGTTTTCAAAAAAACAATCACCTGGGAATCAATGGGGCAATAGATTTGGTGAGCTATGAACAGGAGAATATAAGGATATTATGACAGCCATCCAGGTGAAAAGTGAAGAAAGAAAAGTGAGAACGGAGAGAGCTTGGACTCAGAGAGATACTTGACAGGTGCAACTGTCACCCTTGGGCAACCCCCAGGATGTGAAACACTTTGTGTAAAAAAATGGGACTCCACTCCTACTGTATTCTCTCTCTTACCTGGTTGCTCTTTTTCATTCTCTTCCCCAGAGCTACCTCCCTTTTTCTGTCTTTCCTGAGGGGTTTCCAGTTCCTCAGGATTGCATATTAGACAACTACATCTGGTCCTATGGCTTCTGGTATTCTGTATGCTGAGGACTCCCACGTCCCTCTTCCCAACACAACTTCCTTGGGAGTGCAAGTTTTATATTTTAACCCCACACAAAGCCCCCTGTTATCTAGTTTAGGGGTGGGCAAACCTTTTCTGGGCTTTGTAGGCCATGCGGTCTCTGTAACAACTGCTCTACTCTGGAGTTGTAACATGATAGCAGCCAGATACAATATGGAAATGAAGGCACATGCCAGTGTTCCAGTAAAACTTTATTTATGGACAGCAAAATTGGAATTTCATGTTCATTTGTCATAAAGTTTTACTTTACTTTTGACTTTTTTTTTGGTCATTGAAAAATATACAATCCATCGTTAGCTTTTGGGCCTTGTGTGCAGTAACTTGCACACCCCTGTTCTACTTTCCGTGTGTTTCTGGCTTCATTTCCTGGTAGTCCTTGCACTCAGGACTTGGTAAATCCAATGCCCTTGTTCATGTTCTTCAGTGACTGTCGATGGTGTTCCCATTCACTCGATGCCCTCTTGCCTTTGTTCGCCCTGTGAACTCCTCATCATTTGTAATCACTGGCTCAGTTATACCTGGCTCAGAGCAGTCTTCTCAGATCCCCCCAGACTGAATTATTTCCTTCCTCCTTTGTTCCCTCAAAGTACTTTGTTTCTATCTCTGTTATAGCAGGTATCATCATCAGAGTGTCATTTATCTTTTTAAGTACCTGTCTGCAATGTTGGCTTATGAACCTTCAGTGCAAACACCCCACTATATTCATCCTAGTACCAGTCCTCACTCAATAATGTCTTGAAGTCACTCTTATAGAAAAACCAACATTTAGGACAAAGTGCTACAGATTATTTCTAGAATTTTTACCATAAGGATCAGTGTTTTCATTAAAATTATGGCTTTTTATATTTGAAGTCTGGTTTTAGAAAATCAAATATTTATAAAATATTGTCTTCTGAAAGTTAGTTTTCATAATGCTGTTTGGAGGATCAAATATTATAAATATGCTAGGAGCCCATTGCACAAATTCGTGCATCTTGAAAGAAACTATGGGCCACGGAGCTGCACTGGGCACAGGGGTGGGTCTCGACCTATCCTCCATGTCTCTGCCTGGCCCCTTCTGCCACGGCCCCTGGTCCTCTGTCTGCCAGCAGCCTTGCTCCCACCACTGCCACTACCACGTGCCAGCCCTGCCCACACCTGCTGATGGCATGAAGTGATCAGGACTAGTACTGGATGCCAGCAGCAGGTGCAAACACCAGGTGGGACCTCAGAGCACAGAAGCAAAAATTTTCAGTAACCAGCAGAGGTTCGCCCCAATGACAGCAACCTGCATCCCACCTTGTTCTGGCACCCTGCTCACCTGCTCCACCATCTGCAGTGGCTGATTCCTGTTATGTTCCATGGTCTGCCACCTGCTGCAGATGCCCGCCATATTCTACAAATGCCCCCTGGTGGTCAGCACACATCATAGCAACCGGTTGTTCAGTTGTTCGGTTGTTCTAATATTCGGTCTGTTTGCATATTAGGGTTTTATATATGGGTATATATATATTAGGGTTTTATTAATCTTCATTAATATTTTTTTGAGATTTTTTAATCTTTATTGTTCAGTTTATTAATTACATTGTTCCCCTTTTTTTCCCACCCTATAGTTCCCCTCCACCTGGTACCCATCCCACCCTCCACCCTCACCCGCCTCCACTATCCTCTCCCATAGTTGCATGATTTTTGTCCAGTCTCTTGCTGCACTTCCCACACTCCCTTTCTCCCCAAGAGTTGTCAGTCCATTCCCTCTCTATGTCCGTGATTCTGTTACATTCGCCAGTTTATCCTGTTCATCAGCTTATTAATTCACTTGATTTTTAGATTCATTTGTTGATAGATGTGTATTTGTTGTTCCTAATTTACACTTCTTTTTCTTCTTCCTCTTCTTAAAGAATATCTTTCAGCATTTCATATAATATTGGTTTGGTGGTGATGAACTCCTTCAGCTTTTTCTTATCTGCGAAGCACTTTATCTGACCTTCAATTCTGCATGATAGTTTTGCTGGATAGAGTAATCTTGGTTGTAGATTCTTGCTGTTCATCACTTTGAATATTTCTTGCCACTCCCGTCTGGCCTGCATCGTTTCTGTTGAGAAATCCACTGACAATCGTATGGGTGCTCCCTTATAAGTAACCATCTGCTTTACTCTTGCTGCTTTTAATATTCTCTCTTTGTCTTTTGCTCTTGGCATTTTAATTATGATGTGCCTTGGGGTGGTCCTCTTAGGGTTCCTATATATTGGGGTTCGGTGTGCTTCTTGGACTCCTAAGTCAATTTCTTTCACCAGGCATGGGAAGTTTTCGGTCACTATTTCTTCAAATAGGTTTTCATTGTCTTGCTCTCTCTCTCTTTCTGGCACCCATATAACTTGGATGTTGGTATGCTTGAGGTTGTCCCAGAGGCCCCTTACACTATCTTCAATTTTTTTGGATTCTTTTGGTTTCTTGCTTTTTCAGCTGAGTGGATTTTACCTCTTTGTATTTCAAATCTTTAACTTGGTTCTTGGGGTGCTCCAGAGCACTTTTAGGTCTTTGCATAATATTTTTAATTTCAGTGAGTGTATGCTTAATTTCTGGTTGGTCCTTTTTCATATCCTTGAGAGTCTCCTTTATATCCTTAAGGGTCTCCTTCATTTCCTTGTAGGACTCATCCATTTCCACGTTGGTCTTGATCATTTCCTTGCAGGTCTTGTTCATATCCTTGAGGGTCTCATTCATTACCTTTTCGGTCTCGCTTATTTCCTTATAGGCCTCGACCTTTTGTTGGAGCCTCTTGAAAAACCCTATAACCATGGTTTTGAATTCCATGTCCAGTCGGGTTTTTTCCTCCATTTCTTTCACATCTGATTTCTTTCCATGTCGCTGCATGGTGGTTGCTTCCCTGAGTTGGTCAATTAGCTTTGTGTGGTAGACTTCCTACAAGGGACAGTGGCTCAGCCTCCCCAGTTACCTGAGGTGGATATGGGCTGCACAATCTTGCTGAAGTTAAGCTCAGGTTAATCATTGTTAGCACTTGGAGGGGTTGACCTCCAGGCCAATTGTCTGTGAAGTTGAGCTGTGCTCAGGTTGGATGGGTGGAGTCTCTGGGCCAAGCAGACAGTGTCGGCTCCACCCTATGCAGCCCAAGGGACTCTGTGCTGGGGGCAATAGCTGCCAGCACCTCTGAGAGGGAGCCGCTGCCGAGCTCCACCGTCTGCGGGGGAATTCAGACTCTCCCCAAATGAGTCTGCACGCCCAATGTCTCACCCAGGGTCATAAAACAAAGCAGTCTGACAGTTTTCCGAATGAGAGAGCAAGTTGCAGAGCGCTCTCTGCGTGGTCATGCAGCTGAGCTGTTCGTGCAAGCTGCCTTCTCCACAAGCCGGGAGACCTCTGCAGCACCCGAGCTTCGGCATGCCCTCCCACTGTCCAGTTTTCACCTATATGATAGTGGGTTCCCTGGACTTTGCCCAGAGCTGGAGAATCAGTCCAGTGGGATGTCTTTGTCTCCCCCGTTCGAGAAAACTGGCCGGTTTTCAGCCGCCCGCCCTCCCTGCTGGCGCGCATCTCCGCACGAATCTTTCAATGCTGTCCGCAGCCGCTCCTCTGAGTCACAGTGTCTTATTTTCACTGTTATTTGTGGAATTTTCAATCGGCCAGCTTTCTGGTGATTCTGGAAGGTGTTTGTTCTTTCGTTAAGTTGTAGTATTAAAATTGCTGAGTATTATGGCAAGATAGGTGTTTTACCTATGCCGCCATCTTGGTTTTCCAATCTTCATTAATATTATTCCTACTACTCAAGCCACAACTCCTACAGTTACTACTACTATAGTTATTACTATAAACCTCTATTATTTTTATATATCTATACATATAATAGATATTTATACATATATTACGACTGAACAACTGGAATGACCAGTCGATCAGTTGCTGTGATGTGCACTGACCACCAGGGGGCGGATGCTCAATGCAGGAGTGTCCCCTGGTGGTCAGTGTCCTCCCACAACCAACCTCCTGCAGGCCTTCCCCTTGGGCCTTGTTTTGGGGGTTGGATGGGAGGGGCTGGCAGGCCAACCTCCTGTAGTCCCTCACCGTGGCCAGCCCCCTGATGGGCCTCAATTTGCCAGCCAGGTTGAGGAACCCATGCACAAATTTGTGCACCCGGCCCCATATATATATATATATATATATATATATATATATACACACACACACATATATATATATATATTTTTATAAACCTCTTTTTTTTTTAAGAAAAAGAAATTTGTCTCACTGTTATAAAGAATTGTAGTTCCAGTAATATAAGTTTACCCTACCTCCCAAAGCAAGTATTTTCTGGTTTACTTTTGTAGATATTTTTGTTGATGATACAAACTCCTTTGCTTTTATTATCACTTGTTGCAGTAAAATTAAACCTTTTTTCCTTGGACTCTATATTCAGATGATTTTTTAAAAAGAAGCAAAGAAGTGGGTTTTTTTTTTTCATTTCTTTCTTAAATATGTTTATCCAAATACGATTTCTGTTTTACCTTCATAAGATCTGTCCTTTTTACCAAATGTAAACCTGGATAGAATGTTAGATTCAGGCAAGAGAACTGGCAGGTTTCAACAGGGGGACTATATTTATGATGCAAAAAAGTACTTTCATTTCTGCTCTATTAATTTCCACCGAAAGATCATTTTACTCTTGTTTCCAGTGGACATATTTCTGTTTGATTTCAATTAAAAATGAAATGTCAGCCCTAGCCAGATTGGCTCAGTGGCTGGAGTGTTGGCCTGAGCACTGAAGGGTCCCAAGTTGTATTCCAGTCAAGGTTACATATCTTGGTTGTAGGCTCAAGCCTGGTCCTGGTAAGTTTGGGGGCATGCGAGAAGCAACCAACTGATATGTCTCTCTCACATCGATGTTTCTCTCTCTCCATCTCTCCCCCTTCCTTCCACTTTTTCCAGAAATCAATGGAAAACAATGTCCTCAGGTGAGGATTAACTAACAAACAGACATACAAAAACAAACAAACAAACAAACATCAGCATTTCAGTTCCTGGTTATGTATGGTACACATGGTTCCAGTTCTTCAGAGAGGTTGTAGCTCCAGGAGGAAATTCAGTTGGGATAGAAAAGTAGATTTCCATTTCATGTTTTCTTTAGAAATATGAACTAGAATGTAGCCTTCCAGGCCTCTATTTAAAGGAAGAATCCGTGGCAGTAGGTTTCCCAATGTCCATATTATTGTCTGTCTTCAGTTTATTTGGAGGTTTCCTCTATGCAACCATATTTTCCTTATCCCAAGGTAAATTTACCTAGGAACATCTCACCTTCATTTTTTTTTTTGTCTATGAATACTACGTACTGTTGGAAAATGTTGAAAAGATTGGTGAAGTATTTATGGTTCTTAAAAAAGTGATTAATTACATCAAAGGTAGTATTTTATGTAGATTTGGTTTTCCAAGAGAAAATTTCCATGCTTTGATTTTTGACAATCTGAAACTTTACATACAAAAATTTAAATGTATGACATTTCAGGAGACTTAGCATTAATCTGTTTCTCCTCTCTCAAGGAAATGGGCATCTGAAGGTAGTTAGGGAAAGGCCTGGTAAGTGATGACAGCTTGACCAGGAGTGTAAAATGTATGATAACGGGATCATGTCTAAAAATTTCAACAAGGGATCTACAATATTTTCTGAAGTGCTAGCATCTGGAAAATGGAATGTTTTTCCACTTAAAAGAGAGTAATATATTTTTCCAAAATTTTTATAAGAGAAAAATGATTTTAAAAAGTGCTTTCTGACTATATCACTTTTGGCAATACAGAATACACAATCTGGAAGAAGTTTGGGTTGTATAACAAAGTTTCGTATGAAATTATAATCATGGAACAGTGAAATAACCTGGCAGCAATTTTTGATAATTGACAAAAAGTTGACCAAAAAAACAACAACAAAGCTTTCTTTGGTAGCAAAGATTAGCTAATTGATGTGATTACAACATGAAGGCTCAGAAGAGTGACCTGTGAAGGATAACTCTTGCTTTTAAAAAAATCTGTTTTTCAGCCCAGGTTCATATTAAGTTATAGACTTCTGCGCAAAATGAATGACTCTACGTTGTAACATTCTATGGCTTCTGTTTCCCAGTTATTCTCAGAGTGTACTAGTGCTAACATCTGCATTCTCTATTTAGAAACATGTTCAGAAGAATTTAGTCAACTAACATATTAAGCATTGACTGTGGGCTAGATAGATACTGTGTGAAGTGCTGGAGAGAAATGACATGGTGTTCCAGGGATCACAGGCAATATGGTCCAGTGGAAGGAACAGATAGGCACACAGATACTTGAAGGAAGGTGCCATGTATGTCTCAACATTGGTTTCTGGTAGGTATGATGGTGACACAAGAAGGGAAAGAGTGGTGAAGGGTATACCCAATCAGGAAAGGTTTCACAGAGGACGTTTTCAATGAAAATAACTTCTAAGGCAAACTGCCTGTTTTCAGGACTTGCTGGTGGTAAGTGACTTCAGCTTTTCTCTTCTCTTTTTAAAATTAAGATATAATCGACAAATAACCTTGTATTAAGTTTAAGGTGTATGTATGGATTTGATACATTTATATATTGAAATCTGATTGCTACCATAATGTTACCTAACATCATTATCACATCACATAATTGTAAGTTCTTTTTTTGGTGAATGTATTTAAGATCTATAGGCTTATCAACTCTGAAGTATGTAATGCAATATAATCCTATATAATAAAAGAGAAACATGCAAATTTGACTGTACCTTTGCTATGCTACCAGCCAATCAGGAGTGGGGGGCATGGTCAAGGCACATGGGACATGGCCGTGGTGGGTGGGAAGGGAGGCTGGTGGGGGGGGGGCATGGCCACGGTGAAGGACTGATGTCACCCCTCTGGAGTCTACCCAAGGTCTTATTTCAGCCTTGATGTTGGGCTGCTTCCCCTGACCATAAGTTCCCAATGCACTTCCAGCCAGAGTTAAAGGGGGAGTCTTCTGTTTTTAAGGCATCGTCATATCCAGTGCCTACCAGACCCCAGTGAAAGCACTACTCCTTAGATCTGGGGTGCTGGGAGCTGAAGCAGAGAGGCTGTGAGGCCCAGCTCACCCAGGATGGCCCCCCATCACCCCCTCCTAATTATCCTGGCCCAGCCTTCCCTATGTATACCTGCTCACGGAGAGCGTGAGGTGGTCATGGCAGTGGGATGGGAGGCCGGTGGGGGATGTGGCCGAGGCATGGGGGATGGGAGGCCTATACCTTCCTCTAATCTAGAGGGGCTTGACAGGGGACCTCAGGTCTCAACCCCCGCCTTGGCACCAGGCCAGGGGACCTGAGGCCATGTCCTCCACCCAGTGGGGCTTGACGGGGGACCTCAAAGTGTACTTCCTGTCCTGGTGCTGGGCCAGGATACCACAGGCTGCTCCCCCCACCCCAGCTCTAGGCTGGGGGACCGCAGGCCACACTCCCAACCTGGCAGGGCTTGACAGGGGACCTCAGGCTGTGTCCCCACCCAGTGGGGCTTCACAGGGAACCTGAGCCTGCACCCCTGTGCCAGTGGGGATTGATAAGGGACCTGAGGCTGTGCCTCCCTCCTGGTGCTGGGAAGTGGGACCTGAGGCTGTGCTGCTCTGCCTGGTGGGGTTTGATGGGGGACCTCAGGCCATGCCCCCTACCCAGGTGGGCTTGACAGTGGATCTCAGGTCTTGTCTCCCACCTGGTAAGACTTGATGGGGGACATCAGGCCACACCCTGTCCTGATGCTGGGCCAGGAAACCCGAGGATGCCCCCTGCCCTGTGGGGCTTGACAAAGGTGAGACTGGCCAGGTCTGGACCTACCCCAATGATGGGGGGGGGGGGAATCAGCTGGGTCTGGGTCTCACATGATTTTGAGGCACATATGAGTGAGTGGGGACTTGACTCTGGGTCCCATGGTGCGCTCCAGACTCTGACAGGAGGAAGGTTTTCATATACATTTTACTAATTTTCTTTAGTCTCTGATACTTCTATTATAGAGAAAGAGCAAATAGCAATATTAAATTATTTCCTCTAATTAATACCCTTTTAATGTGCACGAATTTTGTGCATTGGACCACTAGTTAACTATAATCGCCATGCTGGACATTGGATATCCAAGATTTACTCCTCTTTGTGCCCTTTAATAACAATTTCTCCAAACCCTTAAGACCCCCCTGCTCCAGCCTCTGGTAACAACCATTCTACTCTTTGTTTCTATAAGCTTGGCTGTTTAAGATGCCACATATGGGTGTTATCACACAGTACTTGTCTTTCTCTGTATAACTTACTTCACTTAGCATAAATGCCCTTGAGTTTCACCCATGTTGTCGCAAATAGCAGGATTGCCTTCTTTAATTTCCTTTTGATATATACTGAGAAGTGGGATTGCAGGATCATGTGGTAATTCCTTTCATGTCCACTAGATTCAGAGGGGGCATCAGTGAAAGTCTTCTAGAAACTGGATGATATAAAGGAGGAGGCCCAACTCATGTGTTTGTCTGTGGATGTGTTTGTGTGTGAGTGAATGTGTATCTGGGTGTGTGTAAGCAAGTATGTCTATAGGTGTGTGAGTGTGTGTATAGGTGTGTGAGTGAGTGTATGTTTCAGTGTGTGTGCAAATGTGTGTGTGTGTGTGTGTGTGTGTGTGTGTGTGTGTGTGTGTATGAGAGAGAGAGATTCCCTGCTTTTCTGGCAACTAACTGGGCCACTAACATCACACAGCAATGCACCCTCCAGTTAAACACCTGCTTTCCTATTTCAGCTTTCACATTCCAGGCTGAACTTAATATAATGTAACTATTTTCAAAAATCTATAAAAAAAAAAACCTACATTTTTTTTATTGAGTAAATATTTATTATTTATAATACATTTTCCCACTAACATAGAATTAACTTATTTTTAAATGCCATATCTGCTAGAACTCCCATCTTTCATTATTCATTGAATAGTCTTGGAAAAGTTAAAATACTATATGTCCATTATTTAAATATGAAGTATTGATGGTCATCAAAAAACATACTTGGAGGCTTGGTTTTATATAAAATAAGCATAACGATCCCCTATGTTGATGTGGGAAATATTTATTTGGACCAAAATTAACCACAATTTTGCACCCCTGAAACAAGCTACAAAGTATTTAGATCAATTTCTATAAAAATCCTTTTTATTGTATGCTTGCAAAATATATCGTTGATGAATGACAGCAATAAGTATGTGTTTGAGTCTGACAAATGGACAACATCTCTTAATTCTGTGGGAAAATAATGCATATGTAGTAAAATGGCAGACTGGAAGATAGAATGGGAAAATACTTTAGATTTCAAAAGAATAGAGGATAAACCCTGGCCAGTGTTAGCTCAGTGGATTGGAGTGTCATCTTGTGCACCAAAAGGTTGCAGGATCAGTTCATGGTCAGGGCACACACTTGGGTTGCAGATATGATCTTTGGTCGGGGTGCATGTGGAAGGCAACATATTCTTAGGTGAAGATTTAAAAAAAAGAATGGAGGATAAAACAGTATGTCAAATCTTTCTTCATAAGTTTATTTTAGTAGTAAAGGATTTTATAAATATATAAAGTTCCCTTATAATAAATGTTGTATGCAGCATCAAATTTGAGGCCTTACTATCCTATCTAATAAAAGAGTAATATGCAAATTGACCATTACTCCAACACACAAGATGGCTGCCCCCATATGGACACAAGATGACCACCACAAGATGGCCAGCAGGGTAGGGAAATTGGGGGAACCAGGCCTTCAGTAAAGGGCAGTTGAGGGAGACCCAGATCTGCAGGGGAATGAAGTTAGGGGTGACCAAGCCTTCAGGGAAGGGCAGTTAGGGGCAATCAGACTAGTGGGGGAGTAATTAGGGGGTGATCAAGCTGGCAGGCAGAAGCAGTTAAGGGCAATCAAGAAGGTAGGCAGGCAATTGAGCAGTTAGAAGCCAGCAGTCCTGGATTGTGAGAGGGATGTCCAACTGCCCAGTTAGGCCCGATCCCAATAGGATAGGGCCTAAATGGGCAGTCAGACAGCCCTTGAGGGCTCCCAGATTGGAGAGGGTGCAGGCTGGGCCAAGGGATGCCCCCCATCCCCTGTGCAGGAATTTCGTGCACCGGGCCTCTAGTATTTTACATAACGATCCTATAGAATAATATTTTCTTCATGAGATATGTATTTATTTCAGGTTGAAACACTTTTATGATTTTGCAAATGTCTAGAAAATTTATGACAAGGCCTATTGATGTATTTGGTTTGTTGACCCAAGGGCCTAAGATCACTATCAATAGAGAGTCTGGTTGTCATGTGTGAACATAAAATTTATGTTGATACTTTGGCTCTCTGGCAAAGCATTGGCTATTAGCCTCCTAGATATACCAAATTAGAATATTTATCTGGATAATCATGATGGACAAAAGTTACGCTAAATTTAGGGAAGTCTGCAGTGTAAGTTATGCTGATCCTGATGGCCTTGTGGTGAAAAATTCTATGTATAATATTAGAAAATATTAAAAAGTGTCTCTGTCTTAAAATGAGATGTAGGATACTACCATGCTTGGGTGCTTAAATAAAATCAATGTAATTCATAAAAAGGGCAAAGATAAGAAGTTTGCTGAAGCATGGACCCTGGTAAGTGCACATTTGTGTGCAGCTGCTGTAAACGGGGTTATTGTATTAGTTGGACAAGATCACAGAGATACGGCATTGTGCTTGAGGCCAGCTTTGAAAGCGCAAGGCTGTTCTTCAGAAAGTATAGAGGAGACCAACAAAGGCACAGGAGTGAAATCCATCTAAAAACTTTTCCGCAAAAGCACTCCCTAAACTAAGGTCATAAACCACGCACAATAGAAATATGAGACAGAAGTCACTCTTCTGCTTGCCATAATCATGGACCACAGGGCTTTTGTAAAACATGATTTCTAAGTGCTTAAGGTCAAAGTGGAAGAGCAGGCATTTTATCAAACTTGTTCAGGGGGAGAAAGACTCCAAGTGAATGGCATGTCCTTGGCTCATGTATCATTCTTAGGGAATTCTTTAGGGCCTTTCTAAGATTTCACTGCATGTTCACCACATCTGGGTAATTTAAACTGTTTTGGACACAATCTGAAGGTATTTGTGTTTTCAGCTAAAGTAGAGCATTTTAAAGGAGGGTTCAACAATTACTACAATACATCATTGATTTAAAATATAAAGGAGTGGAAATAATGGGCTTATATCCATGAAATTTTGCATTGCTTAATAGTGTGTTAGATAATTATAACATTTAATTATGTGAGAAAAGCAGGCTTTAAAAGTTGCATACTACTTGGGGGAATAATTGAATTAGCAAAATTTTACTGTGTTAACTAGAATGGCACCCAGTTCTTATCATTATCACTACATAAGAATGTTTTGGTTGCATGCTATCACTATGGCACTGTATTAGACACTAGGAACTTCAGCAATGATGTAGAGGCCCCTGACCTTAACCAATGATATGCTGAGAATACCAGACCCCTGGCAGAAAAGAAAGGTAATATGCCAGGTGAATTCTATGAGTGTGTCAGAAGTTCAGGGAAAGGAATGTCGCAGGATGATTTGTGGGAAGCATGTTGAAATTCAGTGAACATTCAGTATGATTTATTGAGAACTATTAAATGCCTACTGTGTGCAAAAGTTCTTGCCAGGAACTTAGGATGCTAACATCTCTTTTCTTATGAAGTTTATAGCTCAGCAGAAGAAACATTATCAAATAATTCTAGATAAATTATATAAACAAAAGATCCCAAGGCTGAGAGACTATAATTAGAGAGCTGAGCTAGTCTGAGGGAGCAAGGAAGGCTTCCTGGAGAAAATGGCATTTGCTTTGTGATTTGAAGAATGAATGATGATTAACTGTGGGAAGAGGAGTGATGCGGGCAGGGTCATCAGCACACGCAAAGTCTTTGCCCTAGGTTAGAAGAGCAAAAGCAGCCAGAGTGGGCATATAATCCAGAGATAGGGAGCATGGTATAAGGTTCTGGAGCAGTGAGCAGGGTCAGGATGTGTGAGGTATTGTGGGATTTATGCAAGATTTCTGTCATTCTTTTAAGAGTAATATGAAGGGACTTAAATAAGACCTGATGTTCTTAGATTGGCTTCAGAAAACATTAGCCACAGGGTGAATAAATGGCAGCTATGCTGGCATGAATGCAAGTAGACAAATTAGGAGATGGGACCAATAGTCCAATGAAGAGATGACTACACTTGGGATTGAGGGGGTGCGGGTGGGGAAGGACAGTTGAGCTGAAGAGAAGTAAACAGAGACTCTTGACAAGTGACAAATCACTCCTATCACATGGATGTGCTTAAAATATAGTTGAGCTTGAAAGCAAGAGGGAAATTGACTCATGCCAAAACCTTGGGGCGCTGTTTTGAGAGTGAATGAGTGGCTTAGGGAAAGGTCCTGGGAGTGGCATTTCATTTCAGTAGCAGCAGTTATTCTAATTCGCAATTTTCCCAAAACTTGTGTAACCAGTCTCAGTGCATCCTTACAGAAACTCTAGTGCCAGCTGTTCTGCACACCTTTCTCCAAAGTATTAGTTTTAGTTCTGCAGGCTCCCTCCTGTAAACTTCCAAATTTTAGTAATCCCAATCTTATTCTTTGTTCCCCTAACACTACTGGTGGCAACTGCCTCCTGCAGTTACTGCCTCCATGCCTGGGTGCCTCCTTGTTATCTTTTGCCTGATTAACAATTCTTTAGATTAATCTCTGCCTGTTAAAATCACTGATGCAGGTCCATCTCTTGATTGGACCCTGACTGATACAGAGGATAGTCCAAAGGCAATAAATATCCAGGGAGACAATGGTTGAGAGCTTTTGAGGATAGAAGAGCAGTTTAAATCCCCAGACTGTAAAAAAAAAAAAAAAAAAATCGCCCTAAGTCTTAGGTAGGGTAAATAAAAACAAATCCATCTGAGGGCTCAAGGATGCAATGACCATCTCAAAAGCTATCAGAGAGAAAGATAGCTTAACTCCAAAGAATGCTGCTCTGACAGCAGACTCCTTATGAGCAACAGATGCCAGAGACAAAGAAATAGTATCTTCAAAGTGCTGCTGGAGAGCAATGTTCTGATCTGAGAGTTACATAGCAGTTCATTTGACTGGACCTGGTGATGGATTGGGTGCAGGACATGAAGGAGAAAGAAGCATCACACTCATATGACCAGATTTGAAGCTTATAGATTAAGTTCATTGTGCCATTGACTGAAACAGGGAATGTTGAAGGAAGGTCATATTTGAATGAGAAGAGACCACAAGCTTGCACATACATACTTTTTAGATATTTAAGAAGAGATGTGGAATAGGCAGTTACATATAAAGGTTTGAGCACACTGGCGAGGTCCCGGCTGTGGGTATACCTTTGAATGTCTTTGGCCTGTGGGTAGTAATGAAAGGTTTTCTGGTGAATTAGTTATTTCTGTGAGGATGTTAACCCAAAACTTGCTGGCCTAAAATTACACTAAACATGTTTTATCCTTGAAGTTATGTGTGTCAGGTATTCAGGAGTGGTTTAGCTAGGTGGTCTGGCTTGGAGGCTCGTGGGGTTTGTAGCAAAGATGTGACTGGGATTCCATCAGCAAGATTATCTGAAAGTTTGACTGAGCCCAAGGGACCAGCCTGTAAGGTGTCTCACTGGGTGGTGGCTGTTGGCAGGCTACCTGTTCTCCACCTGGGACTCCCCTAGGGCTGCATGAATGTCATCATGATATGGTTGTTGACTTCTTCCAGAAATTGTCATAAGAATAAGGTGGGAGCCACAATGCCTTTTGTGATTTTCTAGAAAGCCACTCTGTCATTCCTGCCACATCCTATTTGTAATAAGCAAGTCACTAAGTCCAATCCATATTCAAGGGGATGGAGACTGGGCTCCACCTTTTGGAGTGAGTTTTGTTGAAAAATTTGTGGACATATTTGAAAATCATCACACCTGGGGAGAGAATATGGAGTGAGGAAAGAGCCTGGCAAATATTTTAGGCTTTGCAGGCCATATGGCACCTGTCACACTATTCTGTTGTTGTAGCATGAAAGTGGACATAGACAGTATGGCTGGGTGTGTCTGAGTTAAGTCCAAGGTAGGCAGGGTTTGGTTTATGGGCAATAGATTGTCAATCCCTGGCCTAGAATATAGCCAGGACTAAATAGCTACAAATAATGACAAAATAAAACAAAAAGATTAAAAGATATTTCATGACTCATAAAAGGGTTAAACTAGATGCAGTAGGAGGTTTAGTAGCCAACAAAAATATAATAATGCTATAATTGCATACATAATTGCATTTAATCTCCTTAAGTTTTATTAGTTATTATCTGTTTTTGTTTGTTTGTTTTTAATTCTTGTTGTGGAAACTGAGACTCGTGTTTGTTTAGGCACTTATCCAAGTTACTAATAGCAGATTGGAATTTGAAATCAAACATGTCTGATTTAACATTTATGTTCTTTCCACTTAAAAAAGTCCCATTTAATGGAGAGAAATACATGGCCATAAAGATAGTTTGGGCCATACTTAAGGGTACTGGATGCCAAAGGGGTTTGTACATTGGATGTGAGGGGATGATTAGTTATTAATGGGTTGTGAATTGTATAATTGGAGTTGTACTCTTTATTAAATAATGTGGCAGTGGTGTATTGATTACTTGTGGTAGGGAATATCAAAAGAAGGGCAATTAGGGAAAAGACTGATTCAATAGTTTAGACAGGAAATTGTTAGGATGTGAACTTGAGAGAAGGTAATAAGAATGTAAAGGGTTTTTGCGCAAAAAAGTCCAACTGAACTTTGGAAATAGACTGTAAAAGAAGAAACAAAGATGACTTTAAAAATGGTGGCTGGATTGGTTCTATCCTTGGTTAGGGCACATACAAGAATCAATCAATCAATACATAGATAAGTAGAACAACAAATATTTTAGGGCTAATGTTTTATTACATTTTAAAAATGACACCATGTTATTACAGGTCTACTCTCTATGAGTTCTAGAATGGTAAGTATTACCATTAATAAAATCTTTAGGTTTAGGAAGCAAGAGGATTGGGGTGGGAGGAGAGCAAAGGGAAAGAAGATCAGAGAGGAGCCCTACTAAATATCAAGACTTATGACGTTTTAGTAATTAAAATAGTGTGATATCAGCAATAATGAACCAAAGTTAACAAATAGCACAGATACCCAAATACACCTAAGAATGTATAGAACCTTGGAATTTTATAGAAGTGGCAAGAAAGATCAGCAGAGAAAGGCGAGGTTTTCTCAAATAAATGGCCAACTTTGTGGCCCCTCTCCCCTGCTGGCCTGCCCCTGATTGGACTCTTCTACCCTAATCAAGAGCGGGACCTGCCCACCAAATGTCCCCTCCCTTCCCGATGCTCTCTCCCCGGCCATCAGCCCACCCCATCACAATAGGCCCACAGCACCTCTCCCAGCCAGCCTGCCCCTGATTGCACCCCCCACCCTAATAGGGGGTTAGGCTGGGTGGCCAACCTGCCTGTAGCCCTTCCCCCTGGCTAGCCATGCCTCCGATGAGCCTCCAGCACCCTAATTGGCCCACAGCCTCTCCCCCTAGCCAGCCCTGCCCCCAATAGGTCCCCCAATCCCAATTGGGGCAGGGCCCATTGGCCAATTACCCTGGGCTCCTTCCCCAGCTGCCCTGACCATGATCAGGGAACCTGATCAGGCCTGATCCAGGTGGGCTGGCTGGCCAACCCCCCCACCATCTCCTCCTCCCAACAAGCCCAGATCCGCTCTGCCCTGATTGGGGCTGGGCTAGCCCAACCACACCTGTGCACAAATTTGTGAACTGGGCTTCTAGTCAATAATAAAATTTTAAGAATTCATTATAAAATGGACAAAATACATGCATATTTATTTTACAGATGAGAAAACACAATTCCACTAAACATATGAAAATATGTTTACATCGTCAGTCATCAGGAAAATGCAAATACAGATCTTAATCAGATAATACTTTATATCACTTTTATTGGCAAATATTAAAATCTGACAGTACCAAGTGTTGGTTGGAAATGATGCAAATTCAGAGTCTCTTATCTATCACTGGTGGGAGTGTGAATTGATTCAAATACTTTAGAAAACAGTTTGGTATTATCTCTTAAAGTTGAATATTCACATTCCTTAACATCTAGCAATTCCACTCCTAAGTATTTATCTAAGAACAGCTTTAGTATGTTACAACCAAAGATACATAGTGCATTCTTGAAATAGCAAAAAACTGAAAATTACACAAAATGACACAAATGTCTATTAACAAGAGAGTCAATATTATATTTTTGTCAATATGAATGAACTATGGTCACATGCAGTGATATGCGGGAATGTTGGCAATATATAAAGGTGTAAAAGCTCAGTCCCAAAATACTTTCAAAGTATTTGTAAAGTAAAAACAAATATAAAATAAGAATATGCTTTAAGAAATGCATGTTATTTTGAATTTTGTACTATGTACATGTACTATCTGTTCAAAAACAGTCATAAGAGAGTAGGTAGATATTGCTCTATTTGGTAGATAATAGGATAGTACTGTAAAATACTTTCTAAGAGCAGCATTTTGTTCTTTGAATTGTGGACATTGATATAGTACAGCATGTTAATAGATGAAGGTAAAAGGAGCCTGCAAAAAAAGAGTACACACACACACACACACACACACACACACACACACACAAATTAATGATGAGGCAAGTTTGAGGGTGTGAAAACAATAGACTCAGTTAAGTCTAAAGAGATAGAAGAGTTGGTCAGGTATAGAAACTGTAACAGTATTTCTGTAGTCTCTGGGAAATCTCTAAGTTCAAGTTTGAGATTTTGGTTCTATGCTTTATTGATTTATTGTTTTTTTAATTTTATTCATTTAGGTCCTTGGGGTAATTATTAGAATCATGATTTTAGTGCAACACTTTTGAATACTTACTAGTTTGTGAGTATTAACTGTATGTATATGTGCTTTGAAACATTTCAGAACTGAAATGAAATGCTTTTAATATTTTAATATTAAAATTTAATATTTTCAGTAGACTAAAAAATACTTAATTTTTTAAGTTTTTTTCCCTGAATTTGTTGTAAGTTTATTTAATAAGCTACCATAATGAGGATGTGCTTAATTGTGTTTTGATTTTTTGGTTGTCATTTTTTTTTTTTTTTTGCTTAGTTTTGTTTCAAAAGATTCTATAATTTTACCTCCAGCAAAATAATTTAGAGTGTGGTCTCACTTTTGCTAAGGAGTTGTTATGCCTAAAGGCACATGTAGAGAGAATGAGTTAATTGTACACTCAAAATAATGTCAATAATTATGCCACATATTGTATGTAGGCTATTTACTAAATTATGATCATGCAAACATAGAAAATAATCTGTCTATTCCATGAAGTGTTGCTCCAGACATCAGAGTATTTAGTTGAGTTTAGGTTGCTTTCTAGAAAAGAGAAAGTAAAAGGGGAGGAGCAAGGACCCTCTAGATTGACTTGTGCTCCCCGTTGGTCTAAAGCACAGTCTAAAGCAGTTTGGATCCTTTTACCAAAGCCACTCCTCATGAGGCCCTGATTCCTGGCTGAGCCTGGACCATGCCACATAGATAATATCTGGACAAACTGAAGTAGAAAATTTCATCTCCTTAACTTTTTGGCACTTAGCACCTATCTCCTATTGGCACTGCTTTAAAAAATGTTCTCTTAAGTCTCCGAAAATTTAAATTGAAGCACATTTAAATCATTTTCTCTCCTCCACCTGTATGTGCATTCCATCTGTAATTGTAGAATGCAATGCTTACCTTCCAGACAAAGATATTCCAAGAGCAGGCACCAGGTGGGAGAAATTTGGCAGAAGAGGGGTTGGGGCTCAAGAACCTGTATTGTATCCCATAAGGTGATACCTCATGGATTAGGACATGGCGTCTGGACCTGACCTGCACTGGTTTAAGCTCCAGATGCCTACATAAGAGGCAGAAATTTGGTGGAAGGTGAGGGGACAGAAGGAATACATTTAGTCCTTTCTCAGCTTTCAGAATTAAATCTAATTAGCCAAAGTAAGAATTCTATAAGCAGCTTATAGTCAAATGGGAAATTTGTCACAGTGGAAATCTGGATCGGATGAATACAAAAGATTAGAGAAAAATAGTGATGTTCTATGGGATAAAAATGACAAAACCAGAAGATTTTACACTTAAGCTGAAAGATGCAATAAGAATAAAAAAGGATATAGGCACATATCCTTTAAGAAGATTCAAAGTGAAGCAAAACTCTCAATCAGAAAGTTGGCAAGGGAAGATACAAAGAGCAAGCAATACAAGAATGTTCTGAGCAATACTAGATGTGTTTGAATATACAAACCTTGAAAATTTCAGGGTAGAAGATAGTTGACCAAAGATATTCTAGCAGCACTATCTTTTTGACCATTGATACTTATAGGGAATTTTTGTCAGGAAAGTTAATGAGTGACCAACATACATGATTTAACTGATATTGACTAATACTACCATATTTCATATTTCCCCTAACAGCCTTCAATATAGTAGAGATGGCAAATAAGTCTAATGGGAAGAACACAACAGGTGGATGGTAGAGGGTGACCTCCTTCCTGCTCCCTGACCAAAGCTAAAGCAGTTGCAGCAAATACAAGGAGAGATGTGAGGAAAGAGAAACTTGAATGTGAGATCCAGGAAACAAAAATAACTTGGCCTTTTTATGGACAGTATGTCAGTGTTTTGAAAGATGATTCCATTGTTGTGGGAAAGTAAATTATTATATTCTTCATTTCTCCAAATGAATATCATGCACAAAGATACTATATGATAACATTAGGCAACAGGAGTTCTACATTTGAAAATTAGTTATTGAAAAAGATTTTGTAATATATTCCTTTCAAAGTATGATGCTTCAATAAAATAAATTATATGATTGTCCAAACTGATTGAGGAGGAAAAAGAAATAGACATCTGAAATAATGAGGGTATTTTTAAAGACAAATGTACCAGGATTTGTACATTAAAATCTACAAATTTTACATCTTTACTCAAACATTAAGTATACTTTTTTGGAAATGCTTTCAGATCTTGCAGCTCCCTAAAATTACTATTCTTAATGATGTTACATGTTTCTTTTCTTTTTAAATATATTTTTATTGATTTCAGAGAGGCAGGGAGCAGGACAGAGAGAGAGAAACATCACTGATAAGAGAGAATCATTAATTGTTCAGCTGCCTCCTGCACACCCCACACTGAGGATCAAGCCTGTAACCTGGGCATGTGCTCTGACCAGGAATTGAACAGTGACCTCCTGGTTCTTAGGTTGATGCTCAACCACTGAGCAATGCTGGTCAGGCATTACATGTTTCTTTTTAAAGGTGAATTTTACTTCTATAAATTGTTATTTTGAGTTGAGGTTTCAGAAAAAATAAAAGATCTGAGGTTTAATTTTCTCGTATGTTTAACACTAGAGGCCTGATGCATAAAATTTGTGCCAGGGTAGGCCCTCACAATCCTGGCTGCCTCTGGGCCCGTGGTGCAACTTACTGCCCGCTGGTCCTTCTGGAAGGTCACCATCCAATCTAATTAGCATATTAGCTCTTTATTATATACGATATTAGCTCAGATGCATCTGTGGAATGAGTGACTAGGCTCCAGAAAATGAATTTCATATCTTGATATTTTTGACAAAATGAAATTAGTCTTACTTTGTAAGTAGGGCTTTGTGCCTGAATCAAAAGAGGTCAATAATCACCTATGCATCTTTTCAGTTTTTGTCTTTGATTTTTCTTCTTTTGAGTTCAGCTAAATACATTGTTGTTCATATTATCTCCAGGAAGGAAGCTAGTGATTATAATAGAATGTCAAATGAGAGTAATTTAATAATGTCAGGTTGATTAAAAACAAAAAACAAAAAAGGAGGAAGAAACTGGTGCTTTGTGGGCTATGAGATTTGAAAACTTGACCTTGGAGTTGGCTTACCTCTCAGTGATCAGTCCAAACAGAACAGTAAAGTGCTTGGATTGAGCAGAATTGGTATCCAAGGTATTCAATGTGTTGAGGGGGGCCCAACAGGAAGAGACAGGTCAAAAAGCCACATGGGAGTGGGCAACAGTGTGGGAAGTAGGATCCTCACCTCATGAGTAGGCTGACCTCCAGTCTGGTATTCAGAGCAGGGCCCAGAACCAGAGGAAAGCTAGCCAGTGGGATCAGGAAACCAAAGTAGAAGAGCCACGGAGACTGGAACAGTATGGCTGAGAAGGAGGAAGATTTGCTTCAAGGCCCAGGGCTAGCTGGTTCCATTGGATCCTGGGACTTTGGACTTGAATCACTTTCAGATTAATTCATCAGGTAATTATTTCTTCAGCTCTCATTATATGTTAAACATTTTGCTAGTTATTGGTGCTACAAAAATGAGTAAGATTCAGCCTCAAGGTCTACTTAGGAGACAGTTGAGTCACTACTGACTAGATAATTATAATTCAGCATTTTATTAGAGAGAAGAGCAGAGTAGGGACTGTAACACAGACTGAGCATGGAGAATGAGGGTGAGGGAAGAATTTCCTGAACTGACAGCTATCCTGAGTCCTAAATAATGAATAGGTGTTATCCAGGAAAGGTAGTTGAGGAGAAGCATTTAAGACAGAGGAAATGGTCTGTACCAAAAAAGGAAAGTGTAAGAATGTGGTGTATTCTAGGAATTAAATTAATTTAATTTCAGTAAAACTAGACAGTGGAATGAAGTTCAGAATGATGCTGACAGACATCCTAATCAGGAATGTGTGCCACTCTAAAGTTTTGGGACTTCTCAGCAGTCTTGGTGGCCAGGTCTCAGGCTCCCATTACGCTTCTGCCATAGTTAATTTTATGTGTCAACTTTATTGGGCCACTGGTACCCAGACATTTGGCCAAACATTCTGGGTGTGTCTGTGAGGGTATTTCTGGATGAGATTAACATTTGAATTGGCATACTGAGTAAGGCAGATTGCCCTCCCCCTTGTGGGTGGGCCTCATCCAATTGCAAACTTAAATAGAACAAAAAGGCTGAGTAAGAGGAAAGTCCTTCTCCCCTACTGTGTGAGCTGGGACAAAGGTCTTTTTCTGCCTTCAGACTGGAGCCAAGAAATTGAGTCTTCCTAGGCCTAGACCCTGCCGGCTTTTAGATTGGAATTTACCCCATTGGCTCTCTTGAGTCACCAGCTTGTTGACCACACACAGATCTTAAAACTTCTCAGATTATAATTGTGTGAGCTAATTCCTTATAATGAATAAATATCCCCCCTCCATCCCTCCCTCCCTTCTTCCCTTCCTCCCTTTCTTTCCTATGTTTTTTTTTCTCTGGAGAGTCCTAACCAATAGTACTTCTCTGGATAAGACTGGTGCCACATGATGAAACTGAACCTTCAAGCACAGGGCTTAAGTGACTTCAACGGGTAGAGACTGGATAAGTCTGACAGCAACATTTGTTTTTCATCTGAGTAACTACTATATTGAGAATAATACATTGCTAAGTTATGTCCCTAAAGATTTCCATTTAAGCAAAAGAAGTGAGTTGTACTGATTTAGTGTTTTGGTTATCTACTATATCAACACGTTAACTTTAACTGAATGTCTGCCAAGTTTATGTGTAGTGGTTTCATATATTTGTTGAGAGATTTGCAAAATTAAGAATATATCCAAAAATTAAATGTTATTTAATGAAATATCAAACTTTCCATGATGGTTTTGTACTAGTCCCATTTTATTGCAACATTAGGCTTATTAAATAAACTTTAAGATGAAAACTTTGCCATGTGGAAATAGTTTATTTCAGCTTTTCCACGTTGAGACAATTGGACTAGTGTTAATATAATATTCCAAGTACATTTTGTAATTGGTTGCTCCTTTAGAGAATTTTATCAATACAAAAAAGAGAAGCCAGTTAAGTTTGAAGGAAACTTGCCAAGGTCATTTCCAAGTTTATGTGCTCTGGAGTTAGGAATTGAGACTGAATGTTTATTGAGGAAATGCTTGGTCTCTGTGATAGCATGGTTATTGTCCCATATATTAAGGAGGCTTACATGTCTGATAGCATTTTAACAACAAATCATTCTGAATAATTCTAGAAGATAATGTTTCCAAAGGAATTTTCTAAGTTGTGTACTAATGTATTACTTTTCAAACTTTTCAACTTTGTGTCATGAAAAAAAAAAAAAAGCAAAAAAACAACAACAGATAACTGTAGCAAATTACAGCAGCATAAAACACTTCTGCAACACCACATCCTACAAAGTGGAATGCAGAATAAATTAGAATGAGACATACTAGCTAAGCCATAGTAACTAGGAAGTATATTGGATATATTAAAACTTGCTTGGAAAATTAAAGTAATTCCCAAATGAAAGTAGTGTGCAAATTTTCTGAATAGTAAAAAACAACCACCACAGCAACACTAAAGGCATTTATGGCTAAAATATTACCTAGAAACACTTTAACAGCTTATTAAAATGCCTTCATGTTGATATTTCACCAAAGAAATGGGGTCCCCTATTTCTCCTGTTGTAGAATTTTTTCAGAGCAGAGAAGAGTGGCAGATCTGTTTGCTTCTTTCTGACCTCCCATGGCCTCCTATTCACTAATGTCAACATGAGGTAGGATTCTAGAGGACTCCCTCAGGACAAGCTGATGTAATGAGTGCAGTTTAAATTATAATCAGGGCAATTACTTGAAAACGCAAATGACATGCAGAAGGCTCACTGCATCATTTCATATGTTTAGTATGGATGTCTCCTCCATACAATGCTGATTCTGACATAACTCATCAATAATTTTATTTTGACTGTCAAAATGATATATCTCTGACTAATGGAAGAAAGCAAGGTTGAGGTGAAGGAAGATCGATTTTTAGTAGGTAGCCTTTCACTTAATCCCTTCATTTTCATCAAAATTCTTCAGCCGTGCTCTTGAATCTGCCAGATGTTCCCAAGTCCAGAATCTTTCCGTTTTACTGAGGATTGTGGGCTGTGGAGAGGAGCAGTTTTCCACACCCTGGTGTGGTAGAGAAAAGTAGATGAGATCCAAGAGTTAAAATATTCTTTAGAACAACTTAGAATTTCTTGTGTTTTCAACACCCCCAATCCTCAGTTCTTCTGCAGCTCTGGGAGCTAATTGGCTTACTTCTTGTTGATTTCCCCTTCTACAGGCAAACAATTTTTAATTTTCTCCTCTCTGCTAAATAAGTGGACAATTATCCCGTTTTCAAGCCTCCAACTTATTATTTACTTCCCTTGGGCTGCTGTCAGATCTCTTAGTGGTTCATACTTTCTGCCATTTTAGTGGGGCTTGTGAAGCAGAGAGAAATGCGAATATTCAGCTCACCATGTTTAACTAGAAATCTTCAAGACAGTGTGATTATTCTCTTTCTCTTTGTACATTAGACTGCCTCCAGGCCAGTAGTGGGATGTATTTCTCAGTGATGAAGAATGCAATTGCTAAGAGCCATTTATGATAAAATTCTCAGGAAACTAGGAATAGAAGGGAACTTTCCCAACTTGATTAAAGCTATTTACCAAAAAATCAAAACAAAAACCTACACCTAACACCATTCTTAATGGTAAGAAATTTGAAGCTTTCTCACTAAGAGCAGGAATAAAATAAGGCTGTCCCGTCTTACTCCTTTTCAACATGGTACTGAAAGTTCTTGCTAATGCAATAAGGTAAGAAAAGGAAATAATATATATATATATATAAATTGGGAAGGAAGACATAAAACTGTTTTTGTTCACAGATGACATGATTGCATATGTAGAAAATATGAAAGAATCCAGAAACTCCTGGAACTAAAAGTGATGGTGACAAGGTGTAGGAATCAAAGTTAACATACAAAATTTAATTACTTTCCAGTACCATAGCAAAGAACAAGTAGAATTTGAAATTAAAAATACAGTTATCATTGCCCTAACCGATTTGGCTCAGTAGATAGAGCGTCGGCCTGCAGACTGAAGGGTCCCAGGTTGGATTCTGGTCAAGGGCATGTACCTTGGTTGCATGCACATACCCAGTTGGGAGTGTGCAGGAGATAGCTGATTGATGTTTCTCTCTCATTGATGTTTCTAACTCTCTGTCCCTCTCCCTTCCTCTCTGTAAAAATCAATAAAATATATTAAAAAATACAATTATCATTTGTATTAGTGCTCCCAAAATAAAATAATAAAGTATAAAAACTTCAAAACTCTGATGAATGAAATCAAGAAGAACTAAATAAATGTAGAGCTATTCCATGTTCATGGATAGAAATACTTAATATCATCAAGATGTCACTTCTTCCCAATTTGATCTGTATATTCAATACAATCTCAATCAAAATCCCAGTAAGTTAGATATCAACAACTTGATTCTAAAGTTTATATGAGAGGGCAAAGACCCCGAATAGCCCACACAATATTGAAAGAGAAGAGCAAAGTTGGAGGACAGATGCTATTTGACTTCAAGGATTACTATAGAGGTTCATAATCAAAACCCAAGGATATTTTTTTCATTGATTTTTTTAAAGAGTGGAGGGAAGGAAGGAGGAGGAGAGAAAGAGAGAGAGAAACATCATTGTGAGAGAGATATGTCTATTGGTTGCCTCCCACTTGTGCCCTGACTGGGCCAGAGATTGAGCCTGCAACCCCAGTATGTACATGCCCTTGACTTGATTTGAAATTGAATCTGTGACCTTTCAGTCTGCTGGCCGACTTTCTAACCACTGAGTAAAGTGGCCAGGGTGAATTGTTAAGTATTTTGATTGGCCATCATTATAATAATATTTTATACATATTTATAATATACCTGATAGTACTTTATATGTATGTATGTGTATATTTATGTGTATGTTCCACTTTTATGTGGTTGTTTTTAGTGCTTATTTGAGCACTAAAAATATAGACTATTTCTTATTTTGTACAAACTATTTAGAAAGGATTATAACCTTCTAATTTAATTTTATAAGCTTCATTGCCATAGAATCGTATTGGTGGAACCCTTGGCACTGGCTATGGGTATGTCTCTTTGACCCAGAATATAGCATATTCAGACTAGTCCATATAACTGCTATTTTCTGAACAGATACAGTAAAATGGCTACAATGAGGAGACATTGGTCATAAATTAAAATCTGTTAGTTGGGAGTGTGTTACTTTTAGGCTGGTGCTGGATCAAAATTTCCCAAAGGATAGAACTAAATAACTAAAATAATCTTCACAAATTAATGAAAACTTCTGCATATACTGGTTACTCAGTTTTAATACCCAATTCATTTAATGTCTGAATTATACAGCCCCAGTATTTAAGTTAGTTCTATCAGATTTTTCTTATATCATTTTCCTTTATTCTGCATAATGGCATCACAGCCTTGTTTTAATCATAATGTTTTGATTCTCAAGACATTTCCTTTGAGCAAGTGGGAATTACCATTTACAGAAGCTTAAGGTAACTGAAAATTAAATTAACTTTATATGAAGTAAAGTAACTTGTGCAAGATCATGTAGAATAAGCATAAGAAATCAGAAGT
This sequence comes from Antrozous pallidus, assembly GCA_027563665.1. Taxonomy (NCBI): domain Eukaryota; kingdom Metazoa; phylum Chordata; class Mammalia; order Chiroptera; family Vespertilionidae; genus Antrozous; species Antrozous pallidus. The sequence continues at coordinate 41,995,396 of CM050518.1, forward strand.
TTCTGAACACATTCGAAGATAAAATTTCTTCCTGGTATATTTTATTTTACATGATATGTATTCTAACATGTCCTTATTAACCTTAAGAAAATATATATTATACTACAAGAGGCAGCAATCATCATTATCAAGTGATATATTCCAAAGGAAATATGCCAGAAAATCTAATTTCTAATGATATCAGATATTTCCTAGAAGACAATTGGTTGAAGCTGTAGTTTTTATACACTTACGATTAGAGAGAAAAACTCGTTGCCTCCCTTCAAAAAAATTCTTACTAGCAATAAAGACTTCCTCTGTCTCTTTCTACTTACCCATATTCATTTGCTGTGGCAAATATCAAGGTGACAAGGTCAGAGGTCAGAGATGCCAGGACAAGCTGCAGTTAGGAAAGATAAGCACTCAGATTCCAATGGAGGGGCTGGTGGTTCCCAAGTATTTCTTGGGGTAAAGTACTGTAAAGGGTCATGGGACATATGGGCACCCACTGTCATATCTCTGCTTTCACACTTTTCCCATTTATGAGGCAGGACTCCCTTCCTTTTAATCAGTGCTAAGAATCTTTATCTGATATTGGGAACAGAATTTGGCTCATTCAAATTAGACTAAAACCTTCAAGATAAGTTGATGATCACATCCTGGACTGTAAATCTGGAGCCATCTGCTCAATGGCAGCTTTTTATGATAGAATAAAGACTTATAATATTGCATAGGTTTCGGGAGAGTGCAGAGCCACGCACACACGGTGGTCTCTCACTGGCTCTGCTGCTACGTGCAGCTGTGTGACTGCAGACTTCACTTAAACTGCCTGCTCTTCATTTTCCTCCCATTTGTAAAGAGAAAGTTAGACGGGCAGTTCTAAAATCTCTTAATCCCAATAGCTCTACAATTCTAATTGCACATCCCTGAAGAGTGATCTAAGCAATTATGGGCAAGGATAACCTTAATATAAAACAACACAAAGGCCTCCGAACGCATGAGAAAATGAAATATCAGTTCTCTTTTCAACCAAGATAAAGGCTCCAACAAGAAAACTGGTCTCATAGTTTTCAAAGACATTAGAAATCAGGCAACTGGTAGTGCTCTCTGAGACACAGGAAACAAACGAAGTGGCTGTGTAATTGCTCTAGCTTAGTGCCTGGATAGTTTTCAGCCCACAGTGCAGGGAGGGGGATCCTGGCATTGCCGGACTGTGTGGGCTTGAGTTTGGTAGATGGAATTGGGATCTGGGAAGGCCAATGTGATTAAAGTCCATAGAATGTACGGGGAGACAGAATGATGAAAGATGAGAGAGAGAGAGAGAGAGAGAATGAGAGAGAGAGAGAGAGAGAGAGAGAGAGAGAGAGAGAGAGAGAATGAATTCGGGAGAAGGTACTTGAGTCTTTAACTGAATAATGATGAGTTTGTGCATATGAGGAAACTATGTGAAGCTGAGGAAAGAACTATGATTAAGAATAAGAAAGCAGCCGAAACTGGTTTGGCTCAGTGGATAGAGTGTTGGCCTGCGGACTGAAAGGTCCCAGGTTCGATTCCGATCAAGGGCATGTACCTTGGTTGGGGGCACAGCCCCAGTAGGGGGTGTGCAAGTGACAGCTGATGGATGTTTCTTTCTCCTCAATGTTTCTGACTTTCTATCCTTCTCCCTTCCTCTCTGTAAAAAATTAATAAAATATATTTAAAAAGCAAAGAATAAGAAAGCAATCCTAGAGCCCACACAGGACTTGGTATAGTTTCTCTCCCCAAAAAACTAGGTGGACATGAACTATGCCACCTAACAAAGCTTAAAAGCAAAACTCAAAAGCTTCAAGCTTTTCAAGTAACATAATTGCATCCCAAAAGGCTCAAAAAATGTCATAGGAATACAAAAAGATCCAGCACCCAGCAAGATAAGATTCATTATGAGTGACAACCGGTAGAAACTACTAGGCATTCAAAATAAGAAAAAACAAAACAAAACAAAACCAACCACCCATTACAAAGAGAAAAATCAATAATTTAAAAGTGAGCCAGAGAGAACTAAGATGGCGGCAAAGGTAAAACACCTATCTTGCCGTCATAATCAGCAATTTTAATACTACAACTTAACGAAAGAACAAACACCTTCCAGAAACACCAGAAAGCTCACTGAGTGAAAATTCCACAAATAAAAGTGAAAATAAGACACTGTGACTCGGAGGAGCAGCAGCAGACAGCGTTGAAAGATTCGCGCGGAGAGAGGTTTGGAGCGCGCCGCGGAGTGGGCGGGCGGCTGAAAACCGGCCAGTTTTCTCGAGCGGGGAGACAAAGGCGTCCCACTGGACTGATTCTCCAGCTCTGGGCAAAGTCCAGAGAACCCACTATCATATGGGGTGAAAACTGGACAGTGGGAGGGCACGCCGAAGCTCGGGTGCTGCAGGGCTCTCCCGGCTTGTGGAGAAGGCAGCTTGCGCGAACAGCTCAGCTGCGTGTCTGCACAGAGAGCGCTCTGCGACTTGTCTCTCATTCGGAAAACTGTCAGACTGCTTTCTTTTACGACCCTGGGTGAGACATTGTGCATGCAAAGTCATTTGGGGAGAGTCTGAATTCCCCGGCAGCTAGTGGAGCTCGGTAGCGGCTCTCTCTCAGAGGTGCTGGCGGCCATTGCCCCCCGGCACAGAGTCCCCAGGGCCACGTAGGGCGGAACTAATGCTGTCTGCTTGGCCCAGAGACTCCGCCCACCCAACCTGAGCACAGCTGAGCTTCACAGACAATTGGCCTGGAGGTCAACCCCTCCAAATGCTAACAACGACTAACCTGAGCTTAACTTCAGCAAGACTGTGCAGCCAATATCCACCTCAGGTAACCGGAGAGGCTGAGCCACTGTCCCTAGTAGGAAGTCTACCACACAAAGCTAATTGACCAACTCAGGGAAGCAGCCACCATGCAGCGACATGGAAAGAAATCAGATGTGAAAGAAATGGAGGGAAAAAAAAGACTGGACATGAAATTCAAAACCATGGTTATAGGGGTTTTCAAGAGGCTCCAACAAAAGGTTGAGGCCTATAAGGAAATAAGCAATACCACAAAGGAAATGAATGAGTCCTACAAAGAAATAAACAAGACCCTCAAGGATATAAACAAGACCTGCAAGGAAATGATCAAGACCAATGTGGAAATGAATGAGTCCTACAAGGAAATGAAGGAGACCCTTAAGGATATAAAGGAGACTCTCAAGGATATGAAAAAGGACCAACCAGAAATTAAGCATACACTGACTGAAATGAAAAATATTATACAAAGACCTAAAAGTGCTCTGGAGCACCCCAAGAACCAAGTTAAAGATTTGAAATACAAAGAGGTAAAATTCACTCAGCTGAAAATGCAAGAAACCAAAAGAATCCAAAAAATTGAAGATAGTGTAAGGGGCCTCTGGGACAACCTCAAGCATACCAACATCCGAATTATAGGGTACCAGAAAAAGCGAGAGGCCAAGATAATGAAAACCTATTTGAAGAAATAGTGACTGAAAACTTCCCACACCTGGTGAAAGAAATTGACTTAGGAGTCCAAGAAGCGCACCGAACCCCAATATATAGGAACCCTAAGAGGACCACACCAAGGCACATCATAATTAAAATGCCAAGAGCAAAAGACAAAGAGAGAATATTAAAAGCAGCAAGAGAAAAGCAGATGGTTACTTATAAGGGAGCACCCATACGATTGTCAGTGGATTTCTCAACAGAAACGATGCAGGCCAGACGGGAGTGGCAAGAAATATTCAAAGTGATGAACAGCAAGAATCTACAACCAAGATTACTCTATCCAGCAAAGCTATCATGCAGAATTGAAGGTCAGATGAAGTGCTTCGCAGATAAGAAAAAGCTAAAGGAGTTCATCACCACCAAACCAACATTATATGAAATGCTGAAAGATACTCTTTAAGAAGAGGAAGAAGAAAAAAAGGTAAAGGTGAAAATTATGAACAACAAATACACATCTATCAACAAATGAACATAAAAATCAATTGAATTGATAGGCTGTTGAACAGGATAGACTGGTGAATATAACAGAGACATGGACATAGAGAGGGAATGGACTGACAATTCTTGGGGAGAAAAGGGTTGTGGGAAGTGCAGCAAGAGACTGGACAAAAATCTTGCAACAATGGGAGAGGACAGTGGGGAGGGGCAGGTCAGGGTGGAGGGTGGGATAGGTACAGGGTGGAGGGGAGCTATAGGGGGATAAAAAGGGGGAAACAATGTAATTAATAAACTGAACAATAAAGATTAAAAAAAAGAAATTAAAAAAATAAAAAAATAAAATAAAATAAATAAAAGTGAGCCAGAAATGACACAGGTGATAGAATTAGTAAACAAGGACATTAAAAATATGTATTATTACTCTATTCCATATGTTTAAGAAACTATAAGAAAGACTGAGTAGGTTAAATAGAGATGTGGAAAATACAAAATGAGTGGGAATACTTCAAGTGGCCTAATATATGTTTAATTTGGAAGGGGAGAGGAAAAATAATAGCTTAAAATTCCCCAGTTTGATGAAACGATAAATCTTCAGATACAAGAACCTCAATGAACCACAAGCATAAGAAGCACTAAAAATGACACCAAAGTACAGCATAATCAAATTGCTTAAAACCACTGATAACCAATAGTATATTAAAAAGCAATCTAAGTAAAGACAAATTATGACAAAGAAATATAAGGATGATAGTAGATTTCTCATTAGAAATAATGCATGTCAGAAGACAATGGAATACATCTTTAATGTACTAATGAAAAAAGAACTGTCAATCTAGAATTCTAATAAATTGAGCTTTATCAAAATTAGGAACTTATGCTGTTCAAAATATACAATTAGAGAATGAAAAGACAAGCCACAGAATATGAGAAAATATTTATAAATTTCATGTCTGATAAAAGATTTGTTTGCAGAATACATATTGAAGTCTCAATTTTTATTAGTAATAAATGACTCAATTTGAAAAAAAATGGCAAAAGATTTTAGCTGACATTTTACCAAAGAACATATATAAATTTTCATTATGCATATGAAAAGATATTCATCCTCACTAGTAATTAGGGAAACACAAATTAAAGCCACAATGTGATACCACTACATAACTATTAGAACGATGAAAAGAAAAAGTTTGATCAAGCCAAGTGTTGATGAGGATGTGAGCAACTGGAATTCTCCTGCTCTGCTGATGGGAATGTCAAATGGTACAACCACTTTAGAAAACTGTTTGGAAGTTTCTTAAAAAGTTCAGTATCGATCTACTATATAATCCAGGCATTCTAGTCCTAAATATTTATCCAACAGCAATAACAAATACTTATAAAAATATTTATAGCAGCTTTATTTGTAATAATCTAACACTGGAAACAACACAGAGGTTCAGCAGTAGCTAAGCTGTAAACACATTGTGGTATATAATATATATGTAAGAGAAAACCACAAACAAAGCAGAAATAGATTCAAAGATAGAGAACATTTTGACCATTGCAAGATGGGAAGAAGTTTAGGGGATGGGCAAAAAAGGTGAAGAGATTAAGTACAAATTGGTAGCTATAGAATAGTCATGGGGATGTAAAGTATAGCTTAGGGAATATAGTCAATAATATTTTAATAACTATTAGAGGCCTGGTGCACAAAATTCATGAAGGCGAAGGAGGGGTCCCTCAGCCCGGTCTGCAATGATGCCAGTGTCCCACACCCCAGCCACCCTCTGGCCAGAGACCTGCCCGCCTGCCCTCCCTTCCTTCATGGGCTGGGGCATGCAGGACACTGCGGCTCATTGCCAGGGAGATGCCGCCAGCATCCAGTGCCTTGGCCACTGTGGGTGCCACCATCTTGTGACAGAGTGATGGTTAATCAACCTCTCCCATCTCCACAGCAGCACTAAGGAGCAGAGAGCTGAGCGGTAAGGAGCAGCTAGCAGGTGGGTGGTAAGGAGTGAGGGGTCCCAGACTGAGAAAAGGATGTCTACCAAGAGGTCCCACATTTCGAGAGGGATCAGGTCAGGCTGAGGGATGCCTCACCCCAGTGTATGAATTTTGTGCACCGGGCCTCTAGTTGATATATATGCTACAACATGATGAGTCTTAAAATAGCTAAACTGGTCCTAACCAGTTTTGTTCAGTGGATAGAACATTGGCTTGCAGACTGAAGGGTCTCAGATTCGATTCCAGTCAAGGGCATGTACCTTGGTTGTGGGCACATCCCAGTGGAGAGTGTGCAGGAGGCAGCTGATTGATGTTTCTAACTTTATCCTTCTCCATTCCTTTCTATAAAAATCAATAAAATATATTTTTAAAAATAGCTAAACTGTTATTCTAGTTTACTTCTTTTTGTATCCCACTTTGGGTCAGGCATTGTGCTGGTAAATTCTATGATAAATATTTCCTGGAAATATGATGATAAATAGTCTTATTGGAAACAAGCAAAAATACATTATAACATAGCTAAAATATTGAAAAGCCTTTAAGGATTTGACTTAAGGCAGTCCTTAAATGCAATACTCAATATTGTGTTCTAGGAAGCTAACACCACAGTAGATGACTAAGCAATATTTGTTGATTAGAGGAGGTTTCAAATGATATCTGTTGAATTGTGTAAAACATTCTTAAATATAGTATATTTAATCATTGAACAAATATTGAATGAGCATTTTATGCGATAAACATGAAAGCTACAAAATATTATGTCCACTACCTTTAAGTCTATTTCAAAGACAGCATATTGAAGAAAAAAAAAAGTGATAGAATGAGAGTAAGTGCCAAGACAAAAGTCCCCACTAAGAGGAGATTAGAACAGGGAGGATTCTCTTGGGAAGATATCAAATCCTAGTTGGGACTCAGGGGATAAGACAGGCAGCTCATTGAAAAATTTGGATACAAGGGGAAGGCTGAGTAGCTGCAAGGTCAAGGCTCTAAGCATCAGGGGTAAAAAGATGGGACCTGCAGCAGCCATAAAGGCTCTGATCTACTCACTTCAATCTCTTTTAATCCTCCTCTCTCTTTCCTCCAGAGGCAGCAAAATTGCTTCTAGAGATTTTAGCTGAAGGTTTTGGTTCCAGTGCCACATATGGGGAGTGAGATTCAGTTATTACATCAAGGGATGTTTTTTCATCTTTATGATATCATAATTTTGAGTTTGCAGTACTTTTCCCAGAACAAAAGTAAAGTGAGGCTAGAATGAAAGTGCTAAGTAGAGATTCCAAAGGGGCATCAAGGAAGTCGAATTATTCGACCACAGCCAGTATCAGCAATGGCTTCAAGGATGAGTTTCATCTTGAAAAGAGAAGAAAATTCTCACATGAAAAAATGACTTTGGGCCAGAGGGCATATAAGCTTTTGGAAGATTTGCATGATCAAAGAGAAGGAGGTGTGACGAAATCTGACTTTCTGTTTTAAGATGAAGGCCCCATGTGGCAGAGGAAAGAGAATAGAGGCTTTTGTTCAGCCTTTTTAATTAATACAATACTCTGTTTAATGAAATAAAGGATTGCCCTGCATTTCATTCATAGATTTCAAGTTATAACATAATAAAGTGCAATCGTATCAGTCTGAATCCAGTTGCAAGAAGAAAGAAAGAAAAAGAACTGCTCCAGATATATTAAACAGAATGGGAATTAGGTGCTTTCATAGTGGTTGGGAAAACTGAAGAAAATCACAGATGACTAGCCTGCCAGTTCCTAGTGGGAAATGGGAACACCACAGCTTAAGTGCTTTTCATTTTATGATGCAAAAGGAATTCTGGAATTTTTGATACCTCTGTTTGCCTAAGATTAACTTATAGTAGGCAACCTAGGAATGTTGAAAAATTAGCATATGCAAAGGTCAATCTCTATATATAAAAGCCTAAGTGACCTTTAGGACTGATTGACCAGTCGCTATGATGCACACTGACCACCAGGGGGCAGACTCTCAATGCCAGATCTGCCCTCTGGTGGTCAGTGCACTCCCACAGCCAACCTCCCATAGTCCTTTCCCCAATCCAGCCAACCTCCCGTGTCCCCTTTCCCTATCTGGCTGGCCCTGATTGCCCCAATAGGAACCTCCCATGGCCCCTCTCCCCATTAACCAGTGAACCTCCTGCAGCCTTGATCAGGATTGGGTGAGTTGCCCTGATCGACCAGATCATTGGCCAGGCCAAGGGACCTCACCTGTGTACGAATTCATGCACCTGGTCTCTAGTATTCCATAAAAGTGCAGATGTGCTGTAAATAGAAATTTAATTCTTGACTCTACCAAGAGCCTTGCACAATACCTGAAATATTAGTAGGCAATGCACTAATGTCTATTGAATGAATTTCATAAGAAAGTAAATAAATCAGATATTTCCAGTTACAGTAATTTCAAATAAATTGCATCATTTTTGCCACTCTTTATAAAGGATGGTGTGTATTTAACCTTGCAATTCTGTCACATGTGATCAGTGATATGATATTGTTTGTATACAGCACTTCATGATAAAAGTATAAGTTCTTGTTTTTAAAATTCAAAAGTGCTGTCAAAGAAAATGACTTTGAAGTCATTGACTGCTAATGTCTGCAGATTTAAGAAATGTGCCAGAACACACACATTTGATCTTATTCAGGTTGGGTGGCTGCCTTGACGCATAGCCAGAAATGGAGGAAAACACTTGGCTAATAACATCCTAACTCCCCTTAATGTTTTTGTTTACTCCAGCCTTGCATGACCAGCAGCAGGGTAATTGTGTTAAGTTTGGGTAAAATAGTTCTCATCACACAGACCCCCAGCAGGGCGCAGGAAGTTAGTTTAACTAAACCGTATCTATTTTGGAGCAGAAATACATGCACTAAAATAAAAAGAGAGAAAACCTTTTTCACAGCGAGGACATTAAAAAGCCAAACAGACTTTGGCTGGTGGATTATTTAATATAAGGTGGATGTCACAACTTAAAATTCTTTATTATTTAGACATGTTGAGAGTCCTCTATACCATTAGATGAAGAATGTTTCTTTAGAAGAAGATACATACATGTATCTGTCTATCTCTCTGGTTTGGAGATAACTGGATATTTTGGAGATATAGATAGAGACTATCCAAAATATCTAAAAATCAACTATCAGCTTTTGACATTTATTTTTAAAGTGATCATTTTGTGATCATTAGGAAAAACATTTCCAAATCCATTGGGAGGAGAGCAATTTCTAAGTAGCCTAGAACAGTACAGTGCAGAGGTGCAGTCACTCAGCGCGCAGTCAGAACAGAACTGTACTCTGGCTTCTTCCCGGCTCCCGGAGTGACTTCCACTCCTCGTCTAAAAATAGGGCAAAGTGGAGATGGCTTCACATGCTTCCACCTCCCACATATGTCCCAATCTTTTCCATTATTGAATTTTTAAAAAAAATCTACTTGCGAATGAGTCATTAATTCTATAAAGGCTTTCTTCTGTTTCTCTGCACAGGTAACGTTTTGTTTCACAAGTATCAGAGTCACAGAGTATTTCAGTCTTGGCTTTTCTTATAATAAACCACATTGCTCATAAACATCAGCAACACTTTTGGTTGTTTGTTCCAGTGTGTCTTCCTTTTTTGAATCGAAGCACTGTGATCTTGGCTTCAATTTTCAACCCAACAAGCTGAGCCAGTTAGAGATTCCTAAAGGTACAGATTTTGATAACCTGTTCTGATTTGTGTACTTCTATTTAGCTTTTCATAGGATCCTGAACAGAATTTCTCTATGAGTCTTATTTTTTTTTAATAAATTGGCATCAGGCATGATGACTGTGAACTGAATTTCTAATAAAGGGATTTTTAAACATTCTGTGTCCTGCTCTCTTCGCTATAACCAGAAATTCACAAGCACCTGACCTGTCTGCCAGCTTTTCCAGGCAACTTTGGGGCTTCCATGTCACTCACATCTGTCATAAAGGAAAGGGGCTATTATGCGTGCACTGTTTTCATTAGGAATACAGTGGGAACATCTTCATTAGAAACGGAGGGTGCGCTTGATGTGCTCTGTTGTGATAATGAGGGGAAGGGTGTGAAGGAGAAGATAAGAGGAGCAAGTATTTAACTGGAAGCATTCCACCTGGCTTCTGCCTCATTTTATTTAATTGGATGAAGAACATTTTCTGCCTCTGAAAACAGCCAAATGTCCCAGATTGGGAGTCTTTCGAGAAGCCAGGATTTGAAGACATTGATAGCAATGCTTCATGGCCTTCTTCCCCTTCCTATGGGTGCCTTGGTGTTTTCAACTTTTAAGAGGGCAAATGGACTATGCATGGGACCTTTGGAAATACATGGAAGCTATAGTTTAGCAGGGAAAGCTGCCATGGTCTTTTCCTAGCCAGTCTTGGACGAAATCGTGAACTAGAAAAAGTCTATTTTCAAGCCTTTTTTATTACCTTTCTGTATTTTCTCCACTTTCAGCTTCATATTCTGTCCCCTTTATAAAAACTTGACTCTTCTGTGTCCTGTCCCTTCAGATCTGTGCTAAATAATGTTACAAATGGGTAGATGATCAGAATTAGCAAATAAAAATAACCGGATTTCCGGTAAATTTTAACATCAGACACACACAAAAATAAAAATGTAATTTAAGTATGCTTAATGCAATATTTGTTGTATATCTGTGATTCAAATTTAACTGAAGGATGCCCTGTATTTATATATACTTGTGGCTTGCAAATTTATTTTTCAGGCATGCCTCAGTTTAGCAGAGGTGCAATTGGGGAGTGGGGTGTGGAGGTGCTGCCACAGGGGTCAGAGGGGGTGGAGAGCATGGCACACTGGCTCTTCCTCTGCTGGGTGAGCCCTACACTCACCTGACTGGAGTATTGGGTTGGTAGGTCTGTTTCATTTGATGTAAGTATTTTGATTCTGAGAAGAGGAATCTAGAAACTACTAGTTGTCCTAGCTGACTTCTATTTGCCTCTCTGGAATCACTTCCCGTCTTTTCCCACTCTGCTTTAGGCCCCTGCAGACTAATGGACATCAGTGAGCAGTTTTGTCCAGCGGCTTCCGGAGAACTGTTAGGAGACTGAATATGGGGAGAGTGAGATTCAAGTCTCTAGTTGCCTGGCTCTTTACCTACAAAACAATTCGGTAATTATAATTTTTTTTGCTCAAAAGGAATTCTATTGCATGTAAAGAAGAACCCAACTAACAGTGGGTTAACCCAATTGTGCCTTATGCAAATAAAAATATTTTTTCTCACATTCCAAAACTCTGGAGGCAGGCAGCTACTGATAGTATTTTAGAGGCTCAATGATGTCAAGCCGGAACCTCTCAGATCTGTTTGATATTTCCTTCATGGTTACAACATAGCTGTCAAAGTTCCAGATATTGAGTACATGTTGAAGGCAGAAAGAAGTGAGGGAAAAAAAAGCTTCAATGTTTGACACTTTATTAGGAAAGTGAAAATTGTCCTCAAAGACTCCTCATAGATTTCACTTTATATTTCATTGGCTAGATCTTCATTATATATTCCTCCTGGTTGCAAGGGATCCTGGGAATACCAGTATTTAGCTTTTGGAGCCTCTAAAAAGAGTGCAAGAGAGAAGGGAGTTGAGAATGGTGTTGGCTTAAACAACTAACAGTTTTTAGGGGGACTTTGCTTTTGACAAAAAAAAAAAGTCTAAGAAGTTAATGCCATAATCCTAAAGAATAGCTTTTTAATGGAATAATCTACAGACACTGTAGCTTGTGAAGAAGTGATTAAAGGAAGAGTATTTCATCATAGTTCCTGATTTGTACTATGTCAATTATTATATATGTATTCTTTAACTTTGGTTAGAATTTTAAAGGCAGCATAATCTCAATGGGTTAAGGGTTCACTCAAAATTATATTGCAAATCCTCCCATACTCCCTTTACAATTCCATTTTTCTCTGTTGTATGTACTATCTGAATACACAGGCAAAATGAACTCAAAACAGTTTAAAAATCATGGGTCTAGAAACTAAGTGATTGGTTTCTTTCTTCCTTTCTTTCCACCAAAAAGCTGTGTGTTGAGATAGTTTTGTCTTTGTGGACCTGTCTTCCTTATCTGTAAAAGGAAGGCTATGATGGCCTAGAAGATCATTTTATTCAACAAATACTTATTGCCCATCTACTGTGAAACAAACCCTGGTCAGGCTCCAGGGATTGATAGGCTGATGATGAGACAGGCAGCGTTCTTGTCCTCGTGGTGCTTACATTCCAATGGGCAGAGACTGGCAAGAAAATAAATAAATGATAAAAGATGTCAACTAGTGATTGGTGCTATGCACAGAAGCCAAATACAGTGATGTGAGAGTAAGTGCCCAGGTGCCTGTTTCAGAGAGTGTGGTCCACAGAGGCCTTTCTGGGGAGCACCGTTTAACCTGAGATCTGAATGTCTATGTGTCCATGTTTGCAGAGCTTTGCGCTGTGTCTCCTCTTAAGCCTATGAATATTAGCCTGATCCCCCATGATCTGGGTGCCAATGGGATGGAGTACGTGTGTGTGGAAGGAGAGTTAGCTTTGATGCTTCAGTTCATGTTCCATTGGCAGAAAAGACATCACCATTTTAAACTCCTGCTTGAATATTTTTGAGGGTTTGCTTTCCATATTTCTGTTTTTGTTATCTTCTAAAAATGTATATTTGCTACAGTAATGAAATAAAATACAGCAGAACTTAGTTGGGTGCTTTTCTCTAAAACGCAACTTGGGAGATGTTTTTTTTTTTTTTCGATTTTCTTGGCAGTATTATTTCATAAAATATCTTAAATGTTTGTTTGATAAACTAAAAGGTACATTGTTTTTCTACCTGTTTTCTTCTGTCTCATCATCCATCTACTAAGCACTGACTGAATGCTACGTCCTGAAGGCAGGGCACTGAAGATCTTTGGAGGCATTTGGAAAAATAACAAATAATCTGAGGGCAGAGCCTGAGCAGAGAGGCATGTGCAAGGGCTGAACAAAAGACCCATTCCTTCTGCCTGGGAAATATCACAGAGAAGATGAAACAGGGACTCCAGTAAGCCTTCCATTCTCTTTTCCCATCACTGGGAAGGAGCTAGATTTCTCCAAATGCTGTTGACAGCAGAGTTTGGGATTACTATCCTGGAACTGTAGGTCAGAGTGCTGAGGCTACATCTAAATCTGCTGCTGTCCAGTTGTGTGACCACCAAGGTCAGGCCACTTCAGTTTTTGGTGTGTGTTTGTAAACTGGCATCAATACCTATTATCTTCTACTTCCTTTTTTCATTTCTTCCTCTGACTGCATTTCAATTGTTTTTGTATAATACAAGGTTTTAACACTAGAGATAGAAAAATGAATGAAACCAAGTTTACCAGGCCAACAGGGTGAGATAGGTCTAAAATAGATAAATTATAATAGAGCCTCTAAATGCCCTTAGAGGACTGCCTGTCTCACAGGGTTTCTGGAAGACAGCAAGGAAATCCTTGTGAAAGTGTTTTTGAAAAGGCAGGAAACTAGGGGTGAGGGAGTGGTGGTGATAACAGAGGAACTGGATTCAGGAACTGAAGACCAGCATGCTGGAACTCCTGTCCAGTGATGGTGTGTAGGTACTCTCTGAAGAACTTGATCATTGGGAAATGATATCGCTATTCACAGGAGGCTCATGAAATTTTCAAATTTGAGGTTAAGTTTAAGTTGACTTAGGGAAATATTAGCTTTAGTGTTTTTGAAGATGTATTATATTGATTAGATTTAAATCCTAAAACACAACCAGAAGGAACATTAGCAGTAAATATATTTTCACATTGTCCCTTGGAAAACTGTGCTGTTCCTTTAATTTACCGAGTTGTGTAATGCAGCCATTACGTTTTTCTGTGTTCATTTTCTCCATGACTCTAGTGTGAGCACATCTTTAAGCAAATATTGTGATTAGCAGCATGAAGTTTCTTTAAGAGTTGTTGCCATCACAATTAAAGATAATACAGTCTTGTGTCGGTGATATCTCTTCTACCCAGATGTGGGCCAGAATCTGAGGCCCTAGAAATGAGTAGGTCAGAGGTTCTTAGGCAAAGTTGGCTTCCTGTTTCCATCAACATGGGGAAGGAGAGCTTGAAAGTAGTCTGCTCATGGTTCATTCCACCTGCGGGTTCCCTTTGAGGATTTCCTAACTCTGTTCAGTCCCTGACGTACCAGAGAACTTGCTGGAACACATCAGTGACTGAGGGGAAGGGATTCCCCCTCTGCCTTTCACAGGCCTCATTTATTTTCAGTCAGTCATCATCCTGTCCATCATTAGTCTTTTTAGATTCTCTCGGTCTCATTAGGGCATCTGAGCAAATGTCTGGACAGGGAAGGAGTTGGGAAGCTTTGTAGAGTCTGGCTCTTCTTTTAACCCAGGCAAATCTTTGAACTCTCCAAGCTTCATTGTCTCTAGTCATCAGCAGAAATAGTATTATATGTCTTGCATACACACAGGCATGTTGTAAAGATCCAAATAAGATAATTTGTGGGATGAGGTGTTTGTAAAGTTATAAAACACCACACCAACCCTCATATATAAATAGAATGTTTAGTCTCACTAGTTCACAATTATATCCCATGATAAATATCTGCTCGCCATCCCTACCCTGCCCTGTTTGAATATAAAATTGTGATAAGCATGGAAAACATGTGTGCCAAGGGTGTTCTCATAAAGCAACATGATGTCCAAAGTTCTTGGTAAAAAGCTGAGCTCTTTAAATGCTTCATGTCCCCTTAAGGATAGATAATGGGGGAAATACTTGGTCTGCTATCCTATGGTTATTCTACTTGATTGCTCTGTGTCAACTTCAGATATTCTACTCTGGTCTGGCCAAAGAAGGCAAAGTTCAGATCAGAGAGTAGAAAAATCTCCTGTCTCCTGAACTTCTGCCACTCTTTCCTGGGGCTCCCATCACCCCAGTGTTGAAGGGCCCAGGTAAACATGCTTGGAACACCCAGGCACAATACAACAAGAGGGATGGCTGGTACCTCCCATTCTATCCCATGTGCTATACTAGTATTTTACTGCAGGAACTATCCTACTAATGTTCTTATAATCCTGGTAGGTCCCCAAAGCCTTTGTGGTAAAGTCCACATTCTTGAACTTGATGCATGCAGCTCCTCAGCCACTGACATCACCCCCTTTATTTTCTCAGGCCTGCTAGTACTCTCCCATAGTAACCTGGGCCTCAACCAGCAGAGCCACCTGCTAAAGTTAAAACAACCTCTTGAGAACTCATGCTTTTACTTTGAAATGCCCTTCCCATAATTAAACTGCAGTTATTCTACAAATCTCAGGACAAGCCACAAGTACTTTAAGAAGTCTTCCCTGACCCACTTAAGCTGACTTAAGTGTTTTTTTTTCCAGTGTGCTTCCATAACAATCTGGTCATAATTTTTTTATTTTATATGTAATAATCCATGCTGCAAGTTTGTAGAGTCTGATTAGGCTACTAGACTAATTTTCTTAAAGGCAAGGTCTGATTTGTATTTGTATCCCCCACTCCTGGATTGATACCTTCCATTTGTTGAATTAGTGATGAATAATGTGAATTAATGTGAAATTTTTGAGTGGAGTGCTCATGTCATGGTCATTCTTCCAGTTCTCCCCCATTTTCCTTTCCTTGTCCCTTCCACAGCAAAGTGTGCCTAGACTGCCTTGCATAAACATTTGTTGTCTTTTGATGCTGTGGGCTACCCCAAAGAGGTACACTTACTCCTCAAGTGGCTGATGGTGTCCCACCTGAGGCTTTGGGAAATGTCTTCAGCCATGACATTGAATCATTGGCCTTAAGCAATTACTACTCCATCCATTAGATGAGGGCGGAGACCATTCCCTCCTCCTTCCTTAAAGATGTTATGAAGATTAATGAGGTAATGTCTGCAAAGCAGCCTGGAAGAAAACTAATATTCTAAATACTGAGCATTGTGATAACATTGTTTTCATCTCAGTTACCCGTCAGGCTGTGCTCATCCAAGCAAGGGGCAAAAAAGTAGGAGAGTTGCTGGAACAGTTGGATTTGACAGAGGCGTCTGACACCCTATTCTGAGCTGATTACCGATCTGTGCTGTGGGTGTTCTCTACTTCTATTTCTTCTGCCTACAAAAGGTTGCAATAACATAGCACTTACCCACAATCAAAAGTGTGTGTGGAAAAGTAATGAATTTGTTTTTGTGAAGTGGATGGGTCCTTGGATAAAAAGCTTTTTAAAGCTGCGAGATATTATTTCAATCCCAGGTTTCTATTTTTCTTTCTTTCTTTTGAAAAGATGTTCAGTGAACTTATCATTTTCTCAGGATTTTTTAAATTTACCCTTAATTCAGTCTTTTTTGTACAGCTGTAAACTTCTATTGAACTGCTTTGTTTCCCTCCAGAGAGGTTACTGTTTGAAATTTCTCTCTGTCATATCCCCCGCCATGTTTGCTTATAGCCCAATAACCCAAAAGTTTTTGGATAATAGTCAGTCTCCTTTCTTTTTTGCAAGGCATTTTTATATAGTTCTTTTGAAATGTGTTTATTTATTAATTCATAAATAATTTCCATCACACATTGCACCTGTGTGACTTATATTAATTAAAATAATAATGCAATGAGAAATGAATAGGCTGTTTTGATTTCTGTGTTAATCCAAGTAAACATAGTGTATTGTGCTTGAGAATTGTTCAGTGCAACTTAGAAGAGTACACTGGAATGAGAATAGACTACATTTTCCTGTGCCTAGGAAGACTAGAATTTTACTGGATGTCATTCAGACTTTACATTGCTAAATTTAAAATAAATAACCTTAAATCAGTTATAACTAGTATATATAAATGGTACATAATTTTTGTGCTTGAGTGTTTTTCCTTGTAAGTGAAGCATTTATAAGTCAATATCTGTTTATATGACAACAAATGTAAATCCAGAATTTTGAGTACTGTAAAAAATCAAATAACTGAGTTCTTATTGTGTTCCTGGTGCTATGGATTAACTTACACACTACAAATCCACCAGGTAATTATTGCAGCTAGGTTCTGGTGTCTCAATGGAAAGACAAGAACAATAGGCCAGTTACCTGGATCATATGACCATGGTCAGACTTTGAAGTTGTCAAGGCAACAGATGACTGGATTAAGAAGAATACACCAAGAAGATGGGTAAGTTGTTTGCTGACCTAAATTTTTAAGACCAGAGGAGGCCAAGAGGAACTTAGTGAGTATGCAAAATTCTTATTTTGGCAATATAAAAATATAACTTACATCTTTATCTGAAGATATGTTGATCAGTTTATGAGAGCTAGCAAAAATATTTTAAATCTTTTTATAAATCTAAAACATGCATATAGAAAGGTACTCAAATAATGTGTCACATGATGGATTATCTCACCTTGAACATGCTCATGTAACCAGCTCCCATATCAAGAAATAAAACATTACTGTAGCTCAGAAGGCCACCACCTGCCACCTTATAAGAACTACTCCCCAAAGGCAACCAGTACCCTGATTCCTAATACCAAATATTAGTTTTGTCCTTTTAAAAAACTTGATATGGATAGTACCATTCAAAAGGTACTCTTATGTCTGTCTTCTTCACTCCAATATCTTGTTTGTAAGCTTTATTCATTTCTCTGTGAGTTCATCCATTCTCATTGCTGTATAAAGTTGTTCCATTTTTGGCTCTCATGAATAGTGGTGCTAAACACATTCTTGTATGCATCTTTTGGTGCACACATATGTACTCGTTTCCAAATGACTTTCCACCAGCTGTTATATGGATTTGTAAGACAAAGGAGAGGTCTGTTCTGGAAATACAACTTTAGGATTTGTCATTGGGACATGAGGTTAGGTAGGCAGATAGTGCAAAGGATTTAGATCAGAACCATGGCAAAATTTGAAAGTTAAGTCTGAGATAAAAACTTCTAGTAGATATGGTTCCTTATTGCATTTGATGTACCAGAAGGACAGTGACTTTGGTTTTTTAAAATATTTTATTGATTTTTTACAGAGAGGAATGAAGAGAGATAGAGTGTCAGAAACAACGATGAGAGAGAAAGCATTGATCAGCTGCCTCCTGCACACCTCCTACTGGAGATGTGCCCGCAACCCAGGTACATGCCCTTAACCGGAATCGAATCTGGGACCCTTCAGTCTGAAGGCTGATGTTCTATCCACTGAGCCAAACCTGTTTCAACAGGACAATGACTTTAAATAGCCTTCTGAAGTCCCCCCTTCCTTTCTGTTCTCCCATTGACTTGCCTTTGATTTCTCCTGCTTGGTACTGCCTTGTTTCACCTTTCTCCATCTCTAACCTTTGCTTCCACAGAACTGTGTCTTTTCACCGACATGTCTTCAACCTCTGTTCCTCAGTGTCTTCCAAGGAAGGAAAAATTCATCTATCTATCTATCTATCTATCTATCTATCTATCTATCTATTATCTATCTATCTATCTATCTATCTAGTTATCATCTATCTATCATCTAACTTTTACCATTGTAACCTATGCTGGTTATAAAAATTAAAACATTACAAAAATATATAATGTAAAAATTGAGGTTCCATGTAACTTCCTCTACAGTCCCAAAATCACAGATATGCATTATTTCCACACTGTTTTCTATGTGAATTCTGTTGCTGTTATTGTTTCAACAGAAATGGTTATCATACTACGTTGTACTATTCTGTAACTTCTTTTATTGACATACAGTATATGGGATATCTTCCCTGTGTATTTCTTTAATGGTTACTTAACAATCTTGCTTTGATGTGGTCTACATCAGCTAATTTTAAATGGGAATTCTAATGGTTGAAATTTTGGAACAAGTAGCATGGAAAGATAAGGCCATGAAATAGAAATTCGGAGGACTGTCCATCCATTTCCCCAATGCCAAGCTGTATGTAACAGCTTGTCTTCTTATGTGGAAAACTGTCTTTTCTCATACCAAGCGTTATTTATTACACATTAAATTCACATAAAAATTTTAATCTTCACTAAAAATGACTATCTTCTATGTTATCTTATAAATTTCTTTCCTTGAATTATTTAAGTGGGCTTATTTTCTTTCTTTTACTCTGGCCTGGTTTTAATTTCTACCTACTGTGGAATGTTTCTATGTCTATTTTGGTATCAGATCTATTACAGAAACAAACCCGTGGTTACTAGTAATGCTTAGCTTCTGGGGTCAGAAAATCTAGGGTTAAATAACAACTCCAAACATCCTGGCTCTGAGATCTTGGGCAAGTGACTTAATATCTCTGTGTCTCCAGTTTCCAGAACTGGAAAATAGGCATAACAATAACAGTATTTACCCTATAAGATGGCTGTTATGGAAACAGCAAAAAAATGAAGTCTGTTATTATTGTCTATTGCTAACTTTTCCTGGCAATCTTTATAATTTTCAAGTCCTCTTGCTGGATGGGAATAATAGTCTGTTAGCTATCCACAATAATAGCACATGAAATGAGACACCACAGAGCTAATGAGTACAGGCTCTAAAATCAGATTACTTATATTTTTCTTGAGGCTGCCCTTTTAGCTTAACTTATTTGTTCTCTCTATAATCCCATTTTCTTGTCTATAAATAGAAACAATAGTTACAATATCAGAAGATGATGAAAAGAATTAAAAGATATAATCCATGTAAATCATTTAAGTCTGTATTATTCAATATGGAAGCCACTAACCATATGCTACTATTGAGCACTTGAAACGTGGCTAGTTCACATTGTGGTGTGTTGTAAATGTAAATTACACACCAGATTTAGATTTGGTATGAAAAATGTATGTTACAAGCCTCATTAATAGTTTTTTAAATCAACACTGAAAATATAATATTTTTTGTAGACTGTGTTAAATAAAATACAATATTAAAATTAATTTCACTTGCTGCTTTGGAGTAAATGTTGTGTCACTCACCCCTACCTCCCACCCCTTCCAAAATTCATATGCTAAAGCCCTACCTGCCAAAGTGATGGTATCTGGGGAACGGGGCCTTTGGGAGGTAATTAGGTTTAAATGAGACCATGAGGGTGGAGCCCCCATTATGGGATTAGTGCCCTTCTAAGAAGGGGAAGAAACAAGAGCCCTATTTCTCTCCCTCCTGTGAGGATGCAGCTAGAACACTGGCATATACAAACCAGGAAGAGGGTTCTCAATAGACACCCTGATTTTGGGCGTTCAAAGTCCAGATTATCAGAAAAAAAAGTCTGTTGGTTAAGCCACCCACTCTATAATATTTTTGTTATAGCAGCTTGAACTACAATATAATTTCTTCTTTTTAAAATGTGACTACTACTAAATTTTACTTTCTCTTTTTTAAAAATATATTTTTATTGATTTCAGAGAGGAAGTGAGAGGGAGAGAAAGATAGAAACATCAGTGATAAGAGATTGATTGGTTGCCTCCTGCATACCCCCTACTGGGGATCGAGCCCACAACCCAAGCATGTGCCCTTGACTAGAATCAGACCGGGAACCCTTCAGTCTGCAGGCCAATGCTCTATCCACTGAACTAAACCAGATAGGGCAAATTTTACTTTCTTTATGTGGCTCACATTTGTGACTTGCATTATATTTCCTTTGGACAATACCAATTTGGCATATAGTAAACAACATCAAAAATGTTTAGCTATTATTTTAGGACACTTCTCACTTTCATGTAAACAAATCTTTTTTATGGTCCAGTTGTCACTCTGACCGCATTCAAAAAACCATGTTATCATCAACTACAGTGGAGAGGAGGGTTTTATTTGGTTTTGGGGGGAAGAGTGGTCCTGAATTTTGCTCAATGATAGGAATGCTTTTAGTGTGATCCAATGAAGGTTTTCCTCCAACAGTGGACTGAGTAATGATTGCAGACTAATTACAGCATGCATATTGCACTTTGCTTTGCACTAACAGCTTTCTACCAGCTGTTTCCTTTAGCAGTTGTTCATTTCAAGTAGGTACCAATGTTGCTGAAAGTGTGAGATGCCAGAAAGCAATTTCAATTCTTCGCTTCAAATTGAAATCTGTATTTTTTTTTCTTTTCCTTTTTCTTTTTTTCCTTTTCTCTTTCCTTAAGGCCCCTCCAAAATCTACATAGCTCTAAGGCTAATTTTATAGCACCCTTCCTGGTATCTTTTCCAGAAAAAAAAATCTTTTGAAGACTATACACAGAATGATACAAAATCTGAAGTTTAATTAAGCTTTAGCAAAAATATCCTTTAACCATTACATTTGTTTCTTGCTTTATTCCCTCATAGCCTGCAACTCTTCTGAAGTACACTTTCAAGTAGAGATTCAATAGAACCATTTAGAGTACTCGTTACTGTGGATTAAATAACTATTCCCATCTGGCTCATGAAATACATAATCTGTATTTCTTTCTGGATAATAAATATAGTAAGTAACTACTTACCATCCCTTACCATTCCTTTTATCTGTCCTGGTGGGTTTTTCTTTATTGTCTATCAGTGAAAATTTTTCATTAATGCTTTCCTTGCATTGTAACATGTCCCTTTGAATTGTTTTGATAGAAAAAGACATTGTATTGGTCCCTCTCATCCCAGCAGGGCTTCAGATGTGTAATGATGAGTATTAAAAATGGCTGGGCATTTATTGAGCCATACTATGTGGTAGGGATAAAAGCACAAGGACAATAAGAAATGACCTGTAAACATCATCTTATGCAAAACTTAAAAAAAAACAAAAAACATTTGAGGGGCATCATTATCCCCTTGGAGTCTAGAAACCAGATTCAAAATCTCGCAGCCTGTAAATGGCTAAACTGAGACTCATCTAGATTTGACATAACACCCCATTATTCCTACTTCTAAGTCAGGGGCTTCAGTGTGAGCACCTCGGAGGCTATGCTGGATGATATATTGGGGTGTGGGAATAGGGAGTTAGAACTTTAACTTATCTGTACATTTTATTATCTTCTGGAAATTCTATTTGTATATGTTGTACAATGCATGAAATAAAAAGCACATCAGCACATGTAGAAAATCCTGCAAAGGTTTATAGGTGTTGGGAATGCATGGTTAATGCATGGTCAATTGTACTTTTTTTTTCCTGATGGGTTTTTACCACCAAAAAAAAAAGTCCAAATTTTACCACAGCCTTGGAGGAACTAATGGGAATCACACCATCCACACAAAAATTTTCTAACACATGAGATGTATAATACAACATTTAGAACTTTTTTAACTGACAAAAGAACACCTTTCATTAAAGCGTCATTTACCATTATCTTTACTATCACTCAAGGGAAGCTCTACATTCAGCAGTTACCTTCCCTTGGGGTTAAGATTATTATTATTTTTTACCTGAATTTCTAAGTAAACCGATGCCTTAGGCACTTAACCATTTCTGCCTGTTCCTAACTCCTATATTCAGCTCACCTGGCATATTTACTTGCTTTACCACTGACGTCTACTTTCCGGAATGCTGAGACAATTACCCATGATGCAGTGCTACCATGACCAGGCTGGCTCTAACCAAGGCAAAGAAAGCCTGTTGCCTGTTACTGTCTCAGCTCTAATGCAGCCACACAAAGCTGCTTCTATGAAGGAGGTTACTGAGTAGAAAAGTAACTAGAAGGAATTATAATGTAGAAAAAACTGGATTTTAAATATGACTATCTTCTGAAAGCAAGAGAAAAGGAAAAGCTTTGTCTTCTTTTTTTAAGAATCTCACCGATTTGCTTTATCCACCTCTCCACCCTTCTTCTCCTTCTTCTTTTCCAGAGACAAAGAAATAGAGATAGAAATAGAAATAGTGCGATAGAGTTCTCTTGAGAAGAAAGAAGGGACAGGCAAAGGGGGAGCTCAGTAGACTGTCAAAAGTGAGTACCACGCTGGTCAGAAAAGCAAAGAAATTCTGTTCTTAAATTCTATTACGTTTTTGTTTTACCTTCACAAAACGCTTCTCTCTGGGAGCTTTTCCTACCAGCAAAGAAAAATCAGATGGAAAAACACCAGCAGCTCTAGCCAGTCTCTGAAATTCTTTGCCCTCTTTAAGGGGCTCAAGAGCATTTGCTGACTTATCACAGAGAAAATTCAAGCAAGTCTCACTCCTTACATGCTATTTACTGTTCTCTACATCACTAAACCATATTTATTTCTTGGTTTGTCGCACAGTGATTGTAGGGTAAGTGCCAGGCAGCAAATAACTTCCCTGCCCCTGAAATTGGTAGTGATTTTGCTCTCAGTGGAGCATATTATATGACCATCAATGCTGGTAATGGCTGTGGGCTTTTTCTCCACTGCTGATTGCCATGATGCGTAGGATTGCTGATGGGTAGCTGTTTCCAACTCACAGACAGTCAACAACTTTACACGGTGGCATAAGATACTTAACTGTAGTATTTTCTCTACATAATACATGCTACTAGCCAAAGTCCAAATAACCTTTGCCTGGTAAAATGTTTGTGTTGTTCTTGAACTTTTCCATGAGATAGCATGCCTTCCCATTATGGCATCATTTCTACATGCCCAGAAATAAAACCCTTGCAAAATCCTCACACTCAAATGAAGCTGTGTCACATGACATTAATGAATGTGACACATTAATGAAATGTGGTTTGAATCAATATGCAAGAGACTGTTAACTCCATTTCATCTTTTACCCTTGATAGAAACAGTATTAGCCATTCCATTATTATCAATATCCTAGACTAAACATATCTCAGCCAATTTCAGGACAAACCATAGCTTCCCTGTATTCAGCTACCCAGACCATAAAAGTATCCTTAAGTCTACCCCTGTGGAAGAGAAAATATGATTGTAAAATCTTATAAGTTTCCTCAACTACAGAATGAGAATATGCTAAGAGATGGCAATAGTGGTACCAGCCTAGTGTTCCTCATTCCAAGAGCAGGTATTGTGATCATTTCCAACTAAGACATGGACTAAGAAAACTTGTAAACAACTTGTTCTCAAATATGGTTATATTGGAATCTCTAGAGCAGCTGTTTCAACCTGTGTGCTGTAAGAATTTTTAAAACATACAGGACCAGACTGTTTAATCAGGGGCTCTGACCTCTTGTCCCTTTGGTTGTCAAATTTTAAAATGACAACAGCCAACACAATAGCTGTCCAGTGTGAATGCCCTGTCTTGAGCCATAAGTCATATAATAGAGTTGCATCTTATGGTCATGTCGAATAGCAATGGTGTGTCTGATTGGTTAATTCTTTTTTTTTATTTGTTAATTCTTGATAACAGAAATCCTTATATAGAAGTATAGATACCTGATTTTTTTTAAAGTCATGTGGGAGAAAAAAGGGTATATAATTTCTATTATTTTTCTGTAAATCAATGAAAATTATACCTATTTTTTTTTCTGTCAGATGGGCAATAAATATACTTTTTTGTGTGTTGCAGAATTTTAGTAATTAGTTTATTTGAGCTAGGAGATGAAAATGGTTGGAAATTGCTGACCTAGAGAGCTGTGAAAGGTTCATATCTCTTTCTCCTCCTTCTGACCACTTGCTAACAAGAGCAGTTTTAGGTACATCTTGGTGGTCCCATTTCTCTTGCTAATGAATGATATAACTGTTGTCATGTTATGAGTTTCTGGTTAGAGAAATGTGAGAAGTGTTCAGGGAAGAATTACTTGATGATTTAAATAAGACAAGCAGAAAATACAGTGTCTTTTCCCCAGGATGCAGTCATGGTTACACAGTCGTCTTGGTGCTCTGAGAGGGGCTGTTCTGAGGACAGATGCAGAATGGTAAGATAATGTTGTAGAACCAGGGAATTCATTATGCCTGAAGAATGTGTTATATGAGATCATAAATGCATTGAATCAGGGTTTCCAAGTTCCTTTCAGCCAAAGGCACTGTAACTGATACATTTGGTTTCTGAAGTATGTTTGTGAGAGTTAAGCCCTCCCTAACATTTGCCAGGATGGAAAGATATGGCAGAAATACCAATATACCATATCACCACTGGGCATATAATTTCTTATAGAAACTGGTCTTTATTTAAAAATAACTTTCCACATCTTACTTTTATATTTCTTTCCATTTGACTTAATGTTAGCAATTATCTTGACAGATTTAAGGTAAAGTATTTCATTCATGTAATAAAGTTGGATTGACAGTTTTAATGTGTGGAAGAAGTTAAGATGTTTCATTAGCATTAATAAGCTTTTAAGCTTTACATAGTACAATTCAAACACCCATTTAAAAATTGGATTTAAAACTGTGAAAGCCTCCTCAAATATTACCAAGAAAAATTGTCTTAAAAAATTGGTCTTAGTTGCTGCTAATATTTATTTTTAAAATTTATATTTATTCTCTAATAAATTTTTTTGTGATACTATTTATATATAACTAGAGGCCCAGTGAATGAAAATTCATGCACTGGAAGTGGGGGATCCCTCAGACCAGCCTGCCCCCTTTCACAGTCCAGGAACCCTCAGGGGCAGGAGGTGACTCAGCGATCAGGGGAATGCAATGCCCCATCACACCTCTGTTGCTGCCACTGCTGGCAGCACAATTTTCAGCTGGCCTTGGTTACCTGAGCCTTGGGTGGCCCTGGGTGGGTAGGGAGCTGAGGGGACTGGAGGACTCTGGAGGCAGGCATGTGGAGCGGCTGGGCCCACCTGGGGGCAGGCCTGGCCTTGCCATATGCCTGTCACCCCAGCAGGGCTGAAGGGACTGGGCACTGCCATCATGTGGCTGTGGGCGCCATTGTATTTGAGGGTGAGGTAGTCAATTAGCATATTCCCTCCTTATTGGCAATGGGTGCTGCCATCTTTGTGATGGCATGAGGGTCAATTAATATATTCCCTCTTTATTAGATAGGATAAGATGCAAATATTATATTCACACACCTTGATAAGTTTTGACATTTTATGTATATCTACCAACCCAATCAATCATCAAAGAAAATTCCCTTTTTATCCTTTGAGGTCAATCTCTCCTCCACCCATCCAATGGGTTAATTTGGCTGGTTCCATAAGTTATATAATCTGATAATATTCTTTTTTGTGGTTGGCTGTTTGTCTCATAGCATAACGTTATTGACATTGTTCTACATTGTTGAGTATATCATTAGTTTGCTCCTTTTAATTGCTGATGAATATTCTCTTGTATGAATGTACTACAGTTTACTTATTCATTCACCTATTGAAGGGCATATGGGTCATTTATAATATTAATTATTAGGGGCCAAAGTGCTATACATTTATGTATAGTTTTTTGTGAGCAAATTTTCTTTCTGGGTCATATGGTAAGTCGATATTTAACTTTTCCGGAAGCCACCAAACTATTTTCCGAAATGGTCCCATCACTTTGGATTCCAGTCAGCAGTGTATGAGTGTTCCAACCAACATTTGGTATGGTCAATCCTTTAACCTCAGCCATCCTAGTGAATGTGATGTGATCCCTCACTGTAATAAATATGTATCCCATTGTATCATCACCGTATGTTAAAAAGATCTTTTGTTCATTTAATTATCTTAGTACCTCTGTCAAAAATCAATTGAACATATATATGTAGATCTATTTCTAGTCTCTATTCTGTTCCATTGAATTTATTGGTTTATGTTGTGACAGTACTCTTTTACCTTGATTAAAATAATTATTTATAATAAATTTTGAAATCGGATATTTCAATTCTTTTTTTTAATCTTTATTGTTCAGTTTATTAATTACATTGTTTCCCCCTTTTTATCCCCCTATAGCTCCCCTCCACCCTGTACCTATCCCACCCTCCACCCTCCCCTCCCCCTCCCCACTGTCCTCTCCCATTGTTGCAAGATTTTTGTACAGTCTCTTGCTGCACTTCCCACACCCCTTTTCTCCCCAAGAATTGTCAGTCCATTCCCTCTCTATGAACATGATTCTTGTTACATTCACCAGTTTATCCTGTTCATCAGCCTATCAATTCACGTGATTTTTATGTTCATTTGTTGATAGATGTGTATTTGTTGTTCATAATTTATATTTTTACCTTTTTCTTCTTCCTCTTCTTAAAGAATATCTTTCAGCATTTCATATAATGTTGGTTTGGTGGTGATGAACTCCTTTAGCTTTTTCTTATCTGCGAAGCACGTTATCTGATCTTCAATTCTGAATGATAGCTTTGCTGGATAGAGTAATCTTGGTTGTAGATTCTTGCTATTCATTATTTTGAATATTTCTTGCCACTCCCGTCTGGCCTGCATCATTTCTGTTGAGAAATCTGCTGACAATCCTATGGGTGCTCCCCTGTAGGTAACCAACTGTTTTTCTCTTGCTGCTTTTAATATTCTCTCTTTATCTTTTGCTCTTGGCATTTTAATTATGATATGTCTTGGTGTGGTCTTCTTTAGATTCTTGTATTTTGGGGTTCTGTGTACTTCTTGGGCTTTTAAGTCAGTTTCTTTCACCAGGTGGGGGAAGTTTTCAGTCACTATTTCTTCAAGTAGGTTTTCATTACCTTGCTCTTTCTCTTTTTCTGGCACCCCAATAATTCAGATGTTGGTATGCTTGAGGTTGTCCCAGAGGCCCCTTACACTATCTTCAATTATCTGAATTCTTTTTGTTTCTTGCTTTTCCAGCTGAGTGGATTTTGCTTCTTTGTATTTCAAATCTTTGACTTGGTTCTTGTGGCCCTCTGGACTGCTTTTAGGACTTTGTGTAATATTTTTTATTTCAGTCAGTGTATGCTTGATTTCTAGTTGGTCCTTTTTCATATCCGTGAAGTCTCGTTCATATCCTCAGAGGTCTTGTTCATTTCCTTGAGGGTCTCATTCATTTTCTTGTAAGTCTCATTCATTTCCTGGTTGGTCTTGTTTATTTCCTCATAGTTCTCATTAAGTTCATCAGCCTTTTCTAGGAGCCTCTTGAAAAGCCTTATAACCGTGGTTTTGAATTCTATGTCTTGTCGTCTTTTCTCCTCCATTTCTTTCACACCTGATTTCTTTCCATATCTCTGCATGGTGGCTGCTTTATGTGGTAGATGTCCTCTAAGGTTCAGTGGCACAGACTCTCCAGTTACTTGAGGTGGGTACTCTTACTGCAATCCTTTATGGGTTGTACAGTATTTTTTAATTTAAACCCAGCTTGTTGTTGTTAGCCCTAGGAGGGTTTGACCTCCAGGCCAATTGGCTGTGAAGGGAGACTGTGTTCAGGTTGGATGTGTGGAGTCTCTGAGCTGAGCTGGCAGCCTCAGTGTCAGCTACTTCCTATGCAGCGCATAGGATATTTCAATTCTTTATTTTTATTTTTCAAAATGGCTATTTTAGGCTTTATGTGGCTCCATTTAAGTCATAGGACCATCTCTGTCAATTTAAAAAAAATGCTTGGTGGACTTTTGATTGGGAATTCATTGAATCTACTAGTACCAATCAATATGGGGAGAATTGATATTGTAACAATATTAAGTCTTCTAATCCATGGACATAAGATATTCCTCCATTTATTTAAACCTTTGAAAAATTTTGTCATCAATATTTTTATACTTTGCAGTGTATAAATTTACATACCTCTTATTAAATTTATTCTTAAGTATGTTATGTATTTAATCTTTTTGTAAAAATATTTTCCAATTGGTTTTTGCTTATATACAGAAATACAATTGATTTTTATATGTTGACTTTGTGTCCTGAAAATTTGTCAAATTCATATTTTAATATGTAATATCTTAAACAGAAGAGTTTAAATAAAACCACATTAAATGTTTAGGCACCACATGGATGCTATACTAACATTTTACTATATTTTTTTCATCATATTTGTAGCCATTTATTCTATCTTATTTTTTAACGTATTTCTAACTAAGTTGTAGAAATCAGAATACTTCGCCCCAAACATTTCAGCATGTGTACCATTAACTGGAATTTAATGGCTGTTTATAATTTATTTGTTTTAAATAAAATCTACCTTCAGTGAAATGTACAAATCTTAAGTGTACTGTGTGATACAGTACAAATACATAACACATGTGTTTTCTTACCTATCTTTGAAGTCAGTTCCTGCTCCCAAACTCCCAGAAGCTATCCTAACTTCTTAAAATGATAGATTTAGTTTAGCCAATTTTAGAACTTAATACAAACACAATCATGAAGTATGTAATCTTTTGGCCATTTCTTTCAATCAGCATGATGTTTGATAGTTCCATCTACGTTGTGTGTATATATACTTACCACAGTTTGCTTATCCATTGTCTGATTGATGGACATTTGTGTTGTTTATAATTTTTTGTGTTATGAGTTAAACTGTAAGCATTCATGTACAAGTCTTTCTGTGAAATATTCTTTCATATCTCCAAGAGTAGAATTGCTGGGATAGGTGTATGTTTGGTTATATGAGAATCAGCCAGGCTCACTTTCCAAAGCAGTGTTAACATTTTACACTCCCACCAACTATGTGTGGGATTTGAGATTGCACTACATCCTTGCCAACATTTGGTGTTGTCAGTCTCTAGTTTTAGCAGTTTCAGTTTCTGTGTAATGGTATTACATTGTGATTTTCATTTACATTTCTATAGTGAATGATGCTGTCGAGCTCCTTTTCTTCTTTGTGAAGTATCTGTTTAAATTTTTACTATTTTAAAAAAATTAGTTGTCTTTTTTTATTGAATTGCATAAATTCTTTATAGTTCCTGATGCCAATACTTTGTCAGAGATATAGTTTGCAAATATTTTCCTCAAGTTTTTGGCTCATCTATTATTTCCTAATGCTATCTTTTGATAAGCAGGAATTAAACATTTTTATGAAGTTTAATATATAAATTTTTCTTTTATTCTTATTACTATTTGCATTCAATCTAGAGAAACATTGCACATACCACGTTGCAAATACATTCTATTATGTTTTCTTCTGGAAAACATAAATCTGTTTAGATTTTATATTTAAGTTTATGATCTATAATTTTTCTATACAATATATGATAGAGGTTAAGTTTTTTTCTTTTTTCCAATACATATTTTAGCATCATTTATTAAAAAGTCTCCCATTTCTCCATTGAATTGTTTTGAAACCTTTGTCAGAAGTCATTTCCAGTATAATTGTGGGTCCATTCAGGACTTTATATGTTGTTTGATCGATTTATCTATTTTTATGCCCATACTACACACTCTTGATCACTGTAAATTTATAAATTCTAAGTTCAATAAGTATAAACCCTCCAACCCTCCAAGAATTGTTTTGTCAATCAAGATCCTAAGCATTTTTGTATGAATTTTAGAAACAACTTGTCAATTTCTACAAAAAATACTGATGAGACTCTGATCAGGATTGCTTTGACAGTGTTATCAATATGGGAGAATTGAGATCTTAATATTCACTCTTCCAATCCATGAATAGGCTATATCTCTCCTATTTATGTAGGTTGCTTTAAAATTAACTCACCATTATTTTTCATTTTTCAGTGGGGAATTCTAGTGCACCTTTTATTGAACTTATTTCTAAGTATTTTTTGCTACTATTATATATGTTATTACTTTGATTTCAAAGTGATGTGTAACTAGCATATAGAGATAGAATTTGTTTTTGTACATTAGGCTTGTATTTATTTACTAGTGTAGATTCTTTAGGTTTTTACATAGACATCATGTCATCTGCAAATAAAGATAATTTTGCCTTTTGTTTTACATCCTGTATATCTTTTATTTATATTTTTGCCATACTACACTGGTTAGGATGTTGATACAATGTTAAATAGAAGTGTTGAAATGGTTATTTTGCTTTTTCTTGATGTTAGAAAAAACTATTTAATTCCTTATCATTAATTATTATTATTATGTTAGTTGTGTTGTTTGGAAGGTATTTTGTCAGGTTGAAAAAGTTTTTTGTTGACAAGTTTTTATCATGAAAAAATATTGTAGTTTTTTCAATGCATTTTCTGCAAATGTTGCAATGATCACAAGATCATATTTTACTTATTTGAATATATTTCTAGTTCTTTGAACATATTTACAATTTTCAATCATAAAGATTAAACAAAGATCTTATATGCATATATGCATTACTTATGGACATAGACAATAGGGTAGTGAAGGCTCGGGGCAGGGCTGGGACCAGGTGATTTTATATGCATATAAGATCTTTGTTTAATACATTTATCTCATAAGTTAAACATTTGAACCGTATTTAGTATTGAATTCTATTGACTTGTTTTTTTTGTTTGTTTGTTTTTTGATTTTTTACTATGGGTCGCATTTTCCTCTACTTTGCATAGCTAGTCATTTTTATTGAATTTTGGACATTGTACATGATACCAGATTTTTTTTTTTTTTTTTTTTTTTTGTCTTCCTCTGAAAAGTGCATCTCTTTGTGGGCTGTGAGCACAGTCTTGTCGTAGTTGAGACTTGATTGCTCTTGGTGTCATTGAGAGGAATTGACCTCCAGGCCAATTGGCTATGAGGACCAGCTGTGACTGTACTAGGTGATCTGCTATGCAGGAGATACCCCTATGGAGTAGGACTTGCTTCGGTGGGGCTTTGGTGCTCACTGAGTCTGCCCCTTTGAGTGTGTTGCTTATGGATGTGAAGAGTTGTAATTTGGTGTGATTGGACCCTGACCACTGGGTACATTGGCTCTTGAGTCTCCAGGGAGGTCCAAAGTCAGCCATTGCCTGAGGCCATCCATCAGGAACTACAGAGAGATAAGCAGATTCATCCTCTTTGTATCAGGTTTAGAAGTGCTCAGACGAGGCCCAGTTAGGAAGCAAGGCAGGCTGGTACTGGTGCCAGGTCTTGGGCCTTTTATTGATATATTTGGGGCTCCCTGACCCAGCAACAGCTTGTTTGAGATTTTCTAGGACAGGCCATTCAAATGGAAAAGCTGCTGCAGGCAGCGTGCTGGAGTTGTAAATTGGATGAGGCAGGGTCTCAGGGAATCACCAGGGTAAAAGCAAACAGAAATGGCTGTCAGTCATCTCTGAGATGGGAGAGGTCCCAGCACAGGAAGAATGATCCCTGTGAGTACCTCCATCTGGAAGAAAGCTGGCCCCAAGTTCCTTCCCCAATGCCAGACAAAGATGTCCCCCAGAGCCTTATTCTGGTGCTGGAGTTCAGAAGAAGCAGGACTTTGTAAGTTGAGCTCGTGGCGCTGGCCTTTTTAAAGGAACAGCTGGGTCTCCAGCAGCCTCTTTGTCACTGAGCTCCACTAGTTTTTACAGCCCATAATTACAGGGACTTCTTTTCCCAGCTCTAGAACCCTGGGCTGGGAGTCTGGTGTGGGGCTGGGACCCCTTGCTCCCCTGAGCAGCCTCCACAGAGATCTCCCTCCAGATTGAAAAAGTGGGACAGGTGGGTGTAGGAATTACATTCTCTAGTTGTAGGAATTACATTCAGCCTACTTTCCGGAAGTTCTAGATGATGGTTGTTCTGTGTTTTAGTTGTAATTTTGATGTGGTTGGGGGAGGCAGCAAGTACAGGCATTTACCTATGCCACCATCTTGGTTCCCTCACCATTTCTTATTGTCGAATGTCTTAAATATTTGTCCAGTTTGTGGCAATTTAACATAGGAGGGTTAGTTTGGTATCAGTTACTCAATCATGCTTGACAGTGAAAAATATTTTCTACATTTTTAAACTTTTGATTTATATTTTAAGCAGTCTTTTTGATTTGAAATAACTTTTACCTGTTCTTTGTTGTTGTTGTTTGTTTGTTTGTTTGTTTGTTTTAGTAGAGTACCAATTACATGATAAAAGATAGCCCTTAGCATGCATTTCTGTGTTATAGACTTTTAGAATTCTTTAAATTGAGGTATAATTGATATAAACTTTGTATTAGTTTTAGGTATACAACATTATACCTAAAGATTCTACATTTTATGTATTGTGAAATTATCACCACAACAAGTTTATCTACTCTCTGTCCCCATATGAAGTTATAATAATTTTTTCTTGTGATGAGAACTTTTACAGTTTACTTTCTTAGTAACTTCCAATTTGGAATATAGTATTATGTATTACTAGGGGCCCAGTGCACAAAATTCGTGTACTGGGAGTAGGCGC
This sequence comes from Antrozous pallidus, assembly GCA_027563665.1. Taxonomy (NCBI): domain Eukaryota; kingdom Metazoa; phylum Chordata; class Mammalia; order Chiroptera; family Vespertilionidae; genus Antrozous; species Antrozous pallidus. The sequence goes on from CM050518.1 coordinate 42,028,219, forward strand.
TCCCTCAACCCAACCTGCCCCCTCTCACATACTAGGAGTCCTCAGGGGTTGCCATCAGCCTTGGGCACCCAGCCATTGCCCTGCCAGCTTAGCTCTGGTTGCCTGCGACCACCTGGCCCTGGGGGCTGGGGGCTCACCACCACTCCGCTCACAGTGCCCAGGGGCCGGGCGCCCGCTGCCACCACTGTTTCATCTCCACCCCCAGGGCCCAGCGCTCGTGCCACTTGGCCCCGCCCCTGCTCCTGATTGGCTGGTAGCATAGCCAATCAGGAGCGAAGGTACAGTCAAATTTGCATGTTTCTCTTTAATATATAGAAAGGATATTCACCATGCTATACATTATATCCTTTTACATTATTGATTTTATAACTGAAGTGCATACCTCTTGATTCCCTTCAAGATTTTTAGAATTTTAGAGTTAATGGGAATCTCAGCAATTACTGATTCTAACTTTCTCCTCTGTGAATGAGGAAACAGGTCCCGAGAGTTTAGATGATTTACTTGTTAGTGATTTAAAGCACCTGCTGCTGGAGGTGTTCAGTACCATAAAACTGAACCATGGTAATGAGTGGAAGCTGCCTTACCTCTGCATTACGTATGAAAAATAAAAGAATTTTAACAGTAAGCGTTTTTAGAATATAAAGATTGCAAAAGGAACACTTAGCCTCGCTGCACTGTTTTTAAGTGTCTACAGTTCCTTTAGTCACACCATTTTACATAAAGCATCAAATGTGCTAATTAGAAGAGATTCCAATATACTAATCAAAAGATCTCTACTTTGCAAAATTATAAGTAATCAAACTAAGTTCCTCAAATAAATTCTCCTTTTGTGTACCCTCTTCCCCGTAAGAAGGAGTAAATATTATTTTGACACCTTCTTCTGAATTTGACATTAAAAAACTTTATACCATATATATATAAATTACTATTTGGTTTACCCATTAGTATTTAAGTAAGCATAATAAATAGGTAACACACATTTTACTTTTTAAACTCATATATGTCTAAAACTCAGTTGTCTGATTTCCATTTTATGGCTTATTTTTATTAAAATGCCTTGTAGAAAATTTCTTAATGTATCAGTATGTCCTATCTTTAAACATGCTTTTATCAGTGTGATATTTACTATGTTATTTGTGTGCCTGGCAGCATAGTGCAAAAAGGAAAGAAGAATATGAATCTGAACAATTTCTTAAAAGGCCACCCACAGGCAACTACTAATATAATTTTGAAAATCTTGAGAAATTAAAAACTGCAAGTCAGGGACATTTAAAAACTACCCATTGTGTACAGAGGACTAGATGTTCTTTTAGAAATAAAGAATACAATAAAAGAGGAAAACATGGCAAAAAAGTAATCAGAGCTCAATGAAAAATCCTATTGGATGGCAATGAACATAAAGGTAGGAAGTAGGATATGTTAGACCCTTTTTGAAGAATGCAACTTTACTGAAAGACATTAAACTACTTGTACTTCTCTTTGCTTTGAACCAGCCCTAAAGGGTTTAATTGTTGTATAAATGTTTTGAGGACTGTGAACCTGATGGACTCAACACTACTTCCTATGTATACATTAAGCACATGAAAAGAGAACTTCTACTAGCCCATTACAATAGTCAATAAAAACTTAAAAACTTTTAAGCACAAATTACTATTTTCATTGGCAACTTGGAGTATTTTTAAATGATAGGAAGATGCTCTGGTTTCTCTTCAGATGGCATAGGCATACATCGTTCACCTTTTACTGAAATGATAGGAACAGAATTACTTTTCTACTTGGATATATGAGTCTCAGTTTTCTTGTCCTTTTCATTCTAAAGTTAGATTTTAAAAAGAAGACTTTTGTTATTAAATTATTTAGAAAATGTAGAGGTAGATTTTTATCTTAATGAGGCTTTATACATTCACTAATAAATTATTCTCCACTTAAAAATATAGAATTATAATATTTACCTTGTCATAGTCAAGATTAAATTCAATAACAAATAGAGTGTGTTAGACAATGCTTGACATAGTTAGCTTTCAATGGCTTCTTGTCTTTAGGATTAGATGTATCCTATTTAATAAAAGCCTAATGTGCTTTTGAGAGTTCCACTGGGAGTTCAACCGCTCACTATGACATGCACTGACCAGCAGGGTAGCTCGGAACATGGTGGGTATTGGTGACACGCTTCAACCTCTTGCCAGCTACCTGGGTGTGGCGGTAACCAGGACAAAAGTGTCTGCTGAGTTTGCTGTCACTCCCCCTGCTACGCTCCTCTGGGATACCAGGGCTTGTGCGCTAGGGAAGCCCCTGTGCTCAGGTGTGGGGCAACCATCAGGAGCCTGCCCTGTATCCTTGCTGCCTCTTCTGGGTGAGCTGGGCCACAGCTACCAGGACCACAGGGATTGGTCAGGCTCCCCATGGGTTCGCACAGGAACTGGTCTTCGAGGCCGGCTGGGAGAGAGCATGCTGCCCAACCGGTTTCCATGTGGTGCTGCTGGGTAGCCCAGAGGCCCATGCTGCACCCTGGCCCGCGGCGTCTGGCTACACTCATTGCATCTCTGTGTGGGGACTTGGGCGCTGTAACTCAGGCAGAGGGGTGCATGCGAGGGCCTGGGGGGCCCAGGTGCTTCCTAGAGCCCAGAGGTCATCTGGGACCTGCCCTTCCATGCCAGACGTTCATGCTTCAATCGCCGGCCAGGCCTAGGGATCACACCTGTACATGAATTTGGTGCACCAGGCCTCTAGTATGTGATAAAAAGTTCTAGCTCTGGTGCTTTCTTTAAGAAAGGCAACCTTATCCATAGTTCTTTTTCTCCTTGCCCTTCCCAGATTATTTTCCATTGGAGTAAGGGAGTAGTCATGGAAGATTGCAGGATGGTAACAGTAAGAGATGTCAATCACACTCAACAATGGTAAGCAAGCCACCAATGATTAGTTGACTTTCCATTTATGACCTGATAAGGATAAGTACTATCCTAGGTACAGATAGTGTATGTTGTAACATACAAATTGAAAGCTCAGTTTTGAATCCGAGGCAATTTTGACTGTTGATAATGCAAAATCCGAATAGTTACACTTGCAGCCAAATGACAAAGACATGATATCCATCTATAGTCATATCTACATATGAAAAGCTTTGTCTGTGGAATTTTAAGAAATCAGAATTTCTCTATAGTTTCCAGGTATATTCTTTTCTATGGAACACACACAGATGCTTTTCTGTTGATCTTGGACCAAAAAACACATGTATCAAGAACGTGTGCTCCTTTTGTGTCATTCACATGCTATTTTAATTACTGGATATTTAGTCAGAATTGCTAAGGACTTGTTTGTTACTGTAAGTCTACAGGAATAAAAGGGAGAGATGTCACACACAGACCTGTAAGATTGCTATTGTTCATTCAGCACCAAAATTTTAAAAAGCTGCCCTCCATGTCCTCTCCTCCACCTCAAATAAACAGCTGCCAACAACCACAAACTCTTATCTCCACTCCCACAGGACTGTAGGAGTTTGATGACTCAGATCATCTCAAAGAAAACACAACATCTTAAGAGACAAAGCTGTTTCTTTTCATTGGAACAACAGCCTGGTAGCAAACAATAATGTGTAATAATAGCAAAGGTAAGGCCCTGAGCATACGCCCATGGTGAATTTCCTTCAGGGCATTCTGGGAGGGTCCCAAGAGCAGATTTCCTGAGCAGCTGTGCAGTGTTCTCCAGAAAGGCTTCTATCTTTCCCACTCTCCTCTTTTCATGAATGGATTAACCTCAGGAGGGGAACAATTGAGTGAGTGTATCATATCCAACAATCACAAAGCTTTCACTCCAGATTTCAAAGGAATATATTCCAACCACAGTAACCCTTGAAATGTGAGTACTGAGAAAATTCCACTGATTTTTGAAAAGGTAGTTTCAGTTCTGTAAAAAGCAGCAATGGTATCAGCTTATAAAGCAAGCCCATGACATGTTACTTCTCCCAAGTTTGGCAGTTACCCACTAGGAACATGGTTGCTCTGGTTGCAGTAGTAGGCCTGGGTAGAGTGGTTGATTAAGTTGGTTGGTTAAGTTGATTGGCATATGAGAGAGAACAGATACAACCATGGCCAAGAGTCACATAAGCTTCTTTCCTTTCTTGAAGAGTTGGTTATTGGGTTAGTGTGACCAAGAAGTAGGAGATGATTGTTCTTGATGAGTCCTGGGAACCCTAGAAATAACTAGATATTTGGAATAGACTTCCTACTCCAGGCTTCTGATACAATGAACATATGAGAAAGTCTAAATTCTTGGGGTGGCCCACAGACAGGGTTTTATAGTTGGTCCCGATCTACTCTGAGGTGGGGTTCCTGTGAATCCTCATGCAGGAAACAGATACAAATGCTCACTAGATTAATGACTACCCTTCTATCTGGGAAATCAGGCATAGTCATTTCCATTAGCTATGGGGCCCCATTTCACAAAGCATGACTGTGAATTACTCTGGGTGTTGCAGATTGATTTTCCCAAGAAGCAGACATTGAGATGGAGGTTATCATGTATGAGTTTATTGGACTGCTTTTGTGGTCAACACCAAAGGTGAGAAAAGGAGAGAAGCCATATTTGGAAGAAGAAGAATTTGGGCTCTGATGCAGGCTCAGTGTAGGCGCCAGCCAGTCCTATGGGAAGTTTGGAGGATGGGATGACCTTTCAGAATTTCCCACATTGGGCTGAGGGGGGCCACACTTTCACACCATGCTACATCAATCAGTCAATCCATATGGCTTGTCCTTGGATGAAGTATAAGCTTGGACTAGGTTTTTTTCTTTAGCAGAATATTTCAGAGGGAGGGGAAGTTTTATGAGTGTGGTCATAGGACAGAGTTTGTTATGTGGGTGGAAAATATGTTCTTTATACCAGTTAGGACAACTGACCATCCTCACACAACAATCCTCTTACCTGTTAGGATTCCACTGTTAACAATGAGCAACTTGTTCCTATGTAGTGCTGCCATATTAGCAAGAAGGTGGGCAATCTGATGATTTCCCTCCTCTGCAAGGGGTATGGATTATGAAAAGACAGGAAAGTATGAACATTTGGAAGACTACATGGCTAGTTCTGCTGGCTGGGCTCTGAGGACTGTGAGCCTTACTCCTGGCATTGTGTTTATATCCCACAGCATTAGTTGTATGGCCATTGTGTGAAGGGCTCTAGAACCTATGGCATCACAGGTATTCTCTGTATGGGCTGAGGCCTGGCTAGCAGTGCCAGAGGCTGTCAAAATTAAATTAATTAAGAAAAAGAAATATTTCATCAGATCTGTGGCTAATGCTGGAACTGGAAATTTAGATGGGAGTTGAAGTTAATAATCTTGAGCAGAGCAAACACTGGTATTTTCACTGTTAGTTACATGGAAGCTGAATATGAGAGCAGGAACATAAAGTAGAACCTGCCTCTACATGGAATGGTAAACACTGACTGATCATGCCCGTAGCTGTGGGTGATGTTCTAGGCATTGCACCTATGTTAACTCTTAAATCTCACTACAATGTTATGACATAGGTGGAGCTGTTCCCATATTTTTTATAGATGGAGATCTTGGGCAGCACACTATAGTAAATGGTGAAACCAGAATGCTAACTCTGGAAGTCTGTGTCCATGTTTGAGCTCTATATTATTTTGCCTCCCCTGATGCATCTTATTTGTGGCTTTGATGCACACTTTTCAGGGTCACAGGTGAGTGGACTCAGGGCTGAAGAAGGCTGGCAGCACCTACAAATGATGAATATCTGGAGTGGGATTGGGGCAGGGTTGGGGGTTGGGTGACCTGGTACTGGGATAAATAGGATGTCCTAGAAAGGATGGGACCCAAGGTACAGGTGAAGAGATTAGATGTATCAAGGAGAAGGGACAAGATATTCATTGAGTGGGAATGCAAATGAGTCTTGCTGACAATCAAGGACCCAAGTGATGTTTATTTCTTTCACTCATATGCCAATAATGTCCGTTCATAAACTTTTTCCTGGTCAGTTCTGGAATCAACCATCTGAGGTTTGATTGTTTCTGGCACAAGCTCTTTGAGGTTCAGTTTCTTTATTTGTAAAATGGGATGAGAATTGAATAAAATAATCATATAAGACCTAGCACTGAGCCCAGAACATGCAAGGTCCTGAATTAACATGTTTCCTCTTTTTAGTCATCCCTCTGCCCTACCTATCTGCACATAATAGATATCTTATTAATATTTGACGATTTGCTAAGGTAAGTCTAGTCCTACATAGATGTACATAGTCCTGTAAGCTCAATCAAGGAAACCGAGCAAATTAACATATTCACAAGTATCCTTTCATCGCCTTCCATTTTGGAGCAACTGGTACTGGCTCATCAGGGGCCAAGTCAAGCTCTGTGTTGACAGATACAGTCTGCATAAGCTTCAGCAGCAGTGTCAGCACTAGACACCCAAGACGACAATTAGGAAAAAGAACAAACAACTGCAGGGAAAAGATGTCCTTAAAAGTGGTGAGCAGCAGCGTAAACAAGCAAACGCTTATAAAAGAATCAATCACTCCATCACCATTGATAGCTGCAGTGTCTAAGGGGACATTATCTGGTGGATGCAGCTGTGGAAAGGTAAGCTCAAGACCTGCTTTGGATTCCCAGGACTGTCTCAGATCCTTTCTGCAAACTTAAGAAAAATCATTTCACCTCCTTTTTGTTTTCAGTTCCATTAATAACAGCCCAGCATTATTGAGCACTTGTTACGTGCCAGGCATGGTTTGATTTTAATGATAACCCTAGAAGGCAGGTACTATCAGTTTTTCCAGTGGTGTGTATGAGGAAACTGAGTTACAGGGAAGTGGAGCACTTTCCCCAAAGCTGTGATTCCAATCAGGACAGCTTTGTTACAGAGTTAATGTGCATAAACACTCGTCTAGAAGTTCGAGTGAAATGTCACAAAATGAATGAAACAAATTTGCTATTGAATGTTTGAGATCATGTTTAAATTTCTTGCTTTTAAAGGCTGAATAATGTCACAATTGTAACATGTCAGGTGAAGAATAACTTCCTCAAATGCTGGTAACAGAAAGCATGGTCTTGATGCTTTTCAGTCTGTTACATGAAGTGACCTAGTATTTCCTTAATGCTGTCTTGAAAATTATAAGTCAGGGATTCATTATGACCACACATTGCTCGTCTCAAGTTGGCAAGCGCCCAGAACAGTTTTGTATATTCTCATAAGGCTAGAAGCTAATGGAGCCAGCCCTCAAGATACCCAGGAGAACATGAAGCTTCTAGACTAGGTACAACAGCAGTGCACACCTGCATGTCATCAGTGAAATCATTAAGTGAGCAGACAAGAACAGCCTGCCGTCATGTCTGCTTATTGTCAGTGCTGAAGAGGTATTGACAGTGTTGAGACAGGCTGTCACTGGAGGAAGCTGAGACTGAATCAACAGCCAGCAGAACTTCCATCCCAATGGAACCTGTTCCTTGAGGTGCTCCATTAAAACAAAATCTATGGACTGCCTACATACATGGACAATTCCCCACCCTGTCTGCTTACACATAAAGGATGTGGGTTCTATATAAAGCTGGTAAACTATTGCTAGCTACATTTGTGAAGAAATGACTACTGAACTGAGTTCAAACTCAGAATGGAAGTGGGGTATCTATTTTCCCAAGGTATAATTGAGTCTTACTCCTCTGCCACCCACAGATCAGATAAGAGCCACTGAAAAGCCATATCACAGTCTTGCTGGAAGAGCAGCCATCTCTTTTCATTGAGAACATAGAATTTATAGCATTTTTGGAGGAGGCTAAACCTTACAGGAAGATGGCATTAATTATGTGGACATACTTTTTAAGGAATTAATCCTAATGAGACACCACATTCCTAATGACATAAGTGACTTGGTAAAATTATGAAATGGTCATGAGAATTGTGAATTTATAGCAACTGAGATTTCACATTATATGGAAGAAGTAAGGAAAAATGGAATCATTTCAATAGTTGGGTGAGGTGAGAGAAGAAGAAACAGGGAAGAGACAGAGAGAAGGAGGGCAGGACAGAAAGAGGGAGGATGTGGTTTTGTGTGTGCTTGTGTGTGCACATTCCATCTGTGCCTGAAATTTGTTCCATATTTGCTTAGAGTCCCAATTGCTTAGGGGGATCAATGGTAAGTGAGCCTGTTCCAGGTCTCATGGAAAATAGTTTCCTCCTCCATTGTTTTGAGTTGTACTCTGCCAGTGGTGAAGGGAAACTTTTAAACACAATCACAGTAGCAAACTGTACAGTAAGTGAGTCAAAGGCCTGGACCAGCCTGGTCTGGGATGATCAAATCAGAGGTAAGTAATAAATTTCCAGCTGTGTTTGGCATAATGCAGAATGAGCCAGTGGCCCTGTTTGCGACAATATCCCTGCAGGGGTGATGGATGAGCCAGACTGATATCAGAACAGGTGGGAATATTACAAGGAATATTAACAAGAAGCTTGATGAAAGAGCCCCAGCAATTAAGTCCATGGGAAAGGCTTAATCCAAATCATGAAAGACATTGTAGACAGGAGATATCTTTCCACTTGACCAATTAAAAAAGGCATATCTTAATTGTACTGGGAACCTCAAAGTCCTCCTAATAATTCCGTGAGATATTGTATTACTTAAATTAAAACTTGAGCTTTGCTTTCTTGCAGATAATTGGGCACCTGGGTGATTGTTATCTAAATTCCAGTCAAATGATGGTGGCTCTTACTTAACTATGTATCATCACTATCAGAAAACTCCTGTTGATCATAATCTCTCAAAGAACAGGGATTAGTTACAGTGGTATGAACTGGTTGATGTCTAGGGAAGGATTAGTCAAAGTATGAAGTTAAACGGCACCTGAGGCCATAATAGATGATATCTTGCAGCTCTGGTTCTCCACTCCTTTCCTCTCCTGATCCCTGTCCTCCTTCTTTCTTTCCCCTTCTCCCATACTTTCTTTCTCTTCCATTCTGGGTCCCTCCTGTCCTTTTTCTTTTGTTTCCTGTTTCCTCCCACTTTGCTCTCAATTTTACCTAGTCTTCTACACCCTTGCCTTCTCACTTACCCCTCCTTAATTTCTGACTGCCTGGCTTCTGTGGGCATCACTTTGTGTCTCTGAGATCTCTCAAGGGTAGAGTTATGGCTGAGGTTTTAATGGTCCTGAATATTCTGATGTAGAGCAATTTGCCTACCTCTCGAACCAAAAATTCCCCTACTTTATACAGGGTATATGATTTGAGGTCTAGGGAAGGATGGGAGCAATCATCCTAGACTGCAGAGTAACCCATCTGGCAATGGGAGGAAGACACTGTAAGAGTGAACTGCTGATCTGATCAAAATAAGAAGAATGTTTGATAGCCCAGCCAGCATGGATCAGTGGTTGAGCCTTCACTTATGAATCGGGAGGTCACGGTTCAATTCCTGGTCAGGGCACATGCCTGGGTTGAGGGATTGATCCCCAGTGCGGGGAAGGGGGACACGATCAATGCTTCTCCCCCACCATTGATGTTTCTATCTCTCTTTCTCTCTCCTTTCCTCTCTGAAATCAATTAAAATATTTTTAAAAAAAGAAAAATGTTTGATATACATATTTAGAATATGTCCTAGGGCCTATGTTTTCTTTCTGAAATGAGGAATCCATTTCCACCTCAACCTCAGTCTGAATGCTAAAAATAAAAACAATATAAGACCCCCATCTTATCTCTTCTCTAGCTGTCAGACACATTGCATGGGCAGAACACAGAGGCAACAGGTAGTACCAGTGAGACAGTTCATTCCAATTAGAGAGAGAAGTAAATGTAACAAAACTACATCATTGTGCAAGTGGGAGAACTTTAAGTAACTGATGTCAGGCAGAATATGTGTTGGAAGAAGCCAACTATTTTATTGCTATTAATAAAAACTGTACTCTAATCAACACTGGACAATTGAATGGACAGAGAATACAATGTAATGCAATACATGTAATAAGGAATGTAATTGTTGGAAATAGCATGCGTCATGAATCAGTGCATGACAGGAAAGAAAGAGGAGTACATAGAAGAATTTGGATGAGGCAGAAGAAGAGAAGTCCAGGTTCTGATCAGAATAATGATGATTCCTTAATGATAGGAAATTAGAACTTCATATTACAACCTCATTGTGGGTCACTTGTAGTTTTATGCATATAATTATGCTTAAGATTATTTCAAACCAAATCTTCTCAAACTTGGCTATACTTTAGAAATGGCCTGCACACTCTTAAGGCCTAGGTTTACCTCAAAACAATGAAATCAAAGTGTTGCCTGGTCTTCAATATAGTTTTAAAAGTTTTCAAGTTGCCCTGGCCAGGTGGCTCAGTTGGTTGTGAGTTAGAGTCCCGGTCCAGGTATATACCTAGGTTGTAGGTCTAATACCTGGTCCAGGCGTGTACAGGAAGGCAACAGATCAATGTTTCTCTCTCACATGGATCTCTCTCTCTCTCTCTGTCTCAAATCAATGAAAAAATATCCTTAGGTGAGGACTTACAAAAAGAGTGGGGGCCACCACTCTAGAGTAAAGGGTATTCTGTTTTATTCTGTAGTGTGGGTTCAGGCTTTTTCAGTAAAACTTTTGTATTGTTTATAAAGTACTGATTTGAGAAACCTTTCCCAAAGTGGGTCCCATGGAACACTAGCCCTTTGAGATGTTAAAAAATAAAGGACTCTTTGTTCAAGAAGTCTGGGAAGGCTTTGTGCTGTACTTTAACCTTGGTGATTCACATTGCTTATTTGCATATTAAAGTTTCTGAGAAGTTCTGCAATACAGAATTTTACCAAATTGAGTACTTCTCAACCTTTCTGGCACTCTCCACCCCCCACTTTTTTGGAGGGGCAATATACATTAATGCCATGTAGAACTTGAAAATCACTGGTGGGAAATTTACTTCTAAGTATGAGAGTACAGACTGAGTGAACGCCACTGATTATTGCAATCAAGAGTCTGGATCCCCCAGAATGGGCAGACCAAGGAAGCCCTACAGTTTCAAATTGATTGGCTTGGATGATCATTTATTTGAGCTTCCAGAGTTGAATCCCAGATCTGCCACTTACTGCCTCTGTCCATGGGTAAGTGATTAAATCTCAATATGCTTCAGTTCCCCATTTATAAAATGGAGAAAATAACATTTTGAGCTTTTATTATTGAATTAAAAAAAAGGCAAAGTGAGAGCATTGAATGCAAATTCACCAATATTAAAAATGGTAAAATGACTCTGGTCATATAGCTCAGTTGGTTAAAGTGTTGTCCTAATACACAAAGGTTTCGGGTTTGATCCCTGGTAAGGGCACATGCAAGAGGCAGCCAAAGTATGCATAAATAAGTGGAACAAAAAAATCAATGTTACTCTCTGTCTATCTCTCCTTCTCTTCCTTTTCCTCTTCCTCTCTCTCTATAAATCAATAAAAATATATATAAAACACTAAAATGCTATCACATTTTCAATTTCCTGTTAGGCATTATTATTTCAATGACTCAATGACTATTTAATAATATTAAACCAGTACTTATTTGTTGCTTATTGAAATAGGTCCCAATGCTTGATTTTCATATCCTCCCCCACTACCTTTAGTCTTATGGTCACTTAATCCAAAGGTTGGCAGCGTGTAGCTAACATGGTCAACAGAAACTTTGTTTTGTTCTAGTTCTTTTCTGTAGTCTTAAAGGAAAGACTTTATCCTCATGCTGAGAAGATGTTTTCTTTCCCATGTATAAAGAAGGAAGGAAAGAAAAAGGGCAAATGAACCTATCAGTTCAGTCAAATCCCTTCTGAAAAACTGTATGAGAAGCCCCAGGATTGGTCAAATCCAGGCTTTATAGGGCCTGCTCTGGCCCTACTTTAGCTGTGTTCTTCACGTTGAAAACTATTCACTCCAATAGACCAAAGGAAAGTACCTACTAAGAGCCTACTTATTTCTTTTGAACAATGTTCTGAATACCCTGAAATTTCAACCTGAATGCCCCCAAGCCCACTTCTAGGTCTATATGGGCCTCTTTTGTGGGTCTGTCCTGCTGGCGGCAGAATGCGTCACTGGTGTGCATACCCATAGGCCTGAGAGTTAGCTAAGAGAGCATTGTATTCAGGAGATGGGTAGGCAGGGATGTGGATGGAGCTTGGATGTCAAGGCTGGACTGTGTTCACATGAATGTGCTTACGTACCCTTGCTGTGTAGATTGGAGCTGAGGGTAGAAGGAGAAAGAAAACAGGTCACCTGGATAGACTCTCCACATGGCTTGGAATTTGAAAGAGACCAACTATTCCAAGCCTCCCAGACTTTATGAGGGTGCATTGGTCAAGATAGCAACATAGGAGCAATTTTACTTAACACTTTGGTAACTTAGTTTATAATTTTAAAATATTAGGCCCCAACTTGTACTCTTGTGCCCATCTCTCCACATGTTAGGGGCAGGCTTTTGTGTACTCAATGCCATTTGCAATTCCTTGTCTACCAGCTTTGAAAGGGAGGCTGGGAAATGTGGTTCTTTCTTCCTCTCTAAGGTGGATAATGGATAGAATGGATGTTGGACAGTAGGTAGTTCTCCATAGTCTCTGCCACATTTGTTTTTGAGGAAGGTTGAAAGGAAATATGTCTTTGCCTTATCCCCAAAGCATTAACATTTGCATCCTTGACATAATAAATTGTGAATATGGAAACTGAGAGGTCATAGATCATTTTTAGTATACAGCAGTTTGGCAGCAGGTCTTACATTAAGAATAAAGGTAAATACATACATAGAATCCCACTGGAATTGTGAAAATGCAAAGCTGGGGAACCTGAGAGAATTAGCAGTGTGATGACTCCATAAAGGGGTAACCCAGGACACCCTAGAGTTAAATGCTGTCATGGCATCTAAGCAGTCAAGAAGGGAAAATTAGGAAGACACATCACAGGAAGGGGGTGCTTCTTCTAAAAAGAAGCCAGATAATTTAATTGAGTAAGGTCTTGCATGTTAACCATGCTCATTTTCACTGGTAGAAGTTGGTCATGAGCAAAGTATTTTAAAATAAAGGCTATAATAGATACAAAAGGGAATTTTTTATGTGGTTTTGAACAGTTAGCATGTAATAATTTTTTCCTGTCTGTTGATCCCTTGGGTAAAGGATGTTAACAAAAACAACCCAAAAAGAAATATAATCTGCAAACATGAGCAATGAATGTTTGCAATCTGTGAACACAGTGTTAGGATTGACTGAAAAGAACACATTACTTTAAAAATAATGCTTTCACTGCTTGTGATTCTTAATAGAAATGTACTAAGCAAGAAAGAGAATCTCTCTTTGTACTTCTTTGGTGAGGAAAAGAGAAACGCAGAGCATCAATAAAGGTATGGGTGTTGGATAAGCAGGAAAGCTGAGTGTGGAGAGTAAAGATGTGTTTCTTGCATGAATAACTTCTGAACAATCTGCTGAAGGAGTGATTTTGTATCAGGCTGAAACCCCGAACCAGCATCATTTTAATTTGCCAAGCACCTGTGAAGGAATACAGCTGCAAGGCCATGGGAAAACAATAGAAACTGTGACAGTTCATTAATATAAACCAGCAACTAGATTTATTTGGAAAAGTCATCGATATAGAATTACCCCGGAGGATGCGATGACATTCCTGAAGCAGGCCAGCTAACTAAGATTATAGATGTTTGCACATCATTTGAAACCGAGCAGTAATTTGGTAACTATTACGATTTATTGTGTATGTCAAACAGAATAACAAATGTGTAAAGAGCCATGATTGCTTCAGGAAAGTTAAGTTTGTGTTATAGTCAGTTATTTGGCTTTTTGCATGCAAGGTTATTTTGTTCTGGAAAATCAAGATAATGCTGTTGCCTCTAAAATGATTACTCATGTATATATATGCAGAGAAGGAAAATATGAAACTACACATTCTTGTCTAACAACTTTGTGCCTTAATATAATGCTGACAAGAAGCTAACAAAGTTGTTTATTGCAATCAAGTCATCACAGTCTTATGTCTGTGGAGACTACAAATATTTCAGGTATGGTAACTCATAAGCAATCTGGCTTGCTTACAATGAAAGCTATCAACAGATATAGAGGCAGAGAAATAGATCTCCTCACTTTTACTACAAACAGTAAAATGTAACCCTAGAAAATGGGAGGGAAGCAAGTTTCTTCTTTCATATACTGGAAGCATTTGGGGAAAGGCAATAAGCCTGTCCATTGAACTTGTTCCCTGCCATGAGACAGGCAACATTAGCCAATAACGAGGGAGCAAATGAAGAGAATGCCCCCACCTCTCTAACTTTTCCTCTTTAAATGCAAAAGAAACTCAAGAGTCCTCTAGCTAATTTCCTTAGATTGCTTAATCCTTTCACCACCAGTAGTTACCAACCCTGGTACAGTAATTATTAGAAACTGATAGACTTGAACTGCTGGACATAAAGAGTTAAAAGTTTGTAGCAATCACTGAGGACTTGCTGAGAAGGTAGAGGGAAGTAAGACACCATAGCAATATTGCCAATTATCAGGGCACAGGCCATTTTTATGAGACCTCTGTACTGGTGGTCATGGTCTATTGGGGTTGGCAAAGGACAGGGGGAATTTAGAAGGTATGTGCCTATAATGTGCGGAGTTTATAGACCAAGAGCATTTCCCTGGCCATTTCAAGTATTGTCTTCATTCTTAAGATACTAAAGCTCTTTTTTTTTTAAACCATAAAAAAATAATCTCAAATCCAGGAAAGATCCGATTTCAAACAGAAAAACCTGGGATTTGGAGGGGAAATCCATTAAGAGACTATTTAAATGTAGGATTCTAAAGGATGGCTCATTTAAAACCCAGGAATTGAAGATGTATTAAATTATTTGTGCTACACGGTTTATAATTTTAGCACTACTTTCATCCCTTTTTCAAATCCTCTGATTCGAAAAGACTTAGGATGTTTGGAGTTGCAAAGTACATTATGAGATGAGAGAATATCTAAGGGCTGGTTCTCATTTTGTGAAATTCTCCCATGGCACTGCTCAGAAACACAACCTTCCAAACAAACACTAGAATTTCTTTTGGTTTTTGTTTGGTTTTCACATCATGATTGAGAAGCATTCTGAAACTGTAAAGGAAGTATTAAATTCTCCAAATTCCACTGGAATATAATAGTGCTGGACATTCAAAACAAGGGCAAATAACAGTAAGTGAAACACACTGAAATCCTGTAAGACCATGTCTACCACATCGACTTTGGGACAAATGGACATGGCACCGATGTGACTTCTACTTCATGCTAGTTCAGTCCTACACATTTTGGGGGCAAAGTCTATATCTGGTTCATGTGTGAAAATGCAAGCCCTGCATAGCAAATTCTTTTTTTATAGTTGTTGTTAACAAGTGTTTTGAGGAAAGACAACAGAGCCTGAGTTATAAAAAACAAATTTGATGTATGGATATATTCTATTTAGATATTCCCTATAAATTAGTTAGCAACATTTAAAAGTTAGGATTTCCCCCTTAAAAATTGGATTTCTAACTTTACTTGAAAAATTAGAAGATGTGATAGCTGAATCCACAGTCCTTTAGAGTACCTCTCAGGTAGAAGGGAGGGGAACAGGGACAATCAGTGTGGCTTATTCTAAATCTCAGGTCTCCATAGATGGCCCCCTACACTAAGCTAGACCAGCTACATAATTTGTGGGTCCAGTGCAAAATATAGATGTAGAGCCTCTTATCAAAAAATTATTAAGAATTTAATTGAACCAAATTTGAGGCCTTATAGTCCTGGGCCCTGTGTGACTATATGAAGCCAGCCTGGGACATAAGAATAGTTGTGAATCCAGGGGCTACCTTTTATTGCACTTTTGACAACTCAAGTGTTAAGTGGTTTTTCTGAACGATAAAGCATTCTAAAACAATTCTGAAAGGACTTATTATCCCAGAAGGGATTGTAATAAACAAATAAATTCTCAGAACATTCAAGTAGAAGAACAGATATACCTTAAATACATTTTTGTTTGTTTGTTGGTAGAAAGTTTTAAAAATAAATATTATTAAATATTAAATATTTTATCTATAAAATTGTACATATATTAATAAAAATTTAGTAGTAGAAAACATACAAATTAAAATCTAGAGTCTTCCTTCTCCCTCAGAGCTTCAGATTCACATCTGCTACAGACAGGTTTTTACATATCCTTCTAGCAATTTGCTGTGTTCATTCATTCAACACAATGGGATCATACCATATTTAACAGCTGAATTTAAAAATAAATTTTTTATATAATTTAGAGAGCTTTCTATTATATTTTGTTGTTGTTGTTGTTGTTGTTGTTGTTAATCCTCATCCCAGGATATTTTTCCATTGATTTTTAGAGAGAGTGGAAGAAAGAGAAAGACAGAGAGAAACATCGACATGAGAGAAACACATCCATGTGAGAGAATCACAGGGCCTGGCCTTGGGAGGAGCCTGCAACTTAGGTATACGCCCTTGACTGGAATCAAATGAAGGATGCTTTGGTCAGCAGGCTGATGTGAGAGCATTCTATTATCAATGCATGAGAATTATCTTAATCACTTTAATGTATAATACTCCATTTTATAGATACATAAATCGGGTTAAACAAATCTGAAAGTATGAACATCACATTGTTTCCATTATTTTTGTTTGTTGGTTTATTTTGCCATTTTACATACCTACTGTTAAATATGT
This sequence comes from Antrozous pallidus, assembly GCA_027563665.1. Lineage (NCBI taxonomy): Eukaryota > Metazoa > Chordata > Mammalia > Chiroptera > Vespertilionidae > Antrozous > Antrozous pallidus. The sequence goes on from CM050518.1 coordinate 42,044,876, forward strand.
TCTTTGATAAATCGTTGCATGGGCCCAAACACCCCCCATCCCCCGCTGCCATAATTTAGAATCTTTTTCAAATGTCACCTTCTTAGGGTGAACCTCCATCTGTCATTCTTTTTCTTCTTAATTTATTTTATAGCTGTTCTCACTATCTGAAATTAAGTGAGGTATGTACTCACTTGTTCATGTAAGTTACATGAGGGCCAGGTTTTCTCTGCCTTATTCGCTATCATATCCCGAGTAGGGATGTCAGTGCTTTGTCACACACAGGGACTCAGGATGTATTTGTTGAATAAACAAGTAAAACCCTCACATACATCTTTTTCCCTGAAGGAGAGAATCATAAATAATAATGCCAAATCAAAGGCTCCATGCATTAAGTTTTTTTTTTTTTTTTTTTTTTTTTTTTTTACCAGAGAGTGGCAGATTGCTTTGCCAAAAGTCATACCAACGGACATCCCTGCTTACATGCCTGGTTCTTCTCACTCTAACCAACACGATTTTTAGAAATGCTTTTCAATCTTCAGAAGTTGTTTTAAGTATGGCATATGTTAATGGGCATGGCTAGTTTTCTGTTGTATGAAGTTTGGGAGGAGGGGCAAAAAGAGAGCCCAGAAAAGTCTGGTGAAATTATAAGCTTTCTTGCTACAAAATTATTCAGGAACTAGTATGCAGATCTGGGGGGTTGAATGCTGCCACACTTGTTTGATGGCTGTCCCCTCTACCTAGATAATTCATTATTTCTGTTCTACCTAACACATTACTCATTTTTTATTCAAGGCCCCATTCAAGGTTATTTTCTATTGAAATACTTTCTCTCTTCTCTTATCTCCATTTCATCTAGTCAGAATTAGCCATCCCTCCTGGATGTTCCTCTAGTATACCTCTGGTGACTCTCCCTGCTCTGATTTAGCTGCCTTATCCCTCCATACAACATCTGGTCCTGGTATGTTGGAAGAATATCATATCTACAGATATAATTCCCCCACATTTGAATGTGTCTTCAAATGATGACATAATATGGCATTTTGAGACCCAGGAGTGCTTTCTCCCTTCAGAATGCAGCTGACTAAAAGCCCTGAAGCCCTCACTCCAGTCTGTCTGCTTAACCCTGCCCTTGGTGGCTCTGAGCATGCTCCGAGATAAGCCGAACAAACACAGTAGCAGGTCAGCCCCAATGTCACTGCACTCCAACTCTCCAGGGCACGAGGAGTCATTTTAAGCCCACCTGGGGCTTTTGCCAATACTTTATCTGTGCCACCCATATCTCCTCAAAGTAGGGGCAAACAAAACCACAGTGCTTTATCAGGAGTCCTAATTCCTTACATCTCTCTTATCACCCAAGATTACCCAATCCGACCAGAGCTTTAGGGATCTGTGTGGAGGATAACAGGAGCCTTCTGGTAGCAAGTGGTCTTATCACCCTCACGGCACAGGAGGGTTGGGGAGGCTTTCATTTCCACCCTGGTATTTTTCGTGATATGCTTACAACAGTTCTAAAAGACCTGGTATTGTAACATGGCTTAATTGTCTTTAGGAAAGTTCTTGCCTCAAATTTTTATGTCTTTTATGTCTAAAGCAAGTAATAATAACAGCTGCAATTTATTAAGCGTTTCCTATGTTTCTGATTCCAACATGATCTCATTTCATCTTTATAACTACCTTGTGAGCAAGACACTAGTGCTGTTGCATAAATGAGGAAGCTGAGGCTCAGGACAGGGGAAATATTCACACAGCTTTTAAGTAGTGGAGCATAAAGCTGAAGCCAGGCCGACTATGGACTCCAAAGACTAACATACTACATACCCACCATGCTGAGTAAGAGGCAGTACTGAGTACCGGTTGGGTGCTGGATTCTGGAATCTGATTGCCTGGGTTTGAATCTAGACTCTATCACCTACTAGGTGTGTGACATGAGCAAGCTATTTAACTTCTCTTTGCCTCAATTATTTATGTGTAAAATGGGATTCATAATAGTATCTATTTTATGGAATTGGGAAAATAAAATGTGTTTGCGTGTGTGTTCATGCGTGTGCGTGTACACTTGCATCAATTTCTACTCTATAAATAATAGTTACTCATAATTTTATTTCCAATATAATTGCTGTCATTCTGAAACAAAGCAGAGTTGAAGCAATTATCCAGATGATTCACAAATTAAACATGTGGAAGATAGGAGAACAATGTTTGCTTGTTTGGTTGTCTTGTTTGTTCTTCTGGTCTTCCTTTTCCAGAAAATATATCTATTTCTCTTTTTATTTAATAAGAGAAGTCTATACTTCTTTTAATTTTTCATCCTAAAATGTTCTTTACATAGAAAAATATTATAACTCTGAAATGGAATTCTTTAGTTGTCATCTACTTTTCTCCTCTGTAGTTCCCTACCTCATGTATACCTATATATGCTTACATAAAGGCACGTGTCTACACGTAGATGCAGACACACACCTTTTGTTGGCATTTCAGCTCAGCCTGTTCTTTTCTCATGTGTGTGTGTGTGTGTGTGTGTGTGTGTGTGTGTGTAATAGGAATCAATTCCTCACTTGTTATCACAGGTGCACTGGCTTGTTTTTCATGAAGTTAAATATTTGTCTCACTCACAAACTCCTACACTCTCAGGGCTGGGAAGGATCATAAAAGTAACCTCTTCCAACCACCCTTCAATGTTGAATCACCTCTTACAATGTCCTGGTGATGTGGTCAAATAGACTATATTTGAATATTCCCAATGACAAAAAAAAAAAAAATTCAGTAGCTCCTAAAGCCAATTCCATTCTTCCCTTCTTGATAAAGTCCATAGTCAACGATGACACCAATGCTAACTCTTTCAGGCTAATAGTGAATATCTGTTTGAATTAAACTGTAAACAAAAATTAAACAAAATTAAACATTTTTGGTAGGAAAAGCTATTTTCAACATGTCTGACAAGAGGACTAATGACCCTACTCTACAAAAAGAACTTACAAATTATAAGAAAATGACAAACACTCCAAAAGGAAAAATGGGCAAGGGCTATACATAGGTAATTTACAAATACAAAAAAAAATTACCAGTGGCTAAAAGGTATTGTGAAATATTTCAGCCCAATAGTAATCAAATAGATGTCATAAAAGCAGCAGTAACAAATCCTTTGTAAGTTTCAGGTCGGTAAAAATAAAATCAACTCTACGGATAGTCAGTATTCATGATGAAGGTATGAATGGAGGGAAAGGCAGTCTCCAGCACAGCTGGGAAGGGGCAGACTTAACCTGATAAAAATAAGTTTTCTATAAAGCAATTTAACAATATGGATCAACATTAAAAATGTGCACATTGACCCAGAAATCCAACTTGCAAAATGTATCTAGGAGTTTTTTCTTTAGCAGATATATGTGTGTGTGGATTCATCACTTTGTTGTTGCTATAACAAAACATTAGGAATAATCTAAATGGATAAGTCATTGTGGTAGAATTGCACAGTTGTATACTGTTGAGTTATTAAAAAGGATGATATATAAATAGAATAGAATAGATAGATAGGTAGTCAATAATATACCATTGTCTGGATGTACTAGAGATTACTTATTCATTCACCTACTGAAAGACATCTTGGTTGCTTCCAAGTTTAGGCAATTATAAATGAAGTTGCCATAAATATCCATATGGAGGTTTTTGTGTAGGTATAATTTTCAACTCCTTTGGGTTAATGCCAAGAAATGTGATTGATGGACTGTATGGTAAGAGTATGTTTAGTTTTGTGAGAAGCCCCCGGACTGTCTTCCAAATGGGCTGTACCATTTTGCATTCTCACCAGCAATGAATGAGAGTTCGGTCGGTCTACATCTTTGCCAGCAAATGCTATGGTTAGTTTTTCATATTACAGTCATTCTAATAGTGGTATCTCAGCGTTAGATTCACTTCTTCTTAGTGAACATATGTTAGCTCCCAGTGATCATTTCTTCAGTTATTCTCTTCAAGTCAATTATTCAAAAAATATTTTTATTGATTTCAGAGAGGAAAAGAAAGAAAGATAAAAACATCAATGATGAGAGAAAATCATTGTTCAGCTGCCTCCTCCACGCCACCTACTGGGGATCAAGCCTGCAACCCAGGCATGTGCCCTTGACTGGAATCGAACCCAGATTATGATATCTCTTCTCCTCTTCAATCAAAGACTTTTGACATTGGTTTTGTGATCACACTTGGTATATTATTTGTTTGAGCTTGGAGAATTGAATACTGTCAGCATGGCTAGTTGCAATCATTGCCCCAAGCTTATATTCTCTTTCTTGCTGATATTTATTGTCTTTTTTTAAGGTTGATGTTCATGACACTGTGGGGAGCACATGCAATAAACAGGAGTTAAGGAGTCTTGCTTTTATTCAACTCTCTTTTATCCCAGAGATATTTAACCTATTGGCAACCATGTGGCAGGAGAAGAACCATCCGAATGGATGCTGTGATAGACGTTCAGGAGGCACGTCGAGGTGCTCATTGGCTGGACATCAGGGCTCTTATTCCAAAGGAGATCTCAGGGCCCTCGGCTCTTTCTTGTTCACAGAACTAGGAGCGTAAGCCGTTAGAGTATTGCCCCGCAATTAGTTCCACAATACTGATAGGAACCTGTTTGGCTCTGGCTTATCTTTTTCTGTATTTGTTTTTGATTCTACAACCAGATTGATAGCTCCTTGAAAATCCAGAATCTTTCTTGTACTACTTTTTGTCATTCTAAGTCATAGCAACATGTTTGTTATTAATTGTGGACATGCCTGTAATACTTGTTCTTCTTTTAGAAAATGTTTTTTTAAATTTGAGAGAGAGAGGGAGAGAGAGAGAGAGAGAGAGAGAGAGAGAGAGAGAGAGAGAGAGACTGGTGATTGAACCTGCCACCTTTTGGTGTATGGGAGGATGCTTCAATCAAGTGAGCCACACAGGCTAGAGCATGTTGTAGTATTTTTATTAATTTTTTAAAAGAAAAATTAAAAAAATTTAATTGGGCACTGGAACTTTTTTACTCTCATACCTTTTTATATAACATTTAGCTATTAGCATTTTCCTCCATTTTTCCTATACAAACAAACTGACCCAAATACCTTGCAGTTTATACTTGCTCAAACAATATTTTAAAAGTTTAAGTGGAAGCCCACTGTCATATATCTATTATTTCTCTGGAAACTTGTGCAGGGGGAAAGTCTGGTTTTGGAGGTCACAATTATACTCTGATGGACACTTAATTCTTACGGAGGTTCACTAAATACTTCAGATGCACTTATGGACCTGGAGCTCAAAGAAAGGCCAGGGAAAGAGAAAATGGAAAGAAAAAAAAAGTCCCTCCAGATGAGAGACAGTCTGGTACGACATCACATTTGTCTTGCAGAATGAATGGTGTAATGGGTCCTGCGTCTCAGGTCAGGAGGGGCCGGTGAGTGAGACACCTGCTAGTTTAAGTTCCAGAGGTCTCTTGAGTCATATTATAACTACATTCATGGGGAATTTCATTGAGCTGTTTTTAAAGCGGTTTATGTGCACTGCCGTAATGGGTAAACTAGCTATTTTGACACATTGCAAAAGAACGCTTTTGAAAAGAGAAACACTCCTAGTGAAAACAGACAAATGACTGAGGGACATTTCATTGTCGCTGAACTCAGTGTTGATGTAGGTGTTTAAACAGCCAGTTCCCAGCTCGCTATTTAAATACCTATATACTGAATTAGTTATTCACCAGGGGGAGATGTTGAAGAGAAGCAAAAATGATACAATTAAGTTACAAAGATAGGCATACAGTCCAAAATATCCCAACTGTCCTCTTTTTCTTCTTTAACGAGTGTCATTATATTTTGATGTGTTTAATAATACAGCAGAGGTTAAATGAAACATGAAAAAGGGATGTACATTAAAATTGAGATAACTCTTCCTTCAGTGAAGTGGAACCCAGCAGATGTAGCAGCACACTGTAATTGCTGCCTGTTTCCTGTCAGTCTGATTAAGTTGCATTGTCCCAGCTCCAAGTGTAAGAATCAGTGGCTTCCCATAGGGCACAGCATGGGACGAGGGGCTGAGGCGGCGGTGGAACTACATGCACCTCCTGCTTCTCCTGGTAATAGTGTAGACATACAATATACATTGATGACATATAAAATCAATAGGCTGTGTAGTGGAGTAAGAGTGTACTATAATCCATTTTCTCAATGTTATATCCCAGGAAAGCCAAATAAACAGTAACACCCAGAAATCTGAGGCTTGGTGTAACCATTCTACTAGCACCAGTACCAAAGACTGGGATACTCATTTTAAAAGAGACATATAGGTTTAGATTAATCTCAATTTGACGATATCTGAGATCTGCCTTTGCTTTTAATTCATCCCCCCCACCCCAACTGTATTCTGTGGTTTCTGAACCAACCAGTCAGTTGACAAATGTTTATTGTGCACAAAAGAAAGTGCAACATTATGCTAGGAAGTGTAAGGGAAAGATACCAGAAAGCTTATGGTCCACCTGGGGAGAAAACATCAATATAACATAGAACAATTAGAGAACTATTAAGAGATACACTGTGTGAGCAAGAGTTCAGGGAAGGGGCAGCTAGATGTAGCCTGGAGTGGTAGGAAAGGGCTCTCATGTGGATGAAGTTGAAATAGGCTTTGGAGGATAGGTGGGGCTTAAAAAAGAGGGAGGGGGCCCAGCTGGCGTGGCTCAATGGTTGAGCATTGATCTATGAACTAGAAGGTCACGATCCGATTCCCAGTCAGGGCACTTGTCTGGATTGGGGCTCAGTCCCTAGTGTGATGCATGCAAGAGGTAGCCAATCAATGACTCTCTTATCATTGATTTTTTTTCTCTCTCTCTCCCTCTCCCTTCATCTCTGAAATCGATAAAAAATATATTTTTTAAAAAAGGGGGAAGAAGGAAGGCATTACCATTCTGTGAAATCCTGTTGACCCACATTGATGTCCAGATCAAAATGAGCTTAGGAGAGCTTGAAAAGCTATGTCTATGGAATGACTGATATAGGAATACAGTTAAGTAGGAATTGATTGTGTGAGTATCTCAACAGAGGCACCACCCTGCCGTGATCTTTCACCCTCTACAAAAATAAATATAATAATGACAGCTGTCAGGAGAAGCTCTCAAATAGATTTGGTTTCCCTGAAAAGGTCTCTGATGTGCATTTTCATATTTAATTCAACAAAGGGCACCATAATAGAAATGGCTGAAAAATGAGAGAAAGCAAGTAATCATTTGATTTGGATATTTGGTTCATATGAAGTAATTTGACTACCTTTTCCTGACTGTTAGAGACCTCATGTAAAGGTAGCCAACACGGCAACACACAATAAGTGAGCCAAAATATACCAAATCATGTTGGCTGTAAACAATTGGACTCGTGGCATAAAAAGGGGACATAAGGTCAGGCAGTTCTGGAACCTGGCCTCAATGTACTTCCTTAATAAGGTCTGAGAGAGGAGCTGAGGATTATATATAAATAATTATATATAAATAATAAATAAAATATTAAAATATCATAGCACATAGTGCTAAGAGGACAGTGTCTGTGGAAATTCAAAGGAGCCTGGCATGACTTACACCTGCCAGCAGTCAATGTGCAGGCTTGACTTCAGTTTGACTTCAAGGTCATATCTTTGGATTGTAGGTTGTACTTGTCAGCCCTGCAACAAGTTTCCAGATGACCACCGAGTTTTGACTTACTTATAGTCTAAGTAAAGGCCTGGCGCACTATGTAAATATGTGCACCTGGTGGAGGGCAGGGGTGAACCTCAGCCTGGTCTGTGCCCTCTCATAGTCTGGGAGCCCTTGGGAAATGTCTGACTGATGGCTTAGGCCCGCTCCCCCTGGAGAGCCTGGGGAACAGGCCTAAGCCATCAATCAGATATCTGTAGCATTGCCGTGGAGGTGGGAGGGGCTCCTGATACTGCTGCTGCACTCACCTGCCCTGAGCCAGCTTCTGGCTGATGGGCACTCCCTCTGTGGGAGCACACTGACCACCAGGGGGCAGTTCCTGCATTGAGTGTTTGCCCCCTGGTGGTCAGTGCACATCATAGCAACTGGTCCTTCCACTGTTTGGTTGATTTGCATATTAGCCTTTTTCATTATATAGGATGAGAAAATTTTATACCTGGAGAAAGGAGGAGAAGAGGGATCAGCCACTGGATCAATTATTGTTAAGTCCTTAGTTGGATTAATACTGATTCTTTTTTTAATCCTTACCTGAGGTTTTTTTTTTTTTTTCCCATGGAATTTTAGAGAATGGAAGGGAGGGGGAGAGAGAAAGAGAAAAAGGGAAAGAGAGAGAGAAACATCAATGTGAGAGAGACACATTGATTGGTTACCTCCTACAAGCTCCTTGACTGGGGCCAGAGATTAAGCCTGCAATCCGGGCAGGTACCCTTGACCGGAATTGAACCCAGGACCCCTTCAGGCCACAGGTCAATGTTCTATTCATTGAACTAGCTAGGGTAGTTTCACACACTCTTAATGACTATAACCTGTTTCCCTGGTTCTCATTGTTTCATCAGCTAATCCTCCTTGAGTGTGATTGGAGGAATTCCAGGGACCCTTCAATAATTTTAGATTCCACACTCTCAGGAGAGTTCACCTGCGCTTACAAATGTGATGCCATTGGCTTTCATATGGAACCTGCTTTTTCCTTCCCCTTGGCTCCTGGGGCTAGTCTGTGGTTCCTGGTGTTCCACATATGGCTCAGAAATAGACTGACCTGATGGTCGTTATCAGGTGACATGGGTCAGCATCTCCTGCTATGAGGAGGTTCTTCCTGTGTCAGGCTCAGTGCTCCCATGAAGGACCAACAGACACCAGCTTTCCACAAAGCTGTTTTAGATTTTGGGTTACCGTCTTTATTCCATAGCAGTATGACATAAATTCTTGGTGGGAATGGTGGAACCGAAGGTTAATAACAACAATTGTTTGTGGAATAGGTCTTCCCATCACACAACAGTCATTAGTTTTTGGACCAATATAGTATGAATCCATCCTTTTTTTTAGGAAGGTAAACTTTCCTTAGTGATATCTTGGTCCCTCTTAAAAATAGAGGCAACGTACTCTTCTGTCCACACATCAACTGTTACTCACTTATCTTCTTAATTAAATAGGGATAACATTTAATAGGAGAGTCTGTTTGTTTGGAAAGCAATTTACTTTCTAAAGAAGAAAACACAAAAGTCACAATAAAGGGCAATGATGTCTCATGTATATAGTGGTTTACACTTTGCATTATCTATAAAGTATATTGAACATTATTCTTTATGTTCAATACTAGAGGCCTGGTGCACAAAATTTGTGCATGGGGGAGGGGTCCCCTCAGCCCACCTTGCACCCTCTCCAATCCAGGACCCCTGGTAGTCAGACATCCTTCTCACAATACGGGACCACTGGCTCCTAACTACTCACCTGCCTGCCTGTCTGATTGTCTCTAACTGTGCCCTCCCCCCATCCCCATGGCCTGATTGCCCCTCACTGCCTCCCCCCACCAGCCTGATTGCCCCACACAGCCTGCTGTTTGGTTGTTTGATTGCCCCTCAGTAACCACTCTGCTGGCCTGATTACCTTACACAGCCTGCTGTTCTGTTGTTACTGTGAGGGTATCCTGACCAATTTGCATATTACCGTTTTTATTAGTATAGATCATTGATATGACCATCTCATGAAAAAGTAGACTCTGTTCTCATTACTGAAAAAGTTTTGGTGATGTGGAAGTGCTAAAAACCTAAAAAAAAAGTTATAACATGTTGGAGCTAAATCATAAAAAGCCTGGGTATTCTTGCTTTGTTTCCTACTCCTGAGGTAACCTCAGTGCAAGGTTTTTCAACATTGGCAGTTTGACATTTGGGGCCATCAAACCCTTTACTGTCGGCAGCTGTTCTGTGCACTGTAGGATGATGGTAAGCAGCATCCTTGACTTCTATCCACAGCAGGCCATTAGTACCCTCCTCCTAGTTATGACCAAAAATATCTCCAAACATTACCAAATGTCTCTTGGGGAGCAAAATCACCTTGTTGAGAATCACTGCTCCTAGATAAGTTAGTAAAATGTATATATGTTTTAAAATGCAGAACTATTCTACAATAACCATGCTCCCAACTTGAGCAAACATTGCTGTCAGGGGAGTAACACTAAGAATTTGGGACACTTTAAATCCTTTCAAATATCCTACAAATTAAAGGAATTTCACATGACATCTCCATATTGGGTAATAATACATTAGCCTATCATTAAACAGGTAATTTAAATGAGAAAAAAAAAAGAGTGATCATAGGAACTACAATGGGTTTATGAGAACTAAGCAAGCAAGCAAATTTTTATTTTTTTTCTTTTGGACACATTTTTAGCTTGGGGAGTACTAGATACCAGCTGGGCATACTGCCATGCAGTGAATGCTAACCACCTGTAGTTAGCATCAGTTCCCATAAGTTAAGGGCTCAGTCTTCCACAGGTCTGTCCAAGTGGCGTCCTCAAGTCACTCACACTTCTGGCAAACTGACTACCAACACAGGAGATTCCCATAACCCCCTTCAGGTTTGATAATCCACTAGAACTACTCATAGAACTCAGGAAAATGCAATAGCAATTACAATTTTATTATAAAGAACACACATAGGGAAGGTCTGGGCAGGAGGAGCATAGAACTTTCATGCCCTCTCTCCTTGGAGGCAGGACCTATCACTCTGCCAGCACATAAATGTGTTCACTGGCCAGGAAGCTCCACTAAACTTTGGTTTTAGTTGGGGTTCAGGCATGATTGATTAAATTATTGGCCATCTGATTAGATTTGATCTCCAGGCGTCCTCCCTTCCCTGGAGGTTGAAGAGGCTGAAAGTCTCAACTATCTAATCATGGGGTTAGTCTTCCTGGAGACCAGCGCTGGTCCTGAAGCTATCTAGGAGTCTATTAACTAACAAAGACACTCCTATCACTCAGGAAATTCCAAGGGCCTTTGAAGCTCCCTGTCAGAAACCTGGGACAAAGACCAGAGAAATTCTTTATTATACCATCCATAGATGCACCCTAGTAGATAGAGAGAAATGAACAAATCTAAACTAGCTTTACTCTAGCAAGACAGCTGACAGAGTATTTTTTCATCTTGGTGGCAAATATATAGACATATTGGCTAGTTAATAGTATAATCAGTGGAATTTAGAGTTAGTTAAATAATTATATTCAAAGAGGATTATATAATGGGTTAATTTGGTGGAATAAAAATTAAATTGGGCTAAAGAAGGTATACCTATCAAATTTCTAGATGAAATATAATGATGGGGGGTAGCTCATGTTTTAGAAAAACAAATAAAATTTCAAAAGCACTTCACACATAAAAGTACAAGGACATGTATCTCCATAGTCATCAAGGACTCCTATCTTTCTGCCCCACCATCTCTGCTTTCCACTATCAAGGTAGCCTCCATAGTACAAGATGACTGATAGAGCTTGAACCATAACATTCATATTTCAGGCAGAAGGAAGAGAGAAGGAAAAAGGAAATATAGGCACACCTTCCAGCTGCTTTAGTTTCCTTTAATGCATGACCCATGGATACAGACAATATGTGGTGAAGGCTTGAGGCAAGGGCTGGTGCTGGCTAGAAGTGTCAATGAGAGAACTAAACACGACACCTTGAAATGGCAAAATATTACTTATAAAAATAATGAATTAAAATATGTTATTATTATAATAATATATAAACATTATTAGACAATTAGAAAAATAGTCTCAAAGTGAAACAAAACTCTAAAATCACCCACAATTCCACCAAATAAATGTAACCATTATTCTTGTTGTGGTATCTGTTGTATCATATAATCATTCAAAATACAGTTACATATTAAAAATTAAATCACAGCATACACACAGTCTTATAATTTGCTTTTCCTCTGAGCTAAATCCTCAATAATTTTTTTCATTTTACAAAATATTTTTTAAAATATATTTTTATCAATTCAGAGAGAAAGAAAGAGAGAGAGAAACATCAATGATGAGAGAGAATATTGCCTCCTGCATGCCCCCTACTAGGGACTGAGCCTGAAACCCAGGCATACGCCTTTGACCAGAATCAAACTTGGGACCCTTCAGCCATAGGCCAACGCTCTATCGACTGAGCCAAACCAGCTAGGGTTACCAAATATTCTTTTAAATATAATTTAACAGCTGTGTGTTATTTCGTTGTGTAGGTGAATATTTATTCTGTTTTTTTTTTTATATTTTGTATTATTCCAATTATTCCTCTTATATGAAACTAATAAATTTCTTTGTTGCTAAATCCTTGCTATATAGCAACAGTTATTTATTAGATAAAGTCTCAAAAGTGGATTTTTTTTTCCCTTTGGTTTAACATACTAGACAAAGCCCTGGCTGGTTACAGCGTCAGCCCACAGACTGAAGGGTTATGGGTTTGATTACAGCTGGGTGCACGTGCCTGGGTTGGTGTGGGAGGCAGTCAGTTGATGTATCTCTCTCACATCAATGTTTCTCTCTGTCTCTCCCCTCACATCCATTGTCTCTGAAAATCAATGGAGAAAATAGCCTTGAGTGAGGATTAACACAAATCAAAAAAATACTAAACAAAAATAATCATTCTTCAGGAGACTGTTTAGTGACATGATATATTGCTAAGTAAAAAATAATACATACAGTATGTTTTCAAATGTTAAAAGATGTATGCAAAGTGAAGAGGCTGAAAGGAAATATATCAAAATGTTCACAAGGTATCTCTGGGCTGGTGGATAGTTAAGTTATTTTTATTTGGTTCTTTATGCTTCTGTGTTGTCCAGTTTTTCTACACTAAGCATATATTACCTAATCAATCAGAAAAAATAATAATTTCTAAAATAACTGGATAAGTATTGAAAAAGTGAATAAGTAAGTATAAGGTCTGGGGAACAATAGCTTTCATAACTATCCTTGTGAGAAAGATAGTGAACCACAAGCTCAAAGTCATATTACATTTTCTAAAACAAAGCTAAATAATAGACCTCCCACAGTCTAAGTCTGTGGTACTCAAATGTCACACTGTATTCTGTAGAGATGATATGGTGTGTTCAGTAAGTGGCACTTATAATTTGGTTGTTGAAACAAATACTAGTCCTAGTCATCCAGAAAGGCACCAGGGGTTGATCCCAGGCAAGAGCAGGTTAAGTTTTCGGGGAATGGCAAGAGTCACATCATGGAACACAGCAAGGTTCACATGCCACAAAAATGCCCATGCCCAGGACCCATCCTAGTGTCACTGGCACCACTAAGATAGCAAGAAGTGTGAAGTGTATGTGTACTTCTACTGAATTAAAATTTTATTTAGAATTTCTATTCTACCTAGTGGCAGAAAACTTAGTCTGATCAGCCTTTGTTTATTCGTTCACTGATTAATTTTTTTACCTGCTCCAGGACTATTCTCAGACACTTTGGGGCTCTGTTGTTCCTCTAGGCCCCATGATGAGTACCTACCTGGTTGCCCAGGCTTTCTCTCTCGGATAGAGTCTTGTCCTGTTAGCAGCCTTGTGATTTGCACTCATTTGCCAGGATCGACAGTCATAATTGCCCCCTGAATTCCTCACCCCTTGTTCCACACAAGCAGTTTATTCTGCTATGGCCATCCATGCAAAGTCAGACCCTTGGGCAAATCCTCAAGAAAGCACGTCATACCTGTGTCAGATCCTAACTGAGTCCCGATTCTCTCACCTCCCTGTCTGCCCTGGGTGGGCTCTCCTAAGTCCTCAAGGCCTCCTTTGCAGCAACATGTATCCAATTGCTGTCTTGTTCTGGTACAAGAACAGAGCTGATATTCTATTAGACTGGGCAACAGCACAAATCTGATTCCTTCCCTTGAGTTCAGAAAGTATCTACTAGGTGTACCCGTTCATAATGTATATTTTTTTTCAATAGATGGAGCTACACATATGTTGATATATATGCGATTTGATATGTATGCTATTTTGTTGTATTGACAAAAAGCTTCAAAACTTCATATGTCAAATTTGCTGAAGGTGTTAACATCATAGATATTTTTACACTTAAAAATGTCGAATTCCTTGCCAAAAAAAAGAGCATTTGCGGGAAGTTTTAATTCATTACTTTATTTTGAAGAAAAGTGCTGCTGAATACTTCTAAAGGCTTATGGTGGAACATGCTCCATCTCAAGATACTTGTGAAGGCTGGTTTAAACACTTTGAAAGTAATGATTTCGATGTGAAAGACAAAGAACGTCCAGGTCAACCAAAAATGTTTGAAGACCAACAATTACAAGCATTATTGGGTGAAGATGCATGTCACTCAAAAACAACTTGCAAAAAGATTAAACATTGCTCAAGAAACAATTTCCAATCATTTGCATAGGAAAGATTTTAAAGGAAGGAAAATGGGTGCCACATCAACTGAACAAAAGAGAAATGGAAAACCGAAAAGTCATCAGTAGAATGTTGATTTGGTGGCACAAAAGAAAGTCCTTTTTGCATCGAATTGTGACTGGCGATGAAAAGTGGATTTATTTTGAGAATAAATAAATGCACAAAATCATGAGTTAATCCATGTCAATCATCAACATCGACTGCCACATCACTTTGGAAAGAAGACAAAGCTCTGTATTTGGTAGGATCAGGAAGGTGTGGTATACTATGAGCTTCTAAAACCAGATGAAATCATTAATACTGATCACTACCGACAACAAATAATCAATGTGAACCATGTTTTGATCATGAAACGACAAGAATGTGCCAGAAGACACGGCAAAGTAATTTTGCTTCATGATGACAAAGTAATTTTGCTTCATGATGGTGTGTGGCACCATCACACACTTCAAAACCAATAAAGACATGTTAAAAGATCTTGCCTGGGAAATATTAACCCACCCGCTGTATCTACTGGACCTTGCTCCTTCAGATTACCACTTGTTCTGATCGATGGCACACCCACTTTCTGAGCAGCACTTCAAAACGTACGAAGAAGTGGAAAATTTGGTCTCTGAATGGTTTGCCTCAAAACAAGAAAAGTTATATTGGGACAGTATCTACAAATTACCTAAAAGATGGGAGAAATGTGTAGCTAGTGATAGATATTACTTTGAATAAAGCACTTTTGATGTTTGAAATTATCATGTTTTATCATTTTGATTACAAAATGAGTCTGTATTAACTAGTTCATCTAATATATATATATATATATATATATATATATATAAATACCCTAACATGCAAATAGACCGAACATCTGAACAACCAAGCAACTGGTCACTATGATGTGCGCTGACCACCAGGGGGCGCACGCGGAGTATGGTGGGCGTCGGCCTTGGTGGGATGGTGGAGCAGATGAGCAGGGGGTGCCAGACTAAGGCAGGGCACTGGTCACTGTCATTGAAAGAGCCTCTAGTGGTTACTGAAAATTCTTTGCTTCCATGCACCATGGCACTCACAACCCTTGCTGGCCCCAATCACCCCTCAGGGCTTCTCCACCTCCCCCTGCTCCTGAGGGGCGATTGGGGCTGGCAGTCACCTCTCACACCCATTGCCAGTGCCAGCCCTGCTCACACCTGCTGCTGGCACTGGCCTTAATTGCTCTGCGCCATCAGCCATTATGAGTAGGGCCAATGCAGCTGTAGCAGGAGTAGGGCTGCTGGCAGACAGGGAACTGGGGGCCGAGGTGGGAGGGGCCAGGCAGGGATGTGGAGGATGGGACGAGACCCACCCCTGTGCCCACTTCAGCCTTGAAGCCCACGGTTCCTTTCAAGGTGCACAAATTCATGCACTGGGCCCCTAGTAGTAACATAATTGTACAAAGAGTTTGATAGAAATAAAATTTCATCATTAACCTCTCTTCAAGTCATTTAAATAACTTTATTTTTTTAAATATATTTTATTGATTTTTTACAGAGCGGAAGGGAGAGGTATAGAAATTCAGAAACTTCGATGAGAGAGAAACATCGATCAGCTGCCTCTTGCACACCCCCTATTGGGGATGTGCCCGCAGCTAAGGTACATGCCCTTGACCGGAATCGAACCCGGGACCCTTCAGTCCACAGTCCGACGCTCCATCCACTGAGCCAAACTGGTCCCGGCCATTTAAATAACTTTACAGCAAAAATAAAGATAGAATGTACAACTGGGGCATCTTTATGATATGGTTATCATGAAAAAGAAAATTCAGAAGTCCATGCAAAATGAAGCCACCTCGAAAGTGGCAAATATCAAGTTCTTAGGAACAGTCAAACTATAGGAACAGTTTATCAACTTTTCAGATAAGCTAACTGAATTGCTGACAGATGTGCTTTGTGTCATATTTGAAGAGGAGAGCTGACCAGGAGCGGATCTCAGAGAACAGTGATGGTTAGTGCAATGAAGGGAGAAGAGTCTGGCAAAAAGAAAATAGGAAATTGATACTACTACTGACTCAGTAGCACTTGTTGACAACCTTAGAGAGAGACAGAGCGATCCTAAAGTAGTTCCTTCTCATAGTAGAGACTTAACAAATATTTGTCAAAAAAATGATCATGGTGAGGTTTTGTTACTAGTAAATTCCAAATGCTCCAAATGGAATTTATAGGAAAAGTCGCCTCTTAAATATGTAAAATTCAATTAAACAGATCTTTCTTTGAAAGGGAACCTCTCTTTTTTTTTTTTTCATGTAGGAACTTATTTGCAAAGCTGGTCCTTGGCTGGGATACACTTTTTGATGACTGCATCAGTTATCACAAAGAGGTCACAGAGGTGGAGGCACAGTGAATCAATGGGGAAGAGATGGATGTTGAATTGCTGGTCCTGAGAAATCTGCCTAGCTGTTCGAGGAAAAAATCAAGTCCTCACCTTGTATCCCAATAAATGACAGAAGTAATACAAAGGTATATGTAAAAAAATTAATCTGTTATAAAAATACAAGTAGAAAAACGTAGATAAAGATCTGGTTTTCTGGAGCACAACAGAAAACAAAGGACACAATCAGCAAGAAATGCTTGATACATTTATTTAAGTAAAAAATGTAAAATTGTATATATATGAAATCATGAACAAAATTAAAAGGAAAAGAATAAAATGTGAGAAAAACATTTGTCACAATTACAAAGAAGGCCCCATATAAAGGGTTATATAACTAGATTAAAAAAGCACTAAAGCTTCAATAGAAAAATAGTCAAAAGACACTAATAGGTAATTCACAAAAGAGGAAAGGGCTAACGAACATCAGAAAAAGCTGTTTGATGACAGTTGTCCCTAATAAATCCAAATAAGACAACAAAACCTTTTTTTAACCTATCAAATTAGGAAAGATTTTTTTTGGCAATGATATTAGTCATTACTAGGGACATTAAGAGAGAACAGCAGTCTTTATATATTGCTGCTAAGACTGAAAATTGCTATGACTACTCCTAAAAATCAATTTGACCCTGTATTTCAAGAGCCTTAAAAAAGATTTATGTATATGGATCTAATTGTCTATCCTACAAAATTATAGAAGTCTATCTTACAAGAGAATCTTGAACTCAAAGATTTATGTACACAGACTTTCATTTTAGCATAATTTACAATAGTGAAGACCAAAAGAGAATTACATTATATTGTTAATATATAAAATCAGGTAGTCATTAAAAATGAAGTAACACATAATTTTTAGTGAAGTTGGGAAAAATAGTTCCAACAAAGGTTAAAGCGGGGGAGGGATTGGAAGGAAATATATTATCTGTGATTTGGTAGGAATAAAGGGTTTCTTGTTTTCTTTATAGTTTATTCTTTGTATTACTTATACTAAGTTGTCCACAATGAATATGAATTACTTTCATAATCAGAAAAAACACAATAACTTAAAAGCAAATCTCTAGAATTAATCTAGCTTTTCCATGACAGAAAACACCAGAGGAAAACAATTTGATGAATTGTTTTGCGATACTTCCTAAAACAGAAATTTCACAGTTCTATTCAAACACAAATCCCAAAGTAATAACTATTTTTTTTTTCTTTTTGGCAGAGCAGTGGTAAATAATGAGGCAAAAAACTGTGTATATTTAGTCTTCTTTATGAACAATGATTAAAATGTCTCAATTAAAAAACACCAAAGAATAAAAGGTTTAAGGAAGAACGCAAACTATTTGGCTTATGTTATCACTAACTAGTTTAAAAACTACTTCAAGCAGGGGGTGTGTTTCGCTTCAGCCTCATTTCTTGCAGTTTCTGAAAGTATTATCATTTGATCTCAAGATCCAGAAGATTTGCATTGAGGTCACTGGCTCCAGGCTTGCCATGATCATTCTCCTCCACCTTTTCAGACCCCCACGGCTTGCATGCGTTTATAGCTGGTTTATAGCTGTCTGTCCTCTCACGTAGATCCGCACACTAGTGAGAACCCACGTCTTTTCCCCCAGAGCCAGCCCCAGGCAAAACTGTGGAAGAGCTGAGGTTAATGGCTTCCTTCCTGCAGCCCCTGCGTCTGGTGCATTCCCACCCTCTCAAAATCTGCTCTCCCAGGCTCTGCTCACGCTAGGCTAGGCGACATAACACTTTCGAGCATCTACTGCGCACCAGGCACCCAGTGAAGGACTTTCATCCGTACGATTCCATTTTATCCTCACAGTAACCTTGTGCAGCGTTATTTGCCTCCTCTTATGGATGGGCTGCTGCCGCCCAGAGAGGTTAAGAAAGTTGCCTGTGGTCACACAGTGAGCCTCTGCTGGCACGGGTCAAAATTAAAAAAAAAACAGGGCTGTCTGATTCCAAAGCTGTAGTTACTGCTTCTCCGTGGGTGGGGTCGGGCTTGGGAACATGAGGACCCTTTCCATGCCTTTTCAACGCAATCATACAGATTGTCTGTTTCCTGTCTATTTCCCAACTAAAATTCCAAACTACTCTTAAATTTGAAAGAGTCTAAAGCTTCTCTGTTTCCTCCTCAAATAGTTTCCTGAAGAATAAGGACATGTGCCTAATTATATCTAGTGGGTCTATCAGCTGAAGAAGAATGTTATTACTAAATGAATTTGGGCACCATTCCGTTTTCTCAAATTGTCACACCTTTTCTGAAACTGCATAGTAGATAACAAGAAAATTCACAGGCATGTCTTTCTGTGAGCTCACCATCATTTCCCCACGAATCTAAAGATCCTTCAGAAGGTAATTAATTTCCCAGCTTCCCTCTGTAACAGATTTTAAAATACTAATTCTCAAGGAATTCTGCTTTACCCCTTAACCAATTCTGATTCTGCTTTTAACTAGCTATATGCCTTCAGGCAGTTTACTTGGGGCCTTTAAATTACAGATTTCTCATCTGTGAAAGGAGGAGTTGATTAAAAATTGTACCCTTCTCCTATGGTTGTGAGAGAATTAAATGAGATAATGCAAGTAAAGTTCTTGATACTGGGGCTCAGGAAAGTGTACTTCCTCACCCTACTCCTCCCTTGTCTTTGCATTTTGGTGTTCTCCATGTAAAGGTCACTGTGTCCTCCTAAGGGTTTGCTTGACCTTTTTTTTTCCCCCAGGACACTAAATTCTTATTTCTTAAGTCTTTTCTAAGAGACCTTGTTTTTCAATTATGTGCATACTGCAACTTCTTCCCACAGCGTTAAAAACAAGACCTAACAAGGTTTGAATAAAGCCAGTATCCAATCTGTTTTCCATCTCCCTTTTCACTCACTCTCTCCCCTCTCCACCCCCCCTCCCCAGACACACACCCCAAACCCTCCCCCAAGTGACAACAAACCCAGACTGACAGAGAAACAATGCCCCCAAAAGTTATCAATTAAATATTCTTCCTTCACTGGTCAAAAAAAGGATGTTTGTTAAGAGAGTAGTTTAAAAGTAAGAAGAAATAAAAGAGGCTTTTCCTAACCGAATCCCATTCTTCATTGTCCTGCAGCAGCAGCAGCAGCAACCTTGGGGGGGGGGGGGGTTCCCTCTACTCCAGGGTAAGGTGCTATTTGGCCCTTTCGCACCTGGCCCTGGCCCCAGGAAAGCCTGGCCAATCCCTAAAAGGACCACAGAAATGTTTACCGTGAACATAATATAGAGAAATGAGGGAGTGGACTACTTCCCATCCAGTGATTTTCAATGGAAATGCTTTTGCTCACTTGATTATAAGGAATTCTTCGTGGTGGTTAAGGAATTAGGGACTAAAATCTTACAGCTGGAGGAGAGCTTATGACTTAAAGCTGAAGGAATATGAATTCTGTGTTCAGGAAACTTCCCCACACCCTCCTGTGAGTACACCCACTGATTTAGAAAACGCCAAGGACCCTGGAAATGTGATGTTTCTTATGAACTTTTTTTCTTTTCTTTCTTCTTCTTTTTAAAAAATTTGCCGAGGGCCCCAGACAGTTGGTGCTTAAGTGTCTACAATTTAAAGTTTTACATATCTTCCTTGGGCTGTCAGATGTCTACCTATGCCGTCCAGGACTTCTCCTTAAATAATCTCTGAGTGGAGAACGACACTTCTAGTTTTACAGAAGGATGGATGTCCGCGGGGCGGTTCAAATTCCGTCGCTCAGACTTGGTTCCCCGCAGGTCAGACGGTGCGGTTGGCTGCGCCAGAGTGATGTGCACAGCTGTCCCTATCGGAGGCTCCCAGGTGCTGGGACCCCAGCCACCGAAGTCGCAAGGAAACTCTGCCTTGACGTGTGAGTGCCAGGCATTTAAACCTCGGCGAGGCGATCGAAGCTTGTAAGCAAAAAAAAAAAAAAAAAAAGTCTGAACCATGCACAGGCTATCGTCGGGTTTAAAGCCCCTCTGTCCCTTTGTGGCCAGCCCTGCATTCACTCCAGCGAGACAGCTCGGAGTTGCACCTCGCTGCAGAAGCCTCTGCTTGCTACATCTTTGCTAACATTTCACACGGTCTGGATCCTTTTGGCGGCGGTGGCGGCCTGGTCTCAGCCTGTCCCAGGGCAGGCGAAGGTGGAGGGGTGGTGGTGACCGCAGCTCCTCGGCCTGCTGGGCGCCCCCCCCCCCCCCCCCCCGCCCCATGCCACCTAAGTCCTCCTGGAGCGCAGCTGCCTCTGTCTCCTGCCAAGCGCGGCACAATCTTCCTGCAAGTGGGACTCTGCGAGTGCGTTCCTCGCGGTGGCAGCGCTGCCTCAGAGCTCTCCAGGCCCATCTGAGGCCCCAGCGAACCGGGAACAGGGCTCCCAGGGCAGCCGCACCCGGATCCGGCCTCGAGGCGCTGTCCCGCGGGCCTCCCGGATCAGCAGCTGCTTCATCCAGCCTCGTTGCTGATCGTGCTGCAGCGCGACACGGGGGACCAAAAAGGGGCTGTCTTCCTTGGCGGGGCCCCGCGCTTCCCTGAGGTTCCCTGCCTCCCACCCAAGAGACATCCGCATTTGCTGGGTTATTTTATCAATCCCAGCATTTTCCCAGCTGTTCAGCTACCTCGATTTTTAATTATTCTGCATTTCCTTATGATAAATCTCTTTCCTTCTTAGGATTGCGGGTGGTTCAAAGTTTGGACTCGGAATATTAAAAAAGGTTATTTAGAGTCTGATAAGGAAGGACAGGAGGGGATGGGGAACAGGATATTGAATAGATTCTTAATTTACGAACAAAAATCATTTCACTGCATGACCCAGGCTTTTAATTTTCCTGTCTGAAATACAACTATTTCATCTCTAAAAGAAAATTTATAACAATTACATATCACCTGCCTTAACATAGAGAGTTGGTCAGAGGACCTCATGATATATCTTCCTGGGTTAGAATCTCTATGATTTTGTGATCCCTAGATCTGACATGTAGGGTTAGAAAAATAGTATTTCTTTAAAGCAAGGAGTGAGAAAAGGGCATCATCTGTGAATCAAGTATCAGACACAGGGGTCGTTTTTCTCTCTCCCTGTCAGCAACGGAGGAGTCTTGAGGTCCCCACACTCTGAATGCCAGTCGCAAGCAAGTAATCAGGAGTTTAAATATGTGAATTATCTAGTCATTTAGAACCCTTGGGCCACTGATCTTCTGCACTAACAACACAAAGTGAATTATGTATTTTGAGTTTTTCGTCCTTGCCTTGCGTTTTCAATCCCAAAGAGAGATAAGCATCCAGTTCTCATCTTTAAAATAAAAAAATAAAAAATAAAGTAAATCAATCCCATTAACCAATGTGGAAAGACCCCTTCTATTTGCTTCCCCTCTGCTTGAAATTGGAGCGTGCTGAAACACGCCATTTCAATGGCGAGGAAGCAGATACCCCCACCCCTACCCCCATTTTTACATTGGGGAGACATGGGGGAATGAATCTAAGGGATATGCCCTTATAATGTTTTGATTCCAGAGTTTTAAGAGGCCGCATCTTAAAGCCAGATAAATTGGCCACATGCTGACTTTAGGTGTGCCGGGTATGAGGAATGCTTTGCAGAGTTTTCAAAATGAACTCCGAGTATTTTTACAGAATGAATTACCTGTGCTTACATTAGTGAATCATTTCATATATGCTGTTGTGACCCATCCTTTCTCTGGGATCCAAGAGGCAACCTTCCATGAGAGGGGAAGGAAAAGAAGGAAGATGTGTGAGCTCCCCCTGGTGCTCTCCTGTATTCAGGCTGACTGAGAGGAATTGCAAGGAAACCTGTCTATGCAAGCATTGGGAAAGGAAATTATCAGAATCATTTCCTTTCACAAGGTCTATTTCTATGCAGATGGATGGAACGTTTGAGGTCAAGATCTCCTGGATTTGGGCCTGGATTCTGTATGTCACCTTGTTAGTGTGGACCTGGCTTTATTAGCTAATGTCACTGCTGTCAAGAGTTGGAGAGGGATCCTTGCCTGGTCAGAGGACATATTTACAAAGTAAGATTCGAAGTGGATGGGATTATTCCTGGAATCAAATTGGATTACTTTTTGTCCAGAATTGTTCGCTTTCTAGTCTACAGTTATTCATTTGGCTGAACGTTTTCACACATGTCTCTGTTCATGTAGATATCACAAAGATGTCATACGGCTCTAGTATGAGCCAGCTCAACCAGTGGGGCCTTCAATTCTAGACCATATCTCCTCTCCCAATAATATCGTATATTCTTAATGGCCTCCTTAACACTTAGAGTCAGAGACCTCTGTGGACCCTGGTCACATGTAAGGGCTATGGTAGGAATGCCATGCAGTCTGCCGGACACCAGTAAGTTCATTCCACTGGCCTTCAATAACTTAGCAAAGTGTATGTCCCTAGCCCTGCTCTTGATTCACATGGTGGGGAATATACAGATGTATGAAACATAATCCCTGCTGAGACCTGGTCAAATCAGCTAGGGGACAAACCTCAGTGTTTATAAAATAGATGGGTCAATATTATTATCATGATTCTTTCATTTCACAAGTGAACACAGAGCTTTTGCGTCACTGAGTTTTGTAAGTATGATTTTGTTTAAGGAGAATGTTGTAAAACCAGAAATGGATCTGAAGATCCCATGTTTCCTTCTGGTCTCTGATGAACTCCCTCACTCGGAGTTGACTCACAAAACATGGAAGCCCATTCAGAAGATCACAGCAAGTTTTAATTAATACAGAGCATAATATTCGATTCACTCTGCTCTCTGATTTTTATTTCTCCCAACACTGTGCTCTTCCCCTCTTTACCTCTTTGCTATGCTGTTTCTTCAGTCTGCATTATTCTGTTCTCTCCACTCCAGCCATACAGTATCTACCATTTATTATGTCTAGGGTGAGTCTCATCTCTTTCCCAACAACTCTCACCTGTACAAAGCGCTTCCTTTTCTAACTCTTTGCACTTAGAATTTGCACCCAGAACAAGCTCTTTTTATAGAGAGCCCATGCTCTGATTCACAAAGCACATGTATGTTATCACTTGGCTCTGAATTGAAAGCCTTTGGAAAAAGGCTAATGGCTCTTGTTTCTTCTGTATCTTCACACTATTCGAGTGTGCTGAGAGCTTTAAGAGTTCTCTGGTAATGGAGTAAATTGAAATAATAATCCTAAAGGATTTTTTTTTTAATTTCAAAAAATTTTCAGTCCCATGTTTCTTAAATGAGCCAATTCCAGGATTTTAATTTATGTACTAGTTGTGCTTTGCCTTCACCTCAAAAGGATTTAAGATGGACTTAAAGTATCATGAAAACTAGGTACGACTATTAATTCTGTCCCTGCAAGCTCTAAAACTGTAGTATTTCAGATTCCAATTTAAACAATGGAAAGTGTGGGTTGCTTTAAAAAAAAAGATAAAAGGCATGCTTTCTAATATCTTTCATTATCATATTAAGAAAAAAAATCACAGATAAAAATTTTTCATAAATATTTTTGCATCTTTATTGCATATCACACACCCATACATATACACTCACACTAGAACTGTACTGGCAGTGAACATGGGTTGTTTAAAATATAGCTATTCAACTGTCATATAAAGTGAAATCTATATTTTCTCTCCCTATATGACTATATATTTAACATCTCTATGCAAATGTGTGTGCATACATATGTATATGTTATATACACACACTCCACATTATTATTTCAAAGGGGATTTTGCTCCTTCTGGCTACCAGCAATAACTAGTCAATATTTACACTTTTGAATATCGATGATATCGTGCATACACAG
This sequence comes from Antrozous pallidus, assembly GCA_027563665.1. Lineage (NCBI taxonomy): Eukaryota > Metazoa > Chordata > Mammalia > Chiroptera > Vespertilionidae > Antrozous > Antrozous pallidus. The sequence goes on from CM050518.1 coordinate 42,069,372, forward strand.
GAAAGCTGTGGAAAACATCTCCATTTTCAAACAGAGTTTTAATTATTTGCAAAGACTTCAATTGTTCACTATCTAATGTCATGAATTGGTCCTCACAGTGTGAAGTGCAACTGTCCAGGACCCCCACAGTATTATAAATAGGCTGCTAAAGCCGGGTTGATTGATGTTTGGCATAAAACACTATTCCTCTGAGCACATATATTCCTTCTGTTCACCATTTTCATAGAAAAAATATCAGGGCTGATTTTTTAATTCAAATCTTCAATTTATTCAGGGTTTAAACCACTAAATACTTAAAGCCTTTTTCAGATCTTTTTCTCTCTCTCCATTTTCTGATAAGTAGGTAACTAAATCTTTTCTCTCAATACAACTAAGAATTGGAGATTTAGCAAATTCCTGTGGGGAAGAGAAAGAGTTTATTAATTATATTGAGAATCAAATAATATGATTCTTTGACACTAATGTCCCATCTTTCTCCACCCCAAGTTATCTATAGGTCAACTTTAGAACCTATATCAGGGTCTAGATTACTGCATTTATGGTTCCTTAGAAGAAGGATTTAATGGATGGCATTCTGAATTAAAAAGAGACTTTGAGATATTTTAAGATTAAAGCCACAAAATAATTTTTTTCAAAGTATGTCCCAAGGATGGTAATATAAAACATCAAAAAAGTACAATAGTACACATTTTTATGAGTTTCAATATATTGTTAATACTGATAAAGTATAAATTTTTTTTTCATGACTCTTATTTGCATTTGACAGGGTTCTAGAAAACTTTAAGTACTCCTTTAAAGCAATTTATAAGATATTGTAGAGATTTGCAGCAATAAAGAATGATTAGTGATCTTCTTAAAAATTTTCATATTGACATTAAACCAAGTGCCTTATTAGGATTGAACTGGTTTGGGCTAGTCTTTGTATTGGTATCTTTCTCAAGGGAGCACATTTACTTTACAGGTTCTGTATTAGAACCATTCTACTTGAATACAGTTCTGAAGCTGCCCTTACCTGATGGACAGTAGAATGGGTAATATTTACTGAGTGCTTACTACATACCGGAAACTGTACTAGGCACATCCCATGTATTATTACACTTGGTTTTCATAGCTGCTTTGTGGAGGAAAATACATTATTACCACTCTTTTAAGGATGAGAAATTTGGGGCATACAGACTTACAGTGATTTGCCCAAAGTATCTGATATCTTAGTTGGGTGGCTAGAAAAAAAATACCACAAACTGGGTGACTTATAAACAATAGAAATTTATTCCTCACAGTTCTGGAGGCTAGGAAGTCCAAGGTCAAGATGCCAACAGATTCAGTGTCTAGTGAGCCCACCTTCTGATTCACAGAGAGAACCTTCTAGTTGTAACCTCAGAAGGTAAAGTGGGCAAGGAGCTTTCTCAGCTACTTTTTATAAGGACCCTAGTTCCATTCATGAGCACTCCACCCTCATAACCTAATTACCTTCTAACACCCCACCTCTTAATGCCATCACATTGGGAGTAGGTTTCACTATATGAATTATGGGGGGACAAGGTTTTCAGAGCATAGCATCTGCTTAGTAAATAGTGACGGTATGGATTGAACTGTAACAGTCCGACCTCACTGTTCACTTTTGTAAAGGACCAGGTAGTAAATATTTTAAGCTCTGCAGGCCATAGAGTCTCTGTCACAGCGATTCCACCCTGCTATAATAGTGTGATAGGTAATATGTAAATGAATTGTGTGGCTCTGTTCCAGGGAGTCTTTATTTAATAAAATACAGGTGGTAAGCCAGATTCGCCTTGTAGGTGATAATTTGCTGATCTCTACACTAGCCTATTCTGCCTGCCTCTTGAGGGCAAAGAAAACCCACTAAATGCACATGACTTTGAAACTGGTAATTCTACATACCCTGTCAGTATTCTGAGTAGGTAAAAGCAATGTAAACTGAGAGCTTCAGAAATGACCTCCAACCTTGGTACTTGACTGTAAACATCTTTGTTGCAGACTTTGAAAGACTCCACTTAGAATATGTACTTATGGGAATGGGGTTTTGAATTAATATACACATTCTCATTATTATTGCATCGTGAATTAGGATTACAAGAGTGAAGCTGGAGTCTACATGTGCCTGAATTTCTGGTGTCTTGAAGGCCACTTCATCTCACCGATAAGATAATCTTACTTTATTCTCCCAGGATTATTGGAGCCCCAAGCTACTCTTTCTGCAGACCCTGTTTTAATTGAACTTTTAACCTCTTTCCCTGGATCAGGCTGGGGTAATCTGGTGGCCAGACTATTGACTCACTGGTCCATTTAGGCTAGAGGATGTGCCTTTTACTTCCAAGTCTATACAAAATAGTCCAAATACTAGATCCTATCAAACTAATTGGCCAGCTTCTGGGGTGCCAGCTACCTCTTTGGAATTCTATTTTCACCTGTTCCTAGACACCCTCCATTAATTACTACAGTTCGTCTATGCCCATATGCTAGAAAGTAGATACTACCTCTTCTTGCCCATTTTAGGTCCATTGTCCTCCTCATCAGATGCTATATTCCTTAGGATAAATTAAACTTCTTAGCCACTGAAACTTATCAGTGGCTACCTACCTGCCCCAGTGATAAATGAAGTTCTAGTTCTTGATCTTCTCAGCTGGCTCTCTCCAATGGCAATTTATTGGCTCATGGTTGGCCATGGGGGCAGGGATAGCTACTCTTTTACTCTCCAGCTTTGCCTAAAGTGAGATGTTTTATTTTTTTCATCCTTAAAAGTCAAGTACTATGATGAAAGGGTATAGTTATTATAAGAAAGTTGCACAAGAATTTGGCCTTACATTTCTCTGAAATAGCAAAATAATGGGAACACAGTCTTGGCCTGATGGCAGAATTACAGATGTAACTGGGTGAAAGAAAAAGCAAAATAATAGTTGATAATTAAGAAGAACCAAGATGAAACTTCAGATGTTATATGACTAATACTGTTTTCTCTCTGTATTCTATGCGAACATCTTTTATAAAACTCAATTTTTATCATAAATCCCATTGATGATTTTTGTATTAAAGAACTAAGTAGAATTGTTAACTAGGAGGAAAATTCTCTGGTGTTGGATTTAATCCTTGAAATCAATCAAAAAGTCTTTTAAAGTCCTTTAAATCATCACGAAATGAAAATGTTCTTTGGGTTTAAAGCCAAAGAAATAATCCCTTGTCTTGTGTGTGACTGAAAAGAATGATTGTAAGCAGTGATTCTGCTCTTAAGTAGATTATAGTGTCATTGCAGAGATAAAATTAAGACATAAGAGATAATTAGAACGACTAAACAATTTAGCTCTCATAGTCTATGAGTTTAGAGTAGAAAAGGACAATTGAGCACTAGAGTAAGTGCTTTGCAGAGAAGGTTGGGCTTGAGATAATTGATATAAGGAATGTTTTATACAAGGGAAAGTCTTGAATGTGGGTTCCTTGAGGTTAGAGGTGTCCTACTATCTTTGTTAGCTCAAATATAGAACATACATTATGGCATCCAGTAGGTACCTAAGAAAAGTTTACTTAGTATGAATATGGAATTTAAGTGGTACAAAATATGAGTTGGAGAGATTGGAATCAGGAAAAGACACCTGATAATCCCCTTGATGACCAGATATATGCTTGCTTGTTTCTACCAGCCAGGCATATAATAACTACCAGTACTGAGCAAGCTCTTAAAACATAGTTCCTAAATTTAACAGATTACTCTTGGACATTAATCATTAAATGTTCAAACCTTTTTAATACTCAGAAAGAAAACACACACACACACACACAAAAAAAAAACACGAACACTGAATTTAATGCAATGAAACCAAGAAATGATTGTAAGCTCAACTTTCAAAGTAAGTATCATGGTAGAAAAACTCATGACCATGAGAATCAGACACATCACAGTAAGTTCTTGACCACACCAGTTGTTTGTGCATTATTAAGTGGGGATCTTTGATAATGGCGTTGTTCTGTAACTTCAGATAATGATGTGCATCCAAAAGGACTGTGGTAAGGATTGACATTTATAAAGCAGCACAGATTCTAGTTCAGGATAGACCATTCATAGGTGCTCGTTTCACTTTCCTTTCTCTTCACGATTGAATCAAATAAGAGCCTAGACTCTGGTGAAGCTAGGATATCCTGAATGTCCTGGGCTACAAGACTAGAACACCACCTGGTAGTAAGCTCCAGCACTGGATGTTATCAATGTGCAGGTCAGAAGCCTAGTCCTGAGCATGCAGGGACTCTGCTAATGAGAGCAGACAGGAGCTCTCAGCATGGAGTTACCATACAGGTGGAACATCCATGGTTATTTAGGGCTCAAGAGGCAAAACGAAAGAAGACAGTAATAAAAAAAATCATTTGTGAGTGACGAAAGGCAAAAGAGGTCACTATTGTTGGTCAATGATAATATGTATGTGCTTTTGATTTTTGTGAAGTTATTTTGGTGTATGTGAGCTGATGTGTTAACTTATAAAAATGAATCTTAATGAAACTTTAAATGAGCCAGCTGTGTTCAGCTAAAAAGGAGTTCTTTTTCTTCCTCACATAAGGGGAGTGGCTATATTTAATTAAGGAGAAAAGTGCTGGGAAAATTTGGGTGTGTTTTTATTACTACAGTGGTGGAAGTAAGTTTACCAAGGAATTGAAGGTAAATGCATCTGTATGGCTGTGTATTTCAGGTAGGAGCTTCCAATCAGTGGCTACCAGGCTGTTCTCAGAGGCAACAGGATATGGAACAATTGACTGAAGTTTTAGGCAGAGGTTGTTACAATGCAGATCTCACTTTTTCACTTCTGGATTCTTTCTCTTACCTTTCCCAGCCCTTGCCCTGGATGCATAGTTGTACTGAGAGGTTTTTTTTTGTTGCAGCAGCTCCTAAGGCCTTTTTTTGTTGCAGAAGATCCTCAGGTGCATTGCATAATGCTTCACCTTTGGCTGGTGTGGCCTCATCCTAGAAACAGCACAATAGGCTCCTCATAGCCCGGGTGCTCCAGTGTGGTGCAGGGGGGCATCATCACTATAGTCACTGTCTTAAAAATGAAGCCACAGGGTGATTTGCCAAGGCTGCAGGGACAACACATAACAAAGATGTGATTAGGATGCACGTCTTCAGGCTGCAAGAGTTTTTTTTCTGCAGATCAGTCAGTGATCATCAGGGGAGACAACTTCCTTATTCTTTTTGTTCCCACCAGGATGGTATATTATGATCTAGAAGAAGTGAGTATAGTTTGAAAAAAAACATATGAAATCATTCTAACTACCTGTTGTTTTCATAACTAAATCATCCAAGGTAATGTGGCTTGGAATCTTCCTGGTTAGTAGGTAAGCCAATGTTGTAGGAGATAAAATGTTGTAGGTGACATAGTGACTGGAGCTTTGGAGACATGAAGGAAGGTGAGGACTCAGAAATATCCCCTGGATTTGCCAAGTAGAAAGCAAATGGTGATCTTTAAAAGCCCATCTTTAGTTCTGCAGGTGTCAGGGATTTTTTAAAAAATGGATAAGGAGTAGGTGGAACCAAGATGGCAGCATAGGTAAATACCTATCTTGCTGCCCCACAGAACAATTCCAAAAATACAACTTAACGACAGAACAAACATCATCCAGAATCACCGGAAAGCTGGCTGAGGGAAAATTCCACAAGTAAAAGTAAAGATAGGACACTGTGACTCGGAGGAGCGGCGGAGCGCAGCGTTGAAGATACGAGCGGAGAGAGGTTTGGAGTTCTGCGTGCCAGCAGAGAGGGCGGGCGGCTGCAAATCCAGCTGATTTTCTCCAACAGGGAGGGCAGAGGCATCCCACTGCACTGGTTCCCCAGTTCCAGGCAAGGTCCGGGGAGCCCACACTCATACAGGGTAGAACTGAAAAGTGGGAAGGCACACTGAAGCCCCGTGTGGCAGAGGTCTGCGAGCTTGTGGAGAGTGCCAGTAAACTTGGGAACAGCAGTTTGTGCTTAAACTTGGGAACAGAAGTGTGCGACCGCGAGGAGAGGACTCGTGACTTGCTCCCTCGTTCAGGAGACCACCGGACTGCATTGTGTTGCAACCCTGGGCGAGACTTGGGGAGTGTGGACTCATTTGGGGAGAGGCTGAGTTGTCTGGCAGCGGGTGGAGATCGGCGGCAGCTTTCTTTTGGAGGCGCTTGCAGCCATTACCACCCCGCACAGAGACCCTGGTGCTGCATAAGGCAGAGCTGACGTGGCCTGCTCAGCTGGGAGAATCCACCCATCCAACCTAAACACAGTTTACCCTCACAATCAAGTGGCCTGGAGGTCAAACCCTTCTAGTGCTAAAAACAATAAGCTGGGCTTAACTTCAACAATACTGTAAACCCATAAAGACCTGCAGCAAGAGTATCCACCTCAGGTAACTGGGGAGGCTGAGCCACTGTCCCTTAGAGGACATCTACCACACGAAGCTAATTGACCAACTCAGGAAAGCAGCCACAATGCAGATAAATGTAAAGAAATCAGATGTGAAAGAAATGGAGGGGAAAAAATGACTGGATATAAAGCTCAAAACCACAGTTTTAAGGCTTTTCAAGAGGCTCCTAGAATTGGCTGAGACCTACAAGGAAATGAGCAAGAACTATGAGGAAATGAACAAGACCTACAAGGATATGAAAAAGGACCAACTAGAAATTATGCATACACTGATTGAAATAAAAAAATATTATACAAAGACCTAAAAGCAGTCCAGACGACCGCAAGAACCAAGTCAAAGATTTGAAATACAAAGAAGCAAAATCCACTCAGCTGGAAAAGCAAGAAGCAAAAAGAACCCAAAAAATTGAAGATAGTGTAAGGAACCTCTGGGAAAACCTCAAGCATACCAACATCTGAATTATAGGGTGCCAGAAAAAGAGAGAGAGCAAGATAATGCAAACCTACTTGAAGAAATAGTGACCAAAAACTTCTCCCACCTGGTGAAAGAAATTGACTTAAAAGCCCAAGAATTGCACAGAACCCCAAAATATAGGAATCTAAAGAGGACCACACCAAGACACATCATAATTAAAATGCCAAGAGCAAAAGATAAAGAGAGAATATTAAAAGCAACAAGAGAAAAAGAGTTAGTTACCTATAAGAGAGCACCCATATGATTGTCAGTGGATTTCTCAACAGAAACTATGCAGGCCAGATGGGAGTGGCAAGAAATATTCAACGTGATGAATAGCAAGAATCTACAACTAAGATTACTCTATCCAGCAAAGCTATCATTCATAAATGAAGGTCAGATAAAGTGCTTCGCAGAAAAGAAAAAGCTAAAGGAGTTCATCACTGCCAAACTAGTATTATATGAATTGCTGAAAGGTATTTTATAAGAAGAGGAAGAACAAAAAGGTAAAAATGTAAATTATGAACAACAAATACACATCTATCAACAAATGAACCTAAAAATCAAGTGAATTAATAATTTGATGAACAAGATAAACTGGGGAATAGAACAGAATCATGGACATAGAAAGGGAATGGACTGACAATTCTTGGGGAGAAAAGGGTTGTAGGAGGCGCAGCAAGTGAATGGACAAAAATCATTCACCAATGGGAGAGGACAGTGTGAGGGAGAAGAGGATGGAGGGGAACTATAGGGGGAAAAAAAGGGAAACAATGTAATTAATAAACTGAACAATGAAGATTAAAAAAATGGATAAGGAGAAAGTGTTGGCTATGCATGAGATACGAAAGTAAAAATATGGAAGGAAATTAAAGTAGAGCCTTGGGTAGGATCAAGGCTCTGTCTCCTGGAAGACTAGATTAGGGGTCCAGCTTCTGTTTCTCCCAGCCCTAATTCTTTTGTCTCTCTCACTTAACACAATGTGTTACTTTCCAATTTTTACTATAAAAAGGAGAGGTTATATTTTAATACTAGTGTCCCGGTGCATGGATTTGTGCACATTGAAAGGAAATTAATTAAAAGAAATATTTTAATATCACTATTTGCCCTTTCTCTATAATAGAAATTTCAACCAAACTCACGATTGACAATGACAGATCAAAACACACACATGCAATTGGTATCAGCTATGAGCTTGATATGTATTGTATATGCACACAAGCCAACTTAGCCTTTTATATATATACTAGGGGCCCGGTGCATGAAATTCGTGCACTGGGGGTGGGTGGTCCCTCAACCCAACCTGCCCCCTCTCACATACTGGGAGCCCTCAGGCAATGTCCATCTGATGGCTCACCCCCAGCCTGGTGAGACTTTAGGCCTTGGGCACTCAGATATCGCCCTGCTCAGCTCAGCCCCACTGCCTGTGACCACCTGGCCCCGGGGGCTGGGCGCTCACCACCACTTCCCCTCACAGCACCCTGGGGCTGGGTGCTCGCTGCCACTGCCATTTAATCTCCACCCCCAGGCCTGGCACTCACACCACTTGGCCCACCCCTGCTCCTGATTGGCTGGTAGCATAGCCAATCAGGAGTGAAGATATGGTCAAATTTGCATGTTTCTCTTTTATTATATAGGAATAGAGGCCCGGTGCATGAAATTCTACCTGCACCCTCTCCAATCCTGGACCCCTTGGGGGATGTCTGAGTGTCAGTTTAACCCCCATCCCAGGAATCAGGCCTAAACAGGCAGTCGAACCCTCTCACAATCCTGGGCTGCTGGCTCCTAATTGCTCATCTGCCTGCTTGCCTGGTTGCCCCTAACTTCTCCCCCTGCTGGCCTGGTTATCCCATCCTGCCTCCCCACCAGACTGGTTGCCCCCAACTGCCCCCTCTGCCGGCCTGGTTGCCCCTAACTGCCCCCCCCGACACACCTACCAGCTTGGTTGCCCCTAACTGCCCCCCCACACACACTACCAGCTTGGTTGCCCCCAGCTGCCTTTCTGCTGGCCTAGTCGTCCCTCACCACTCCTCCCCCAACCCCGCCAGCCTGGTCACCCCCAACTGCAACTCCCCACTTGCCTGATTACCCTAACTACTCCCCCTGCTGGCCTAGTCACCTCTTACTGCCATCTCTGCCGGCCTGGTCACCTCCAACTGCCCCCCTCTACTGGCCTGATCACCCCTAACTGCTGGCATGGTCACCCCAATTGCCCCTCCTTGCCAGCCTGGTCACCCCACACAGCCTGCTGTTCATTTGTTTGATCATCCCTCACTAACTCCCCTGCTGACCTGGTCATAGGCATCCATCTTGTGACGGCATGAGGGTTAATTTGCATATTACCTTTTTATTATATAGGAGGATAGATTGAACTTGCTTAATTAGACCTGCTTTCTGATTTAGCTAAACTTTTTCCAGTCCAGTGAAGCACCCCAACTTCTCTTTCAGGTAATTGTCAGCAACACAGCAATAAGTGTCAACAGGAAGCAGATTATTATTATAGATCACACAGGGAGAACAAAGGGTAAAATATTTAACTGCAGCAGTATTTGACTATATTCTGCACAGTGAAAAATCCTGAAGTCATTTTCAAGTTCCACCATTTCTTCTTTGCAGTAGGGTTAAGTTTCTAAATTTTCTAAATCTCTGTTTTCCAACTAATGAAAAGAAAACAGGATTCTACCGGTTCTCCTATTTACCTACTCCAGGACTTCTGTGAGGAGCAAATGAGATGAGGAATGTGAAAAATTCTTCACAAACATTTGGTTTATCTGTAAAATGTTTGTATCTGGCTATGAAGCAAGTTGGGGTCCTAAGCTGAAGAAACTCCAAGGAGGCTAGTTGCTAGGGAGAGAAAGATATGGGTTGCTATGTGACATTATTACCTGGCACCCACATAAACCATTTCAGGGCTGAGCTGGGCTGTGGGCCACATTTTGCACCATGGGGTTTCGGCAGCGTTGGCTGCAATTTGGTGGGGTGTTGCTCCAGGGTGGTGGCAGGACCTGTGCTTCACTTGGGGGAAGCCCAGTGTTGGTTTGTTGGAGCCAGGTCTGTGGTGCCATTTATTTTTAAATGGCTGGTGCTGTCATGGCAGCTCCTGTGTTGAGCATCTGCCCCCTGGTGGTCAGCGTGTGTCATAGCCACCAGTCAGATAGACGGATACTTAGCCTTTTATATTTATAGATATTAGTATATTTAGTATATTAATAGATGTTTTCCTGGCCCTGGGTAAATACATTTCTTTAGTTGTATCCTGAGGACTCCCCTTGCTGTCTACAACCCTTACTCCTCCCTATCCCCACCCTCCCACAGGACTAGACACCTAGACAGTGAGTCATCCAAAACAAGGCTGAACATATTTGAAAAATCCCTGGTTTTAGGGTAAGTCAGAAAGATTTGGATGCATACTTGTTGAACAAGTTTTTCTACCTTCAGAGACTAATCTAATTCAGAGATTTGATTATAGATCCCCAAGGGCAGGGTAGAGGGGTGGGAAAAGGTACCAGAGAAACAGAAAGCAGGAGAGGAAGAAGCCATAGGTCTCCACCAGGAAAGGCTCTCTGCCTCCCACTCCGGGGAGGTACATGAAAACCCATTTAGTACCCATAGTCCTATAGCCAACTGGTAAAGACCATCTTTGGGCAGCATTTAGTATGTTGTTGTAGAACTGGTATTCTAAAAGAACCTGTCCATCTAATTTACAATAACTCAAGGTAGTGGGCCTGAAGTGGTAATAACAAGAAAAGGAAGTAGTTCCAAGGTGGCATACATGGAACTAGGTTGAAATCTTCCACTGGAAAAGGAAAGTGTGGAGTAGGCTGTCTCATTAAGTGCCTGTTTATGAGTCTGTCTTCCCCACTACTTGGATATCCTTGAGGAAAAGGATCATCTCTTTTGTCTTTTACATACTCAACACCTGGGATAGTGCTTGGTACAGAGTTTAATTAATGTTTGTTGAATGAATAAGTGAGTGGATGGCTGGTCAATGAATAAATGAAAGTGAAAATGTTTAGAAGTAGAAGTCAGAAGAAGCCAACGGGAGGGATAAAGAAGACATGAAAGATGTTTAAAGAGGAAAAAATGATTATTTGAGCCTAGCTGAGAGGTGACTGGAGAAGGAAAGGGTGAAGGATAGATCCAAATTCTTAGTAACCTGGATAAAGGGATGAGATGATAGATGGTGAGTCTTCAATATGTTGGGCTGAAAAACACAAACAAACTTGTTCTTTAATATTCATAGTTATCTCTAAATTTATCTTCTTCATAGTGCCATTTCTGATTGTAATACTTGTCCAGTAGAGCCAACAGGAAGGAAATCATCAAGATGCTATAAAAATCTATAAAAGATAAAGTCATAGGGTAATATTTTTCTTTTTTCAATATTCATATTTAGAAAATCATTCTCTGTCCTCATCAGATTATTCGCTTTATGACCTGGAAACAGAATTCTGCTATGAAAGTATGTTTAAAGAGCTAGATATAATTGTGTGTTCTTAAATGTTCAAGTGGTTTCACATGTTTATTTTCCAGTGTTTCACTCTGGTTCATTTATTCACTCATTTAAAGGCATGTACTATGTTATGTGGAGATGCTACATGGGTTAGCAGTCTAGCAGGGGGGACACATGCCTAAATGCATCTTTATTAGTCAATGTGCTACGCCAGCACCAAAGCCTGAGCCAGCATTTTCCTGATGCTTTTCTACCATGACCTGATACCTCTCAATTCAGAATATAGAAATGACCTTCTGCTTCATCCAGACTGGACCCTCTAAGGCTGGACCTCTATCTAGAACCCCAGACTCTAGCAAGGGTTGGAGTTCTGCTGCTCTGCTTGGTTCTTCCCAGTCTCCTTCCCAGGAGCTTAGAATCTTGCCTCCTCCCCATCAAACATAGCTAAACCCTGTCTTCTCAACTGGCCTCTACCCCAATATCACTTTGTTCTAACTATTGCCTAATCCAAATTTGATCTTGTCATGATATTTGTACAATAGCTTTGGACTACCTGACTACTCTCATTTAGGGCTGTTCTTGATATCTAAGTCCAGTCTTCCCTTCTCTCCTCATTGAAACTCTGCCTTCCTTCATATAATGCCCAGGGCAGCCTGTAAGTACAATGAGGGCCATTAGCAGATTTTATCCTGCAGGCCAGAGGAAGACTAGTGAAATAAGAAATGACATATTAACCCATTCATTAACCCACCACCCAGAAGCCAAATGCTCTCTGCTTATTTCAAGGAAAATTATAAATTGGGGATTAAATGAGATGCTAGAATACATAGAGTGTTAGTGGAAGAGATAGAAATAGAAGTTAGGACTGTATTTCTCAATCTCTTATTTTAATTCTCAGATCATGTTAATAAGTTCTGACATACTTTTGGTTTGAGAGGATATTTCATTTGGAACAGGACATGGTTTAAGAAAAATGTTCTTTATACCATATCACCCCTTAATTTAACTAACCTTTAGGATTACTTTTGTTGTTAAACTAATTTTTCAATTTGCCTCACAATGTTATATTTCTCTATGCCAGAATAACTATTTAAAATATATAAAGACATCACAAAAAAGGGGAAAAAAACCCTTCCAAGTGTTATATTTTGAAGGCAAGTGAGCTATTTTGAAATTAGAGTACTACGTTCTCAATTCCTAGCTTAAAGTCTGTTAAAAAATGCACACACACACACACACACACACACACACGTATGTAGGCAAAAATAAACTTGTTTATGATAAAGAGAATATCATTAAAAATTCAATTTTTAGATGATGGAAAAAAATTGTGAATCATCAGTTTGTCAAATGTCAACATCAGCTCAAACATATTTGGATTGACTTTTCAAAAGGTTTCTGATAACTAGAGAAGCGGAAATCACTAGATCCAGAAAGTGAAAGGGAGGAGCAGGCACAGATACACTCCCAGTTTGGAATAAATGACATCTTGCTGCTAAAACAAGCTTCACACGTTAGCCAGCAATCATTAGGTTGCTGACTTTCCTGATCCTCAGGAGATGCTTGCGCTAGGAATAAATTTCTATGTTGAAACATTTGACAAGCCTTAGTTCCTGATGTCTCACACTCAAGCCTTACTTTATAGTCACATCTGTTAGTTTAAAGCATTTTTAGTTTATTGAAGAAGCCTTCACAAAGAAAAAACAGATGATAAAAATCTCATCTGTCAAAACTGTTATTAAAACCAGTAACAGTGTGAAATTTTGTTTAAATTGAAAGCATCATTTATTTTTATCAAACATTTTATAAACAATCACATTTGAGAAAGATTTGGGAGACCTAGAGAGCCCTCAACAAAATGCAGCTCATTATGTTGCTTTGTTGAATGTGTGCTCACAGATAGACTGGGGTTCCTTCCCTTTTTCTTTGGGAGAAATGAGAGGGTTGGAGAAATTGCCCGGAGCAGGGCTCCCTACCTTGACCAGGGAGAGTGAGCAGGAAAGGGGTGTAGGCCAAAATTGGAGGCTGGAGTCCACTATTGTGACAGACAGCAAGGAGGCCCCTTATTTGCCCTTTTCCCGTGGTTGCAGGAGGCCTGTACCTGAAAGTCCCTGAGAGGGCTTAGAGAAAGTGGAGGAAAGAAAGCACACTCATGGGAAGAATGAGCGAGGCTTCCTTTCTTTTCTTCTGTGCAGACAGTTGATTTCATGCTCAGATTTGCTACTGATATCAAAGGGTGTTTCACAGCCAGGGGTAAAAGATAGCCGTAAGAAGGGAAACAAGATGAACATCAAATCCATTTAGTTGAGTTTTCATTCAATCCAGATGTCTGGCACTGTGGACACAAAACATCTGACACTTTGCTATTGTGTAGACTCAACCTTAGAATATACAAAAGATCCGGTTTCACGTTCTCAGTGATGTCTCATACTTAGGCTGTTCGGTATTAGCAGCTTTGTAAAAGAAAACGTGTCTTAAGGAAAGTAGATTCATGTAAATGTGAATGATTTGTTCAAGTAGTGACTTTCCTGTCATTTTTCCAGGTGATATTGTCCTGCATTTTGCCATACTTTCATTTTTATTTTTTGTTAATCCTCACCCAAGGCTCCACCCCCCCCTCCCCCAGTGATATTTAAGGAGAGTGGGAGAGGAAAAGACAGAGAGAAGCATAGATGTGAGAGAAATACATCGACTGGTTGCCTCCTGCACACGCCCCACCAGGGCCCGGGGCCAGGGAGGAGCCTGCAACTGAGTTATGTGCCCTTGCCCTTGACCCGAATGGAACCTGGGATCCTTCAGTCCACTGGTCTATGCTCTATCCACTGAGCCAATCAGCTAGTACTTGGCATACTTTTAGATCTCCCCCTGGGGGCTTGCAAAGGCTTCTCACTGGGCATGAAGTTCCAGAATGGGGCTGCACAGTGTTAAGGGGCATTTCAGATCCTCAGCTTCTCATTCACTCTCTTTAATAAACTAGACTGTTCTAAGAATGTGTCTGAATTCTCTTTTCACTTCTCCCCTTTCTTAATCCCTCCTTCTTCCACTTATAAAAGAAAATCTTACCTCTTACTTATCCTGGATCTCACTAGAAAATGCTGTTGCAGGGCCTAGCGACCCCCCAGCACACCAAAGTGCCTGCTGGGATCTGTGAAACTCACAAAAGCTGAGATGGGAGGCTGTGTCTGAGCGGCCTCTTTCCCACAATTTCAAGGAGAAGCTGAAAATTCCATGTTTACTTCCAAAATAGCAATATTATGTTTTCCAGAAGACAAACCATATATTGTGTTGTTAGTGTTTATATTTCCTTGACTATTTATTCAGACTTGCAGGAAAACATTTTCATTAAATTTTGCCAAATGATTATATACTACAAACTTCTGTTTTAGCATAAGCACAAATGTCTTGCCCCCTACTAACCTCTTTTTTTTTGCTAATTAATTTATTTTTGCCATGTACTTATTACAGAAGTGTCTTGTAGGTTCTACTCTTAAAAGAAATTGACTTAACAACAAGAATTTATGCACCTCTGTAAGCCCTGAACTTCCTGAGACCCAGTCCTTCCTTTCTCCTGTTGATTTAGTCTGAACTCCATATCATTCTACCCATAAATTATGTTCATGTATGGAAATATAAAATAATTGGGAGAATAAATCCCATTAAAAGGTGCACTTCCAATAAGAAACTTTTTATATTCAGTAATTTTAAAATAAAACTTTATGATATATTTACGTTATTTGATCAATTGTGGATAAATAACTGCACTGATAATTTATTCAGTCAAGAAATTTTAAAAATATATCTTTATTGATTTCTGAGAGGAAGGAAGAGGGACAGAGAAATAGAAACATCAGTGATGACAGAGAGTCATTGATCAGCTGCCTCCTGCACGCCCCCCACTGGGCTTGAGCCTGCAACCCAGGCATGTGCGCCCTGACGGAGAATTGAACTGTGACCCCTTGTCTCATAGGTCGGTCGATGCTCTACCACTGAGTCATGCTGGCTGGGCCAATCCAGAAAAGTTTTGGTAGTAGTCTATAATTCATTTTTATTTCATGAAATAAAAACAAATTAAACCTCCCCATTTTTATATAAAATTTTGTTGCAGAGGACCATGATGAAATGTATATCATTAAGATAAAATTCCATGAGAAAAGTTCCAGAATGGGGACTGTTGCAGGGCCTAGCGACCCCCTCCAATATAAGATCATGGAGAAAATAAACTTTCTGTTCAGGAAGAGTTTGTTCGTATATTTTGTAAATATATGATGGTGGATATTAAATTAAGATTCAAGGTCCTGCTGGGGATTGATGGCACACTTCACCAGGCCACTGAGCTGAGTTTCCAAAAAGACACTTTACAAAGATATGGGCAGAATTACATGAAACCTATTTGGAGGGAAAAATGAGTAGGAGCAGCCAAGTCCTGAAGGGGTGAAGGGAAGCAACAGTCACCAGTTCATTTTATCTCAGGAGAGAGCTGCCCTGTAGTAGCTGTGGTGATTGGTAGAAGATGCTCTAGAAGGAAGGAAATTTGGAAAATGAATGTACTGACCTTGCTGTCTCCCTCTTATCTAGTTTTGTCTAAGTGCTTCCCCTCGGTTAAACCTAACTTAAAAGTAGTGACAGGCTTTAATCATTTAGCATCCTATCTAATAAAAGAGTAAAATGCAAATTGACTATCATTCCAATACACAAGATGGCTGCTCCCATGTGGTCAAAAATGGCTGCCCCCATGTGGACACAAGATGGTCACCACAAGATGGTCAGCAGGGAGGGCAGTTGGGGGCGATCAGGCCTGGAGGGGAGGGCAGTTGGGGGAGACCAGGCCTGCAGGGGAGGGCAGTTAGGGGCAACCAGGTTGGCAGGGAAGGGCAGTTAGGGGTGACCAGGCTGGCAGAGGAGGGCAATTATGGGCAATCAGGCAGTCAGATATCCCTTGAGGGGTCCCAGATTAGGGAGGGTGCAGGCTGGGCTGAGGGACAGTCACCCCCTCCATGCACAAATTTTGTGCATCAGACCTCTAGTTAATTATATTAAGATGATAGCTATAGGTTTTTTGTAGATGTCCTTTATCAGATAAAGTTTTTTTTTTTTTCTGTAGATAATTTTTGAGAGCTTTCATCATGAATTTCTTTTAAATTTTGTCAAATACTTTACTTCAGCCCTAGCTGTTTTGGCTCATCTGGTATCATTAACCTTCTGCTTATTACTTTCTTTAATAAAGGTCCCAGGTTTGATTTTGGTCAAGGACGTGTACCTTGGTTACAGGCTTCTCCCCGACCCGAGTTCCGATCAGGGCACATACAGGAGGCAACCAATCAATGGGTCTCTCTCACATTGATGTTTCTCTCTGACTTTCCCTGTCTCTTCCACTCCCTAAAAATCAGTGGGAAAATCCTGGGTGAGGATTTAAGAAAAACAAAACTCTACTGCATCTGTTGAGATAAGCATGTTTTCACTTGTATCCCATTATAAAGTGCATTATGTTAATTGATTTTAAATGTAAAACTTACTTTGCATTGTTGAGATAAACTACATTTGCTCTTGAAATATACTTTTTAGGTCATGCTGTTTCTATTTGCTAATATTTTGCTAAGAATGTTTGTACTTGTATTCATGAAGGATTTTTTTTTCTTTAGTTTTTTTTTTTTTTCAATATCTATGTCTTGATTTGTTATCAGGGTAATGTTCATCTTATAAAATGAGTAAGGAAGTATTCCCTTCTCTTGTATTTCCTGAAAGCGTTGTGGGATGTTGGTGTTATTTCTTCATTAAATACTTTGAAGAATTCACCATAATACCATCAGGATGGAGTTTTATTTTTATTATTGAAGGTTTTAAATTATAAAATCAGTTTCTTATTTGATATAAAATTTTTAGCTATTCCATTTTTTCTCCAAGGAGAATTTGGCTATTTAATCTAGGTTGTCAAATGTATTGGCATATAGCTATTAATATGTTATTTTTTTAATTATTTGTAATATCTCTAGTAATGTTCCATTTGTCATTCCTCATATTAATAATTTGTTTGTTTTTTCCCCTAATAAATCTGGTTAGTAGTTTATCATTTTTATTAATCTTTTCATGTTATAAGCTTTGATTTCATTGATTTTTTTCTAATACTTGTCAATTTTTTATTTTACTGATCATTATTAACATCTTTTGATCCACAGTACTATTATGAAGTCCACTTTACCTAATATTAATATAGCTATTTCAGCTTTTTTATGATTAGTACTTTCATGGTATATTTTTTATCCTGTTACTTTTAATTATCTGTATTTTTATTGAAAGTTAGTTTATTATAAACAATATATAGTTAAGTCTTGATTTTTCATTCACTTTAGCAAAATATGTTTTTTAATTGGAGATTTTAGACCATTTATTTTTAATGTTATTAATAAGGTCAAGATAAAACCTACCATCTTGCTAATTGTTTCTGTGTTTTTTTTTCCATCAGGTTTTTCTTTTTCCTTTTTTATCTGTCTTTTTTGGATTATTTTTTAACGTTCTATTTATTCCCCCTACTGGTTTATTAGCTATATTTAGTGGTACTATAGGACTTATAATATACATCTTTCACTTATCACATTGTCCCTCTAAATCATATTATACTACTTCACATGTAATGCAACTGCTCTACAATAGTATACTTCTACCCCACATATATTTTGTGCTATTGTTACATACATATTATTGGTTTGTGTGTTATAAACCCCGTAGTGAGTATTTGTTATTTCTGCAATAAACAATCAATTATTTTTTAAATCAATCAATCAATCAATAAATAAACAACACAAGAAAAAATAGTTCCTTATATTTCTTCACAGAATTATCATTTTCACTGTTCATCTTTTCTTTTAGTAAATCAGTTTCCATCTGGTATCATTTACCTTCTGCCTGAATAACTTTCTTTAATATTTTTGTATCGAAAGTCTACTGGTAAAAATTCTCTTAGTTTTGTTTTTCTTAAAATCTTTATTTCATCATTATTTCTAAAATATATTGTGCTGTGTATGACATTCTAAGTTGACAGTATTTTCTTTCAGTGCATAATCTGGTTTCTGCTTTACATATTTTCTGATAAGAAATCTGACAGTTTCCTCTTTTGTTCTTTTTAAATGTAAATTTTCTTCTGTCATTGCCTTTAAAATGTTTCTTTTTGTCACTGTAATTTGATTGTCATATGTCTTGGCTTCCTCACTCTTCCTTGCCTATGCTGCTTGGAATTTTTGAACTTCTTGGAACTCTGGGTTTACAGTTTTAGACAAATTTGGAAACATTTTAACCATTTTTTTCTTTAAATATAGATTTTTCTGACATCTCTTTCTACTTGCCTTTTAGAACTCCAATTACACATGTTATACAAATTGATAATTTCTCTCAGGTTAATGAGTTCTTTTCAGGGAGGGGGGATATGTGGTTGTTGTTTTTTTTCTTAGTCCTTCTTGTAGAATAGTTTATATTGTTATATCATCCAGTTCATTCATTTTTTATTTTGTTTTATAGTGTCTAATCTGTCAATCTCATTCAGTGAGTTGTTCATTTCAGATTTTGTGCTTTTTATTTCTAGAAATTATACTTGTTCTTTTTTGTATCTTCCATTTATTATTATGTACTTCTTTATTTATTATTATGTATTTCTTTAAATCCTTGAGCATAGTGACATATTTGTACTAGCTGTTTTAATATCCCTATCTGTTAATTCTATCATCTGTCATTTCTGGGTTTGTTCCTATTGGCTAGTTTTTCTTCTGGTATGAGTCACATTTTTCTGTTTCTTCACTTACTCATAATATTTGATTGATGAGAGACATTGTTAATTTATACTTTTGGTTACTGGATTTTGCTGTTTTGCTTGAAAGAAAGTTAGACTGTATTCTAATGGGAAGTTAAGCTTCTTGTAGGTCATTTCAAGAATTTAAAATTCTTTCTAGAGTAAGTTCAGATTAGCCTGTGCTCTAAATCTAATTTAGGCTAATTTCTAAAGCCTGGTCTTTTTGAGTCTCTACAAAAATATGTATTTAGTGACGTATTTCCATGTTAACCAAAGGGAGATAAAATTAGTTCTGGCCCTCGATGAACTCTGGGAAATTTTATCTTACTACTCCCTGGTATGTATTGTTCCCCCCGACCCCAGTTGTTCTCACCCAAACTTGCAGAGTTTTACCACATATATATAGAGAGATATAGATCTGTATTCAGCCAAAGATTCATGAAGACCCCTCCTCAAATTTTTGGAGCTCTTACTCTATGTAGCTTTCTCCTCTCTGATATCTTACTTTGCACCTTTTAGCTACATCTGTGGCTGTGAACTGTAACCTCTACCAGTTCGACTAGTAATGCTATGAAGCCCAAGGGCTTTCCTTGGCTTGAAGTTTGCCAGTGACTTCCAGGCAGAATGTCCATGCAATTGAAGAACTCACCTTATTTCTCTCTCTCTCTCTCTCTCTCTCTCTCTCTCTCTCTCTCTCTCTCTCTCTCTCTCTCTCCCTCTCTCTCTCTCTCCCCATCTCTCCATCCCTCCCACCCCCTCAGAGTATCATTCTATGCTGCAAATGTATGATATCTAAATATACTTATTTTACATATCTTATTCAGTTTTCTGTGCTTTTTTTTTTTCATGGCAGAATGATAAATCTGGACCTTGCATTCCCTTATAGCTAGAAGTAAAGTCCGGTGTCACCTTTGGTTTCTCTTCTTATCTTTGCTTCCATATGCACTGTGTCTGTGCCCTCCCAAGTCCCATCACTGCAAAATCTCTCCCCAGTTGCCCTCTTCCCATCACCAGGGCTTCCCTTCGGACCAAACGAACCAGTCAGTTGCGTGATAATCACATAAGTCTTTTAATTTGTCTTCCAACTTCTAGACTCCATTCCCTGAATCCAGCCATCACTCTAATTGCCAGAATGATTTTCCCAAAAGTCTTCTAATTTCTGTTTTAAAATCTCATTTAAGTCTTCAGTGGCTCCATCTTGGTAGCAGAGAAATTAAACACTTTTAAAAAAATACATATTTTTTATTGATTTCAGAGATGAAGGGAGAGGGAGAGAGAACTAGAAACATCAATGATGAGAAAGAGTCATTGATCAGCTGATGCCTGCATGCCCCTCACTGGGGATTGGGCCAGCAACCCAGCCATGTGCTCTGACTGGGAATCGAACCATAACCTTTAGTTCATAAATCAACACTTATGAACCAGTACTATAAACATCAAGTATTGATGTTTCTTTTTCTGTTTTATCTTCCATAACACATAAGGGCAGTGAATTTCCATGACTTTGTGCCTAAAAAGTATTGCTGAAGAAATTACTGTAAAGATGTCTTTCCTTCAGGTCTGCAGCCGCGCCTTCCCAACAAGAGTCTAACGTTGACCCCTTAACTGGGATAAAATTTAAAATCAATGTTTCTGTATCATAATTTGTATTATACTATTATTACCATTTTATATCACATATCATATATCGTGTTACTAAGTTGATATATTAAAGATAAATAATTATATTTTCAATTTATACTTAGTGCCTCTCTTTTTCCTTCTTTTATTTATGCCCATATTTTTATTTTTAGATGCATATGTTTCTTTCTTGCTAGACTGTTAACTCTACACAAATAAGGCTTTATTCAGCCCATTAGTACAGTTAATACAGTGTTTTCTCGATGCAACTAGAGGTAATGTAATATAATGATAAGAACTCTATTTTCTGAGACACGCACACACTTTCATTTACTGAGCAGACATTGATGATATAATAGACAAACATATATATATATATATATATATATATATATATATATATATATATATTAGTGGCCCGGTGGATGAAATTCATGCATTGGGGGGTGGGGGTGGAGGGAGGTGTGTCCCTTAGCCTGGCCTGCATCCTCTCTAATCTGGGACCCCTGTGGGATCGGGCCTAAACTGGCAGTTGGACAACCCCCTCACAATCTGGGACTACTGGCTCCTAACTGCTCACTTGCCTGCCTCCTTGATCTCCCCAAACCATTCTGCTTGCTGGCCTGCTTGCCCCCAACTGCACTCCCCTGCTAACCTGATCACCCCCAACTGCCCTCCCCTCCTGGCCTGATCACCCATAACCACCTCGGCCTCGACCCCACCACCATGGCTTTGTTTGGAAGGACATCTGGAATGTCTCATGGTCTAATTAGCATATTACCCTTTTATTAATATAGATAGGATATGACATACTGCCATAACTATAACATATCTACCAATATTACCTATGAGAATACACACTTCATGAGATAGGAATGTATCTAATACATTATATTGCACTAGAGGCCCAGGTGCACAAAATTCATGCATGGGGGCAGGGTGTGTATGTCCCTCAGCCCAGCCTTCACCCTCTCCAATCTGGGACCCCTTGAGAGATGTCCCACTGCCTGTTTAGGCCTGATCCCGGTAGGATCGGGCCTAAATGGGAAGTCAGACATCCTTCTCATAATCCAGTACTGCTGGCTCCAAACTGCTCACCTCCCTGCCTCCCTGATTGCCCCTAACCACTTCTGCCTGCCAGCCTGATCAATCCCTTACCACTACCCTGCCAGCCTAATTGATGACTAACTGCTCCCATGCCAGCCTGTTTGTTTCCAACTTCCCTCCTCTGCCAGCCTGGTCACCCCTAACTGCCCTCCCCTGCAGGCTTGATTGCCCCAAACTGCCCTCCCTTGCAGGCCTGGTTCCTCTCAACTGTCCTCCCCTGCTGGCCTGATCACCCACAACTGCCCTCCCTTGCAGGCCTGGAAACTCCCAATGGCCCACCCCAGCTGGCCATCTTGTGGGGGTTATCTTGTGTCCACATGGGGGCAGGATCTTTGACCACCTGGGGGCAGCCCTCTCGTGTGTTGGAAGGATGGTCAATCTACATATTATTATTTTATTAGATAGGATAGAGGCCTGGTACATGGGTGGGGGCCAGCTGGTTTGTCCTGAAGGGTGTCCTGGATCAGGGTGGGGGTTCCCTTGGGGTGTGGGGCAGCCTGGGTGAGGGGCCTATGGTGGTTTGCAGGTTGGCCACAGCCCCAGTGACCCAAGCAGGGGCCCTGGGATCTGGGAATAATTCATGTTCCACAATTGAAACTTTGTAGCCTGGAGCAGAGCCAAGCCTTCTGCTTGCTCCATGGAGATAGCCATTTCTGCTTGGGTTTATTTAAATTCTATAATTGAAACTTTGTAGCATTGAGTGGAGGCCTAGGTGCTAGAGCTGCAGAAGCTTGGTTTCCTCCATGGCCCAGGCAACCCTAGTCTCTGCTCTCTCCAGCATTGTGGTTTCCACCATTTCTGTTGGATTTATGTATCTTCTATAATTGAAACTTTGTAGCATTGAGTGGAGGCCTAGGCTGGCAAGGGCATGAGGAAAGCTTGGCTTCCTTTGTTGCCAGGGAAACCCAAGCCTCACTCCTCAGTGGTTGCAGCCATCTTGGTTGGGGTTTATTTGCTCCTAATTGGCTGCTGGGTGTGGCTTGTTGGCATGGCTTGATCGGGAGGTATGGTCGATTTGCATATTACTCTTTTATTAGATAGCATATGTTGTAAGTAGTAGGAAATACATCCTGTGACTTCCCTTTCTGATCTGGGAATGGTTCCCAGGTTTTTGAACATTTCCGGGCCCCTAATTTTATTATTATTATTATTATTTTATTATTTTTTTTGCCATTCAGTGTAACTTTATTTACTGTTTATGGCACATAATTTAAGGTCTTTAATTTCTAACCACTAAAAATTCAAAGGACTATTTTTTCCATGAATTTTACCATTAACATTAGTGAGTTCGTGTATTCATGTGTTTTTATTGTAAACATCTAAATTATTCGCATTGTCATAGATCCTGAACTCATAAGCGTGGACACAGGCTGGCAGCAAGCTAGGAAGCCACTCTGCAAGCAAACTGATACTCTGTATAAGGAGAAAAGTCATAGTATAACATTTAATGTCCAACTTTAATTCATATACTATTGGGGACTCAACTACTTGGTTGGTGATGGGGTTTATTATTGGGAAGATTATTCCTGAAATAATTAAGGAAAGGGGGGGGGACTGAATCTTTCTTCTTGGTTGCTGGTTCCTCCCTAGCACCTTCATCTCTTCGGGAAGCTACTTGGGCAGCTTCTCCTTCACCTTCTCCTTAGCTTATTGGGCCCCACGGAGCGGCGGAATGGGCACGAGGGGCAGGGCCACCCAGGACTACCGGGGATGTTCTTTGCACTCCTTGCATCCCCGTCCATCTGTGGGCCCAGAGGAGCGGCGCAATGGACACATGCCTGGGCCCTGCCCCCCCTGCTCCTGATTGGCTGGTAGCATAGCAAAGGTATGGTCACATTTCCATTTTACTCTTTTAATAGATAGAATATATATATATATACACACACACACACATATATATATATATATATAGTATATGGCTGTAGGTAGTGCTCAATATGTGTGTACAACATATCAAATATTTGATGTAAACAGTACTGAGATTTTATTGACTATTACTTGCTTGATGTTAGAAAGTAATAGAATATTAGCTCTAATATTATTGCCTATATCTGACAGTCAGAGGTACTTCAGTTATTGTGTTTAGGTTATGAGGATTCAATTATTGTCTCTAGAAAATACGTCTCTCGAACTCATTATCAAAATACTTTCTGCATAATTTATCTAAAATTACCTTTTCTTCATTTTAATTATACCACTCCAAATCACTTTTCCTCATTAGTATTTGATAATTGTAAGCAAAGAAGCAAATATAAGAACAAGAAATACATGAACACTACAGTCATGCATTTTTCCTTTCTTTCTGTTGATAGCACTGGCTTCATTGAAAAGTGTATTTCATTTCAATTCTCTGAATGACCACATTCATAAGTTGAGTTCATTTCCATTTCAGGCTGATTTGTTTCCAATTTGATTCAATATACAGATTTTTTTTTCTTGAATCATACATGTCTGCATTCCTTTAAACTTGTTTTTATCTAGGGAAGGGGGAAAGGAAATTAACATTTATTTTGTATCTCCTTTTGACACAGTCTTTTTTTGGCACTGGACACACATTATCTCATTCAATTCTCTCCACAGTCCAGAGATGTTGGGATTTTTCTCATTTTAAAGATGAAAAACTGATGGCTAGAAACCAACATGCCCAAGATCATTTAATTAGGAAATGGCAGAGCCAGAATTCAAACAAAACCATCCTCCTTTTTTCTTTTGTAAATGACACTACGTTTTTGTTGTTGTTGTTTTCCAGGCAAAAGTTTTTGCAAATAATCTCACAGGAGGCTACCAAGCTAATAATTTAAAAAATCAGTTTTATCTGTAGTGTATGTGTGTGTGAAGTCAATGTGTTGAAATGCTTATCAGAATATGACACTTTTTGACAATGCTCCACGCTAGAATTTTGTGATGTCTCCGAATTTGCTGAAGTTTGAGGATAGACTTAAAAGGGAAATATTCCAAAACCACATTGGAATTGCTTCTTTCTATATGGACTCTCAAGTCCTTTCTTTTTTGAGACAGTGATGAATTGATCTTAAAAGCCTGTTGAGATTAAACTAGGTACAAACCATCTGTGCCTTTACTATCTCACCCACCAGTGTGTTGGGTTCTGGGTGACAATAATGGAGAACGAGATCACATTCATTTCCACTTTTAGCAATTTAGTTTCATCTAACATACCCCAGGTTGCCCCAGGAGTCTTATTTAATTGAGTTATAACTTGCCCCTTTTGGAATTATTAAAACTCTAAGCATCCCAAAGAGAGACTGTAAATTGTGTATTATGATGATACTTATGGTTGTTGTTATCTTAGTGACAACACTGTTCTAAATGTGAAGCAATATATATAAATTAAAATCTTCAGTTAGCTATGTGAACTTGATCATGCCACTTAACTGGCCCCGAGTCTCAGTTTTCTCCTCCATAAAATAGAGTGGTTGCACAACAAAATCACCAGTGAAGTTTCCTTTTTTTGAACCATTTTTCTCCAAAATGGGAAAAGTGATATATGCATGTAATGAAAAAATACATAAATGATATAAAAAGAACTCCATAAAAAGGTTCTCTCATTCCAGTCTCCTAGTCCTTCTTAGATAAAAAGCTAATAACAGATTTTCTGTGTGTTGACAAACATTTTCTTTGCCTCTACAAACAGTTGGGAGGTATATGTGTGTGATATGCAACTTTTGTTTTCTTTTTAACTCAAATGGGAATATACTGTACTTACTGTTGATGAATTTTATTAAATGGCATACATCTTGGAGATTTTTCCATATTTAGATCAAACCTCATTATTTTTAATGGTTATATAATATTTTTGTATGAATATACCATGATTTATTTAATCACTTTTCTTTTGATGGATATTTAAGGTTGTCACAATAAATATACTTGTATATATAATAATCCATGTATATGCAGGCAAAAAGATATGTAGAATAGATTCTTAGAAAGAAATGACTAGTCCAAATTAATTTTTTAAAATAACTTTAGGATAATACACAATTGATTTTTAAAAATGTAATAACATCTTTGGTGGAAAATATACAAATTTGTAAAAATTCAAGGAATAAACAAGAGTAAAAAAGAAAGAAAAAATACCCTCATTCACAACCATTTTTATTCTTGCTATTTTTTACATTAGGAGAATAGAATAACAGACCTATTAGAAAACTAGATAGATAAAATTTCATTAAAAAGGACTATTATGTATGTGCTATTTAAAAACTTTATTACAATTAATTTTTATTTGGATCTAACAGAATAAAAAGAAACTGAGGTAAAACTGACTAAATTTCTAAATTTTAGATAAATCTTTTATTGTCACAAGAGCTACTAGTTTCTAAAAGTTCTCTCTAAAATTAAAAGGAAGATTCCAAAAATATTGAGGATGAAAAGGTCCATTCTTAAATAATATTCCACTTTGCCACTTCAGAGGTACCCAACTTCAGAATTTATTAATTATAAAAAGATTAACATCTATAAATTTTAGTCTAGTCTGTAATAATCATTACCTTGATTTTTGTCATGTTTCTATATTTAATGGTTTCAGAACTTGTTAAACCTTTTTAAAGCCATGTCTTTTCTATTTTTGAGTGCTTTATTTTGATTCATTTCTTAATTCCTAGATTTAATGGACATTATTATTTTTTCAAAAAGGAATCAACTTACTATTTTTGTAGGGGCCTGAATACTTGTGAGAACATGATTCAGCTGTTTTATAGACAAGGAACACATTGGCTAGGTATAATATTCTCATGTCTCATTTTCCTCTAGAATTTTTTAGACATCATTATCATTTATTTTTTGATATTTTTATTGATTTCAGAGGAAGGGAGAGAGAAAGAGAGATAGAAACATCAATGATGAGAAAGAATTATTGATTGGCTGCCTCCTGCATGCCACACACTGGGGAAAAGACCACAACCTGTGTATGTGCCCAGACCAGGAATCCAACTGTGACCTCCTGTTTCATAGGTTGATGCTCAACCACAGTGCCATGCCGGCCAGGCAAGACATTACTGTCTTTTAGAATAGAGAGTTACAATGAAATTTTCTGATTCCCTTTCATTTCCCAACATTAAAATCACTTGCTTTGCTGTGATTTAGAACTTAATTTAATTTGAATCTGTCTCAATGAAATTTTTCTTTCCATCATATTCTCTTATAACACATTTTACATTTATGATCTGCATATTTACTTCTTTCTTCATTCCAAGGATGTTTTTCTTATATTTTATAATGCTTTTCTCTTTGACTTGTAAAAATTTTCTAATTGAATCTTTTTTTTTTTTTGGTCCTTCATGTTTACTTTTTTCTCTCTAATGCTTTAATCTGTTTCATCTGCAGTTACCTGCAGTTTTTCCTAGCAGCAATTTGATTTTCTATTTTTTGGTTCTCAGCTTTTCACTCAGTTCCATAAGTTTCCTTTATCTTTTATTTGTATGCATTATTAGCCCCCCTAGCTTTTATTAAAATTAATTCATGTTATTATTAGGTTCTCTTCTTTTTTCCCACATGGAATTTTAAATTTCTTTTATTACATTTAAACTCCCCATTCACTCTGCTTACTAGAGATAGTGCCCGTCATTTTCCATTACTGCAGGGGAGTGAATGTATTATGGGTTTTTATTTCACCCATTTCGCTAGGCTATTTACCCACCCCTTCAATATGCTGCTCTCTAAATTGGGGAATATTCATAAGATTGCTTTGGATTTTGTCTTTTTGTATTTTTTACCCTCAGTTTTATATATGGGCAGTAAAAGTATGGTTATGAGTGATGAAGAGTGGCATCAATGTATCTTATTTATTTTTTTGGTGACAATATTTTGAAGATTGTGGAATAAAGTTGTTCCTTCTTTCTGACTGTTCACTGCTGATACATTTTCTAAAAATTTGTTTTGAGAATTGTTATAGCTCATATAGATATGAGTAAAGAAATGTTTTAATCTGTCATTGTCTTTTACACAGAAATACTCTCCATTACAAATGTGGGAATTATCCTCCAAAATGGCAGCATCAACATACACCTTGCCAACGGAGACTGGGTAAATCCAAGCTACCAAGCTTCTCAATCTTTGATAGTTACATATGTGACAATATTATTGTTTTAATGTACAGCTTTCATGAATAAGTTTGGGTGAAACTCATTTTTCTTATTGATTTGTCAGAGCTCTGTATTTCTGATGGGAAATACCTTCTACAAATATTTTCCCCAGCTTATTATTTTTGGCTTAATAATATTTTTGTTTGTTAACTTTTGTGGAGTTAAATGTTACATTGTCTTTATATTTCTTATTTTTGTGACTTGTGGATAAAGGCATTCAGCACTAGATTAAAATATAAAAATTACTGGAGCTGAAACGATAGATTCCTAACCTTCCCCTATGCACACACACATATCTTCTACACAAAAACATATTAAGCCTGAATTCATGAACAAGGGGCTTAGCACAGTGTGTTTGAAAAGCTTTTCCCGCCTAAAACTCAGTGCATCCTGATAGCCCCTACCATGTCTTCCTAATATGACATGCAATGAGTATAAGTTATACTTCACAAAGAGCAAAGTAACAAATATTTTGTTAGGATAATAATGAACCATAGGCATTAAACAAAAACAGTTATGTTTCTAATTCTGGACTTCATAGAGATTTATAAAATATGATTTTTTTTACCATCATTTAAAGAAAAATGGTAAAATGTAAGAATCTCCCTCGTTGGAGAACTTGTTGAAATCAGAAAAAAGAGAGGATAGCCACTCTTTTAAGCAGAAGAAAAAATATTCCTTCATAATATTAATAAACTTTTGGAGAAAGAATGGGTTGTCGCTAGATTGGAAGCCAGACAGAAGGGAAGAAGAGGGGAAATAAGTATTTTACCAGTGCCTTATTGGTATCTCAGAAACACGTTTTATCAAAGAAAACAAAAAGGCATGTGCCATTCCACCCTCTAAAGTGGTTCAATTAGAATATCTCACAGTTATAGAGGATTTTTTTCAGGGACAGAATATCTTTTCTGTCCAAAATGATAAGGTGGAGAACATATAGTTAAGTGAAATTACCCAAGTGGCAGAACATTTGCGTGTAAAATAATTTATGGTCCTCCATAAACGCTGTTAAATCTGGGACTTGTACAATGCTGAGTTATGAATTCAGCCCTTGTTAACATTTCCTTTGCAATATGTGGTGGGAAACGGCCATTAAAAATACTAGCGTCACTATTTATTCAAAGATTCCACATCACCAGAATAAATTGCCTGAGAGGAAACATCTTGTTCGTAATGATTTGGAATACAGAGCTTAAAGTTTCATGCACTTAGTATTTTGCTTTATAATAAGGAAGCATTCATAACAAATGTGCGATTTGTTAGTGCTAAAGATATAGCTAAATGTTTCATGAAAGAGCTATTGTGCACTTGATTTTACAATAAACAGTTAAAACTCCTGAAGTGGATTTGATGCAAGTGGAATGTTTGCTTAGATTTAGCAAAGAGAAATACTGTAAATAATTCACTGGGTGTAATTGGACTCAGTATTTTTTCTGGCTATAGGGTATACAGACCAACTTCCCCCCAGCCCTGCTCCCCATGTAGTTTCGCCCTTTTCTTCAGGTAACAGTTCCATATAGTTTGCAATTCAATTCTGGGAAGAACTGGAAACTTAACTCAGAAGCTCACCTGAAGGAAAGGTATGTAATAGATCTGAAATGATCTTTTGCTTTCTTCTCTGCATAGTCTCAAAGGCCTTCAGCAATGGCACCTGCCACCTCTTTTGACAAAGACGATGAAAGAGAAGAGAGATAGTAGGCTCCCATTGGTTCCTTTTCTCCAATGGCAAAAGTCTCTGCCTCTGACTTCTCCCTCCAGCAAACCAAATGTAGTTAGGCGAGAAGTTAAAGCAAGACACACACACACACA
Source organism: Antrozous pallidus (assembly GCA_027563665.1). NCBI lineage: Eukaryota > Metazoa > Chordata > Mammalia > Chiroptera > Vespertilionidae > Antrozous > Antrozous pallidus. Next base: position 42,099,090 of record CM050518.1, read on the forward strand.
AAAGGCAAAAATATGATGACTTTGGGCCATTTTACTGTATAATAGGAATAGTTGTACATACTAAATTGAGTTATAATGCCCAGGGCCATCTCTAGGGTGCCCCCTCTTTGTTCCAAAGAATATTAGGGAGGCCTTGGAAGGAAACATGGAGAAAAACATGTGGGGAAAATCTAACATTTCCTCAGTGATATTGAGGGCTTTATAGAACGTGATAGTTGACAAGGTCCCCTTTTTCTCATCTAACAATTTCCTTTGCAAACAATTCTTGGTTAATTTTCTTGCCCACTTTTACATAGGTTATTAGGGATCTAACACATATTCCCATTTTTAGTGATTATCAAATGATAAGGAGGTTCTTGGTTCTTTGTTCTTTTTTAAATTTGTTATTGATTTTTTTTGTAATGCAGCAAAGCAAATATAATTTTACAATTGGCTAGAGATAACCGATTCACTAGTGCAAGAAGGAACTAGCTCAACTGCGTGACAAATCTCCTTAAATCAGAGAAGGAGAAAGTTTTGAGGAAAGACGTCTATATCCAGAGCACTAAAACCCTTCCTTATTTGCCTCATGTGTCGAAGGTGAAGAAAGGTACTCAAAAGTGTTTTTCCTCAATGAGCAACCTCTAGATAAGATGCAGTTATCAAAAGCTCTGGGAACCAGGAGATGTGAATTCCATTCTTGGTTCCAACACCAATGAGTGAGTGAACTTGGCCCCTTTCCTCTTCAGTTTCCTTATGCAAAAGCTGGTTAGGGGTGATTCTAAAACCCTTCCCAGCTTTAGTAGGTGTACCGGTTAATAATGCAGATTTTTTCCAATAAATGGAGTTACCTATATGTTGATATATATGCTACTTGACATGTATGCTATTTTGTTGTATTGACAGCGAGCTTCAAAACTTCATATGTTAAATTTGCTGAAGGTGTTAATATCATAGATATTTTTATGCTTAAAAATGTTGAATTTCATGCAAAAAAACATTTGTGGGAAGTCTTAATTCATTACTGTATTTTGAAGAAAAAGTTATTGCATACTTCGAAAAGCTTGTGATGAACATGCTCCATCTCAAGACACTTGTGAACGCTGGTTTAAACACTTTAAAAGTAATGATTTTGATGTGAAAGACAAAGAACGTCCATGTCAATCAAAAAAGTTTGAAGACAATTACAAGCATTCTTGGATGAAGATGCATATCAAACTCAAGAACAACTTGCAGAATGATTAAACATTGCTCAACAGATGCATTCTGATCATTTACAAGCATTGGGAAAGATTTTAAAGGAAGAAAAATGGGTGCCACATCAACTGAACAAAAGACAAATAGAAAACAGAAAAGCCATCAGTAAAATGTTGCTTTATTGGCATGAAAGTCCTTTTTGCATCGAATTGTGCCTGGTGATGAAAAGTGGATTTATTTTCAAAATCTCAAATGCACAAAATTATGGGTAGATCCAGGTCAACCATTAACATTGACTGCCAGGCCAAATTGCTTCCCAAAGAAGACAATGCTCTGTGTTGGGTGGAATCAGGAAGTTGTGGTGTATTATGAGCTTCTAAAACCAGGTGAAACTGTTAATACTGATTGCTACCAACAACAAATAGTCCATTTGAACCACACTTTAATCATAAAACCACCATAATGAACCAGAAGACATGGCAAAGTGATTATGCTTCATGGTGACACACCATCACACACTTCAAAACCAGTTAAAGATATGTTAAAAGATCTTGCCTGGGAAGTATTAATCCACCCGCTGTATTCACCAGACCTTGCTCCTTCAGATTACCATTTGTTCTGATCCATGGCACACCCACTTTCTGAACAGCACTTTAAAACATACGAAGAGGTGGAAAATTTGGTCTCTGAATGGTTTGCCTCAAAACAAGAAAAGTTCTATTGGGACAGTATTCACAAATTACCTAAAGATGGGAGAAATGTGTAGCTAGTGATGGACATTATTTTGAATAAAGAACTTTTGATGTGTCTCTCGAAATTATGTTTTCTTTGATTATAAAATCCACATTATTAACTGGTACACCTATTAATCTCTTCTTGTTCAAGCTGAGTGTTTTCTGAGTTGCTGTCTGAGACATATCAGAAATGGGCCAGAATTGAACTACCAGTTTCCAATAGAAGGACCATAGCTTCTTTTAATGTGAACAAAGGGAAATTTCTCCTCACCTAGAAGTGAGCCTGTCAGGAAGGAAGGATTCTGAGAAGGGAAGTCCAGGGAAGGGATTTCACCTAAGAACAGAGACTAGAAAGGGGAATAGTTATTAACTGTGGATCCTCCATCATCAACTCACTAACATGACACACTGGTACACTGAGGACTTCAGGGAACATAGGGGCTTTTCAGAATGTTTTGATGCACCTTGCAGTGCCTGCCCTATTTCAGTTATTACTAAAGATCTTTTAAAAAATATGTATTTTTATTATCTTCAGAGAGAGGAAGGGAGAGGGAAAGAGAGATAGAAATATTAGTGATGGGAGAGCATCATTGATTGGCTGCCTCCTGCACACCCCTCCCTGAGGATCGAGCCTCCAACCCGGGTGTGTGCACTGACCAAGAATCAAACCATGACCTCCTGGTTGATAAGTCAGTGCTCAACCACTGAGCTACAATGCCTGGACACTACCAAAGATTCTGTAAAAAGTCAATATATGCATCATGACATTATCATGGTGATATGATGTCATGTCACATTGCATAATACTAGAGGTTTCATAAACTATGAGTTCCATTGCCCTGGAAAAATGTATTGATCGGCAGACCACTTCTGCTTGGCCAAGTTGCCCTTGCACCCCCTTCTATCCTCCAAACCCTAAGTGACAAACACATGGAACTCCCTCTCCCAGTCTAAACTCTTAATCACCAGAGCAAAATCAACTAAACCTATCAATCAGACCAAGATCAAATGTGTTTAAGTAAATGCAAAGAAAAGTATGTTTTAAATGAGAAAACAAAGAAAAATGTAACAAAGCAATCATTTTAGACCAAGAACCAAAATATAGGTACTGGCATCTATAAAAACTAAGATTTCAAGAGCTCACAGATAATGTTCAGGGGGCTTGGGAAGACACTTTGAGAACAGTCTCACATTGAGGTAAGTTAACTGTCCAGACAGGGTCATCTGCAAATCTATTTTTTTGTTTATTTACCTCTTACCCGCCCCCCTCCAGTAGCCAGGAACTGGGGTCCTGGACCAGTTCAGAGGCCCACACACACCTCTTTCTGAGTCACTGCTTTCTAAGACAACACTTGGATTTTCCTTGGAGCGTGTCCATTGGGGCACTAACCAGGATGAAACCTAGTTAGCTTTTAAAATCTGAGCGTTTCATAGCCAACGGTGGGTTAGGAGGCAGTTCATTGAAGTTCAAATCATGATAAGAGATCCAGCATGAAACGAGAGGTTGGACTTGCCATTAAGGGAGGTCTTATTTTGGAAGAGGTTGGCATGTTTATGATTCTTGAGACTATGTGAGCTCAGTTTTTCCCCTTAACCATCTGCCACAGGTGCTGGGGAAACACTGCTTGTATTTTTGTATGAACGTGGTGTAAATAATGGCCACTTTCAATAAACCTTTAAAACCAAAACAGCTGCCATTCGGGGCTTAAAAACAACTTGTGACTTCCCGTAAGTCTGAGCAACCTTATCACCATTCTCCATTTTAAAATGTTACCCCTCCTCCCACCCTCATCTCTGGTCTGTAACCCTGTAATGTTCATAGCCCTTGACTCTGTTTTTCACAAATACATGGTGATGGCTTTAAGAACTAAATAAACCACTTGTCCTAGATGCTGGGAGGTGGTGCTGAAGCTGGAGCATGTGGCACTGTCATGGTAAAAACACCCTCTGCTTTGTGATTAAGAAAACAAAATGTTTTGAAACTGGTACTTCGGGCCTTTTAAAAATGTGTGTGACCGTTTCTCTCTTCTGTGTTGTTTGTGTATGTTGCAAGCCTCAATAGCTAGGACTTCATCTTCTAAGTTCTTCTGTGATTCTTGAAGATTAGTCCTCAGGCAAGGAAGCAATCTATATAACCTGTGCACATAACAAATGCCAAGTTTGGGTTTTGAGGAGTCCATAATAATAAAAGCATAATATGCTAATTAGACGGAATGTCCTTCCCAATGACCTTCTGGACAAACCCAGGGCTGCAAGGGCTGAGGCAGAGTCGGGGGCCAAGGCAGAGGCTGCCGCTGAGCCCCTTGCATGAATTTTGTGCATCGGGCCTCTAGTTTACATATATTTTCTTTCTTAGCTACACAGGATTTTACTTCTTCAACTCCAATAGATTCAAAGGCTGAGAAAGGTTTTCCTTTTAGCAGACTCTTGTGCTCAGGGAGCTGATTGATAGCATCCAAGAGACAAGGGGGTTCTATTGTCACTTTTAATACAAAGAACGTGATATGCCTCTTTTTAAAGATTTTATTTCTAAAGATAAGATGTGGTCTTGCTGGCATGGCTCAGTGGCTGAGTACCAACCTATGAACCCATCAGCGCACATGTTTGGTTTGAGGGCCTGATCCCCAGTGGGGGGCATGCAGGAGGCAGCCAATCGATGATTCTCTCTCATCATTGATGTTTCTATTTCTCTCCCTCTCCCCTCCTCTCGAAATCAATAAAAATATATTTAAAAAAAGATGTGAAATGATTGAACAAAAATAATCTAAAGCATTTTTGTATGTTATGACTCAATAGATGCCAGACTGAGTAGTTGAAGGGAAGCTCAATCACTCAGAGCTCTAATGTACCTGGACAAGATCTCTGGTCGTGGTGATTGGGCCCAACGGTTCTCACCTGGGGCAGTTTTGCTCCCCAGGGGACACTTGGCACTGTGGTTTGGTTGTTAAAACTTGGGGAGAGGGTGCTACTGGCATCTGGTGGGTAGAGATAAAGGAGGCTGCAAAATATCCTGTAATGTATAAGGTAGCCCTTCACAACAGGGAATTATCTTATTAAAATGTCAGAGCAGTAGTTCTCCTGTATTGGTAGTTTCTCTTTCCACTGTTTCAGTTATCCAAGGTCAACTGTGGACTGAAAATATTAAATGGAAAATTCCAGTTTAAGTTTTAATTTGCTTACTGTTCTGATTAGCATGGTGAAATTTCAAGGGCTCAGGGACATGCCTCATCCCTTTGTCTGCTGTCTCCACTCTGAGTAGACTCACCCCCTACTCTGTAGACTCTTTGGTTATCACATTGACTATTTCAGCATCATAGTGCTTGTGCTCAAATTAGCCTTATTTTACTTAACAGTGGCTCCAAAGTGTCAGAGTAGTGATGCTGCCTATTCAGATATGCCACAGAGAACTAGTAAAGTGCTTTCTTCACGAGAAAAGGTGAGTACAGTACAATAATATATTCTGAGAGAGAGAGAGAGAACACAGCCACATAATTTTTGTTACAGTATATTATTTTTTTCACTTTTTTATCTTTATTGTTCAGTATATTAATTACATTGTTCCCTTTTTTTCCCCCTATAGTTCCCCTTCACCTGGTACTCAACCCACCCTCCGCCCTCACCCGCTCCACTGTCTTCTCCCATAGTTGCATGATTTTTGTCCAGTCTCTTGCTGCACTTCCCACACCCCCTTTCTCCCCAAGAGTTGTCAGTCCATTCCCTCTCTATGTCCGTGATTCTGTTACATTCACCAGTTTATCCTGTTCATCAGCTTATTAATTCACTTGATTTTTAGATTCATTTGTTGATAGATGTGTATTTGTTGTTCCTAATTTACACTTTTATCTTTTTCTTCTTCCTCTTCTTAAAGAATATCTTTCAGCATTTCATATAATATTGGTCTAATGTTGATGAACTCCTTCATCTTTTTCTTATCTGCGAAGCACTTCATCTGACCTTCAATTCTGCATGATAGCTTTGCTGGATAGAGTAATCTTGGTTGTAGATATTCTTGCTGTTCATCACTTTGAATATTTCTTGCCACTCCCGTCTGGCCTGCATTGTTTCTGTTGAGAAATCCGCTGACAATCGTATAGGTGCTCCCCTATAGGTAACCAACTGTTTCTCTATTGCTGCTTTTAATATTCTCTCTTTGTCTTTTGCTCTTGGCATTTTAATTATGATGTGCCTTGGTGTGGTCCTCTTAGGGTTCCTACATATTGGGGTTCGGTGAGCTTCTTGGACTCCTAAGTCAATTTCTTTCACCAGGTGTGGGAAGTTTTCGGTCACTATTTCTTCAAATAGGTTTTCATTGTCTTGCTCTCTCTCTTTTTCTGGCACCCCTATAATTTGGATGTTGGTATGCTTGAGGTTGTCCCAGAGGCCCCTTACACTATCTTCAATTTTTTGGATTCTTTTGATTTCTTGCATTTTCAGCTGAGTGGATTTTACCTCTTTGTATTTCAAATCTTTAACTTGGTTCTTGGGGTGCTCCAGAGCACTTTTAGGTCTTTGTATAATATTTTTCATTTCAGTCAGTGTATGCTTAATTTCTGGTTGGTCCTTTTTCATATCCTTGAGAGTCTCCTTTATATCCTTGAGGGTCTCCTTCATTTCCACGTTGGTCTTGATCATTTTCTTGCAGGTCTCATTCATATCCTTGAGGGTCTCGTTCATGTCCTTGTAAGACTCATTCATTTCCTTTGTGGTCTGGCTTATTTCCTTATAGCCCTCAACCTTTTGTTGGAGCCTCTTGAAAAACCCTATAACCGTGGTTTTGAATTCCATGTCCAGTCTTTTTTTCCCTCCATTTCTTTCACATCTGATTTCTTCCCATGCCTCTGCATGGTGGCTGCTTCCCTGAGTTGGTCAATTAGCTTTGTGTGGTAGACTTCCTACTAGGGACAGTGGCTCAGCCTTCCCAGTTACTTGAGGTGGATATGGGTTGCACAGTCTTGCTGAAGTTAAGCTCAGGTTAATTGTTGTTGTCACTTGGAGGGGTTGACCTCCAGGCCAATTGTCTGTGAAGCTCAGCTGTGCTCAGGTTGGATGGGCGGAGTCTCTGGGCCAAGCAGACAGTGTTAGCTCCACCCTATGCGGCCCCAGGGACTCTGTGCTGGGGGCAATGGCTGCCAGCACCTCTGAGAGAGAGCCGCTGTCAAGCTCCACCGGCTGCCGGGGAATTCAGACTCTCCCCAAATGACTCTGCACGCCCAATGTCTCACCCAGGGTCGTAAAACAAAGCAGTCTGACGGTTTTCCCAATGAGAGACAAGTCGCAGATCGCTCTCTGTGCCGTCACGCAGCCGAGCTGTTCACGCAAGCTGCCTTCTCCACAAGCCGGGAGAGCCCTGAAGCACCCGAGCTTCGGCGTGCCCTCCCACTGTCCAGTTTTCACCCCGTATGATAGTCGGTTCCCTGGACTTTGCCCAGAGCTGGAGAATCAGTCCAGTGGGATGTCTTTGTCTCCCCGTTCGAGAAAACTGGCTGGTTTTCAGCCGCCTGCCCTCTCCGCTGGCACGCGCTCCAAACCTCTTTCCGCGAGAATCTTTCAATGCTGTTCACCGCCGCTCCTCCGAGTCACAGTGTCTTATCTTCACTTTTATTTGTGGAATTTTCACTCGGCGAGCTTTTTGGTGATTCTGGAAGGTGTTTGTTCCTTCGTTAAGTTGTAGTATTAAAATTGTTGAGTATGACGGCAAGATAGGTGTTTTACCTATGCCGCCATCTTGGTTCCGCCTGTTACAGTATATTATTATAATTATTTTATTATTAGTAACTAGTGGCCTGGTGCACAAAATTCGTGCATGGAGCAGGGGGTGTTCCTCAGCCTGGCCTGCAACCTTTCCAATCTGGGACCCCTGGAAGGATGTCTTACTGCCAGTTTACAGAGATTGGGCCTAAACTGGCAGTCAGACATCTCTCTCGAAATCCAGGACCCATGGCTCCTAACTGCTCACCTGCCTGCTTGATTGCCCCTAACCACAATTCCTGCCAGCCTGCTCATCCCCAAATACCCTCCTGCCAGCCTGATCACCCCAAATTGCCCCCCATGCCAATGTGCTCACTCCCAACTGCCCACCCTCTGCTGGCCTGCTCACCCTTACCTCTCCTCCCCACTGGCCTGCTCACCCCCAGCTGCTCCCCTGCTGGCCTGCTCACTCCAAACTGCCCCCCTCACTGTCCTGATCACCTCCAACTGACCCCCACTGATGGCCTGCTTGCCCTCAACTGGCACCCCTGCTGGTCTGCTTACCTCCAATGGCCCTGCCCCCCCACCAGCCTGATCACCCACAACTGCCATCCCATCCTGACCTGATCACCCACGATTGCACTCCACTCTTGGCCTCTGTCTCTACCTTGGCCCTACCACCATGGCTTTGTCCAAAAGAAATTCCAGGAGGTTTCTTGGAAGGTCTCTCAGTCTAATTAGCATAGTATCCTTTTATTAGTATAGATAGAGGCCTGGCGCATGGGAGGGGGGAGAAGGCGGAGCTGGTTTGCCCTGAAAGGTGTCCCAGATCTGGGTGGGGGTCCCGCTGTGGTGCCTGGTCAGCCTGGGTGAAGGGCTGATGGCTGTTTGCAGACTGGCCATGGCCCCCAGAGACCCAAGCTCTCAGCCCTTGCTTTTTTGCTACTTTTTTTTTCTTCAGTACCTCCTTGAGCAGAGACCAGGGCCAGCTGGAAATGAGAATCTGGGATTTAATTATTTTCCATAAGTGAAACTTTGTAGCCTTGAGCAGAGACCAGGGCCAGCAAGGATGGGTGGGAAGCTTGGCTTTATCCATTTCCAGGGGCAACCCAAACCTCCACTCACTCCAGCTCCATGGCTGCCATCATCTTGGTGGGATTAATTTTCATACTTGTTCCTGATTGGCTGGTGGGTGTGGTTTGTGGGCGTAGTGGCAGTGTGGTCAATTTGCATGTTTCTCTTTTATTAGATAGGATTGCTAATCTCTTACTGTGCCTAATTTACAAATTAAACTTTATCATAAGTATGTATGATTAGGAAAAACATAGTATATACTAGTATAGGGTTCAGTACTATCTGAGGTTTCAGGTATCCACTGGGGGATCCATGGATAAGGTGGGACTGCTGTAGAGCTGAGGTTGAGAAGTTATGGGGGGAAAAGTGACAATGAAGTGGAGGGCCAAGTTTTAGAGGGCCTAAGAGATCTGCTTGAAGATCACCATCTTCAAATGCCAGCTGCTGCCCATCATCAGGCAAGAGAGAACTTCCTCCTTTGAGGCACATAGTAGAGTCTTACACAGTGGAGGCTTAGGAACACAACTCCAATGAGTAGCCCAGCTCTGTTGGTCTTTCAGGGGAGGGTTTTTTTTTTGTTTGTTTTTGTTTTTGTTTTTGTTTTTGTTTTTGTTTTGCCATCACATAGCATTCCATGATAATAAGTCATGGCAGTCATTCTTGTCTTATTCCTGAGTGGAAGTCTATTTAATGTTCACCACCAAGTTTAATGGTAGCTTATAGATTGCTAACTGATAGTGTTTATCAAGTTAAGGAAGATTTTTTTCCCAAAAAAATGTCATATAATGTATCAGCATAGATTAAGATAAGCATCATTATTTTTCTTTGTTAGGATGCTAAATTGCATTCTTACTGTCTTCATTTTGAATCATCTTTGTGATTCTGGTACAAATCTCATGATTTTGGTATAAATTTTCTGATTTACTTTGTTTTGTATTTTAATACCTGAGTAGATCCAGCTTAATAATATACAATTTAGGACTTTTTGTATTAAAAAGCATGAGTTAGACTGACACATAGTTTTTCCCCCCTATGCTCTGTCTGATGTTGATGTTGGTGTTTTGCTAACCTCACAATATGGTTTAATACTTTAATTTTCTTTTTTCTGTAAAACATTAAAAATATAAGTTACCAAGGATCAATAAAACACAACAGGAAGGGAATTAATCTTTGACTAAAATGTTAATTTCTCTTACAGTTATTTGGTCAGTTTTTGTTTGTGTGTTCCTTTTTTTAACCTTTCTTGACTCATGCAAGCTCAAGGTGTTTGCATGGTCATGGACTATTATTAATTTCATCTACATTTTGAAGTATATTTATATAAACCTCACATCGTTTTCTCCTGAGGTTTTAAAATTTATTGTATATATAGCTAAGCCCCTCTTTTCATTTTCAAAGTTGTTTTCTTTTTTTTCTGATTTTATTTGTTGTATTGCTCTTTAAGTAACAATCTGTTGCATTTATAGACCAGGTAAACTATTTTCTTTTCTCTTCCGTATCTCTATCTCTCTATATCCGCATTTGGCTTTTATTAATCTTTTTTGGGTGTGTGAGAAGACACACTATGTAGTTTGTTATCAAACTTTCACATTGTGGGCTCAGTTCACTTATTTTCAATCTTTCTTGCTTTCCACAAAATATAAAGTGCCCTTGAATTCTAATGCATAGTGCTCTCAGCATTATTACTTTATAAATAGTCTGTAATATAAATTATGTACTTCTTTTTAATCTAGGACTAATTAGAAAATGTTTTTAACTCTCTAGTGGATGTTTTTAATTTGGCTATTTTTTGTTAATGTTTATTTTAGTACATTCTAGTTGTGGAGTATGGTTTGCAAATTTTTACTATTAAAATTTTTTTGAGAATACTTTTTTGTGACCTAATGTACCATCAGTGTTATAAATGTTCCACAGGTATTTAAAAAGGATGTTTATTCTTTTGTTACAAAGTTCTCCATATTTTATTAAATCAACCATGTTAATTCTGCTATTCAAACCTTCTATTTTTTTTGTGTGTGCTTCTATCAATTTCGGAGAGAAAAGTATTAACATTTCCCATTATGATATTAAATTTGTCAGTTGCTTTTGGATTTTAAACATTTTTTTTAAATGTAGTTTGATAGTTGAGTGTCAGATGTACTGAGTTTATATTTTCTGTATGGATGATACTGTTTTTGTCTTACTTATTGCTTCGTGCCCTGACTAACTGTAATGTTGCCACTCTGCTTTATGGTATAGCATTTGCCTACTATATCTTTGTCCATCCCTTTATATTTGATCTTTCTGAAACATGTTGTTCTAGGCATATCTCTTGGAAACAGATATACCTAGATTTAGCTTAACAAAAAAACCTAATCTTAAATTCTCAGTCTTTGAATTGGGAAATTTATCTGTTGCAATTTCCTAGGAAAATGGAAACATTTGGTCTCACTCTGACATCCTGGTTGGTTTCCTATTTTTATGTAAATTAGTTTTTACCCTTTCCTGGAGTGATTGAGTTTCCTTTACCATTATTTTTTGTCTACTTGTTTGAAGGTTATACACACTTTTACCATTCACCTAGGGCTCATTTTTTAATATTGTAGTTGAATATGTTCCCATTTATCAATTTCTAACATAGTGTCTCTCACCTCCTCAAAGAAGACAAGACAGTGAAAGGCTGTCTCCCCCCACTTTGCACTCTACTTCCTCCTCTGTGTTGATAGAAATTTCATTTCAACTTTGTGTCTACTTTATTTTGTTTTGTCCCTATTTTATAAAGAATGATGACTCAATAATTGAACTAAATTTAAAAGCACTGTCATTATTTAGATCTGATAAGTGTTGTGTTATCCTTATTATTTCTTGAAGCTGAAATAAATCCTTGTTGGATTTGTTTTTAAATTTTCTAGTACAAACACTTGGATACTTTTTTTAAAAGGCAGTACATTTTCTGAGTCCATGAATATCTGTAATTTGCTTTATTGAGCAATTGGGTCTAGGAATTGAAATCCCAAATCTTTTTCCTTCTAAACTTTGATAGTATTTCTCTACTATATTTTAGGATTCTAATTTTGATTATTTTTCAAGTGAAAGACAGTGAAGTCACTTATTTAGTTGTCTACTTAAGTATATTTTAGGCACAATATTATGCTATAGGAATTCAGAAAAGGTAACTGATCTACAAGTTAATTTTTGTGACAGGAAGAGGAATTGAGTAACTGAATTTGCTTAGGGTAGTCTCCTTTGGAGAAGCAACATTTAAACTGTAGAGTGAAACAAAAGCTGAAATTTGCTAGAGATTTTACAATTTTATCTACATCATATTCTAGTTCTTATACTAAAACTAGAGGCCTGATGCATGAAATTTATGCAAGAGGCTCTGCCCTCACAGCCCTGGCTTTGTCTAGAAGGTTGTCCAGAAGGACCACCAGAAGGATGTTTGGCAATCTGGTCTAATTAGCATATTATGCTTTTATTATTATAGATGTTAGATACAATTAGATTAGAGAAATCTGGAGTAGATTCGCAGTGCATAGAGTTAGGAATAAATATATCTTTCCCCAAATATAAATCAATCTTATTCTTGCTCTAGTATCTAAAACATGTACTCTTTCCCTTATCAGATTTACTAGGACTAAAGTCTGCCATCTGTTTTTGTAAATAAAGTTTTATTGGAACAGCTCTGGCTCATTCATTTACAGGTTGTCTATGGCTTCTTTCATGCTACAGCAGCGAGTTGAGTAGTTACAACTGAGACTCCATGGCTCACACAGTCTAAAATATTTATTATCTGGCTCTATACAGAAAATGGTTGCTGACTGCTGCCCTACGACATTCATCAGTACTGAAGAGCACAGCTCACGCCAGTGATCCTACAGGCCAAGGAAGGTAACAAGAGCAAATCTTGTCTTCCTTAGGTAGGCTGGTGACTATATCAATATAAAATTTGGAAACTCAGTTCACTTATATTTTATATTGAAATAAATTGAAGCTTATCTCTCAATCATGCACAACTGTTAAGAATAACTTGCCCTTTAAACTATTTTTTTCTTTCATTTTTGTATCTTGCCTATGTTCTGGGCGTTGTGCAATTCAGCATTATGATTTTCATTTCTTTGACTGCGTGATGTGAGGAAAGCTGGCATATTTGCTAATGTGCTGTTGTGTGGGCTCCGGCTGTTGATTGCTTTTGGCCTAGGTGCTGTGCGGAGCTCCAAGGTTTGGCTTTGTGAGCGCTGCCTGGCAAAATGGAAACATTTTTTGAAATTTCACAAATGTCACACACACCCGCACACACACACATTTTAAATCACAAAATTCTCCCCCTTGGCACACAGTTTTCCCCAGGTTTTTGTTCCTCATTATAAATCTTTAACCATCTTTATTTATTCCTGCAGGAGCGCGTTAGTAATGGGCTGACTTGCTTTTGCTTTGATACAACTTGCACTTAAAAAGCCCTTATTTTCCAGGGTGCTATTAGATTCCCTTTCTCAAAAATGTAATGCGATCTTTTATTCCAAAAAGAAAGCAGCTTTATTTCAACCCAAATTTCAAAATAAAATAAAATAAAATAAAATAAAATAAAATAAAATAAAAGATTAAAAAAAAATCCCTGATTTAATTTCCAGTGAAAACTATTTTTCAAGATGGGATCCATAGAAATTGACCTCTCAGCTTCACTGTCTGGAACCCAGAGTGAAACACAGGGAATTGACATCAGAGCAAAACTGGGCACAATTAAATTCTTTTTCAGGCATGAAATAGAATCAAAGAAACTGTAACAAGAATACTTAATCCCAGTAAAATGTTTCTTGGAGTATTTTGGTTCTTTTCCTATATGGGTAGCTAAGAGCAGGTTACAAACAAGTCTTTAACTTTAGAACAAGGGGCTAAATATTGTTACTGGGTCACAGGTGACATTAAACCATGGAGAGGTAAACTTTCGCTTAGTCATCCAAGCTGTCAGCGGGAGCCAGGCAGCCTTTAATTTTGTGGTCTGTGTATCTGTTCTGCGCATTCCGCCATTTTCAGGCTATGCCTCTGGTTCAAGAAAATGTTTCCAGTTTGACTCCCCTATTTGTATCTTTCTCTGGGCTTTGAGCTGTGCTTTGCAGTTTCCACAGCACTCTACTCTCTGAGGCATTATTTCTGATCCTGACCCGCCCCCCCCCACCACCACCCCATTCCTTCAGCTTGACCGCAGGTTGCTCGCTTCTGTGAGCTCATCCTGGCATCCTTAAATGGACAGATTCCTCAGCTCCGTAAATTAGCTGTACCCTTCTCGGTTTAGACCTTTCGGGGTAACAGTAATTGGCCAGTTCCCTACATTCAAGGCATGCAAGAGTACCCAGGCCAAACAGCACAGCCTCACCCACTGTGTCAAACACACGTTACAGTTAATGGAGAGTAGACATTGCAGTTGAGACACTCTAAAGGGAAAATTAATGTCTTTATTTTGTCAGTCATCGATCTGGCCCCAACAACTAAAGGAAGAAAGAATGTTAGTGTGAAAAGTGTGTGCTCCAGAGACTGTCTGGGTTTAAAACCACGATTTTGCCCATGATTAGCTCCAATTACCCAGCCACTGTGCCTCAGGGTCCTTATAGGTTAACTGGGGGAAAGTCCACCTCTACGATGTCCAGTTCAATAGGCACAGCCCACACATGCCTATTTCAACTACAATGGGAAGTAACTGAAGTGAAACTAGGGTAACAATTCCTTGCCTCAGTTGCACCAGCCACATATGAAGGATTCAGTCATTATGTGCAGCTTGTGGCTACACATTGGAGAGCCCTGAATAGAATATCTGTCATAAGGTTCTATTGGGCACTGGTCTACATCACAGCTTATACTGAGGATTAAATGAGCGAATGCATGGAAAGTGCTTAGAACAGCACCTGGCATGTAAAAAGATTATAATATATTTATCATCATCTCTATCTCTCTCTCTCTTTAGTGCTCTTCAAAATGGTGGCTGGATCTACTGGGGATGGGGATGGTTCCTTCATTTCCTGGTTACTGTACCATCTTGTAAGATTCCATGTGATAAGATTGCTTCTTATTTATTTTTTATTGACTATATTGGGGTGACATTGGTTAAAAAATTATATGGGTTTCAGATATACAATTCTGGAATGTACCATATGTATATTGTATTATGTGTTCACCTCTCCCTTCACCATTCCAAAATCAAGTTTTCTTCTATCACCTCTCCTACTTCCCCATGCCCCCTTTTCCTCTGATAATCATGCAATTGTCTGTCTATGAGTTGTTGTTTTTTTTTTAATTTCTTCTTTTTAAAAATAAAGACATTACTGTAGAATGGCTATGAGTGAGGCCGTAGAGCCAGACAGCCTGCTTTGAATCCTACTTCCATCACTTAGTAGCTGTGTGGCATTAGGCACATTACTCACTCTCTCTGTGTCTCAGTTTCTACATATGTAAAGTCAGAATAAAATGTAGTAAAATCCCTCAAAGGTTGTTGGGAGAATCAAATGAGTTAACATAAATACTCATAATATGATCTGGCATTGAAAGGTCTCAAAGGTATTACCTCTCATGAATATTGTTGTTTCTGCCCTGTCCTCAATTCCTCTGGAGTCCCTAAGGGGAGGGTTTGACTCACTCAGCCCCCTGAAGAGGAGAAGTGTCCTCCAGATCTTCTGGTCTTTGGGGTGATGTCCCTTTGTCTTTCTGTTGGCTTCTGGGAATGGGATTAATGGTTGATTTGACGTGTGGCTTTTTGGGTCTGAGCTCGACTAGGGATCTACAGACCTTACTGGTTGACATGGTCTTTCCTTGGCTCTCACTGGCGCTACAAAACTATTGCATCACTGCCATATCTTCCTTTTGGCTTCCATCTGGGTGGTTACTCCCAACCTTCACTGCAAGGTCTCTCTCCATCTCATCCTGCCAGATCTCTGGACACACCATCCTTCTCCACTAAGTTTTCAACCCCCACTAGAAGGGCTTCCGGAACTTCTGGGCTCCAGTCACACTGGAACCACAGGTTGATTTTGAGGTGGCTATACTATAAGTAGATCTAAAACAGAAAGGAGGGCAAAAACTCCTGCCCTTAGTACTCTCTTCAATTTATCTAACGTACCATCCCCTTCCCTCAGTGATTTCAGATGGAAATTATCCCTCCCCTGTCAATCGATCTCAGCCCTTGTAGATTCTTTCAAAGGATGAGGTCATCTAGGGCAAGATCTTAGAAAAAAAATGAGATTTCTTTTTCAGACATCCCTTAAAACAGACAGCTATTCCAGACTGCCTTGAGAAGACTTTGGATCAGCGGTTCTCAAGCTTTCTAATGCCTCGGCCCTTTAGTACAGTTCCTCATGTTGTAGTGACCCTCAACCATAAAATTATTATTTTTTACTTTTTAAAAATACATTTTATTGATTTTTTACAGAGAGGACGGGAGAGGGATAGAAAGTCAGAAACATTCATGAGAGAGAACATCAATCAGCTGCCTCTTACACATCCCCTACTAGGGATGTGCCCACAGCCAAGGTACATGCCCTTGACCAGAATCGCAGTCCACAGGACGACGCTCTATCCACTGAGCCAAACCAGTTTTGGCCATAAAATTATTTTTGTTGTTACTTCATAACTATAATTTTGCTACTGTTGTGAATCATAATGTAAATATCTATGTTTTCCGATGATCTTAGGCGACCCTGCTAGGTCTCGACCCACAGGTTGACATCCACTGCTGTAGAGCCTAAGACCATCGGAAAACACAGATATTTACATTATGATTCATAACAGTAGCAAAATTACAGTTATGAAGTAACAACAAAAATAATTTTATAGTTGGGGGTCACCACAACATGAGGAACTGTATTAAAGCATCGTGGAATTAGAAAGGCTCAGAACCACTGCTTTGGATCATCATCTCCACTCTGGGCCTGGAGATTTCTTAAAAATGACTCTACTACCCATCCCTTAGTCATGACTTAAGGTTGGAGTCTGGCTTTGGGCATGTCTATCCAGACATAGCAAATGACCTTATGCCCATGGATTCCATTCTTAATTGGCCCCTGAGAGTCTGCATTCATGCAGTGGAAATGTAGATGAAAAAGGGCAAGAGATAAATGCATCAAATACTGTGAAAGCAGTGATAGTAGGCTTAGCCACTGATTAGGTGTGGGAAGCAGGGAAGAGAAGATTCAAATCCGACTTCAAGGTGTTGAACTTGGTGATCGGAAAAAAGGGAAGAACTTTATATGCTATACTCCCAGTTTGGTCTGCTCCTGAAGTATGGAGCCCAAATACCAGCTATGAATATACCCTTGCTGAGGATATATTGACAGAGTGTTTTTGTAGGTGTTAAGAAGGCAGGTACAAGGGCAATCATGTGTAAAAGTAATGTTCACATTTATGAGACTCTCTTTCTCTATATATATGGGTTGAAAACAGAATATTCAAGTAGCAATTTGGACATCTTATCTATAACATCCAAAGCTGAATTTTTAAAAGAAAGCCACAAGTAACTGAGGTAAAAAGAATAAAAGTGATTTTACTTAGAAGTAATATGCAGTCATTTTTCCTTCATGGTTTGATGATGTGAGTAAGGTGCTACATTATCATTTTAGAGTCCCGAGGATATCTCAGAAAGGGGAAGTTGGATTTCTCTTTCTTAAATGAGAATTTGTATGGTATTTGAGATTTTAAGCATGCCATGAAAAAGTAACATATCATCCCAGAGTGCACATGTATATTATTTGATGATGATCACTTGATGAATAATTTTCATAGTATTGTTTATAATTACTCCAGTAATAGTAATTTTAGATCTAAAAACAAAAAGCCTAACTGTTAAGAGGTTAAGTCTCATAGAAAAGTAATCGTTTTTACTGGTTTTGCAGAAAATGTTGAAATGACTAAAGGAACATATGGGGAACTACCAGCAGACCAATTCATGTGTTGCAGCTATTTAACTGAATTACAAATGCAAAATGCATCCTTTTCCCAGTTTCATTCCATTTAAACCCAAATGGCTATGTGAAATGGTGTCATACACCTGGTGAAAAGCTTTGCTTTTTAAAAATCTTATCACTTCACCAAAACGCCTGGTGTTGAACCAACAACAACATTCTTTCTTTATTTTTTTAAATGAGTTTAACCATTTTCCAGAATATTCACTTCTCTTTTTATGGAAAAACTAAGCATAAAAATAAATTAAATTTAACCCCTATTCCTCCCTCATGTTTCTATTGACATCAACAATGATGCTAATCATTGTTAGGAAAGTAAATGAGGAGGATTTTTTCCCCCTTCAATCCTGGGGGTTGGAGGGAAAGAGTAAAACACATTTTTGTTGTTGTTAAAAGTAGAAGATTGTGTTGTAAAACAGTAAGAATCACTCTTCCAAATTGCTAAGAGAATGTAACCAAGAATGGAAGATCAAAACTCACAATTAAAACATTGAATTCTACTTGAGAGTGCAACACGAATAAAACCAGAAATAACATTTAGCTGAGGCAGAAAGAATTGTGCTGTCTTATAAAAACACATTAAAAATAATATTTCATGTATTTGGGAATATAGGCTATATATAATTATAATGAATTACATAAATTGGACATTGCGATCTGTTGGTCCTTGAACCACATCTGGTACCCAGTTGTGTTTTATTTGGTTAACCCAATGTTTTTTAAAAAATTTATTACCTACCAACACTTAAAAATTTGGAGCACTCACATAATATTCCAGCCTTTTTAGTTCTCTCAAAAAAAAAAAAAAAAGAATCAGGCAGCATTGGACCTGTATTCCTGCAAAGTATCTGCTGGTAGGAACTGAGACCAGCTGCTTTGTTTAGATGGAGCATGTGTCCTATAGTTTACCGTCTCCACCACTCCCTATTGCTGTAAAATAAGCTTGTTTCTCTATTTTTTTTTTACTTGATCAGCTTCATTGGTCTTCTGAGCTTGAAGCTGTACTGAGAGTAATATATCCATTCACCAACCTATGTGATTATGCATTCCTGTAAAATGTACGGCTGTGAATGTGAGATTAGTACAGCACTGGAGCAGGCTTGAAGCCAGATGCTGGGAGTTTGGGATGGTTTGGGGCAGTGGTCGGCAAACTCATTAGTCAATAGAGCCAAGTATCAACAGTACAACGATTGAAATTTCTTTTGAGAGCCAAATTTTTTAAACTTAAACTTCTTCTAACACCACTTCTTCAAAATAGACTTGCCCAGGCCGTTGTATTTTGTGGAAGAGCCACACACAAGGGGCCAAAGAGCTGCATGTGGCTCTCAAGCCTTGGTTTGCTGACCACTGGTTTGGGGTGTAGTCTTCCATGTCCTGCTGTGCTTTGGTGCATTTGGTGAGTGTTGTCTGCTCTGACTTCAATATCAATCAAATTGACTTGGTTTCCTGTGATTGGCCAGGACTTTCAGAATGGATGCAGCAATTCCAGAAATATCCTGGTTAGTTAGTGTGCACTAGTTGGCCCGATTTGGAGGATTGGGTCTGGAAAATAAGTAAGCCACAGAGCTCACTTATACTGAGAAAACCCTGAGAGGAAGTGCACAGGGGAGGAGAATTATTCTCCCCAAAGGAGATCCTACCTCCTCCGCAGCCTCTGAGCTGCACTTATGCAGTGTTGGGTCTGGGAATGAACAGTCTGATTCCGAGGCTTTCACTTGGGCTACATCATGCCTGGCATCTGAGACAGCTCTTAAAGCCAAACTCAAATGACTAATGCATGAAGATTTATATAGATAAAGAGCTATGTAAACCTCGTCCTGGTTTTCTGTAAGTGCATCTTTCTAATTGTGAGTTACCTGCAGTGGTTCATATTTTAATTATTTTTGATACAATTAAACAGTCCAATAATATTAGTTGATGGCTCTATTCACAATTTCCTTCTGAACTCCATGCAGCCCTCAGGTGACCTTTTAAGCAAAAGCACTTAATTAGTTCCTGTTACCTAAGGGAATGTGAAATTACAAATATAGCTAGATTACTAAAGCACATGTTTGGTTCAGAATTTGTCTCTTCCCCTTATTTCCGCCATGCAATGAGATAATTTAATAAAGGTAACAGGAGAGCAAAGGGACACTTTAACAACATCACTGAGTCAACTTTTAAATAACATTCATTAAGTTATTCTCAACAGAAAATTTGAAAAAGGATGAAATGCATCATGGAGTTCAAATTTATAATTGGCTCTGTTATTTATTTGAAGAATTATAGATTTCCAGAATGTAAGATACTCATATAGTAAATAAACATTACTGTGGAATTTATCACTATTTATATTATCTGTATCCCTAGCTAGTAATATGCAGAACTGAGAGATGGCTAATTAGTATTATGAACTCACTAGTTTACAACTGACGAGTTTATATTCATGTACTTTAACATTCTTTTAAATACAGCTTATGACTAGTTTATTATGGGGATCGAAGGGCATAAAAATTTGGGTTGTTCTTTTTAAAGTGATTTTTGAATGAAGGGAATTTCAAATGTTGAATTTTTTTAAAACCTAAGTCAGAAATATTGCATTTTCATGACCTTTCCTTCATGAGTAACTCAGAAAATTTGATTCAAACTTTCCAAAATAAAATTTTCATTGGCTTGAGACTAAAGCACAATAATTTTTGGTTGAAAAAGAGCTGTTGTTGGACTTTTTATTTTTTATTTTTTACAACATGAGAAAGGAAAGAAATTAGGGCCCCAAATAGAGTACTAGTTATTGGCCTAATTAGGGAGTAAGGACTATGGTGCCATAGTTACTGAAAATGATGCATCCACAACATCCATGTTATTTAAACTGGTAAGTTTTTTACTTTCTCTTCCTAGAAGAACAGACCTGTGTTCTGAATTGAAAAATTCCTGCTGTACATCTATGATTTGTCTTTGGGGAGGAAAGTAACATGGGTGAGTACAGTAGAATATGTGTTTTAAATCAAGAGATGATTTTTAAGTCACGTCCAGAAGGAAAGGTTGGAAGGAAATGGAGAGTCTATGGAAGGTGGGGGAGGTAGATGAAGAAGGCTGAGAATTTAGGAGATTGCAGTCACTTTGTTGACACTTTCCTACGCAACACAATTCCAAAAGAATGCAGAATCTGAGATTACATAGATGGATGAGAAGATAGAGGGAAGACACAAAGGAAGGAGTTTTCTGGAGGCTCTGTGAAGAATCTAGGGTGGGAGGGAAGCATTCTGTTCATGTTGTGTCACTTAGTACAGTCTTGTCTGCCCAGCCCACTAGTCTGGAACGAAAATCAGTCTCAAACATAACAGCAGCCACTGGGGAGCTCTCCAACAAAGACCACCTCCCGAAGAACAGGATGCCAGCCCAAGGAAGCAGAAGTGTTATGAAGGAACACAAGGGCCCATAGTATCTCCTCTTTGCCTCTCAATGAACAGCTAAAAGACCAAGAACTCTGCTGGGAGATAAGAGGACCCCAGAACTATATTGTTGGGGAAGCACAGGACACCTCTCCTGCTACCTGGGTCTGGGTGCAGGCTGTGGGAACACGAGACTGTGGAGAGCAGAGAGAGCAGGGTTGTGACTCAGACCTAGAGGTGATGGTGGGCCTCTGGTTTCTCATGGTGGTGGAGGAAACACAGAGGGCTGACTGGAGGAAAGCTAAAGCAGTTAATTATTGTTTCAACTTTTCTCCATTTCCTCAAAGCTGTCTCCTTACAATGGGCAAAGGAGAAGGCGCTTTGCCCTCCATTGACCACACAGCATGAGTTATAACAGAAGGTTTGTTGCTGTCCCATGGCTCTCTTACCACACTTCCCTTCTATAAGTTTACATGGATGTACTCAATTGAGTGTCTGCCCATTATTGGGGACCCTGCCAAACATTGATAGTACACAAATAGCACTTGATTGTTGACCTTGAGAAGGTTACTGCCTAGTGTGAGGAATAAATAATTTTGATATAAAGTATTAACCGGAGGGATAGAGGCCTGCCAGGGAAACCCTCAGCTCAAAGGAGGGGCCTTTAGCTCACCCAGCCAGGCCAGTGGGGAGGCAGTGACTCATAAAATTGGCAACTGATGAGAAGAGGATGATAGGTTCAGCTGCTGTTAAAAAGAGGTGACTTAACTCTTCATTCTACCAATACCAACATTTTAGTCTCCTTCTTCTCATGCCTCTGTTTTGACTCAACCAGAATCTTGGAGTTGGCATTGACTATGTGATTGATCCCGGTTTCAAATTCACTAGACATGACCCACTCTCATAAGACTACTTATTGTCACCCAAGCCAGCAACCACAGAGACATTTGAACCCTCCTTTCCGTCACTCCACAGCAACTGGTGAGTCAGTTTTTCTCCAAGTCCTGACTCTGCTTGAAAACATCTTTGGAATTGGCCCCTCCTGCTGCCCAGGCTCTGTTATCTCCACTTTTCTGAGCTCTCATATTTCCCTACTTACCCTTTTGTCCTAGCCTTCATCTGAAATTGTGCTCCACTCTCACTCCTGCTATCCTTGGCCATGAAGATGATCTTTCTAGATCAGAGATTTTACCGTGTTACTCCACGACTCCAAATCTATTCATAGTTTTCCTGCTACAAACAGAATAAAATCCCAACTCTTTAGCGTGAGCTACAAAGTCCGTTATAACATATTTGAACAGACACCAATGGAGAAGATATATGGATGGCAAATAAGTGCATGAAAAGTTGCTCAATGTTATTAGTCATGTGAAATGCAAATTAAAACCACAACCATCAGAACATAAAATTCAAAGGATTCACTCTATCAAGTGCTGGCAATGATGCAGAGGAAATGGAGCTCTTATACACTGCTAATAAGAAGGTAGAAATGGTGCAACCACCTTGGAAAAGTGTTTGATAGTTTCTTATAATGTTAAACATACATTTACTATATGACCCAGCCATTCCATTCCTATATAGTACCTAAAAAGGAATGAAATATATATATATATATTTTCCAAATATTCATCAGTAGTGAATGGGAAAAGAAGCTGTATATTCATATGATGGAATATAGCAATAAAAAAGATTAAACTATGGACGTATACCACAACATAGTTATACTTAGTGAAAGAAACTGAACCCCCCCCAAAAAAGCATGTAATATATTACTTTGCAGAGACTGCAATGACAAAGTACTATAGATGGGGTGGCTTAACCAAAGGAAATTTAGCTTCTTATAATTCTGGAAGTTAGAAATATGAGATCAATGTGTTGTCAAGGATGGTTTACTTTGAGCCCTTTCTCTTTGGCTTACAGTTGGCTGCCTTCTCGCCGTATCTTCACATCGTCTTCCTTCTGTTTATGTCTGTGTTCAAATTCCCTCTTCTTATAAGATCATTGGTCATGCTTTACTAGCTGGATAAGACAAGAACTCTATTATGCCAAAAGAGAAAGATGACCTCACCAGGAAAAGAAACAGAAATGGCTCATGTTTGAACTTTTCCTTAGAACATGGCTTTTTGAATTACATCTCCATACAAAAGTTATACTGCTTGGCCACTTGGTGCCATAACCAATGAATTGGGGAAGCTAGGGCACTTTAGGACATGGTTCCCAGCCTCCTTTTGTCCCCTACTCTGCTCTTACTGCCCCTCATGTATTTTTAAAGTACCAGTAGACCCAGGATAAACTTAACTGACTAGTGTGTGAGTTAGTGGAAATTAGCAATTTGGACAGGGTAAACTATAGTATTAAAAGTTATGTAAAAAGGACTATTTATTCACATGTCCAAGAGTAATGGGAAAGTGCCGGTGCCCAGATCCTTGGAACCTCAAAGCTCAGGTAGCACACTGTGCCAGAGTACCACCTTATTTTGCTGATAATCATTTTCTGGCATCCTTCCACTAATGACTTTCTTTAGGAAATGGGAAATGAATTGGACTCACCGGGATAAATGACAGTCCAGATTGTCATTACTTTCACAGCTCACGTAACATTCTATGCTTCTATATATTCTGACGCAGAGAATTATTATGGTTGAGCCCTGCACCCAGTTTAGGCATTCAGTTCTTTCACTATTTCCCCAAAAACCTGAGTTCATATGGATTCATTAGTTAAATGTTCATTATGCCCAATTATGCCCTCTTATTCTTCTAAATGCTGCAGTTATAATGATAAAATGAATAATAGATGTGGAAACAAAATCATGCCATCCCTCCTTTATGATGCCTTCTCTCTCTACCTCTGGAAATATTCATTGTGGAACATTTGGAAATAAAAGTTAACCACTGTCCCTTTACCTAATTAAGAGCATTTGTGACATTTTGTTGTCTATATAATGCAGTATTGTATCCTTTGGATAATTTGTAGTTTATCTAAATAATAAATTGCTTTTTATTTGATTTATTTTGTTGTGTGAGTATATCTTATTTTCCCTACTAGAATGAAGCTCTTTGAAAGAAAAATTAATCTCCTACAGCGATTAACAATGTATGTTATTTAACTTAATTTATACAAGTGGTTGAGATTGCTAATTATTGCTGAATATCCATTCTTTTATTCCTCCTCAATAAAGAAAACTGTTGGGACAATGAGCCCAGTTTTTTTTAAAAAAAGCATAAAACACACACCATATTTCCCAGCATGCCTTGCAGATGGTGAGGTCATTAATAAGTAAGTCAAAATCATTGGGTAGAGCTTCTGGAAAACTTCCTTAAAAAGGCCTAACTCAGATGGCAGGCATCTATTTTTTTGTTTCCACTTTTCTCTGTGCTCCCCTCTTGCCTCCCCCCCTCCCCACTTAAGATATGAATGTATAGGCTGGAGCTTCAGCAGCTGTTTTGGGACCATAAGGCCAAGAAAATTGGAGGGTCTTTGGCCTGACATTCTGAATCATTTGCTAAACCAACATCAAAATTGTTGACTCAGACTTTAAGTTACATGACAAAAATATACTCTGTGTGTTTAATTCGCTGTATTGTAATCAGTACTAGCACCTGACCTCAATTCCAAACACAGAAAAGGATTTGAGGGTACTTTATACATCATTGTATTTACAAAAGCCACAAGCGCTGTGCCTTCTCTGGTGGTAGGTGTTCTATAAATGTCTGTTAAATGAACTTTAAAGAGGTTAAATTCAACATCAGTAACATTGTCTTCCCTCAGTGCCTTACATATCTTGTTTTGTTGAACCCAAGTGGTCACTTTTATTTTTTTCAAATAGAAAATGTTAAAATGTTAATGGTTCAAATTTATAAAAGGCATTCACTCTGGGAAATGTCTTGCTAAACTCTTTATTTATTTCAGAATAGCCTTCCTTTGCTAGCTCCTGCTATTTTATTTCTCATATTTTTATGTTCATTAAGTGCCTACACCATAAAAATAATACTTTACTATTGTTCAGCATGACTAACTTAGCAGGAGCTCATTAACTCCTTTGTTCTCATTTTACCCACACCTTGTCAAAGGATAAAAATAGTGTAAATGACTTAGTTCTAAAAATAAGATTGAGATAAGAACAAAATCTATTGCCTTCCATTGTTAACTAGTTTCTTTTCTCAAGAGATGTCAAAGTTTGTCTCTGGTGTGTCAGCTCTGCTCAGTTGATACAACTTAGTTCTCTGGAGCACTGTGTTAAGTAGGATTCTGAAGTCATGTTAAGGCTCAGCAGTAAAAGGACAGTAATTGGTATCTCAATGCCTATTATTGTCATGAGGAATGAACAGGGAGTTTTCAGTGGCAACCCAAGTACTTTGTATTTTCTGTCCCACATCTATTGCAAGATAGATTTATTTACTCACACACATACACACACACACACACACTCATAGCCAAAAGGCATCCCATCCTTTAGCAGGATTTGCTCAATTCTAGTCTTTCTCTGCCAGTCATTTTCTGCTCATTTAGATTTATTCAGTTTAATTTACATATTCATATAATATATTAGTACACATACATGCTATCTATGTGTGTGTATATTTATGTATATACTAGAGGCCCAGTGCATGGAATTCATGCACTGGGGGGTGAAGGGGGACCTGTTCCTTAGCCCACCCTGCACCCTTTCCAATCTGGGATTGCTGGCTCCCACCTACTTGCCTGCCTGCCAGCCTGATCACCCCCTAACCACTCCCCTGCCAGCCTGATCAATACCTAATTGCTCCCCTGACAGCCCAATTGCCTCCAACTGCCCTCCCCTACAGGCCTGGTCCTCTTCAACTGCCTTCCTCTGCTGGCCTGATCGCCCACAACTACCCTCCTTGCCAGCCTTCTTGTGGTGGCCATCTTTGACCACATGGGGGCGGCCATCTTGTGTGAGGGTCAATTTGCATATTACCTCTTTATTATATGGGATATTTGTGTTTATGTCACTGTCTATTTTTCTGTATCCCAACTTAGATGAAGTCTCCTAGGGTAAATCATGCAACTATTTTAAGAAATTTTAAAAAATAAATTACTAGAATTACAACATGGTCACCCTGACACCAGAGAAGTGGACAGACACCTCAGTTGATCACTTGGATGTTTCTGATGACAGTATGCTTCTGAATTAGTTGGGTAATAATTAATGTGAGATGGTTTATATTTAATCCTGCATAGGATGGGGGATATAGATTCTAAATGGCTTCTGAAGGCCCCTTTCAGGTATTCAAATTACATGAAGACAGAAACCAGGGATCAGCAAACTGTTTCTTTTTAAAAAAATATAGTTTATTGATTTTTTACAGAGAGGAAGGAAGACAGAGAGTTAGAAACATTAATGAGAGGGAAACATCGATCAGCCATCTCCTGCGCACCCCCTGCTGGGTATATGCCTGCAACCCAGGTACATGCCCTTGACTGGAATTAAACTTGGGACCTTTCAGTACGCCAGCTAATGCTCTATCCACTGAGCTAAACCAGCTAGGGCAGCAAACTGTTTCTGTAAGGACCCAGATAGTAAATATTTTAGACTTTGAAGGTCACATGGCTTATAGCACAATTGCTCAACTCTATAATTGTAGTTCAAAAGCAGTGGTGGCAACCTTAGGCAATATGTAAATGAATGGGCATAGCTATGATGTATAATAACTAAAGGGGAAGAGCAGAGATGACTAAGTCTAGTTTGCTGACTCCTGGACTAGGAAACTGTTCACTGAAGAGGGAACTAGAAGACAGGATTATGCCAAAGACTGGGCTTGTGTGAACTTCAGTTTACCTGTGCATGGCAGGTAATTATCTGTCACATGTTGTAGTTGTTGTTGATGATGCTGATGCCTATCTTACAGGGGCATTATGAGGATTTATTACCTGATTATGGGTGCATCTGAATGGTACCATATCTGACCGAGAAGTAGACAGACACCTCAGTTGATCACTTGGATGTTTTATATTCAACTGTGCTTCACCTGGTTCACCCACAAGGGCAGATGGGTGGGTGAAACCTCAGTGGCAACAGACCTGGTGGAGATTGGAGATACCAGACAGCAAATGTCCTATTTAAGGAATAGCTGCTACTCACATCAGCCTCTGTTATGTGAGAATGGGGTCATCTTATTGGCAGGTCTTTTGAGTTTTCAGGAGAAGATAGAAATGCACATTTTAGGATATATTTTCCAATGTTTAAATTTTTGCAAGCTATTTAATTTTTTTTTCTTAATTCTGAGAGCTAAAAAGCAATCCAAATATATGGACCAGATCAAGAGACACCATTGTGTGATCATTGCTACACTATCCCCAAGTCCAGATAGCAAAACATAAGTGGTACAGTTCAAGGACATGGAAATGGCTAACATCAGATTTCTCTTATTCTGTGCTAAGGCCTCTAATACTTCATTTAATCACAATAACTCAATTCACTGCTTAATATATACCAACTAGAGACCTGGTGCAGGAAATTCATGCATGGGGGTGTGCGTCCCTCAGCCCAGCCTGCACCATTTCCAGTATGGGACCCCTCGAAGGGTGTTTGACTGCCCATTTAGGCCCAATCCCAGCGGGCCTAAATGGGCAATCAGACAACCCTCTCACAATACAGGACTTCTGGCTCCCAACCGCTCGCTTGCCTGCTAGCCTGGTCACCCCTAATTTCCCTCCCTTGCCAGCCTGGTCACCCCTAATTGTCCTCTCCTGCAGTCCTGGTCACCCCCAACTGCCCTCTCCTGCTGGCCCAGTCACCCCAAACTTCCCTCCCTTGCCACCCTGATTGCCCCCAACTGCCCTTCCTTGCAGGTCCAGTTTTCCTTAACTACCCTTCCCTGCTGGCAATCTTGTGTCCATGGTGGCCATCTTTGACCATGTGGGGGTGGCCATCTT
This sequence comes from Antrozous pallidus, assembly GCA_027563665.1. NCBI lineage: Eukaryota > Metazoa > Chordata > Mammalia > Chiroptera > Vespertilionidae > Antrozous > Antrozous pallidus. The sequence goes on from CM050518.1 coordinate 42,126,954, forward strand.
GTGTGTTGGAGTGATGGTCAATTTGTATATTATACCTTTATTATGTAGGATTATGTAGGATGAGCATGCGCTCTGTTCTATATACAGGGCATCTAGCAGTAAACAAGACAGAAAAAATTATCTATCCTCATGCAGTTTTTATTCCATGAGATCAATAGGTCTCAGTGATACATGTAGAGGAAATAGAATTAAAGAAAATGATTCCAGGGGCAGAACGATTTATGTCTGAAGTTGAAATAGGTGACCATTTTCAGCAAATATGAAGGACTATAAAAGGAAAACTACATATGAACTACATAGAAAAGTCACTCACTGGATGTGCTGAGTCACTCACTGAAGATAAATAGGAGAAAAGCTGGTACATTTCCAGGATAGCGATTTAAGTACGGCACCAGGATGAACTTCCCAGTAGCATGGTTGTTAAGCAGAAACAGGTGGCTGAAGTTGATTGAGGACTCTCTCCCCGCTGGGAAACTTCAGGAATGGGGTGGTCAGCATTCATCGTAACATATAGTCTCTCCTGGAGACAGGGCGTTGGAGTGGAGCCATGGGCCCGAGTAGCTCAATGAATAGATTTTTAATTTCTAAAGTTCTTTGACCTAGAGAGAGTCTCATGTTTAAAAAAAAAGAAATTTAAGTTTCTGTTTAGAAAGGTCTCTTTTTCCATAGATCAAGCTACATAGATGAGCTCATGTAAGGAATGCATTTTTAATTTTAGCACTTTCTATAAATGGGTTTTTCTAAACCCTAAGCTGAAGTTGTTACCTCGACGGGGAACATGGAGATAATTTTTCATTCTTTCATGCTATGCTGAATGTCAGCAGTAGAAGCGCCTAAAAATAATCATACCTTATATTTATATAGCACCTTTTCCGGAGGTTCTCAAACTGCTTTGCAGACATCATGTAATTAATCCCTTTAAAGCATCCTGAAGACAGCAGAATAATATTATGTTAATATCTGGCTTACATATAAGGTTATACATTTTATACTTACATATTATATTTATATTGTGCTCTGTGAGCTCTATATCAGGCATAGAGTTTGCTGTCCAAAACCACATTCTTATTATTGTATTGAATAGTCTGAGAAGCAGGAGGGATGAACAATATATACTGTAATATTTAGGAGGTATGTCCTGGCAAGTGAAGGGGGATTCTTCAGTTGAGAGTTTGTGAAGGTTTCATTTGTTTCTCAGGTTCATGGGGGAGCCATTTTAGGGGTCTGAGAAGAGCATGTGGAAAGATAATGCTAACAGCCCTGAAAACCAGTGTGTATGGCTTATTTGAATGAGTGGAGGTAAATGAGGGAGAAAATATTTGAATAAAATAGGTGATACTGTCAATTTGTTATTGTTTCTTGGCTGTGTGCCCTTTCTCAGCCTCTTCTCCCCATTGACTCACACAACTTCTCCTTGAGATACTTTTGCATTCACCTTTTTCAACTCATATCTTCTGCATGTATAGGGAAGATTTTGACAGGAATTATTCTGCAGTTAGCCACTGAAACCTTAGTAGAAACATAAGATGGGATAACCTCTGCCAAACATTTCAAGACTTTAAACCTCATCTCATTAATAAGCATACATGCTCTTAGCATAGCATCAAGCACTTAGCTAATAGTTATGTAAGTTATTATTATTGCTAGTGATCCAGTGCATGGATTAGTGCACATTGAAAGAAAATTAATTAGAAGGTGGGCAGGGTAGGATTGGGTGAGAGATGCTGGACCCGCTCTGGAACCAACCTCCTGGGGTTCCTCTCTGGTGTCTGTGGAGTAACCAGGGTCCCTCCAGTAGGTGGGGCTGGCCTGTGGGAAGTGGGCCAAAACTGGCTCTCTGACATTCCCCAGAGTGCAAGAGGGCACTCTGCAAAGTTACCGTCATACAGTTTGTGGAACACAAATGCAAGTGTGCAGTAAACCAGATTTGGGTCCAACAGTGCCCCAGCAACAACATAACCCACGGCCTAAGGTGGAATCGCATGGCCCAGTAAGGAATCAGGCTCCCTCCCTTCCCTCTGTTTCCCAGGTGCATCACCTGAGAACATTCTTTGCCAAGTCACTGCAGCTCGGCAGCTCCTGCATTGAGCGTCTGCCCCCTGGTGGTCAGTGCACGTCATAGTGATCGGTGTGATGGTAGGAGGGACACTTAGCATGTTAGCCTTTTATCTATATAGATTTACTAAAATGTCAGACATGGTTAAGTGGGAATGACAGTGTACTGGGTCCCTGCAAATGTCCATGCATCCTTGAAATCAGGCTTCATGAGTTGCTCTCAATTTTATTTATGCATAAAACTGGTCCTGGCAATGAATACAGCAAAAGAAACCTGACACCTTGGCCCCAGCAAGTGGCTAGAGAATTGATAGAGGAAACAGGGAAGGAGGTCAAACCTGAGGAGCTTTGTTAGAGAGTGAGAGGGTGCTGTGTGTGATGATAACTTGGACAGAGAGAGAAAAGGGGAGGGAAACTCTGGAGAAGACCCCAAGGCCCCAGCTTGGAGGGTGGGCATTCAACTGCTGGGGAAGACAATACGCAAGCTTAGAAAGGGCAAATGTTTACATAGGCTCCAGCTTGTGCCTGGCCCAGCAGGCTGCCTGCAGGTTTACAGCTGAACATTACCATCATGGCACTGTCTTCTCTGGAGCAGCCAACTGGAGGGAACAGCCAGGGACATTCCCGCCAGCCCAGAGGTTCTGGTGCTGCCCTTTGAGTGTTTTCAAATTGGCAAGAGCAGGCTGGTGACTTTCGCCAGCCAACTCAATCTTCCATGCTCATGGACCCAAAATTCAGCATTTGTACTAGTTCCAAAACTTCTCTCATTGGCTCCAATAAGCCCTTTCAAACCAACTGAAGTCTTAGCACCAAATGCACTTTTAAGTGGGAACTAGGCCTTGAGTAGTCCCAGACTCTAAAACTCAAGTATCTTGTCTGTTTTAAGTTGATTCTCCTGCAGACACCTAATCTGGTCTTGGCTCATGCTAAAAGGAAGACATTCTTGATCAAGGCCCATGGCTATGGAATTCTTCCCTTGGCACTGGAGCAGAAGCCTTCAATGAGGCATCAGAACAACCTTAGATGTGTTAATTCTGCCCTCAGTAGCCACTTCTGATTCAAGGCCACCTAAGAATGCAGTGGGCAAGTTTTTCTCATGAATATTAGTTGCAAGAAAAATATTTTCTTTAAACAATTTAATCAGTGTTTTAAACAAAAGGAAAGTCACCTTGAACATTTCATTAAAAAAATAGGTATTTAAAAGACATTTTGAAAATATTTAAGTTAGCCTGTGCAGTGATGAATTTCAATATTAGTATTCAATATACCAATATTAGTGTCTATCTGATTGGGAGAAGCAAAGTTGAATGCTTAGCTTTCTCAAAAGAACATAAATTCTACAATTTTCCCGGAAATATATATAGGATGGGACAAGAATAGGTTTACAGTTATGAATACTCAAAACACAGAGTTTATTATTGTGTTACTAGAGGCCTGATGCATGAAGATTCATGCAAGAATAGGCCTGCCTTACCCTGGCTGTTGGCACTAGTTTTCCTCCGGCACCTAAGATTCAGGCCTTCGCTCTGGCTGCTGCCTTCCGCCATTGCTCCAGGCTGGGAGCTGCCTTCCCTCCGGGGCCAGGAGCCGCCTCCTGTCTTTACAGTGAACCAGATGCCACCATCTTTGTCATGTTAATTTGCATATTCTCTCCTTATTGGCTGTGGGCACCGCCATCTTTGTTGTGAAGTGATGGTCAATTTGCGTATTCTGTATTAGATAGGATTATCTATTAACTCTTGTATTATTTTTCATATGAACAACTAAAAACCTACTTATTCTAGCTTTGTAATGGAAAAGAGGGCCTTAGCCTATGTAGAACTGGTTGAAGTTTAATAATTTTTGGCATTTTCTGCCTCCATCAGAATGAGAGTTTCTTGAAGGTTAAATTAGTGAGATGTGCTCTGGGTGGAAGTGACAGAAACACATTTTTTTAAAACCAGCTTGAGCAAATAAAGGATGAAATTGGCAATCCCTGAGCTTTTCTGGGTCGGGGGTGCAAACAATGCTGTCAAACTTAGTCTCTCTCTCTTTCTCAACTCTGCTGGATTTCTCTCAACTGTATGTTGGATTTTTCTTAGGTGTTTTTCTCTTCACATTTTGGCAAGGATGGCTTCCAGGTGCTCCAGGTCCAACACTCCTACTGCTTAGTTATTATGCTCAAGCTGAGGAAAAGGGGAGTGATGATCAGACCTGGATGCAGTTTGGGTGTCCAGGACAGGGACAGGAGGGGGAGATTTGCCACAAGAAGGCCAATCTGAGCTCATTCTAGGGACTGACATAAAACTTGATTCCATGATCTATCATTAAAACCATTCCCTTTTCAACAATCTTAACCCCCTTGCCCTTCTCCATCTCTCATATTTTTAAAAATACAGATATTCTCATATTCTTGGGTCATTGTCCACATCCATGTTATAAAGAGCACAAGCTTGTCTTTAAGGCACAAGAAATCATGCAAAGCAAGAAAGTGGAAAGGAAGTATCTGTTTCTACAAGGAGGAGTGGATGTGGGCATCCTTGACAAAAAAGGTCCACTGAAAGGGGAGAAGCTGACCTAGGCATTATTATAATTTCTTTAGCACCTGTGCATGTAGTTGGCAGCCTGATTTTTGCATATTGAATGTGAGTCCTGAATAATCTTATTTTCTTCGAATGCTTTGATTCTCTAGTAAGATTAGGTTCACCCTGGTGAAGTGGGAAAATCAGGTGGCTTTTTTTCCTAGATAGTCACTGTCTTGATATCCTATCCCATTCTTACTTACATTTTTAAAAAATTTTCTTTAAATTAAAAGTATTACATATGTGCTTGCTTACATTTTGATACCATAGTAGGTTGCTATCCTAGAACATGATCTCAATATTTTGACATTTTAACCTTGGAGACCATAGTAGAAGCTATATTCTCTGCTTTTTACTCAGTAAGCTTTTGTGTTTTGCTTGTCATACAAAAATACAGACTATATTTTCCAGTCTTCTTGAAAGTTAGATGTGACCATTTAAATTTTGGTCTCTGGGTACCTTTTGCTTCATGCCCTTAGGACAAGGCATGCTCTCCCATTCCAGGTGGTGCATTCCTGGATCTAGAGTTCAGCCTTTAGAATAGAGAGAAGGGAATGGGAATGATGCCGATGAGGGCAAAGCCTTCAGGATAACCAGACCACAGCAGAGAAGAACCTGGGACTCTTAACTCCATGTTGCCCCATAGCAACTGCTGGTCCTGATGACGGTCCAGGGCATAGCTGCCTCTTAGCAGAGGTAACAGAGACAAAGAAATGTGAAATAAAAACAATCTTTTATCTTACTCAGGGGACTGGTATTTTGGGGTTCTATCACATGTGCTAAACCTGTGTCCTAATTAATAAAGTGAAACAAAAGCTATCATAGGAACATTTGCATCAAGCAATCCAGAGATACAACGGTGAGAATTGGGTTGAAGTCTAAGAGGACTTAGATGATCTTAAGTAATTACTGTCTTGATAGGCAGGGGGAAAACAAACAGCTTAAAAAACAGAAAGTGGTCAACGTAATTAAATAGCCTGAGAGCATAGCATTTACAATATATGATGGAACTAAGAATCTTATGAAATGTTGAGCTGGAAGGAATAGTAAATTCACTTCATCCTATAACCTAGTCTAATCACCTTACTTGAGAGCTGAGTTCCTCAGTCTTGGCACTATTGATATTTGTGGCTGTATAATTCTTCATGGTAGGTGGTTGTCCTGTGTATGCTATGATAATTAGCAGCAACCCCAGCCTCTATACGCTGTATAGAGGACAGTCCTGACAATCAAAATCATCTCAAGACATTGCCAAATGTCCTTTGGGGTGGGGTGGGAGGACAAATATGCTCCCATTTGAAAGCACTATATTAGAGGTAAAAAAAAATTGAGACCCAGCGAGCTAGAGTCAGATTTCTCTGGTGTTGCTCTATGAGCAAGTTTGAAACATACAAATCATTTATAATATTGATTTAAAACTTGGGAAATATTAAAAGGAAAATATTTTTAAATAAATAAAAATGAAAAGGTAGCAATAGCTAATATTTATGAAAATCAAGCTTCTTAGGCATTTTTACTTGATCTTCACTCTATCTCTAGGATTCCCCCATTTTAAAGTTGAAAGAACTGAGCATGATAGAGGCCAAGTAAACTTACACAAGGTCACACATCAAAGAAGCAGTAGAACTAACATTCGGACTTGGCATCGAATCCACATACATGTAGATGAGAACACTGATGGCTTGTTCCTAGAACAGAAAGTTACCCAATAGCACATAATCTACAAGCAATGATAGTGGGGGGGGGTCATAAAACCAAATGTTTTCAAAATCAGAATTTCAAGAAATCAACTACACTAGCTGTCTCCTTTAAGAAAGTAACAATATTGAACAACTGGGGTTACTAGAGCCAAGAGAGGTGGAATTAGTATAGTTAGTGATAAAGAGTGATGAATGGGGCACTCTTTTTCTATCTGCTGCCAGAAGCTACCTATTTTTCCTATGTCATAAAGCTAGAAAATAGATTGGGGAGAGACCACGAGGTGTTGAGTGCCAGGATAGTCATTAAACTGAATTCCAGAATGACAAGGTTTCAGTAAGTGAAGTCATCTCCAAAGGTTTGTGGGTAGAGCAGGTGCTGAATGGCAAAGAGGACCATCAAGAAGAGAAAGGGGACTCCCAGAAATTCTGGATGAAGATCATGGGGATTGTACTGGTATTGGACAGTGGGAGTGAAAAGGAGAAGGTAGAGAAAAGAGCACATTCAAACATAAAATGGATAGAAACTTATGAGTGTTTGGTTGTGGGAGACAAGAGGCCAAGAGGACTTTGAGATTTGGAGCCAGAAATAATGCAGTGCCATGAGTAGACTTAGGGAACCCAAGGGATAATGTAGGTAATCAACCATTCTGGTTTGCCTCAGACAAACCAGGGGGTCCCTAGAAGGCAGGACTTTAACTGCTAAAACCAGGACGGTCCCAGTCAAAAGTCCTGGGGTGAACCCTAGCCAGTTTGGCTCAGTGGATAGAGTGTCAGCCTATGGACTGAAGGGTCCTGGGTTTTATTCCAGTTCAAGGCAAATACCTCGGCTTCGGGCTGAATCCCTGACCCTGGTTGGGGCCTGTACGGGAGGCAACCTGTGGATGTGTCTCTTTCACATTGATGTTTCTCTCTCCGTGTCTCTCCTGTTCCCTTCCACTCTCTTTAAAAAAAAAATAAATAAATGGAGAAACATCATCAGGTGAGGATTAACAAAAACAAACAATGAGCAAACAAACTAAGAGTCCTGGGGTGAGTTGTTCACTCCAGGAAAGAAACAGGTTTTGCTTTTCATTTTTGTAAAAATAAAATAATTTACATTTTATTTAAATATACTCCTAATTAATTATTAAATTTAAATAATCTAAAAGTAGGACAATTATTTCAAAAATACCTTTGAGCTCTATAATTCTATGAATCTATGAATATGGCCAAGATGCCCTTACCCAGTCCTATTTGCAGTGCCAAAGAATGATGAAAGGGACAATAAAAGAGTTCATTTTGCAGATCAGCATATTGATAGGTCCCATCCCTGGGTATTTCACAATGAGAAGTTTTGGTAAAACCAGTGTTCCTCTTGTTTGGGAGTGAAAAGGCTTATAACGTTTTGATATTCTTCTCCCTTTGTTGTGAGCAGAACCTTGATCTCAGAGTTGTTCTTATCAAAGTCACCCTGAAAGTATCCATTAACCTCAGAATTTGCCTTCAGTAATTGTCTGCTGAATGATTTAGTCTCCAGCTCCTTGTTCGCATAGGGACTGGGAAGGTAGAGCTCTTGATTTCTCAGGCTTTTCCTGAATCTTATTTTATATAGTAAGAAGTAATTCTTCAGTGCAGTGCACATGAAATTAAGCATGCAACGGCTGTTATTAATGGGATTGGTGGATCTCCCTTCCTCCCTGCCCCTATGGTAACGTATACACACATGGGAAGCTAAGGCTGTGCTACAGTTGTTATATCAGAATTATAAAATCTGTAATCTGTCCCTTGAGATAAATGTGCAATTCATTTTCTCAGGAAAGGAAAATTGAGCCTTGGTCTCTGACATCTCAAAGGGCTTGCTCAAAAGGATCTCTTTCTGATGGTGTTTGAGGCTTATGTTTCGTTTTATTTTTTAAATATCTCCATTTCACTAGAACAGGTTGAAAAAATACCCATAGCACTTTCTTTTGTAATGTTGTGAATTCAGTGTTGACTAAATTCTATGTATCACCTCAACACATGAGGAATGAAAGCCCTCAGTTTACTTATAAATTGATATGTTTTCATGACAAGAAAAGCTCTTCCATGTTGCCTTAGTTATGTGCCTCAGTGATGGGGAAGATACCTGTTCTCCTATGGGTATAACCATTTTGGTCTTTGATGCCTGAATTTGGATTAGAAAAAAAAATGAGCTTTTTTTTTTTTTTTTAAATCTTCCGCCAGGACTGGAAACCATTAGTGTCCAGTAAATATTTCTGGTGACCTCATCTGCTCTCACCCTATCTTGGTTGGTTCAGGTTTGGGCAGTTTACAATTTTAGAAGGAAACCTGGATCAGTTATAAGGAGGCAAATGACATGGAAAAAAGAAGAGAAGAATCGAGAGATGGCAGCTCTTCAGAGAAAGGAGCCAGTGAAATTATCTGGCATAAAAGAACATCAATGAAGGATCAGGCAGGATGGTACCACCTGGGACTTAGAAAGGGGGACTTCCTTGCATCCCATTGAGCACTTGTGGGTTTTTCTTGGCAAAATTATTGATTGTGGCTGGATGCCTACAGGTGAAAGCCATTACTCAAAGTATGAACTTCAGTAACTTTTCCAGCTTAATCATCCGGGCAGGCTTAGCTACCAGATCCTCTTGCTGGGAGCAAGTCCACAGTCCAGAAGGCCAAAGCTGTTATTAGCATTGCTCACAGCAAAGTTCTTTTGTTTGTTTTTTATGTGTTCCATGCTGACAATAAGTATAACTGACATCACTTAGGAAACAGAAGAAAGATGTATAAATGAAACAGATATACATTTTTTTTCTAACCCAAACGGCCTATAAACACTCTTACGGTGGTTGGTTGTCACTGTTTTTCCTCAGAAGAAAAATTCCACCCCCCAACATTGTCTAAATTTCCTTTTGTTAAGAATTTAAACTTCAAAATATGCTTGACCATGGATTAAAATGCACTGAACACATCTCTCCAGCTGCTGTGGCTGATTTTGCAGCCTTTCAGTGGAGTCTCTTCCAGCCGGGAAAAACTGCGGAATTTGGGGTTGGGTTTCATGTGCCACCCACTTTGCATTTTCAATGTCACTTTTAGCAGACGTGAAGATCGTGACATAAAATTACAGACGGGGCCCTCCACAAAATGCCAGTGTTCTGTGTGCACAGAGCTCTTATCTTCAGTGGCATGAACGACATCCTCACCTCTGCCGGAGAGGAGGATACAGGAGCCAAAGCTAAGAGGGGCTAATCCACTGGTCACACTGTTCCTGTAACTCTTCCAGCCTGTTGACAACACCACAGTCATCACGAAAGCCCTTAATACAGAGACCCATTTGTTTCTTATAAATGCTTGTTTAGATGGAGAGGAAAGTAACATCCCTATTTTAAAAATCACGGAGCAGAATATCCTGTGTATTCCTACCATGCTAGCAGCAGCTGCGGGGGACAGAGGATATTTAATAAGTTAGCAAAACAACAGTCCCCAGAGGACTCACGCTCTGCCTTCATTATGTGAAACAAAGCACGTTAAAGACTAGTTTTATATACATATAAGTTATTTAATTCCCAAGGACACTGTTCTCCACATCTAGAATGTGTGCATGTGTGTATGCTTTTTCTGTTGTTGAGAACTTTCTTTATTGAAGGTTTGTACAACGGTTCAGCGGAAATTATGCGGCATCTTCCCTCAAGGAGAGCTGCAATAATGTGCCAATGCCCTTTATTTAATGCACTTTAAAATTCTGACGTGCCTTTTAAAGTCTGAATTGTGTTGGGAAAGTCTAATCACCGTTCTGCATGAACGGAAACGTGCTATTTCTGTAAGGGGAGTGCTGGAGTCAGGTTTTAGCATAAGGGTGTCTCTATAGTACAGATGTCCGAAGACATTGGTTTGTTTGGATGCCCAAATCAACCAGCTAGAAATGTTGCTTCTGCCAGAATTAGTCGGAAGAACTTCAACTAATCATCATTTAAGCAATTTGGGTCTAAAAAACTCCTGCGGCCACAGGGAATATTTAGAATTAATTCTGCAGAAACCCAGCTTGGAGGGCAAACTTTTTGGCACTCTGGAGCCTGCATCCACCCCACAAGATTATGCTGTGTGCCTGTAATGACTTCATACAGATTTTTTAGAAGTCTCTCGGGAAACTATCGTTTTGGTTAGCTGATCTAATCCGTTTTCCTTTCTTCTCTAGCACGCACTCACCCTTTTCTCTCTGGACGCCTCTCTTTGGATCCCTTCCCATTCCAATCAGTGTGTCCTTTTAAAAAGTGTTTCATTAAGGTTGAAGTTCCAAGGACATAACTTCCTCTCTTTGAATAAAATGTGCCTTCTTTTCTGAATGCAAACTGCTTGTGCCCTGACTGTACAGTCAAATCTATGGGAAATACACCCAGTGCACACGGGCAAAATTGGTGTGTGAGTCTCTTGGAAATATCTAGTAACAGGTGCAGTCAGATAGGCTGGCAAAGCGTTCTGGTTTCATAACAATTGCTAATAAGAAAATAAACATTAGGTATGCATTATTAAAATATTTTTGTGATTTTTTCCTACTAAACACCCCCCATAAAAACCTATCCAATAATCAACTTTATAGCATGCAAACCCATAATAAAAAACATCTGACTTCATCTCTCCCAGTTTAAGCACTCTTTTGTCTATTTTAATGAAATTTGCATATAAATGTTTGCTCTTGTAAAAGGAAAATATGGACAATTTTTACCCAAATCTATGAAAATTTGTGTTATCTATCAAGTCAGTAGATTTTTCTATCTGGGCTTTTGATGATTGTACGAGCATATTAATTGCACTCCATATCTGAAAGGAATTTCAATTGTAATAAACCAGTAGGCATGCATGCACTTCCCCCTTTTCAATAAAAAACAATGTTTGCCAATTACTTGGAGGTTTTTTTGTTTCTTCGAATATGGGTTCTAGATAGTGTTAGGACTGGCTCAGAGGCACTTTGGTAAAGAAAGCTACTTTGCAATTCTTGAGGATTTTGAAAGCATCTAGTAGGAAATTTCTATTTTTCATTTGCCATTATTCAGTCAGATACATGCGTACATACATAGAAATTTGGTAATTTAATGTTATTGGTATCTTTGTGCCATTTTGCGTAGTACTGGGAAAAAAGAGTTCCCTTTCCTAACCAAGAGAAGAGTATAATACACATTAGATTCTAATAACTGTTTTTCTTAGGCTTGGGATTTCTTCAGATGAGTTTGTGGTGTACAACTTTTGCTTCATCCAAAGCTAAAATGTCAAGTTTTTTAAAAAGAGGAGATAGCTATATTATAGAGATTTTTATAGGTTGAAATCAATAGGATATTTGAGGGGGGATGTAAAATATAAGTTTTTGAAGTATGTCAGGAGAGTGGGGTGGGAAGAAAAAAATATAGCAAAGCATGAAAGCAGAGGGCAAGGAGAAAATCTATATACTCCAGCAAAAATCCTTAAGAGCCTTGAATTCTAAAAAGTACATTGAATTAAGAGCACAAAAATGTGAAGATGTATTTGCTGGAATGGAGTTCTAATGTGACACACTCTACAGGATTTCTAGAGATTTAGGTTGAGAAAACTTAAAAAACAACATGGGTCCAGATAGCATCAATACACTAAAATAGGAAAGAGGACTACAGGCGAGAGGAAACAATCCATTCTGATTCTACTTCGAGAGGGGAAAAAAGACCAAACAATTGCTCCAAATCTTTACATTCATAAAAGCTCTCATCGCTCGTTACTTTATACCCAAACATTCATATTCAATTTAAATTCTGAGTAGCTAGAGCTTTGTCAAGCTAGCCACATGACACAGGGCATGGGGACAGGTTCTCTGTAGGCCAGTCACCTGTTAGGTTTGGGATACAAGAGAAATTGAAAAATTACTCTCTTCTCCCATTTAGTAACTCCAAAGCAGTGTGGGTTAAAACTGTTTCTGTGTGTGTGTGTGTGTGTGTGTGTGTGTGTGTGTGTGTGTGTGTGAGAGAGAGAGAGAGAGAGAGAGAGAGAGAGAGAGATAGAGAGAGAGAAGGGGAGGGAGATATCAATGAAACAGAAGACTGGTAGAGAGAAGAGAGAGAAGGAAGTTGTCAACATGAATGAAATTAAAGAAAAATTTCCCTATGGAGAATATATATTCGCGTTAAAGAACATATGTGAAACTATATAAATGGAACATAAGTATTTCCAGCTACAGAATTAAATACACACACACATGCTGTATATACATGTGTATATGTGTGTATATGTGTGTATGTATTTTATGTTTGTTGGTTGGTAGTTTTTTGAAAAGAAAGAGGAACTAAATAAGTGCTATTTTATCACTTATATCATTGCATTCATAATCACTGGCTCCCAAGTCACCTGACTCCACCAGTTAGCTTTCTTAGCTCTTCATATCCACACTGCTCAACCTACTTCTCTGTGTGAGTGGGTTAATCATAACAAAAGAAACCTTTTGATTTTATTAGTTTTTTTATACTGTCTGTCTTCCAGAATTCTTACCAAAGCTAGGACATCAGAGAATAATGTTGTGCTAAATGTTGCTCCCTCTGCTGGCTGTCTCTGAGGGAATGGTTAAGTGGTGAAACTGCTGGCTTAGGCAGAAACAAGGGCTCATTGTTTGGGAAGATACACACACACACACACACACACACACACACACACACACACACACACACGTTTATCTGTCAGGAAACAGTACCTTTAGTGTTAGCTCTGTTCTCTTCCAGGATTGACAAAAGCGTCACCAGGGCAACACTTTCTACCCAGAATCCCATTGATCACTGAAGGAAAACAGTCCAGAATGTGGGGGCTCAGTTTCAAGGGGGAAAGTAGGAGGAGAAGGCAGTTATGGTATATCTAAGGCTTCAATAAACAGATGGTTCCCACCTCATGAGCTTATCGCATCTTTTTTTTTGATGATGTCCATCCCTAAAGGGGAGCGGGAAAGCTTTATTCTGCAAGTGTTCCCCAGCTCAAAAGCAGTGTTATACAAGTAAATGTGTCACACGTGGTTCCATAGGACTAACTGGGCCTGAAATAGGCTCATGGGGTTAGTTAGAAAGCTTGGCCTTCATTAGAATCCCTAGATTCATGCAAGTAGGAGGTTATTTATACAAAAGAGGTGACGTTAAAAAGAATGCGTTAAGTTTTCAAAGTGAGTCACAAAATTTGAAGAAAAAAAAGGAGAATCTTGGAAATTTATACTCTATAAAATTTTTATTTAAAAAGGCATTCTGTTGGGTAATAAAACTAGTTCAATAGGTACTTAAAGTTCTGAGCATATTTTATCTACAAATCGAGATATTAGAAAAAAAATTAAGCAACTGTGGAGAGATTTCAATAAGTGGGCAGATTAGGTTAACCTAACATAAGATGTGTGTTTTGTTTTGAAGTTAGAAAAAACTGCCTTTCTCTCTGAGGTGCACAAAATGATTTCTTGCCCTTTGTGAAAATATTATAGGAGCTAAATTTTTGATGTAGACTTGAAATAATTAGGATATTAAAAAAAAAGGATGAGAGGAAGGAAGGAAGAAAGAAGGAAGGGCATGGAGGAGAAATATGTTATCGCATCTACAATAATAAAAGCATAATATGCTAATTAGACCAGACAGCTAAACAACCTTCCAGATACCCTTCCAGATGACCCTTTGGACAAAGCTGGGGCTAAAGGGGCTGTGGCAAGCCACCATGACTGTGAGGGCCAAGCCTCTTGCATGAATTTCATACATTGGGCCTCTAGTATATAAATAAATTTAAATTTTTAAATAAAGTTTATTATTATATGGCAAAATTTCACTCTTCTCTCCTCTCTTGAACAATGATTTTCTTAGGGAAAAAAAGTCACAACCAAAAAAGATAAAGAGAATAAAAGAAATGAGTCTATAAAATCTAAATAAATGGGAATTTATACTTTATTTAATGTCAATCTGCTCCAATTTTTATGTTTGTTATGTGTACTTGCATATACGCCTAGCATCAGCATTTAATGAATTGTTTTGTTATCAAAATATACTATCTTGCCTTTCAAATTCATGCAGACCTTACTTGTCCTTCAAAAAGGAAAACATCCTATTTTGGTTAATGTGCTATAAAAAACAACAAAAGTAAATTGTGATAGCAATTAGGCTTCTCAGTGAGCATGCTCAGTGGGTCTTTCATGGTTGCTAGGCAACCAGCTGAAGGTGCGTGGCAAAGGAGGGCCCCAAATGTAAAAACATAAGCACCTTTGGCATAGGTTTCACTGAGTGTAGAAGCCCATGTTCATTTATTTAATTAAATGTGGGATATTCTTGGATGACTTTCATGGGTTCCCTTTTCACATTTTTGGGGAGAGGGCTGGGAGTAAGGAAGGGATACAGAATGGGGGACCGAGGAGGATGGGTTCAAGAACCACAGTCCATACTACCAGGTCGAACACTGTGTTTCAATTGGGCTGCAGTTTTCTGGTGTGCGTGTGACAATGTACTTTTCATTGCTGGAGTCGCAGTTGGCGCTTAACCACTCACTCACAGCGCTGGCTGCTCAGTGTGTCCCGGCTCAATTTGAATCGCACCCCGCGCCAGCGACTCAGCGCACATCCGACATACAGGCCTTTCAAATAAATCCACTTCCTCCGACTCTGGCATAGAACAGCAAATTCCAGGTAAGCCACATTGTTAAATTGAAGGTCACAGCCCGTACTCAAGAGCGCATCCGCATACCGCCGGGTCCTGCGGAAAAAGTTCAGAGAATGGTGCTACAAAGTAAACATGAATCAGTTTTTAGAAACCACACGAAATGCTTCATCTTTGGTGAGTACCATGCCATCTCCATCAGCACCTCTAAGTAGCAACCCGACCGAACACCTGGTTCGGTCCACAGTGACAGCTCACTGTCTCTCCAGTGGTAACAATTTAGAGGCATGATGCTAAACAAGATATATACATGATGTCAAATATTGGCTGCACACATCTAAGCCAATCACTTCCAAATAAATTAACCATGGCACTGCCTAATACGATCCACCTGCTTTCTTCCTTGCGTTGTTCCAGACCCTACCTGAACCCCCTTTGATTAAATGTCAAAAGCTTGCCTTGTGCCTACAGATTTCACTGAAGGCGGATAACAGAAAGGTTCCTCCTGTGACTCCATAAAACTGAAATAAATTCCACTGGCATCTTGTAAATTTTTATTTTCTACAATGACTGCAGGCCCCATCTGCGGCCCAGCTGTTATTAGAACGGAAAGCGTTGGCCCTTCTGCATTACAAAACAGCATAGAACAGTAATTGCCAGTGGAAGAGATTAAGTGTAGACACTAAAAATGTTTACTCGCAATGAATATGCATAACGATGGGTAGGAAACAGCACTGGAAGATTAAAAAGAGAGAAGGGTTTGTTTACAAGGCTGGGAAAAAAAAAAAGAGTGGAATGTCAGTTGGCCCCGAGCCTGAAATAGGAACGAAAAACCTTTGGGCAAGGCATTAGGGAGAAAAACAGATGGTTTGTGAACCTTTTATTAGATAGAAAAATCATTAATCAAGCCCAGGCTGGAAATGGCAGGGTTTTGGGTAGTTTATATTTTAGTTTATTTTTTTTTAAAGTGACAGTATACTTTTTTTTGGGGGGGGGGTGTCTTTTTTGGGACAGTTGTCTATGAATCTTATGTCAATAGGCACAGCTTTTGTAGAACATTCCACGCTAAAGCCAGTTCCACTTTAGGTTAGCGTGAGCTCTGATTTGTTATACAGAGAAATTCCTCCAAAAGGTTTCACATTTCAGCACCTGTTTTGCCTGTATAGCAATTTAAAAAAATTGTAGCGTAGAATTTTTTTTTCATTCATGTCCCATTCCTTTGCTTTTGAAACTGAGAAGAAAATGGTGAAGAGAAAACTTTTATATATAAGGCCTTGCTGACTAGATTGATTGGTTGCAGTTTAAGCAAAATATATAGTAACAATAATTACAAATTCATTCATCTCTTGAGAGGGAATTCATGCCATTTCAATGGGGGGAAAAGCCATCAGGAGAGTGGAAAGGTCCCATTTGAAACTGCGCCTCCCATAAAACTAATCTGTGCCCTTGGGGCTTGGAGATATTGTATTTTAAACTTGACAAAAATATAATGGTAGTGAAAATCTCAGGGAAGGAAATGTCCTAGAGATTAACAAAATTTTGGAATTAATGGTGCAAAAACCATCATCTGCTACTAGCCAGTCATCAAACCCCAGGAAATGCCCTATGCCAGGGGCATTGTTATTTAAATGAAGTGTATGTAACATTAAAACACTCTCTTAAGCACACATATATCTACATATACCTACAGATTTCTATGTACATACACCTGAGTGTGTGTGTGTGCGTGTGTGTGTGTGTGTGTGTGTATTTCAAGACTTGAAAAATGATTTAACCTCAGGAGTAGGGTGGCAAGATAGGGGAATATCAGAATTAATTTTGATATCGCAGGCCTGGAATTGTGCCGTGGCCTGCCGCCATGTGTTTGGGACTGGTGGCTTATTGCTATTTTGGGAAGCTCCTTCATAAACCTAACTGGAAAATGCTCCTGTTCATATTTTTCTGTCTTTAGTGTTGGATGTGAGATTGGCTTCATCTGGGTTGTCATTCCCAGAGCAAAGCATTGTTGATGCTGGGCTCCCGTGCATATGCAGTGCAGCGATTTCTTCTTAAGGAATTAGAAGGTGTTTGAAAAGTTTCTCCTTCATGTTTCATGTCTAGTGGAAAATCTTTCAAAATAACTCTTACTCACTAGTATCTATGTATCAGCAATTCATAAGGCAAGTCATTCTTTGGCAAAAAGAACTCCTAGACAACCCATTGGTTTCCTTATTTCCTATGAGAAAAATCGTGAAAATCAAGGCCAGAAAACACCTGCAGGGTCATCCGCTCCTTCCTCTGATCGTCACATTTCTCCTCCGTGTTGAGGAGACGAGACCTGTGGAAATGGTCACATTAAACAAGAAGAATGAGGTTTCCTGGCTGCAGGTCTCTGTTCTGTTGCCGTTACCATCTCCCTCTAATGATCAGTCTCCTGAAAAGCTGAGCTTCGTTTCTTCCTTTTCCTTCTCCCCCTGCCCACGCCCCCCAGTTTCCTTCTTAGACTTATTTATTTTCATGCAGTATGTTTGGCATTAATGTCATTGTCAATAAAGAATGCTAACGAGGAGCAAGATCAGCAGTGACCTTCTGCACAGACTCTGAAACCTCGCCAACCCACCTCCGTGGCCTGGGCTGACTTCTTACAGAAACAGAAGTTCAAAGACATGGCTGGCATGCTCCTTTAAAAAACACTTTTACAACACTGTTAACGTCTTCTGTTTTCTGACATTCTTTTTTTTTTAAGAGATGCTTAAAGCAAAAAAAAAAAAAAGGTTTCTTGCCACGAAAATGACATTAATATTTCGTAAATCAAGAACTAAGATAATGTTTTGGCTGCTGCAGAGACGTTTACCTTATGTCGTTTATCTAAATGCTTTTCGATTCAAACATGACATAATTTTTGGACGGGCTTTAACCGGAAAAAACAATTCCAAGAACTTTCTTATTTCAGAGCCTGAAATTTTTTAGTATATTTCTCACCAGAATTCACTGTGGAACATACAGTCTTTCACTTCATTGAAAAAGATTTCCCAAATAGTAAATCTTTCCAATGATCACTTGTGTGCACTAAACCAAATAATTTACTGAAAGTCAAGAAGATGTCTTCACATGAAAACCATATAAACCTGTTTGTAAACTTTTGTATTAACTGCAATGTCATCACCTCTCTTCCCAAAAGTAAAATGTTTTCTACATTAATCTATTAATGAGCTGATCTGTTTAAACAACAGATTTTTTGGAACAAAACACACACACACACACACACACACACACACACACACACACACACACAAACCCCAAAATTCTGAAAGTAATAAAGTCCTCCGGAATGAGCATCTATCTGCTGGAGGAGGTATTCATAACACAAAAGTGATAATGAATTGTAAAGCTTTTTATCTACTGGAAAAATATGGGGAGGAATAAGCTATTGGAGGCTGTGCCGTAGGGTAAACGTCCGATTTTCTGGTATTATATGCTTTTTTGGTCTTACAAATTTGCTTATAACAAGCATTTTATCTATGATCCTTAATTATCTTATATTACTTATGGTTAATGTATTTCTTCTTTTAAAACCTTAAGGATTTCACCAATTTGGATACATTTAGATTTGGGGATATATTTAAATTTGAGGGCAGAAAACCCACTTATGGAGTAGCAATGTCAAAACATTGAGGAGAATAACAGTTACCAAAAAGAATAAAATAAAACAGCATTGAGATTCTGCCATAAACCATTCAACAGCAAACAGAAAGTGGCAGTGAGGTCTAGCTGCTTCTCTTGGGACAATGAAGAACAAGTTCTTTTCCGACTGTGTCCACCACAGAAGAACTGCCCACGGAGTTCCTACGTCCTGGACGAAGAACTCTGAAATGAACTTCCTGCAGGAGATGAGCCCTCTCCACTGGGAGGGCTGAGGCCGGCAGCGGCCAAGAGAATGGGGCAGAAGAGCAGGGTCTGGACAGAGGATGCTCGAGGGCTGTAGGAGGAAGAGTAGTTAGGATTGCCAGCCTTGCATATGTTATGGCACATCATTAATAACAATGATCAAAGGAAACAAGATGTCTTAACAGCTGCATTAAATTATTATAGAAATTGGCATTTTAAAATGAATTCAAGGTGAGACAATAACAAAAGAGCTGCTGCATATAGAATGAGAATGGGTCACATTGCAAGGCCAGATAATCTCGAAGGTTGTGATCAGAGATTCTTTTTTCCCTAACAATTCTAAAATTTAAAGAAAGATGGTCTTCACCATAGCACTTCAATAAAGTAAGAGCTTTAAAAGGATGGTTTTCACTGGAAGATAAATATTCAATACCATAAAAATAAGCAAATATATTTTTAAGAAGAGCTTTCAATTTAATAGTCTATGCCTCCAATTTAACAATAATTAAATGTTATTAAGCTCCAGTTTTGAAATGAAATTTTTACAGAAGCAAAATACTTTGAGACAATCTGACTTTGATGTAAACATTCTGTATTCATAAAAAAAAGTAGAAATGAGGGGCTCTCTATCCTTTAATGGCCAAAAAGGAAAAAAAATGTATATAATTTGGAATTGAGTAAGATTGGAATCTTTGCTTTTCAAGATGTTTTCTATTATTTCTATAAATGATTATTAACCCATAAATCCTTTTTATGTAGCTTAAAAAGTCATGATTAAGTGATTTTGCTGGTTATAAAATTGACATTTTTATAAATTGTCAGAGTATCTGATCTATACTAATAAAAGGATAATATGCTAATTAGACCAAACATCTTCCAGATGACATTCCGGATGTCCTTTCAGACAAAGCCATGATGGCAGGACCGAGGCAGAGATGGTTAAAGGCAATCAGACTGGCAGGGGAGAGCAATTAGGGGAGTCAGGCTGGCAGGGAAGAGTAGTTAGGGAGATCAGGCCAGCAGGCAGGTGAGTGGTTAGGAGCCAGCGGTCCCAGATTGCTAGAGGGATGTCCGACTGTTGGACATCCCCTGAGGGGTCCTGGATTGGAGAGAGTGCAGGTTGGGCTGAGAGACCACCTGTGCACAAATTTTGTGCACCAGGCCTCTAGTGAATAAATGAAAAAAGAAAGAAAAGCCTGTAAACCAGATATCCCACTCTGGGCTGAGTGCTTTCCTTACTGTGTGGAAAGGTGGTCTTGGTTTATATCTAACCTGGATTTCTTTCATTTCTACCAGGAGCTGTGAAAGGGGGGGGACAAATGCTTCATAATTGGTCCTAGTAACACAAGCAAAACAAAAATCCTCCATGAAACACTTAGTACATATACCTTATGCAGGAAGAGCATTATAAGAATAAGTGAAAGTTTTGCTCTTGAAGTCAGTAAAATACTTCATGGTTTCTTTTGGCCTTTGATATAGAATTAAAAAAGGGCATTTGTTGACAGAAGTAAATAATATTTTTAACTAGAATGACCTTGACTTTGTGATTATTTTTGAAGAAGCCACATTCACCTATTTTGGCATTAGTTATATCCATTTCAGATGCACCCACGTTCTCTGTCTTCGTTGAATGCTATCTCATAGTCATTGCTATTAGAAATATAGCTTCGGGATTAGTCAAAGGAAAACATTCCCAGGAACATTCTTGAGCCCCAGTTGCCATCATATCTTTGTGACTGCTAGCATCACAATATTATCTGTGAGAGAGGAAAAGAGCCACCGGTACAACAAATTTTGGAAACCACCCCTTCATTGTCTACTATGTTCTCTGAATTTTGGAAGCCACCCCTAATTGCCTACTATGTCCTTTGCTCTCAATTCCTACACATTTTTAACATACAAGCCAGTAAGCACCCTCAGAGCTTCAGTGAACTCAATAAGTTTGCATTTGCACGGCTCCATAAATTTAATTTTGCAAGTGCCCTTGAATAGACTTTTGATAAACACTTAGGTCTTCTTCATCAGTATTTTTCATTCCTGGTTACATACTGAAAATCATCTGTGAATTCACATCTTAGAAAATATTCAGAGGTAGAGGCCTCAGACCAACTGAAAGAAAAAAATCTAGGAATAAAGCCTATATGTCTGCATTTTAATAAAACTTAATGGTCATTCAGATGCACAGCCAGACTTCCGAACTACTCCCCTCTATGCTTCCAGAACCAGCTATATGTCCAACCTTGAAATATGGGAGGGCTAACTGTTTTGGTGCTCTGATGCACCAACTAACCATGGAACACTCATGCAGTAAATGCTATACCATTTGTTTCAAAGAATTAATAACACGCCCAAGGGTGTGCAGTAATTGCAAGCTCCTGAACAAGAACATAGTTGTCAGGATATAAAAGTATTTAACAGATAGAGAAATATCCAGAATAATTTTTCAGTCTGTCCAAACAACTTTGCCCCATTGACTCTCTGCTTTGAAGACTTAGCAGATACTTTCCACACCTTACTTTTCTCATCATCAATGGAACTTAAGTCCCCAAAGAAACATTTGAGTTCAGATAAGTGCTAGGGCTGCAGAATGAACAGCTAGATAGCCCTTTAAAAACACTATTCCAACCTTCAGGTCAAAATGTCTTTCATTCACATTTTGCAAGAGGCTGCATTCTCAGTCCAAGAATGAATTTTGTTTTTTTTTTAAAATATGTTTTCAGAATGGAAAAAAATGTGGAAAGATAAGGTCTTCTGGGGGAGTAGATCATCCCTGGGAATGACTTGGAATGAGTTTTCCTGATGAGTTATGGGAGCATGAACACATATCCTGTTTTCCTTCTCAATTCAGAGAGGTTTTCTCATAGATGCCTGTTTGCTCCAACTCATTCATTCTGTTTGCACTTCTTTCCCTAAGACATCTGAGAGGAAACATTGGCTCAAAGTTTCCATCCCAGGTGTGATGAGGATTTCTGGAAGGACAATTCTTGCTGAATGTTATTACTGTCTGCATTTCATTTTTCCTTTCTAAGGAATTCCAAAGCGAGTGATCCACTCTCCACATCCCAGATGTTGTTGTAAACCAGAATTTTGGAACATTTGAACTAAAATTCAATCCCCTATGGTTTAGCTGAGTCCCAGCTCTCAAACCAAACTCTGACAAAAATGTATTTGTGCAATGGTTCACATGACTTCCTCAGAGCACTGCATCCTGGCCTGTGTGACTCAGTCCCAAATGTACTGACCCACCATATTGTAAATTTTATAACTACCAAACACCAGGATGCAAGAAATGAGGCCCTGCTTCATGGTGTTTTGTTTTGTGTTGTTCTTTTGTGTGTGTGTGTGTCGGGGGGGGAGAGACGGGGGGGCGGGAAGGAGGGTTGAGGCACTAAAGTTCTGGAAGCATACCTTAATGTTGAATTTTATAAGATATTTAACCATTGTTGCTTAAAAAATACCCCAGAAAAAATTTCTAAAACTTTCAAGTCTGTTAAGTTTCCCTCATAACATTTTCCTCATTTCAGTAAGACTAGTGTTTTGAAGAACAGGTCTTAGGGAATGGATATCAGTCATTATCTTGCCCAAATTTAAACAGATAATTTTGGGAAACATGTATTACCCATTATTTAAAAATGGCCGAGACAGTCCAATATATATTTAATAAAAAATGCTGATGGTGGTTTACATGCAATCTCCAATGTTAGATTTTAATGTATACAAATGTTAGAGTTTAATGTGTACACATCTTAGTTTTCCATCCCTCCTTCTGTCTACCATTCACCTGTGTCCATCAAATGGAAACCAGTTACTGCAGCTCTGGTTACACATCTGTTTCATGCATGTGCGATTATAAGCCATTTTAGCAACTAGTAAAACTACAGGTGTCTGGGTTTTAATGTAACTATTTTAAAAGAGCAGTTCATGGGCCTCTGATTATTATTTTTTATAGCTGGCAATGTTCCTACCATAGTCTGCCAGATCAAGGGTTAAGCATAGCTCTGTTGTTCTCCCTTCTAGTAGAATCTCTGAAACCACTTATAAATTAATTTTTAAACTCTGAATCCATACTGCCAAAGACAGTTATTATTGTACTCTGCACAGGCAGCCTGCACTGCTGTTTCCACATGTCTCCATCAACAAATGACTATATTTTGAATGCAGGATGCTAAAATCATTAAGTGTGTGTCTGTTTGGCTTGCTTGTTTCTATACCATCATGAAGACCACAATTACCATTACATCACTTTGATAAGTAATGTTAACACATGGTTTCATAACAGCTGTACAATGTCCATCAGTGCCCTTACAATCAGACATACAGTTCCATATAAATGAAAATTTGACTTGGAGGTTTCTTCATTTTTACCTCTCATCATTGAAATGTAGCTGGAAGATCTTAAGAATACAAATAACTCTTGTAACACCTACTGAATCCATTATTTACTAATAAAATAAGCTAAGAAGACATTCATCTGCTCTTAAAAAAAGAAAGGTGGAAATGTAAAAATTCTAAATGGGGAGAAGTGATCTGCAGATTAATCTAATTAGACTATAATTAGGATTTTACTATCTAAAACAATCTTGTCCAGTGCCACAAAACAGCACGCACACATCGGAGGAAGTGCAAGTCAAAATCAATTACAAATTTGACTTTGCCGCATAGTAATAGAGACAGGTTGCACTGCTATATTTAAAGCTCTGGTGACATTTCTATTACAAATATAACATCATTTTCCAGGGATTTATTGCTCAGCCATAACAATTTTTAGACAGGATCATTTATGAAATTCTAGGACTGGCTCCCAAACTAGATATTTGTATTTACTTCTTTTAAATTAATAAAGAGTTTTAATGTTCTGGATGAATGAAAGCAAATTAATAGTGATAATTGTGAAAGTTTCCTTTGTTAAATAAAGTTTGGCTATTTCGCAGAAGTAGTAGAGACTGTAGTTAATACCTCGGTAATCTATTTTCATTTGCCCTTTATCCATAACAGCGTGATGATGTTTCCGTGGCAGACATGGAAGCTAAGATTGATGACACACCAAACATTTTAATCCTCCATATGCTAATTAGTTACTCAAATTAGAGAGAGAAAAATTTCCTTATATTTTATTATAGCTTTAAAACAGAAAATGAAGACAAACTTTCTAGCATATGTGAGAATTTGATTCTAGCTTTATTTCAAATAATATTTTAAAGATGTCAAATCCCTGATTAAAATCTTCAGTTGTGACTTTTGTCTTCTAGACAAAGTCCTCATTTTTTAAGATGCTCCAAAATCTGTCCCCAGCTTGCCTCTCCTACTGCTGCTTTCATGGCTGCTCTTCATGAATTCTACTGTGAACCGAGACTCCCAGCCATTTCTCACGCACACCTGACTGACCTGCACTCGTGTTTTCTCACAGACTTCCTCTAATCAAATCCTTCCCATTGTCCCAGGCTCCACCACCTCCAAAAAATGACCCTCCCTATAGAAACAAATTCTTTCCCAGGAATGTAGAAAATAATTTTTTTGTATTATCCATGTCCTGTATACTAAAGAGGTACTCAATGAAAACGTATGGATCACAGAAATAGATGAATGAAGAAATATTTACTACTGAAGACATCTGTACTGGGATTTATGCTTTCTATTTGGTTTAGCAATAGATAACAGACTATGACAGAGAAAACTGGTAATGTAGATACATAATATATAATTAACACTATATTAGAAATTTTAGCCAATTCAAAAGTAAATAACATTTTTTGGGGGGAGGGGGAAAGAGTATAATGAAAACAAAATTGATTTGCTTTAGTGGATCAGGCTTCATATTCATCAAAGCTAGAAATGCCAACCTTGTCCCCTCCATGGTAATGTAACTGAAATGTCATACATATCTGCCCCTGCCCTTTCTGCCCTATGTTAGGCCTGCACCATCTCTTAACAGCAAACATTTTTTGTAACTGTTCTCTTTGATTTCAACTTTATCGCATCTTTCATAGGCTGTCACAATAACCTCTGATCTCCCTAATATGTAGATAAGAGTATGTCAACCTCCTGCTTAGAAATCTTGGATGATTCGCAAAGTCATTTATGTGTATGGTTTACACATAAATTCAAATGCGTAGGCTGTCATTCAATGCTTTTAATCACCTGCTCTCAGTTGTACCTGCCAAGCTCCCTTTTCTCTCACTTTCGACCTCATGCCCTGCACTGTTTCATGACAAATTTCACCTCATCAGGAAAAGGCTACGGACAGTAGTATTCTTCCTTCCTTTTTGCCTACCAAATTCTTTCTGTTGTTCTAGGCTCAGCTCCCTTGCTCAATGCTCTGCTAAGACTTCTCTGATCCTTTCAGTTAGAATGCATTGTATTTCTTTGTGTCTTTGTGGTACCCCTTTACTTCACTGATGAGTAGCTTGTATTTTTGGTTCTACCAGATTGCATGTGTACTTCTTGAAAATGAAAACCATGTCACCATTATGTTTATCTCTTTGCATCGTGTCTTCTCATACTGCTTTTCACACAGCAGTTAATTGCCTTATGATAACTTTAATCACACCTTTGGATGTACGATATACTTTAATGAGAATTGTATTTGTTGGATAAATAAATAACTTCAGAAAATTCTGATTAGGAATCATAAGTTAATGTGTTTAATTGATGAAGCATTGAATGGTTAGCAAATTTGAATGAATTATCTTTGTTAATTTTTTCTGCATACAATAGATTGACTAATGAGGGGGGAAAGTTTGATATTTAAACTTGAGATTCTTTTTTGGAATAAAAGTTTAGAATTGAACAGTGTCTGTATGGGTAAGTATAATAATACCATTAGTGTTGGGGCTTTTAAGTTTGGAAACTCAGGTGGAGTATAATACCTGTGGATAAGTGATGACCTCATTCCCCATGGCAATAATCTACTTTTTCAGAAAAGGTCAAACAAGTTTCTTTCTTTCTTTTTTATTAACCTTTTTATTTTGAAACAAGCTCCTTTTGTAAGGAACAAAATTAGGCTTGAATTTAACTTTGCTGGTTGTCTAGACTGTAAAAAATGAAAGTTTAAGCCAAGCTACCAAATGAAAAGAAACAGGGGGTCTCTTTCATTTGGAAGAGAAATTGTAAAACACTGTTCACACCAGGCATTTATTCATTTTTTTTATATTTCATGCACTTTAAGAGTTGCTGTTGCAACTATAATATTTTAAATAGTGTGTGTGTGTGTGTGTGTGTGTGTGTGTGTGTGTGTGTGTGACTAAGACTAAGATTCTGAATATAAACTGGTGGCTCCATCCCAATATACAAGAGCCCCAAGCACTTTACATATAGAGTCTCACTCTGTATATAAAATTTTATAGTGGCCCAAGGAGTTATTCTAGCACATGTCTGATGTCAAGTTTCTACAAAAGGCAGGTGGACATTGTCTGTTGGCCTGTAAAATGGGAAAGAGCTCTCTGGTGATATTGGAGGTAAAAATGGAGGATTATTTTAGCCTTATCGTCCTGGAAATTCTGCATTATGGCACTTGGCAGTGTGCACTCATGCTCAGTTTATCTTACAGATAGGAATACAAAATCCAGAGAATGAAAATAACTTCTCTAGACAGAGGCCCATTTGGGCCAAGAGCTATAATGTTCTCAATGCCCAGTTTTTTAAAATTATTTTTATTACCAGCTCATTCTTCTCACTGTTATAGATGTGGGGGGTGGGGTTTCCTCCTTGGTAAACATTGTGATCTATCCCTTTAATTGATTTTGTTCCCTTCTGAGCTTGGCAGCAAGTGGGAGGTAAGCACAGCTGCATGACTGCTGAGCATGTTACCAGCTGCTTTTATATGGAGACAGAAGCTCTTTTATCCTGTAAGCTCCAGCTGGATCAGGGGCCAGAGGTCAGGACTACCTGTACACATTTTCTTTAACATCTCTAGCCAGCCCTGCTGACAGGATTGTATGGCTCATACATGTCCTAATTCCAGAGAGACTTATTTAGCCAGGGATTCCCAGTGCAGTGCAGCATGTTAAAAGTACCATAAAGCTCCATCCATGAGTCAATGGGACTTAATTGAAAAGGTGTTACTTTGCATATTTTCAATAACAGTGTTTTCCAATAGAAATTTCTGATGGAAGCATCCTATATTAGTGCTATCCAATATGGTAACCATTAGCAACATGTGGCTAGTGAGCACTTGAAATGTAGCTAGTGTGACTGAGGAACTGAAGTTCAAATTTTATTTAATTTAAATAGTCACACGAGATTAGCGACTGCCATACTGGACAGAGCAGCTTTCTAATAAATATGTGTTTGAAGTGTTATAGGAACAAAAGCCTTCTAAATGGTTGATACTTATTTCCCATTTTTCTTATATTTAATAACTGTCTGATATGTCCTCATTGATAAATCTATGTAATGAGGTGAGTAATAATGATCCATGTGCTATAATAAGACTGAATTACTCATTGCAACTACAGGGCTGCAGTCAAATCATAAACCCCCTTGCCACAATTCTTTTGTTATACAGAGTCAAGGCATGTCTCAGGGAAACAAAGCAAGAGGACTTAGATTTGCATTTGGCTCTACCGTTTTCTGAGTGACCTTGGGCATTTAAAAATATTTTGAGTTTGTTATTTTCTTCTTTTATATTGCCAGCTTGCCTTTCATTTTCTCTTTCTCTCTGTATTTGTTAGTTACCAACTCATGGATGCTGCATAAAAACCTCCGCAAAACTCAGTGACAATATATCATTATTTCTTGTCCATGCACCTGAGTTTGTCTAAATTGCAGGTGTTTAGTAGATCAAGGTTAAGCTTAACTGGTGTTGGCACCAAGCAGGAAGTTAGTCCACATTTGTTCCTTTCATGCTGCTGGCCCCTCTAGGCCATTGTGGGCATGTTATTCTTATGATGATGGCAGAAGTGCAAAAGAGCAAGTCAATCTGCACAAGTACCCTTCAAGCCTCTGTTAATTTCATGTCTGCTGATATTTCACTGGATAAGTCAAGTCCCATGACCACACCTAGGATAATTGAAACAGGATATTATGCTCCTCCCACGAAGGTGCAAGGAAAGAGTGCATGTTTGCCAAACAATCATATAATTATTTAGCCACATTATTAACCATCTTCCCACAATAGTTGTCATCTACTACTTGATATGCTCAATGTTCCCTAGTAAAATGAGAATAATGGTAGTAATGCCTACTTCAAAGGATTATTTTAGGATTGTATTAGATCTTTAAGGGGGAGGGGGCTGTTTACAAAAAGTAAAATATATCAAATGGGTAAAATGATTTTCATTATTTTAAGGAATATTCTACATCTGTAGTTACTACTTTATGAGCAGGCCAAACTGTGAAAAACACATTTCTTTATCCTACTCTTGCTAATGAAATTTTACTTAAACATCTGTACTTTTCTATATTCAATCAAGTAACTTACCCACCAGCATTAAAGGGGACAAGTTAATTATCTAACAGTGGATATTGTTGACTCTCCAGGACTCATTCTATACCTTCTCAGTAAGAGGCAGCAGTATAGTTAGAGAAATTAACTACTGCTTAAAGAATGGGCCAGTTGGAATAAAATAATCCCATTTTTTGTTAGTCTTTTGGGAATGAATGTGTAAGGTGGTTTTATATAATGAGACCCAGCTAAAGGTTATTGGAAGCCTCCAACAATGTTTTTCTACTCCTGAGAGAGTTGTGGAAAACCATTTTCCTTTTCTGTCACTAAATATAAATGAAGAAGCAAGCTGTATTGGTTTCTGTTAGTAGGCATCCTGCAACTCTGGAGTCAGAGAAAGGTTGAACTAGGGAAACACAGAGAAATAAACTGCAGTCCTGGTAGGCCCTTGCCTACAGCCTACTCTCTCTGTGAACTCTGAATCAGTTGTTTTAATCATTATATGTACTCATTTTCCTTTAATTATTTCTATTATTTACTTTATAATCTGCTTTCTCATTCATTTACTTATCCATTTGTTCACCTAATATGATTACATGAGTGTCAATAGTGTACATAGCTTTTACCAAACATTAGGAAAGGTGAAAAATAAATTTAAAGTGAATTTTCAGCAATTTTTGGTAAAATTGCTAAATGAATTTATGCTTTCATAAAACCCTCTATTTTAAATGCTTGGCAGTTACAGATGGGATTTTTTTAAAAAGAGATAACAAAAATGATATAACTAGGTACAGAAATGAGTAAACATATCTGTGGATCACAATTAAAACAGGAACATAAAATGTGAGCAGAGATGAAAGTGCATATTCCAACCCTGGGAGCAGGCAGTGGCAGCTTGGAGTCTGCTCTATGAAGACAAGAGCAGATCAAGCCAAGCTTACAGCTTGAAGCCAGGAACTGAGGTAGGCCCACCACCTCCTGCAATGAGTTTGAAAAAAAGTTATTGCTGACTCACTGCCTGAAGTCAGAGCTTTATAGGACTCTGTGGGCCCAGGCAGACAAGCAGACAAAAACACTGCCTCAAAACAAGGAACTGAGCCAACCATCTGATGATTGTATTTGTGATATCGCTCAAATGATGATGGAGAAAGAAAACTAATGTTTTTATAGGATCTGTATGTTGACTGAGTGTCACAGATTGAGAAGGGAAAACAGAGGAAGATAGATAAAAAGAGAAAAGGAGATAGGAACAGAGAGAATAGAAAAAATTTTCAGGAAAATCAAAAAACAAGAGAAAAAAATCTAATACTAAACACAATGGTGTCGTCAGAAAAGATTAAATTGAGAATGTTTAAAGGGATAAATGAAAATATTATATTAATTGAAAAGAAAAAGATTATGAAATAGGTAGGTAGAGTTGAAGCAGGGATAGGAAGTTATAAAAATAGGCATCTTAGAAATAAAAACATAGCTATTAAGAGCTTAAAAATGTAGTAATATTCAGAAATATTTTAGGTTATAATACTGAGTAATATCCCATATCTTAGTACCAACCAAAGCTTTAGAAAACACTTGTATCATGTCTTTCTTTTTCTATTTCAGAGCACAGAGAAGGAAAAAAAAAACTGTAACTTAGGTAAAAATTTTAAGAAGATAGTTAAAGAAAGAAATATAGATTACTCTTACTTACATAGTTGCATCAGCCTAAATAAAATAATATCAAATTATCTCTACTAGTGTGTTTTAGAAAACATTAACAAATAGGGTTTATTTCAGGAATGTAAGAATAATTTAACATCAGAAAATATGCTAATATAATTTAATTAGCTGATGAACAGAGAAAAAGAATATGATTATCTTAATATATGCAGACAAACTTGGACAAAATTTGATAATTAAAAAACAAGAACAAAATATTAAACTCAGAGCAAGTTAGAAATAGAAAAAATTTTCTAAACCTGAAAAGTGAACCATGAAAAACTTGGGGCAAACGTCATTAATTAGAAGCATCACATTTTGATTAAGCAAAAGACATGGGTGGATGCCCACTATCAATGTGTTCCTCAGTACTCTTTATTGGTAGTCCTGGCAAGTGCAATAAGACAAGAAAAAGAAATATAAGTGAACACATTTGAAATGAATAGAAAAACCTGTTTTTATTTTAGATATTATTATTGTTTTGCATAGACAAATTAAGAAACTCCATAGACAAATCATTAGAACTAATAGGAAAATTAAGAAAGGTTGTTGGATAAAGCATCAACATATAAAATTGAATAGTGTTTTTCCTCACATGAAATAACCAATTAAAATATTAACAATGAGATGTTCCAAATATTAAATTCTGTAAGGCATCTATTGTGAACAACAAACAAAAAGGGCTTTCCATAATCCAACAAGTTTAGTAACTACACAGGTGATCACATCCTAAATCCCTAACTGGGCAGGCCAAGGTAGTAATGCCCCAGGCCTATAGGTTTATCTCTGCCTAAAGCAAGCTCTTGTTCTTGTGCATCTAGCTTAAAACACCTTTGAAATGTCAAGAGAAATCCATTTTTTCAGACCCTTGGAGGCATCAGCACCTTCAAGGGACCACATAATTTTGTTAAGGATCCTGTAATCAGATCATAGAGACATACCTGCATTGCTTTCCTCCACCTTTATTAATTCCCTCCTTAATTCCAAATACATGAAAGGATGTGCAAAGCTGTCATTTTCTGGAGCATTTGAAATACTGCTTCCCAGCATGACATCAGTTTGGCTCAAATAACTCATAAAAATTCTCTACAGGGTTGGACATTCCTACACGGACACTAGAAGCAAATTTAACTAAAAATGAGCGAGATTTTTGTGGAGAACATTACAGACATTACTGGAAGGCAAAAAAGAATGCCATATTAAAGAGATAAACCAAAATCCTGGGTGAGAAAAGTAAACATTATAAAGATATTAATCTCTATCTCCACAATTAATCTATGAATTCAATGCAAATTCAATAAAAAAAAATCTCAAGCCGAGACTGGTTTGGCTCAGTGAATAGAGCATTGGTCTGCAGGCTGAAGGGTTCCAGGTTAGATTCTGGTCAAGGGCAGGTACCTTGGCTGCGGGCACATCCCCAGTAAGGGGTGTGCAAGAGGCAGCTGATCAATGTTTCTCTCTCATCGATGTTTTTGACTTTCTGTTCCTTTCCCTTCCTCTCTGTAAAAAAGCAATAAAAAATATTTTTAAAAATCTCACTATGTGATTCTAAAGTTATTACAAAATACAAAGAGCCAAGAAAATTGTTGTAACTTGGAAGAATAATAAGAGTGGAACTAGCTCTAATAGTTCAATAAATAATTCTGGAATAATTAGTTTTCCAGGATATTAGATGCTTAATCATACTAATACTTAAGAGCAAATTTCATGGGATTAAGAAAAACAAATACTTTGACAAAAAAACATACGAAAATATATTTGTGAGTACAGATATTATCCTTAAACAAAATGCAACAAGCATAAATTGTAAAGAAAAATATTTATGACTTTCACTATACTAAAATTTAAAATTATTATAAACAAAGAAACCCCCAGGCTCCCAAAAGTAAAAACAGCAATAACAATAAACAACCAAGCAAACCTTGGGTGAACATATTTGCAACTCAAACTAATAAGGAATTGTTAATCAGGAGATATAATGAGGTCCTGTGAATCATAAAAATGATACAATCTAATATAAAAATAGACAAATGTCATGAATGATGAGTTAACAGAATAAGTAACCCAAATGGCCATGGGAACATACTAATCACACCAATAGTTATTGATACACAAATTAAAACCAATCAGATAGCTAAAATGGCTCTTGGAAAGTTAAGTGGAATAACAGGAATTTTTAGGTCTCTTCAAAACCATGAACCATTTCTACATATATATAACCACAAATACAACTCATACTTTTCCACAAAAAACACATACAAGAATGTTGATGTAACATTATATGTCCCCTATGTCTTTAACAGGGAGAATAGGTTCTAAAATTTGCTGTTTTTATACATTAAAGGTGGCTTTCTAGCTCTCAAAATGACTGTGCTAGAGCAGTGGTCAGCAAACTTATTAGTCAACAGAGCCAAATATCAACAGTACAACGATTGAAATTTCTTTTGAGAACCAAAATTTTTTAACTTAAACTTCTTCTAACACCACTTCTTCAAAATAAACTCACCCAGGCAGTGGTATTTTGTGGAAGAGCCAGACTCAAGGGGCCAAAGAGCTGCATGTGGCTGTACAGCACACTTAATAATTAAATTTCAAAAACACTCTTAACAACAAAAGAAATAAGTATAGAATAATATATATAGTAAAATACCAACCAATCTAATACAAAAGTAATATGCAAATTAACCATCACTCTGCTACACCCACAAGCCATGCCTACCAGACAATCAGGAGTGAGTATGCAAATTAACCCAACCAAGATAGCTGCAGCCATGGAGCAAGCCAGAGGCTTGCATTTCCCAGTAATGGAGGAAGCCAAGCTTTCCACACACCCTCGTGGGCCCAGGCTTCCACTCAAAGCTACAAAGTTTCAATTATAGAAGATAAATAAATTCCCAAAAAAGGGCAGCACCCATGGAGCTGGAGAGAGCAGGAGGCTTGGGTTGCCCCTGGTGAAGGAGAAAGTCAAGCTCCCACAGCCCTGGCCTGCCTTGGCCTCTGCTACAAAGTTTTAATTATAGAAGATAAATAAATCCCATAAAAATGGCTGTAGTCACAGAGCAAGAGGAGGCTTGGCTCCACTCACAGCTACAAAGTCCAATTATAGAAGCTTAATAAATCCCAGATGCCAAGTCCTCTGCTTGGGTCACCAGGGTGTGTGGCCAGCCTGTAAACCACCATAGGCCCCTCGCCCAGGCCACCCCATGCCCCAAGGAACCCCCACCCTGAATTGGGACACCCTTCAGGGAAAACCAGCAGGCCCCCACCCATGCACCAAGCCTCTATCCTACTAATACAAGAGTGATATGCAAATTGACCATCATTCCAACACACAAGATGGCTGCCCCATGTGTTCAAAAATGGCTGCCCCCATGCAGACACAAGATGGACACCACATGATGGCCTGCAGGGGAGGGCAGTTTTGAATGACCAGACCTGCAAGGGAGGACAGTTGTGAGAGATCAGGCCAGCAGGGGAGGGCAGTTGGAAGGGACCAGGCCTGCAAGGGAGGACAGTTGGGGGTGACAGGGCCTGAAGGGGAGGGCAGTGAGGGATGACCAGGTAGGCAGAGGAAGGAAGTTGGGTGTGACTGGGCATGCAGGGAAGGGCAATGGAGGGGACCCAGCCCTGTAGGGGAGAGCAGTTGTGCGGGGGGGGAGGGGAGACCAGGCCTTCAGGGGAGGGCAGTTAAGGGTGACCAGGCTATCAGGGAACTGGTTAGGGGGTAGTCAGGCTGGCAGACAGAAGTGATTAACGGCAATCGGAAAGGCAGGCAGGCAAGCAGTTGGGAGCCAGCAGTCCTGGATTGTGAGAGAGATCCCAGACTAAAGAAGGTGCAGACTGGGCTGAGTGACAACCCCTTCCTCTCATGCATGAATTTCATGTACTGGGCCTCTAGATTATATATAAAGTTCATAAAGTTTGACACTATGCAAAGAAAATGCTATAGTCGTTGAAAATTTATGCATGGAAATGATAAACACTAGCTTGAGAATATTGAGGTTAATAACATTCAGATAATGGTTACCTCTGGCCAAGGAAAGAGGGTAATGGAATAGAGAAATAGTGTTTAGTCAGGCTTTGCTATTTAAAAGATCATTTATATTATTTCTTAAAGAACCAGAAACAAGTGTACAAAAGTATTAAGATTTGACAAAGTTGGTAGAAGGAAGGGATACATGGGAGTTCCTTATGTTAATTCTCTGTATTTTCTCTCTCTAATATATTTCATGAAGATGATGGAGAAGAGGGTAAGAATGAGCTTTTCAAGATGGAGTGCTAATTCTGCATTTATTAATGATGAAGAAAGCAATAGAGTTGGAAAACAGTATGACAGACATCAAGGATACTGATTGACTTGTTGTCCTGCTTTACCAAGTGTGCTTTTCAATGATGCTCCCTGTCCATCACCTCCAGCCACTTCCAGCTCAATATACACTTCTGGAATCAGACAAGTGGAGAAGGAAAAAAACAGTCTTTCCAGGCACACTCTCTTTATAGGAAGGGTGTGTGTGACTGGAATTCATTTTTCAAGACTACAGAAACAAAAGACATTTTCAAATTAACTGTGGGGGGCTTTAGGAGATGGAGTTCTGCGTTTCTCAATTGATCTGTAGAGGTAGTAAATAGGAGTGGGAAATTAAAATTTTTTTCTAATAATCTAATAGAAATGAAACAGTTATTCAAACTAGCACGAC
This sequence comes from Antrozous pallidus, assembly GCA_027563665.1. NCBI lineage: Eukaryota > Metazoa > Chordata > Mammalia > Chiroptera > Vespertilionidae > Antrozous > Antrozous pallidus. The sequence goes on from CM050518.1 coordinate 42,161,508, forward strand.
CAAGGCTAAGTAATGTTCCCTTTTGAAAAACATTTGCCTGGAACCTATCAATGATGTGGTTTCACTGGCTGCCTCTTATTCTTAAGGGGTTCTCATGGACTCTTATGACATTATAGAAATGTTTGAGCATCTTTGGGAAAAAATAATAGAAGAGTCCAGAAGCTTGAGGAGGACAGATTGGGAAATATAGGTTTGTATCTGAAAAAAAAAATGTAGCGTGATTTCATGGTTTATTCAGGCACATTCAGTCAGATATGGCAGGGCCAGGGCTCCATCCAGGTTCTCCTTATGGTTGGTTCAAGCATTCCTTACATCAGTGACAAGCCCTTTTCCAGTGCTGCCTAGTGTTGGTGTCAGCCTCTGGCTCCCTCAAGAGCTCTGATGCAGGGTGAGTCAATTGTGGATGCAGATGCCATGTGTGGAGGTAACCAGAACACTGGATTCAAGGTTATTTGTCTGTTTTATAGTCATAGAGGTTGTACTTACAGGCTTGTAGTATTATCTTCATCTTCCATGGAAGAGACTTGTACTGCAAAGCATTTGGCCAGGCTGGGATTATTTTTCAGCATCATCCCTTTGTGTCCTAGTGGGGTCCATGTCTCTAGTTCTAGTCATATATTATCAGCAGAAATTATGGATGTCACTTCTGAACCCAGGATCTTAAATGCACATGTTTAATTCTACTCTTCTCTTCCTTATCTGCTTACTGGATATAGATGATTCGAAGACTAGAGGAAGGCAAAGTCAAAGATGCAAGGAGCCTAGATCTCTGAATAAATAGCATCTACTGGATAACTCTCCATCAGTCAGGAGCACCTGGATGGATGTCAAAGAAAATAAAAATGATTTATTATACTAAGTAGACTTTGCTACAGTCACTAGTATAACCCAACTAGTGTACAAGTTCAGAGACTTTTAACATGTCATTCACTCTTCAGTGCTTAGTTTCCTTATCTGAAAAGAGGATATTAGCCCCTGGATTCCTACAGGAGAATTGTAGGTCTCCAATGAGATGTAAAAAAAAGGACTTCGTAAACTGTAAGGTGCTGTTATTACTATCTCTGTAGCAAATTGAGGGCATCCACTTAGAGCACCACAACTTAAATTATAGGAAGCAAAATAGTAGTCATTCTACAGCTGCCAACAAAATAAAACCAACTTTAGTATTTAGCCATATCTTTGAAATTCCTTAAGTTTTATTCTCACTTCCCTTTAGTGACACCTTTTCAATTAATCAAACAAATAATTAATTGATAGGTTTTGGCACCTACCATGCTCAGGGCATGTGATTAAGCTGTTCTTGATTTTTATGCATTTCATCCAATAGTTAATATTGACCTCAATGTCTTCTTCCCCACTTATGGAGAAAGGATGAAAGGCATGTAAAAGCAAACATAAAATTAGCCATAATCTCACTCCAGTGATAATTACACACAGGCAACTATTTTTCATGCCTTTTGTTTCATTTACATATGCAAAATTTTAATAAAAAATGAGGATCATAGTCTACATACAACTTTGTAAATATGTTTTTTTTAACTCAAAATATCATGGACATTATATCCAAGGCAATAAATACAGAACTACATAATCATATTTAGTGGTTATAATATCTTATTTTATAGAAAAATGTATATTAGAGATTGTGTATGTGTGCACACACACACACATTAGAAAATGAATGTCCTTTTTAAAAAAAAAAACGCATATCTTTATCTGTATTGAATCTAAATCTTTAAGTGGCTTACATTTGGGCTTCTACTGATAGATTTCAATTCACTCGGACTTTTCAGTAAATACTCATTCTTTGTTTCCTGAAAACTTTTATTACCTGGTTTTCTGGTAATTCCTGTAAAACCAGAAATAAAGCTCTGAAAGTTAGACAGTAAATTGAATCAATAACCTAAAGCTCTGGCAAAGTACTCCGGGGAATACATTTTTTTTTTATTGGAAGGCATGAGTTTTCTAAAAGTCAGTTTCTCTGTCTACATAAGTATTTATGCATGTGACATATGGCACTGTGAATATACAATGTTACCTTATTACTGTGGGTTACCAGTGACAGCATGTGCACTGAGCTAAATCCTTCTTGGATTTTAATAATCTGGCTGTAAATCATACCCTGGGTGATCAGAAGATGTGACACTGATCTAGTCTCACACAGATTATGATATTTTTACTGGTTATCTTTTTTTTAAATATATTTTACTGATTTTTTTTTACAGAGCAGAAGGGAGAGGGATAGAAAGTCAGAAACATCAATGAGAGAGAGACACCGATCAGCTGCCTCTTGCACACCCCCTACTGGGGATGTGCCCACAGCCAAGGTACATGCGCTTGCCGGAATCGAACCCGGGACCCTTCAGTCTACAGTCCGACGCTCTATCCACTGAGCCAAACCAGTCTCAGCTTTACTGGTTATCTTTAATAGCAGCTATATTACAATCAGTGGAAAAATAGCAAAAATCAAGGAAGGACAATATATATCTTAATTGAAAAAGGAAATAGAAATTAGCGAGCCTGGCTTCTTCCAGTGACCCACTTTCCATTGGGCCTACCATTGGGTTCTCTTTGTGGCAATACATTGAATGAGGTTCTCCCAGGTTTCTGCAGCTAGGAACATGCAGATGGCAAAGAATAAAGGCTAAGTGTGGACAAGAATGGTCTCTTCTCTGTAATGAGAACTTTAATTTAGGGAAAGTACCCTGTTGGGTTGACTGTTCCACTTATCAAAGAGAATATAGCCATTTTTTAATTCTCATGAGTATTTGTGTAGAATGTTGTATCCTCTTGGCCTTTGGAATAGAACCTTTCTGAATGAAGTAGAGAGGACTAAGGGCAATATCATTGAAAATTAGAATTTATTTACCCTGGCAATTTGCATGCACATAGTTCTCCATTATTCATGAGCTGCTTCTTTAGTTTTGAATGATCAGTGTCTTTGCTGTTCTGTCTTCTCCCTTCTGTCTCTACCATGTTGGCATTTCACTGCTCATTAATAATTATGGAAAGAAAAAGGGAATACATTACTTGATGACTGCCTCAATCAATACATAATTTTCCACTAGTATAAAAGTCCTGGTGGTATTTTTTAAAGGTAGATACTGGTGGAAGAACTGCTAATGAAAGACAAGGACGGCGTTTGTGATTATTCTTCCCCATTAGCAGACAATGTGATGGTCATCTGGCTTTTATGTGGCATAATAAATACCCCCGCTAAACATTTATAGGAAATAGAAATCTTGTATCTTTGACATTTTTATTTTGAAAATAGACATAAGAAATAGTTTTAGTGGAGCAAAACCAGAATTGAGAGCTTTCAGGTGTGTCTTCTGACTAGCTCCAGTGTCAGTACTGTACAGAGACAGAGTGGGTAACTGTAGTTAATGGTAGGCTAGAATTAGACCAGGTACCCCCTCATCAAAGTATTTGTTATGAACTGTTCTGTTTTACCATAATCCAAGAAGCCTTTTCAGGAAAACCCAATCATGTGGCAGACAGAACTGTCAATATATTCAGACTACCAGCCTCACATTGTACATTCGAATGGATGATTTGTGGTGAACTGGCCAAGCTGATTTGAGAACATTCCCACAAATTCTTTGAGTGTCTTGTGCTTCTGCCTTCATGTAAATGCAAGAATTTGTGAAAAGCCTAATATGTGTACTCTTAGAAACATGCAGGTGTATAAATTACTTGGAAGAACGTATTATCAAGTTAGAGTAAAATACTAAGAAAAATAAATAAGAAAAAAGCCAAGTACCAAGAGAAAGGCACAGACATCACGTGCTAGTGGAATTGTAAAGGAAGGAGATATCACTGAGCACTTGAGTGTTCAACAAAGGTTGTTAGAGAAAGAGAGAGAATTGGAGTTTGGCCAGAAAGGAAGCCTAATGGGAAAGAGGAGGAAGCATTCCAGGAAGGAGAACGGCAGGCACAGTGGCCTGGATGTGGAAAGGAGCATGGCACAGGGGAGGGGGAAGGATCCCCCAGGTCAGGTAGAGAGCTCACAGAGGTGATAGGTAGATAGTGTTGAAAGGCAGATGGTCTTGAATCAGAGTAAGATTTGGGGCTTTACCTAATAAACAGTGAGTGTCTTCAAAAGTGTTTACAACTGATTTTGGAGTCTTTTTTTTTTTAATCTTTCATAAGCAGTGAAGATATCACTTAGATCAAAGAACATGACAGTGGTTTATGAGAACTGAGTTGACTGGTGTGACTGTTTCCTGGAGTAAAGTTTGAAACAGAACCATGAAGCATCATCTCTCAGTTTATCAGGCCCTAGTAGGTAGAGCCAAGGAGTCACACTGTGGTCTGTTATTTCCATCGCAGGATCTTAACCAACTCTTTACCACAAAGGTATGCCAGCCATAGAGTCTGAGTGGAAGGAACTATCCAGTAGGGATTATGTTATAGGACAAGTTACATTTTATTTCACCATTATTAATAAGTATGGTGATTGTCTTGCTACCTTCCTTAAGGGCTTTATAGCCTTCAACATGCTTTCAAATATATTATTTCTCTTGATTCTTACAACTGCTCTGTTAAGTAGGCAAAAATTTTAAATTATAAAGTTATTTCTAGGCTCCCAATTATCTGTGCAATTAATCTTGGTTATATATGCAGTGCTCTCATTTGTATTGTCTTAAAAATTATAATGAACAGTTTGCCCCTTCTTTTTTTTTTCCAAAATAGTTTAAAATTCAGGACAGGTTGTTGAAATTCTCTCCAAAAGAGTGGGCTTATTTTAGCATTGCATTTGTCTCAGATTTAGAACCTCCGTTCCACATCAAAATAAAAGCTTGTATGCCAGGAAGAATCATTTAGAACATGATGTTCCATCTTTAACACTCCTTAATTACCACTGGATAAGGTGACACACTTGGAAATCCTTGGAGAGTAGACAGGTGATCTGCTACATGTGTTTATTTATCTAAAACAATTTAGCAATTTACACCGTATCAATTCTGATTCGCCTGTCGTGGTGCATTTTCCAGAACTCTTTGATTTGGTCTATATCAGATTTTCTTTTCATATCAACTTATCCTCTAAGTAGTAAACTTTTGTTGTTCTTGTTATTGAGCCAAAAGGTGCCCATACCCTTGAGTAAATTAAAGATAATGCTGTAAAGTACATGTTTAAAATTCCAGTCTGCTGCAGACTAACTTCATTGGTATGAAATTCAGACCCCTTCTTAATAAACACTGTTAAATATTCTCTTCATTTTCAAGACAAATATGAACAGAAACACAACTAAACATATACTGTATTAAATTATTGATTCACAATATTTAAATTTAAAGCTAGCCTCCAATTAGCAGGCTTTCCAATATTTGAACAGAAGACCATTTTAATGTAATTACAAACACATTTTAAGCATCTAAATTTTTTGCATAATTAGTTCCCTATTAAACTATTTATGTAGCCCCTTTTCCATCAGAAACAGAGAAAGCAGAACAATTTTATTCCTTACTGTTATAATAATTATCTATGCAAGTAGAACAGCATATTAATAGAGTATAATTTGTTTACATTTAAAAGAAAATTGTGTTAGATTAGCATAGCAAAAGACTATTTCCATATCCAGGCAGTAATATGCAGGCCTAATAGCAATTTACAGTGTAGTTAAAGAATATTATTAATAAAGTAATACAGTGTAATTCTGTTTGCCCCACCATATTTCACAATGTCCTTAATTACAACTAATTCCATCGAGACTAATTTGAGTGTTACTAAGCAGTAGACATAGGAATCTTAAATACAACCTTTGCTAATAATGAATTTAGAAGTTACCATAGAATTTGTTCTTATAACACACAGGTACAAAATTAGTATTTGTATTTTCTCCTCAGGGTGAAATCTATAAACATTCACATATGTAATAGATATCTCAAACTGTGCTTTTTCTGGATTCACTGTTTTGTTAACCATTCAATGAGAGGTGTATTATAAATAAATACAATTAGGGTGAAATGGGACAGTGATAGCAATTAGATATCATTTAAATTGGTAACCCAGAATTCTCTTAGGTGAAAATTTTCACTTATTAGTAGCTTGATGTTTTTGTTTTCAACTGAAGTAATGATGAAATTGGCTAAACCAAGCAGTATGTTCAAGTTTCTTCCTGAGGGAAATTAATAATAATACCTCTTCCGTATTAAATACCCACATTTCACCAGGTGCTATGCCAGATATTATGCATGCATTATTATCAGTCTTCAGAGCAAGGAGGGCGATATTTTGTCCATTTACAGATGGATAAACTGAATCTCAGAGCATTTAAGAGATTCACTAGAGGCCACAAAGTAGAGAAGAGTCAGCAAAGACTATAACCAAGTCCTAGTGTGGCCTCAAAGCTCAGACTTTGCAGATATCATGCTGTTTCCTTTTTAGGATATATAATCTTGATCTATTAAAAAGTGGGTTTGCAAACAAGGCCCTAGGTTTTGGTAATAGTTTCAATATTTCAATATCTCCCAGTTTTGAATTAAGTCTTTCTATGACAACTGTGATGACCAACACAAGCAGAAGTATGGTAATGTTCAGGTTTCTTCTTTAATATATGTTTATTAATAGATTTTTCTTTTTTTTAAAGAAACAGTGGGTAAAATCACTCTGTCTGGAATTCCAAGTAATATGAATTTCAGTCCTGCTTTTGTCTCTTTTTGGCTGATTCAAGACTCAGAATTGGTCTTTGAAAAGTAGAGACTTAAACTGACAATATTTGTAAATTCTTTGATGTTTAAAAGGCACAGAGCAACAGATACTTAATGGACGTGCTTGAGATTTAGCTGTCTGCTCAGATTTTGTAAGTCTGTACTCTCACCTGAGAGTGTAGTGCATTCTGTAAATTAGAATGTTGCTTCCTCATTATGCATCCCATAAGGTTTGGACATTTTAGTGGACACAACTAATGAAAGGGCAAATGAACTATGTGTAGACTACAAGGAAAGAAAAAGCTGTTCTCAGATGAAGCCACTAGACCTGAGGCTAGGAAACTAAGGCCCTGGCTCTGCCACTTACTAGCTATGTGGAATCAGGCAAGTCACAACTTCTTAGGGTTGAATGAAATGCTCTACAATAATAGAAATGCTACGTATCTGTGCTATGAAATATCAGAATTTTAAATTTCATTTAATTTTATTATTTTAAAATCTTTTATTGTTTAAAGTATTGAAAATAGTAGTACATATGTAGGGGGAAGGGGAGGCTAGGGGAAGGTCAATTGGGGGAAAATGGGAGGCATTTGTCATTTAATTTTAATACATTTAAATTTAAATAGCTACATGTGGCTTATAGCTAACTTTTAGAGGGTCAGTCTTAAAACCATCAACCATCATGCTTATAAAATAATGATTGAAAACAACCTCTGAATATTTCAGAACTTAAATAGCATCATCCTTGTAATATGATTTATTAGCTCTAAGGCATCTGTCAAGTAAGTCATTAATTTTAATAACAATAACAACAGCAAGAATGATACCAATAATGGTCACTGCATGGACATAACCCGCGAAGTAGAAAATTCCAGGTTACTAAGCCTAGACTTTATCATTATTTCTTACTCTTCTCTTTTCCAAAGTTTTGTTGATCTGTGATTCCACACTTCCTTGGGGCAGATGGAAGTCATTGTGAGCTTAATTATGTATTCTATGGGGGGGACCAAAGTAGATAAAAAGGCAGGGAGTCCAGAGAATTAGATTCTAATTGTTATTCTGCCATTGACTAATTGTGTAATTTTGGGTTCCACTAAACCTCCAGGAGCCAATTTTCTTTAAGCTTTGACCAAAGAAGTTCTCTTAATAGTTTACAGGCTCATAAAATGTTAGTGAGAAAAGGGACCTAAGGTATCATCTTGACCAGTCCTTTTTTCCCCCCTACATAAGGCTTTGTAAACCTAGAGCTGGTAAATGACTTGCCCAAGGTCATTAGACTAGTTGGTGACAGAATTGGGCCTAAGGTTCGGGTCTTTGTCCCTTTGCACTGTAGTCCATGCTGCCACTGTATAACTCAAGGGTGGTAGAGTCACTGCTTAATGCCCTTGAAGATAGATAGCAAATCAGTGATTACATATCCCCACAGGACTTAATCACAATTCTATAAAAGCTATATAAACCCTACTGTAATTAGCTTAGCACCATGAGGTAGATTCATTCATGGAGCACACATTCCATTAACTAGCTGTGCAATTCAGCTTCTACTTTTGTAAAAGACTGGGGGTTGGATGAGTCAATCTCCAAGGTCCCATCCAGCTCTGAAAGTCTGTAATTCTAAGACGCATGCACTGAATTTTTAAATATTGTAAATGAATTCCTATTTTATTTATGAGCGTAGTTCTTACAAATATTTGAAGAGCAATGATACATATATGTGTGAGTCACATTCTGTCTGCAGATACTGTCTGGTGTACATATGGATCTGCAGGATCCTTCTGGTTACTCTGTAGTTCCAGAAGGGCCTGGAATTCCCAGGTTAGGAGTGCTGGTCTAGGGAGGCCTTTTCTCTTGGGACAACGATGGAATGACCAATATTTTTTTTAATTACCTGGCATATGTATATCTTTTTTGAATAAGTACTAAATGTGCAAAACAATATTCAGAGTTACAGAAGGATATGCTATGAAAAGTACTGTCCCCAGGGACTACTGTTAACAATAAGCTCAACACCATGGGATTTGCTCTGGACTGAGGGGTTTTCTGGGACATGGGGCTTTCAGTACTAAAACTCAAATGTTCTGAGCAAATGAGAACAAGTCTGTCACCCTAGCAAGTTTCTTGATGCATCCAATGTCTTTATGCTCCGGCACAAAACTTTACAGTTGCCACTGGCACAAAATTCCAATAGGTATGAAGCAATATGTTTTTAACATTTTTCCAAAGATGACATCTTAAGGTAAATAAAACTCACCATTCAAAGATGAACATCTCAAGGTGTTTTTTGTTTGTTTGTTTGTTTGTTTTAAGATTTCTTATTCTCTAGGTTCTAGAAAAGAGAGGATGGGGTTGAAAACCAGACCAATTCATTCAAGGGAAGCACCGTTAGAGTGCCAACCTCCACTGTGCAACTAGTGGCCTGTAAAATATTGGAAGTTTTATTCACAAGCAGAATCAAGTATTACCTGTTGAAGAAACTAGCATCCTTGGGGGAAAGCAATTAATATCCATGTGCGAGACAACTGGAGAATAGACTAAAATTGACTTTTCCTTCCAGCCATGGTGAAGATTGGGATGAAGTAAATAAAGATCTTGAATGGACAGGGTAAAGAACAATTTCTATGAATTTGTATTTGGGAATAATGGTAATACTTTCCATTTCTGAAGGGTGAGCTACTCATTCTAGAATGTGATGATGTTTATTTGTTAAAGTTTTTCCTGAAAATGTGTTTTTCTACCTACTTTTTTTGTACTGCATATTCTATAAATTGAATAAGCTATTGTGGAATATAATGTCTTTCAAAATCTATTTTTTAATTGAAATGACATAAAATTTTATTTTTCTCCTTATTGAATTATATATTTTTATGCAAAATAGTACATTTTATAGAGTAGCTATTGTGTCTAAGTCACTATTCACAGTGCCAGAGGGAATGCCTAAAATGCATAAGATATTCCCTGCCCTCCAGGAGCTTAAACTTAGGTTTCAATGAGATAAGTTCCAAATAGCTTTAAGGACCAGTAACATAAAATAATTGCCATAGGAAAATAGAATAAAGAAGGGATATGCATCTAACTGATGAATAGGAAGAATTGTATAAGATAGAAATAATGTTTGAAACGGATTTTAATAATGAATAAAATTGAACAATTACAGTATAAACATTAAACTTAGATTCAGGGAACTGTGATAAATATTGTTGAACTGGGGAGTCTAGAAAAGAGGGGGGCTCCAAAGTAATCTGGAGCTGTAGTGTACAGACCCGTGAAAGCACTAATGGGGAGTTAGCCGTCTCATTTCTTAGGCAAAGGGAGTAACCGCAGATTTCAGAGCAGGAGCATGGTACGCTCAGATGTGTATCTGGCACTAGTTGATAGCGTGAGTTGAACCGAAAATAGACAAGAGGCAGGAAACAAGGAGACAAGATGAGAAGTAATGAGAGTCTCACCAAACATAGTAGGAAAAAAAAGGAGGGAACACAAGAGCAATGAATGTGGTTAAAAATGTTCATGGCCTGGAGAGTATGATTAACTAGAAGTCAAAGGTGACTCCAAGGTTAAGCCTTGATAAAGGAGAGTGAGTGCCAGATAGCAGTGGTGGTTGGGGGAGAAAGACAAAGAGTTGAATTCCCTTGATAATTATTTCTATTTGTATTGCCTGAGTTGGTATTTTTCCTTATTATTTCATCTCTCATTTAAAAAAAGTGTTTTTTTTAAATTCCTAATATCCCCTTAAAGATAGGATTTTACTGAGTTCCTTCTCTTAGCATTTTGCTGTACTAACACTTCATAATACACAGTTAAGCAGAGTCAACATTCACATTGCACTAACTGCACTAATTTGTGGGTTTGAACTCTTTCAACCTTCCTTTTACTCCATACAGAGTGCCAAATAGTTTTTCATAATGTCGGGGGGGAGAGGGGGGAGTCAAGGAAGGGACAGCAATCACATATTTTAATATTACAAAATTGTCATTGTACTCCCTACTTTGTTTCAATAGAACGGTTATGTAATGGCCCTTTGGCTTGGGTTAGCATCAGTCTCATTGATACGGGCTTATCTACTGAGCTGTTGATGCTTCAGACCCCGCCAAAGTAAACCATCTATGTTCAAGTCAAAATGTGGAGGCTTTCCAAGACTCTTGGGAGCACAAATAATTTTATTTCCCTTCCTCTCTTAGACTGATAAAATATTCCATCGGTCTGATAGCAAAAGCATTGCCCCAAATAAAGGCAGGGGGTAGTCCCTGACTGCAGCTATTAAGTTGAAATCTTATCAGTAACAAGGGTGGCAGGACCTACCAGCTCTCATTCTGAGTTAATCCAATTAGATATTTGTCATTCTTTCCTTAGCTAGCAGGAAATTAAGTTTCACTGAAGCATTTGGGTCTCACCCTTAGTATCTAAGAACAATCTCCCTGTAATGTAACTTTACAGTATTCAGTTGCTTTGGGGCATTGCCTTTAGATCACGTTTTTCCTAGAATCAACATGTTCAAGGTGGCTTTAATATTTTACACAGCTGTTCCACTTCCAGGATTGGCATCGTTGTGGTCATGTGGTAACCCTGCTATGTCTCCCCTAATGTCAGAGGAGAATCTGGAAAAAATTGTTTGAATGTTTTCTCAAAAGCAGTCACTTTTATTTTTTCAAGTGGCTATTGTTTTAACTGTAAAAGGGTATCCAGCTCCGACAGGTGTTAAATAGTAGTGGCAGCCTAATCTTAAATGGAAACACGAAGATTAATCTGCTTCCAAAATGATTGCTCTCTCCTAATGTGTCTTTCTCATTCATTCTATCTTTCCTTTTCACCAATTACTTTTCATCTGTCACTCAGGACTGGCATGATTCTTGCCCATTTTCCCTTTTTACCCTGTTAAGTATCTGGGACTCACATTTTCCCATGGCATATTCTTAAAACAAGTTAAGACACCATTGGTATGTGTGTTCTCTAACATGTGACACTTGAGGGAAAGCATTCTACAGTTCCTGTGTGGCACAAATTTGCAATGTTTCATTCTTAAGTTCTGCTGTCTCTACTTAGAAAAGTGATTTTAGAAGGATTCAAATTGGGGGTGGGGCTATCACAGATTGATTAAAGAACTAGCAAAGTACTTGGCTGGTTCTTTCTGAGTTTCTATTCTCCAACTTACACCTGAACTCCACCTGGTGTTCATGACCAGTTGAAAAAATGTGGAAAATGGCTTCCCCCTCACCCCCTCTCCTACTCCTCCCCTCCCCGACAAACTTACCAGAAGAGGGAATAATTTGCCCTCTCTACCAGTTATCCATTTATTTTGTCTTTTGCTGATTCTTTAAGAACCTACATGAATGCTGAGGTTTCATTTTAGAATTAAAATTTAGAATATGATATTACCTCTGTGTTGTATCAGGGCCCTTGTCTTGAAAGTTTTAAGGTTATTAATCACCCAAATTTGACAATTGTAATCAGTTCTAAAAAATAGTTATATTGTAAACATTTCACTGTTTATGTCCCATATTCCTGATTTCCTGAAAAACAGCAATCATTGTAATGGAGGATCCATGTGAACTTGAGAGGTTCTCAGGTATATAGAACCTTACTACCTTCAGGTTTGCTAGAAAGTCTGTACTTTGACTTTTATTTATTTTTTTACAAATTGTGTTTTTCAGTTCAACCCAAAGTTGCCTAGTCAAATGTAATCATTGTGCTTACGAATAAATTCGAATAGCTTGCTACTGTTTGTCACAATTTTCATTTGGGACCTTAGAATTTTGCTTTCTTTTTTGTAAAAACCACATTTTACATTCATAAACCATTGCATGTTGCTCACTTAACCCTGTTCCCACGCTCCACTCCAAATGCATTATGGAGTGACCCCGCATGTCAGCACTATAGCATTGTACAGTAAATAGAGTGTTTTGCTTCATAAATCAAGCATAGAACTTATAGCCAACTTCAGCATAAAAAAAGTCACTGAAATAATATGGCCCAGCTGCAGGAGACAGGCATTGTATTCATAAAGCTAGCCTTAAATTACTGACATTTAAATCCAGATTTGACAAAGCTAAAACTATTTTGGGAGGATTCTGAGTAATCCTCATGAAATTCCAAATTTCTCTTTTGTTGTTTTGAAGGAGATTCATTATTTAAAGGAAAGGGGTTAGATTTTGTCTTCTCCCTATCTTTAGTGGTATCAGAAAGGGGTGCTTGGATGGCCAGCTTATCTAATTATGCAAATCACTTTGCATATCATCTGCTTTTCCTTTGGGAACCTGTTTTTGGGGGCACAGCTCTCTTAAGGTGTCAATCAACAGTAAAATGCAGTTTATTTGGGAAAATCAGGTTTGGATTTCAACCCTATCTAAATCAAATTGAATACTAACTTTTCATTGAGAGTGTCCAAAGATAGAAATTATTTTATTTCAAGCAGCGATTTGTATTTTTCTATTGGGAAAAAAAAAGTCTAAAGGCCCAACAATTGGCCAGATTTTCAGCTTTCACTGTTCTCTGTTCATCTTTCTTTATAGGAAGCAATTTTAGCATTCAAGACCTAAAAATACACCAGAAGAACATATATTTACAGTGCTCTGTCTGAAAGTGTGCTTTGAAAAATCACCTACAATGGGAAGACCTTGTTAATGGAGAATTGTCACCACACCAGCTAGTTTAAGCCATAATCTCCCTAGCCAATGCAGTTTGCTCAAATAAATTAAAATCGTTATATTTTCACATTAAATATCACTCTCCACATCTCAAAAAAAATGTTTTTTAAGCACAAAACTAAATGCTTATAACAAATGTAATTACAACAGTATAAGAATTAATGGAAGATTGGAAAAGCTAATGTCTATATTTTATCTTTTATGCAAGGGGATTTAAACCCATTACCACTTTGTTAAAAGCATTTATCTGCTAACTGTAAAATGAGTTAGACTAGTGTTTTTTTTTTTTAAACTTAATGTCCTTCCTACAGGTAATTTCTTTGTTTACCCAAGATAGAGGAGTCCAACTGAATTATGTTCTGGCATAAATTGCTTTCTGGAATTCAACTACTCCTTTTGGAAAGTAGCAGTATCTTCAAATTAACCTCAGTTAACACGAATGGACTAAAAAAATTGTTCAAAATTTTATGTAGTTCAAAAATTGTCAGATTTGTTGAAATGAATAATGTGTTTGGATTTTTGGAAGACCTTTACAAATTTTGAACCTCCTGCAGTTCCATTTGGTGTAAAGAATTATACTATAAACAAGGGGCTCCATCTGTACTTTTGGAAATAACTATTCAGCTTTCCATTTCAGTGCTTAGACAAATTGACACGAGAAACTGAAAAGCAGAAGTTAGTGTTCAGAGAAGTTCAAGAGTAAACATTTAGTCAATTCGTCTGCTCGGATTGAAAGAGATTCAGTACAAAAGGACCCAGGATCCTCCATGTAGGGCCTACACTGGTGATGAAGATTCTCAATGGCCTCAGGTCAAATGCAAAATAGGAATCTATGCATAGGGTGCCTTCCCTGTTTCTCAGTATTTTGTACAAATTTTCTTATATCTATGAATAAGGAAGATATTTATATTAAAATTTCATTTATTAACTTCCATGTTTTTCTGGTCCTTTTCACTGATGACTTAGGCCACTATTTGTTCTCCCAAACGTTGCCCAGGGGAAAAGAAATCACATGTCTAGAAAGAAGAGTAAAATGATGGTGGCTGTTAGAAACATCTTTGGTAGGGCTTGGCAAGACAAGTTATAGAATGCTGTTTTAGTCACATTACTGTTCAGTTCAGCTCAACAGGAAATTACAGATCACCACTACACTGGGTTTTGTGATAGGTGTTCAGCAATCTGCTCATAACAGGAGCTGTAATTTTTAAGCCAAAATTTAAGGAACATTTAATGGGGGTGGTGCAATAAATCAAGATTCACCTAAAACATTTGACACAGGTCATTCTCTGGATCCCAAATTCTTTTGTCCCTAGTATTTCCTAGCTGGGGCCTGTTGCTCCAGGTATTCAAGCATTCCTAGCCTGGTACCCAACTCTCTCATTGTGCTTGAGGGTAATGCATGGCCCAGGCAGATGTGCATTCTTCCAGTGTCTGAGTGAAACCTTATGCATCCCCATGCAAACCCACTCTCACGCTGCTGGCTTCTTAGTAATGTCCTTTCTTCTCCTTTGCCATTCTTTACAGGCTGTCTCTTGTTTTTGGTCTAATGTAAAGCTCCCATTCTTGCTATAACCTGGACCTGCAGTGCTGCACACTGGAGCCATGCTCTCTTCTGACCTCCTGTAGAACCAGTGGTCTTTATCACTAATTGGGAATGTGTCCTGCAGAGCCTAGCATTGTTAGCTATCCTGTAATATTTTTCTCTCCAATGAGATTATGTAGTCTCTGAGAAATTACAATACCTCTTTGTACCCTTTAGCCTTGGTACCTAATAGGCTTTCAGTGACAGCTGGCTGACTTACTGATGAAGCATTGTATGGAAGTCTGTGAAAGTAGGATGAGTTGATGTGAAGTATTCCCACGGCATATAATCTGTGCAGATTTGTGTTGGATCAAAATCATGAGGTTTAAATAGATGCAGCATTATTTTTCAGATGGAACAACGACTAATTTTAAACCTCTCTGAATTATTGAATTAAAAAAGCATCTTAAATTCTGATAAAGTTGTATGTTACCAGAATATCATTAAATTCCTCAAGAAACATTACAGTATGCCCACAGCATATACTTTGCAGGCCATCTACAAAGTCATCATTTTAATAATCCCTTTAACAATGGGGATTATTTCCACTCAATGTCTGTTGATAGTGAGGAGACTCGGGATGAGGTTAAGGAAAGGAATTAACATTCATTGAATCCATATTTTTTGGTATTTAATTCTCCATCAGAACCTTACAATGTGATGGAATGATCTTCATTGTTTGGATGAGAAAATTTCAGAGTTGTTAATTAAATTGTCCAAAATTAGCCCTAACTGGTTTGGTTCATTGGATAGTGTCAGCTTGCGTACTGAATGGTCTCAGGTTTGATTCCGGTCAAGGGCAAGTACCTTGGTTGCAGGCACATCCCCAATAGGGGGTGTGCAGGAGGCAGCTGATCAAAGTTTCTCTCTCATTGGTGTTTCTAACTCTCTATCCCTCTCCCTTCCTCTCTGTAAAAAAAATAAATAAAATATATTTTTTTAAAAAGAAATTCAACAATGAAAAAATAAAATAAAATAAATTGTCCAAGATTATATGGCGATAACTCAAACTTTATATCTCTCTTGCTCTAGTCTACCAATAAGAAAGCATCAGCTCTTTTGATAACAGGTTAACATCTTATTAAAACTCATCTTTTAGTTGCAATTGCTAGCATTTTTTTTTCATGTATGGTGCTGTGCCATTTCTACAGATTTGGCAGATTGCAGTGATTCTGCTTCAAGCAAATCTCATCTGATTTACCCAGCAGAAGAGCCCTCTGCAAGAGCCTGTCATCTCCAGTTAGGTTTTTCTCCTCAACTAGTTTGCTGCTACTCCATTCTGGGGAAGCTGAGATGTTTCCTGTTTTTGTTTATGTAACTCTGCAGTCTAAAGGCATGAAACACCAAGGTGATTATTCTTCAGAAGGTCTAGATGATCACTAATAAAGAGTTTGCTTATGGAACTTTATCAGGTAAAGATGGGCCAGAGATACAATTTGAGAGTATTTTATGTTTGACTTGACTGTAGTTATCTATAAGACCTTCATGGATAGCTGTGTCCCTCAGGATTGGCTGGTATCCTTGTGGAAGTTACCATATGAATTCTTCTTTTTGCTATCATTCTGGCCTGGGGGCTTTTCCCCCTCTGAATTTATACTTACTCCATTCCTTCCATCAGTCCACAAGACACATGAATTACTTATCTGTTCTGCTCATGGTATGTTGTAGAGCTTTGAGAATTTTTTTTCATATTTTTTCTTTATTGATTAAGGCATTACATATGTGTCCTTATCCCCCCATTGCCCCTCACCCTATGCATCTGTGTCCATTGCTTATGCTTATATGCATGCATAAAAAGTCCTTTGATTGATCTCTCTCCGTTATCCCCACCCTCCCCTACTTTCCCTTGGAGGTTAGATAGTCTGATTGATGTTTCTCTGTCTCTGGATCTGTTTTTGTTAATCAGTTTATGTTGTTCAATTGTAGTCCACAAATGAGTGAAATCATGTGATATGTATCTTTCTCTGACTGGCTTATTTCACTTAGCATAATTCTCTCCAGGTCCATCCATGCTGTTGCAAATGGTAACCCAGAAGTGTCTTCTTTCAAAGAGTCTTGACTGAAGAGTGATGATTATCTTGTCCTAGAAGAAGAAGAGCCCAAGAACACCCATTTAGAGGCTGTCCTTCTACTCAGTCGACTAACATTAGATGGACAGGGCAGTAACAAGAGGCATATTAGTTCTGTGCTTGACCCTTCTTAACTCATTATATCTGTCCTATTTCCATAGGCATCAGTATTTTCTTTTTCTGTTTTTGCCTCATTTGCCTGCTTTATCTATGGGTGTTAGAGCAAGTTATCCTTTATTGTTCTTAGAGGAAGGTGTATGTTCACCTATATGTACAATGATCAATATCTTTGATGAAAGCGGTATGTATATAGATTTATGGACGTGAATAAATGTGATACATTAGAATATTTTCTTTGCAGGATCTTTTAAATCACAGTGGTCTTAAATATTCAGTAGAGATATCAATACATCTGAAAGAGCAATTGAATGTGGGAATATCTTTTCTAGGAAATCAAATAAAATGTGACAATTGTTAATAGATAACATTTACTGAGCACCTAATCCATGTCAGCTTTTGTGCTGAAAGCATTGTAGCCCTTATTTTACTTAATCCCCTCAGCAAATCTAGCAGTTAGGTATCATTATTATATACATGTTTCAAAAGGGGAAATTGCTGCTTGCGAACATGCCCACATTTATACAGCTAACAGGGGGCTAAGCCAGGTCTCAAAACTAGACAATGTGGTCTCAGAGTTTCTTTCTTAGCCATCCTATTTCTTTGGTTCATGGTTGTCAAACAACAACTTGATCCCCAAATCAACAATAACAAGCTTTTCTGTCTTCTTCTCTCCACCCATAAGGGCCAATGTTAAGACTTAAGGTCATTAAAGACTAAACCCAACAACCATGTCTATGAACAGAAGAATGGTCATGCTCAGCAGTGCAGGATTTTCTTTCAGACTAAAGGCTGATAGCACAAGACTTCAGGAGGCAATATGAGACCTTGTTTCTGATGCAGGTTTATCCAGCTATATGTTGGGTGACCATCTCTGAACTACGGGATCAGATGTTTATTTTTTGTTTCTCCACTCTTTGCCAGTAAATGCAGCTTTTTATTTTTCACTCTTTTCAAATTTGTGATGTCCTATGCTAGGCTCTTCACTGTCACAAATCCTCCCTGTCTTCTCCTATAACTCCATGCTCCTTTAGTCAGGACAGCCTCTTGTCAATCAGAAACAAAACAGTATTAGTTGGATTGAACTAAATTATCTCAGGATTGCTACTAACTTTCATTTTATCCCTCAGCACCTCTTAGAAACACATCTCCTTCTCAAATGAAAAATGAATTGTGGCGCAAAACAACAATAATGAACAGACCTGGATTTAGAGAGTAAATCCAGAAAGTCATAAAAAGTGACTTTTTTTCTGTAAAAAGGGGTCAGGAAAGTGTCATTCAAGGACACCAGGGCCAGGCCAACCGGGTGAGGAATGGATAGCAGATGGGGTGGAGCATGTGGTTGGGGGCAAGACAAGTATACCCTAGAAATGGACACATGGGGACAGATGTTCATGCTTTTATTTAAAAACATTTATTTAGCACATTGTATAGGTCAAGCACTGAGCTATCAGAATAAACAAAACACAGCCCTGTTTTCTGAGGGCTTATATCTGGTAGGGGAGAGAGCTATATAAGGAAATAATATGAACAATGCAAAGTGAGTACAGACTACCCTGAAGATACAGAAGGAGTAACTAACTTAAGGAGTAGGTCAGGAAAGCATTCAGCCAGGAGTGGTTGGAGGTATCTTGTAGATATGGGCTTGGAGGACATTCCCGTGAGAGCATGAAAACAGGAAGCAGACCTGGCACAGATACCTGGCACAGATGCCCAGCAGTGGGAACTTGCAGAATTGGTTTCAGCTGGAGTACAAGGTGCACTTGGCAGGTGGAGGCAGAAAGATTGGGTGGGAGGTATGGACAGGCAGAGCTATTTGTGGAGGACCTTGTTTAGCTATAGCCAAAGCCCAGGGCAGCCCTGGATCCCCACATCAATGCAGGGGGCCAGATGGGGGAAAGAAAATGAGGACTGTGCCAAAGTGACCCTGAATCTTTTTGGTCGTGTCAGCACTTGTTGCTTTTTTCAATAATTATGGAGCATTTATTGTGCGGCTGACACTGCGTTTGACTCTTCACATGCACGAAGAGCTATGCTTTCACCGACTGTCTGTTTAGAAACTGGAAAGGATGCAAAGGACACATTAATTTTTTAAACTCAAGGACCTGAAAATCTATATGGGAAGATAAGAACACATGTAAGAATGAACGAGATGGTGATCTAAGAAAGGATAGGGCTGATTGTTGGCACATCCTGATGGTAACAAGGTGGGTAGGTAACAAGAAGTGTTTGCACCGTAATCTAGCATTATTCTTTATGGGCTTCTCAGCGGGGCCAGAAGCAAGAAGGAGATTTGCTTAATGAACACACTCCACACAGGGAAGCTAAGTACATCAGATTTCATGTTATTATGTTTTCTCATCTCCCTTTGAAAATCCCTGGGACTTAAGAATGGATGAAGTCTAGAAACTGAAATGATTTAAACAGTGAAGAGTCAAACGTTGGCCCCCTCTAAGCCTGTGAGGCAGCCAGCATATTGAAGGCAGTGGCAAGAAAACAGAGCCACTCCTGCTCACCATGGGCACAGTCAAGCTCCCGCAGTTTGCAAAGGGTGCGAGGAGCAGATCAGCCCTTCGGAGGACCCTGCACACACTGCACATTGCGCCAGTCTCACCCTGGTCACGGAGCCTCTGCCTCACAGCTGGGCTGAAGGAATTAGCCTGCACACCAAATATTAATGTCAGCATCTTTTATCACATGGGCTGGGGATTTGCAACCATTTGAAAAACCACCAACCCTGCTCATGATTAGCTATGATTTAGAGAAAAAGGGTGAAATTATCGTTAAAAAATGAAAAAGAAAAAGCCCGTCTGTCATCGAACACATTGTGACAGTTTCTGTGTAAGAAAATGTAAGATAAAATATTTAGAAAGCTTTCTTATTTATAATCAGTCACAACAATGTAAAAAACAAAACAACAAAAACTCTAAAGGGTACTGTAGAAAGAGAATGGTAGGAATGCTTCCCCACTTCTACCCCCCACCTCCAGAACCATATTACTATGAATTGCATAATCTAGTCAGAGAAATATCCTAAAATGCCATTGGATTGTGTGCTGCTATTTGGTGTACCTTGCCTAGCTTGTCAGAAATGGATAACAGTCTAAACATGAATTTGGAGAGAGGGGATAAACAAGGGGATAGGAGTTGACTGCAGTTTTGGGACCCAGCACTCACCAAGGCGGTAGACACTTGTTTGAAACTAGGAAAGGATTCAGGGCAGCAGAAGTCAACACAAAAATAGATAGAAGCTGACTGTGACACTGAGACAAGGCCATCGGGCCCAACATGTCTCTTACTTTTAGAATAGGACCATTCTCAGGTCACACATTTTTACACCAAATCCCAAAGTCAAAGCAATTTCTCTCCATGATTGGCTGATCATGTCAGGGCCTGCCCCCAAATCAACAAGATGGCACTATCAATCTATCAGTTGCTCTCTCAAAAATCAATCAAGTGTGTTCTCTGGCCCTAACCAGTGACCTCAGATAGTCAGTGGCAAGAAAATTTCATTTCAATAAAACCCATTACCAGAGGAACCAAGATGGTGGCATAGGTAAACACCTATCTTGCTGCTCCACACAAAAATTCCAAAACTACAACTTAACGACAGAACAAACATCATACAGAATCACTGGAAAGCTGGCTGAGTGAAAATTCCACAAATAAAAGTAAAGATAGGACACTGTTACTCAGAGGAGCACCGGAGCGCAGCGTTGAAGATATCTGCAGAGAGAGGTTTGGAGTCCTGCATGTGCCAGTGGAGAGGGTGGGCCGCTGCAAACCCGAATGGTTTCCTCCAACAGGGAGGGCGGAGGCATCCCACTACACTGATACCCCAGTTCCAGGCAAGGTCCGGGGAGCCTACACTCATACAGGGTAGAACTGGGCAGTGGGAAAGCACACTGAAACCCAGTGCGGCAGAGGTCTGTGAGCTTGTGGAGAGTGTGTGTAAACTTAGAACAGCAGTTTGCGTGTAAACTTGAGAACAGAAGTGCGTGACCACTTGGAGAGGACTTGTGACTTGCTCCCTCTTTCTGGAGACCACAGGACTGCATTGTGTTGCAACCCTGGGAGAGACTTTGGGGATGCAGACTCATTTGGAGAGAGGCTGAATTGTCTGGAAGCGGGTGAAGATTGGTGGTGGCTTTCTCTCTGAGGTGCTTGCAGCCATTACCACCCGGCACAGAGATCCTGGTGCCCCATAGGGCAGAGCTGACGCTTTCTGCTCAGCCCGGAGACTCCATCCATCCAACCTAAACACAATTTACCCTCACAATCAAGTGGCTTGGAGGTCAAACCCTCCTAGTGCTAAAAACAATAAGCTGGGCTTAACTTCAACAATACTGTACAACCCATAAAGAGCTGTAGCAAGAGTATCCACCTCAGGTAACTGGGGAGGCTGAGCCACTGTCCTTTAGAGAACATCTACCACACAAAGCTAATGGACCAACTCAGAAAAGCAGCCACAATGCAGAGAAATGGAACGAAATCAGATGTGAAAGAAATGGAGGAAAAAAAACAACTGGACATAGAGTTCAAAACCACAGTTTTAAGGCTTTTCAAGAGGCTCCTAGAAAAGGCCGAGATCTACAAGGAAATGAACAAGACCTACAAGGAAATGAATGACCTATGAGGATATGAAAAAGAACTAACTAGAAATTAAGCATACACTGACTGAAATAAAAAATATTAGACAAAGACCTAAAAGCAGTCCAGACGACCGCAAGAACCAAGTCAAAGATTTGAAATACAAAGAAGCAAAATCCACTCAGCCAGAAAAGCAAGAAGCAAAAAGAATCCAAAAACTTGAAGATAGTGTAAGGGGACTCTGGGACAACCTCAAGCATACCAACATCCGAATTATAGGGGTGCCAGAAAAAGAGAGAGAGCATGATAATGAAAACCTACTTGAAGAAATAATGACTGAAAACTTCCCCTACCTGGTGAAAGAAATTGACTTAAAAGCCCAAGAAGTGCACAGAACCCCAAAATATGGGAATCTAAAGAGGACCACAACAAGACACATCATAATTAAAATGCCAAGGGCAAAACAAAAAGAAAGAATATTAAAAGCAGCAAGAGAAAAACAGTTAGTTACCTATAAGGGAGCACCCACATGATTGTCAGCGGATTTCTCAACAGAAATGATGCAGTCCAGATGGGAGTGGCAAGAAATATTCAAAGTGATAAATAGCAAGAATCTACAACCAAGATTACTCTGTCCAGCAAAGCTATCATTCAGAATTGAAGATCAGATAAAGTACTTCGCAGAAAAGAAAAAGCTAAAGGAGTTCATCACCGCCAAACTAGTATTATATGAATTGCTGAAAGGTATTTTATAAGAAGAGGAAGAATAAAAAGGTAAAAATGTAAATTATGAACAACAAATACACATCTATCAGCAAAGGAACATAAAGATCAAGTGAATTAATAATTTGATGAACAGGATAAACTGGTGAATACAACAGAATCATGGACATAGAGAGGGAATGGACTGACAATTCTTGAGGAGAAAAGGGTTGTGTGAGGTGCAGCAAGAGACTGGACAAAAATCATGCAACTATGGGAGAGGACAGTGTGGGGGAGGAGATGAGGGTGGAGGATGGGATGGGTACCAGGTGGAGGGGAGCTATAGGGGGGAAAAAGGGAAACAATGTAATTAATAAACTGAAAAATAAAGATTATAAAAAAATAAAAAAACATTACCATACACACACACACACACATACACACACACACACACACACACACACACACACACACACTAGAGACTAGGTGCACGAATTTTTACACAGGAGGGGTGGCCTCTGGGGATCAGGCCAAAACCTACAGTCCAAGGCCACCTGCAGCTCGTACCTGCTACTCCCACTCATCCCGGCCCCACTGCACCTGCTGCGGGCTCATGCCCAGTCAGTCCAGATCAGGAGAGGCTCACACTGCCCTTGCCAGCTGTGAGCCCTGCATCTGGTGACCTCCTGCATCTGGTGACTTTTGGCCTGTGAGACTGGCCAAAAGTGGCTCTCTGACATCTCCCATAGGGTCCAAGATTGCGATTGAGCACAGACCAAGCTGAGGGACCCCACTGGGGCTGGGAAGGGACCTCAGGAGGGCTCCAGGTTGTGTTTGGCACCATCTAGCTCAGTCTTAATCCACAAGACCCAAGCAGCAAGCTAACCTACCAGTCAGAGCATCTGTCCTCTGGTGGCCAGTGCATGTCAGTGAGCAGTTGAGCAACCTTAGCATATCATTAGCATATTATACTTTGATTGATTGAATGGTCAACCAGTCAACTGGGTGACTGGACACTTAGCATATTAGGCTTTTATTATATAGGCCTCAAAATGAAATCTCAGTATAACTTGCCTCATACAAATAATTTTCTTATCAATTTCATAATCTAGGTAAATCATTTCCTGAAATGTTTCAAACATGCAATAGTTGGTGCTTATAATAATGTATGTCTTAATTACATTATGCCCTACCACCTACTAAACCTGCCCACTGCCTTTTTAGGAATCTTTTGCTCACTTTTCCCTTATTCATTATCCTTGTTCTTTATCTCCTAAGAATTCCCATTGTTATGCCCATACATTCATAATATTTGTCTTAAAGGAAAGATGGGTTAATAAATTCTTTAAGCTACCAACATT
This sequence comes from Antrozous pallidus, assembly GCA_027563665.1. Taxonomy (NCBI): domain Eukaryota; kingdom Metazoa; phylum Chordata; class Mammalia; order Chiroptera; family Vespertilionidae; genus Antrozous; species Antrozous pallidus. The sequence goes on from CM050518.1 coordinate 42,185,225, forward strand.
TACATGATGATTATTGCACAGGATATAGTAAATGCTATAAAGTTTGAGGTTCAATATTGGATTCTTCACTTATTAGTAGAAGGACTTGAAGAATATTACATAAATTATTTTCTACATCAGTTTTCTTATCTGTACAATAGGGATAATTAAACATCTTATGGATAGGCCCTGAGGATCACCTGAGAGAACAGATATAAATTACTTGATACAGCGTCTGTCACAGAGTTCTTAGCAAATGCCAATTCCTACCACTTGGATTTCAGGAAATAATGTTTGATATAGATTAAATGAAGGGCCTATTCTGGATCAAGTTTCATAATTGTTTATGTCATTTTCTGAACAAAAGCAAGCTTGGTTAGAAGGTAGGTGACCAGCTGACACATAGATATATCATTCTAGTATATATTCAATTAATTGATATATCTTATAGTATATAATTTTCTTGTCTGAGGAGGATTCTTTGGTGGTGGAAGGCGATGTGAATGGTTGAAGCCCATTATTGTTTGTTGGAAATATTACTTTTACTTCACTTAGAACTGTAGATGCGGCTACAGCACATTCAATCACTAGTTTCAGACCCTGTAAATTCTAGACCAGTAGAGTAATTCAGAGACAATGGATGCTTTGAAGGTATAGATGAAGAAGAGTTATCTACTCCTATTTCCAAGGACAATAATAATATTTCTAATAGACTTCCATAACTCTCATTTGCAAAGTTTCATGAATTTGGGACTTTATCCTTGGAAAGAAAGTAAATTCTGTCCTCTCTGCTAACATACTAAGCAAATGTACAGCAGGTAGAATATTTACCTTCATAACAAAACACACCATCTTTAAGCAACAGGGGTTGTATAACCTATCTAATAAAAGAGTAATATGCAAATTGACAATCACTCCAAGACACAAAATGGCTGCCCCCATGTGAACACAAGATGGCTGCCACAAAATGGCCTGCAGGGGAGGGCAGTTATAGGTGACCAGGCCAGCAGAGGAAGGCAGTTGAGGAGACCTGGCCAACAAGGAAGGGCAGTTGGAAGGGATTCAGATCTGCAGGGGAGGGCAGTTGAGGGTGATCAGGCAAGCAGGGAGGGCAGTTGGGGTCACAAGGCTGGCAGAGGAGGGCAGTTGGGGAGACCAGGTCAGCAGGGAAGGGCAGTTGTGGGGGAGGGATCAGGCCTGCAGGGGAGCATAGTTGTGGGCAACCAGGCAAACAGAGAGGGCCGTTAGGGTTGACAGGGCTGGCAGAGAAGAGCAGTTGCGGGAGACCAGGTCAGCAAAGGAGGGCAGTTGTTGGAAGGGCAGACCTGAAGACGAGAGCAGTTGAGGGAGGGCAGGCCTGTAGGGAAGAGCAATTAGGGAAGACCAGGCCAGCAGGAAGAGCAGTTAGGGGTGACTGGGCCAGCAGAGGAGGGAAGTTGGGGGAGACCAGGACTGAAGGGGAGGACAATTTGGGGGGACCCAAGCCAGCAAGGGAGGGTAGTTGTGGGCAATCAGGCCAGCAGGGAGGGCAGTTAATGGTGACTGGGCCAGCAGAGGAGGGCCGTTGGAGGAGACAAGGTCTGCAGGGGAGAGCAGTTGTGAGGGACTAGACCTGCAAGGAAGGGAAGTTGGGGGGGGGGGCAGGCAAGCAGGGGAGGGCAGTTGGGGGTGACCAGGCCTACAGGAGAGAACAGTTGTGGGTGATCAGGCCAGCAGGGAGGACTGTTAGTGGTAACCAAGCCAGCAGAGGAGGGCAATTGGGGGAGACAAGGTCTGCAAGGGAGGGCAGTTGTGGGGGACCAGGCCAGCAGGGGAGGGAAGTTAGGGGCAATTGGGCCAGCCAAGGAGCAGTTAGGCATCAATCAGGCTGGCAGGGGAGTGGTTAGGGATGATCAGGCTGGCAGGCAAAAGCGGTTAGAGGCAATCAGGCAGAGGCAGGCCAGCAGTTGGGAGTCATCAGTCCTGGATTGTTAGAGGGATGTCCAACTGCAATGGGATTGGGCCTAAACAGGTGGTTGGACATCCCTCAAGAGGTCCTAGGTTGGAGAGGGTATAGGCTGGGCTGAGGGACATCCCGGACCACCCTGCCCCTATGCATGAATTTCATGCATTGAGCCTCTAGTATTTTCATAAAGCAACATATTCGCAATGCCAACACAGGCAAACATTCTTCAGACTGAGTCTCGATCGCTTTTTATTATTGTTTTAATCCCCTCTGGTCAGCACATAGTTAAGCACATTCCAGTTACTGCAAGATTTTGAAATTTAAGAGTAAGAAAGCAAACAAATAGACCAGCTTTATGAAGAAATAGCCTATAAGTCAACCTTTCTTCTTTTATTCCTATGCAGCATTTCTCCCATCCAATCATCTAAATTATGTGTCATTTCAGTCAAGGATGGACAACACAGTTTAATGAGTCCTCCTGTGAATTTGAGAAGTGCATTGCACTTTACTGCGTTGGATCTCAGGGTTTCTGTTATCCCCTGATTTGGTCCATAATCGGCCAAAGTGAAATTATTGACACTAGCACTGAGGTAGTTTTTGTGAAATGCAACTTAAGAGCATAGTGAATCTTATCAGTGTAATTGGCAAAACACCATTAGAGATGGAAAATTAATGAGTCATGATGTTTGTAAGAATATACTTACAAAATAAAAGAGGGCCTTATCATTTGATTATGTATTTTATGAACAAATGCCTGCAACCAGAGCAGCAACTGGCAACCAAGTCTTTAGCAACTGGCAAATCTTGTCAGCAGCAACCAAGTCTTTGGCAACTGGCAAATCTTGCTGTTGCCATTAAAGTTTCTGTAGTTCTTTCCTTTACAAAGATCTTAGACTGTATGCTTCAGAGAAAAATTTTACACCAGCTAAGGTCTTTATGACATTATGCTTCTTGCCTCCTTATTTGCTCCTCTTCAATTTTTTATAGAAATTAACTCTCTTGTTCTTTATCCATGTATGCTTGTCTTCCCATCTACATCATTAAGTCTTCAGAAGACAATAGGCAATATCTAAACTCTTATTGACCTTTGTCTATGACAATGGCATGCTCTATAAAGAGCACGCACCCCATAAAACTGATTGTTTCCTGTCTGCTCCACCTCCATTGAAAACGCCTGTGTTTTTGTGCCCAATTTCTGGAGTCAGATGGAATGTTGTCCTGATGTGTGTTCTACACTCCAGGAGGGAGGTATTTCTGAGAGCACGGGAGAGAGATGTGACCGCCTTCCTTCATTAGGCCACCAGTACCACCTACCCAATATGACAGTGTGTGACATTTCAACCCCCTTCAGGGAAAGCCAAAATGTATAAAGGTTAGATACTTGGTAAAACATGGAACATGGTGCTATACAAAATGAGCTACATAAAGTGTGAAAATTAAATCCTAATCTATTGTTCTATGAAAGTACAAAAAATTGCTATTTTTTCTTCAAGATGGGAACTACAAATAGAGATTAATTATTTATACCATCTGTGGCAAGTTCATCACTATTACCTTAGCCTAGGCTTCCTTGCCTCTTGGAAGCCATACAGCCATGTAGTCTCTGTTTGAGTAGCCTTTGTTCTACAGTTACAAACAGTTAAGACCAATAAACAAATTTAAATTGCTGATAAAAAGTGTCTCTCTGTTTCTTGATTGAGCAACCAGTGAGTAACCAACCTATGGAAAGATTATTTTAATGGTCGGTGATCAGACTATAGCAAGAAAAAAAGACTTCACCCTTAGTGAGTGAATGGGTCTCACTAATTTCACCATCTGGAATCAAATATCAGAGCAGCTTTCTGGCATACTTTATTGTTTATTTATTTTTTAATAAACAATAGAATTATAGAATTATAGAGTTGGAAAAGTATTCAAGAAGTATAGCAGAACCTTCTGGACTCATGAAAGACACTCTGAAACTATGTCAAATTGGATTATTGATTGACTTCATGTAGATTAAGATGGCTAGAACGGATTTCTCCAGCTCAGGCTATCTCATAGAAATCTGTTCTTTCCTCCCTTATCTCTAGTCACTTCAACCTATTTTAAAAGGAAACTCATTTCATTTGGCATAAATTGCTTTTTTTTAATGTTTGAATATATTGTTGTCTTCTAGAAAAAAGGGGTTTATCTCTTCATCAGATATAGAACCTATGCTTTCTTGTCACCTTTCTCTAAAATATGAATGCCATCTGTATTTGCACTTGTCTAGTTTATTGTCTTGCAGGGTTTGGGGGTCTGACCATTCAATAACTTATTTTAAAAATGTTGATTTTTAAATATTAGCTACGTTTCTTAAAAATTATATTTGAAAAGTAATGCAATCCCATTGAAGAAGCCATGACAAATAAAGAAAAACAAATAATCAGCAGGAGTCCCACCATGCTAGTACAACCCCAGCTATTCTTTTAGTATATTTCCTTTCAGTCTTTTTACTAATACAAAATTTTATTTGTCCATAGTCATTTCATAGAATTTTTTCTCACTCTTCTTCAGTTAATATTATAGCAGAAGCATTTTCCAAGTCTTTAGCTAGTCTTCATAATCATCATTTTTGCAATAATGTTTTCTTGAAGCCATCTACCATTCTTCTATTTTAGGACAATTAGAGGTTGTTTCTATATTTTGATTATTATGCTGTAATGAGTACTTTTTCTGAGAAAGGATTTTTAAAATATTCCTTCTTTGTAAATTATCTATTCTATTTGTTCATTTATCTGTTAATTACTTATACTAGGCTTTAAAAATGTTTGCTTCCAATTTTTTTACATCACCTAAAATGCATGCATGTAGTCAGACTTTAATAAGTTGAATATATTTGCTTTTTCCATCTTCTCTTCTACCGTTTTCCCCAATTTTAGTTTACTTTCATTTAAAATACTCTGATTGTCAACACAGCACATTTTTTTATTGTCTCTGTTTGAGGACCTGAACATCCTTCATTACTTTACTCTATTGATTTGTCCTCATCTAGTGATTTGGGGTTTTGGCAATATTCTTCATAATCTCAGCCTGCTGTAGACTATCTGTAGTTCACATTCATAGGACAGCACCTGTTTGAGTGTAGGATCACTTCCTGATTACTTTACCTTGCACTGACAATCTAATGTTACCCATCAACCTAGTTACTGACCTCAGGCATTAATGGAAAGACTTGTAGGCTGAGGTGAATATAAAATCTTGCCAATTAGCAGGTTTTCTCTTCACCCCAACACATCACACTGACTCGAGATGAAACTATAACAGGAAGAGCGCAGTAATGGTGGATGTGATTTTGCTTTTTTGGCCTGGGACTTTTCATTCCCAAGGTATAACAGTCATGTCTGTTAGCTAAGCTCAGGAAATAAATAATGAGAAGCAGGTGACGGCCTTGAAAGCATCTTAGTCTAGCAAAGCTAAATCAGCTCTATGAGCAATTGACTGCTCTCCAAAAGGATGCCCCGAGCTTGTGCAAGGGAAGTTTAAAAGAGTATAAATGTAGCAAATCAATCCAAGTCATGTCCTGAGTGAAAGATGTATCACATTGGGACACAGAAGAGCCATTAGGGTGGGCAACAGAACTGGATCTGTGATTTCAAGAACCATACACCAGATAGATGTGAGAGCCTGCCAATCTCTTAAGACAGGATTATATGTATAACTCTTTTATCTCCTGTGGTCTCATTCTTCAGTCTCCTTAGACAGTCACTGTTTTGTTTATATATATGATGCAACAGGTTTGAAGTGAGGGTGCCAGCTTTGTATTCTGTCTGTGCATCCATGGGCTTCATCTCTTCAAGGTTACACAGCCTCAGTGGCAAAGTGGGAACAATAGAAACTACCTGTCCAGGTTGTTGTGAACTTTGGGATTATGATTATAACGTCTGACTCAGACTTAAGCAAATGATGGGCTCCAATAAACGGTATTCGTGTTGCTATTGCTGGTTTTAGTAAGGTTGAGCATTAGCTTTTGAGCTGTGACCTTGCTATGCATCATAAATTACCATGTGGTGACCAGAGTTTGGGTTTGAGTGTGCAGAAACTGTAAATTCATATCGCAGTGTTTGAGGCAGAAGTGGAAAAATATATACATCATTTCCATATCATTGCCACTTTCATTAGGGAAAATATTTTTGTTTATATTTTCATTGCATTGTACTTTTGCAGGAGATTGTATGTTGTCTGTATTCGGAAGGAGTAAAAAAGGATTTCACAGTATTACTGATTAGTATTTGGGCAGTCAAGGAGGTACAGAGATGGCTTCGTTAACCTCTGTACCCTCTTGGAAATCATGACAGTGCTAGCAAAAATTACTTTTATCACCCCCAAAAGTAATGTGCAGTATTGCTTAGCTACAGGAAACATCCACTTATTTATATATCAATAAAGCAGATCTTTCCAAAAGATCAAAATCTTATTAAATTACAAAGTAGATTTGGAAAAGTACTTAAATCCATGATCAAATTGCCCTTGCCTCTACTTGGGCTAATTTAAAAAAAATAAATAGAGTGCACCAGAAAAGTGATAAGAAGAAAAAGCCATAGATCAATTATTTCAGCCTAATAATATAGACCCCTGTAAAAAGGGAATCTTCTGAAGTCCCTTGCCATCACCTCTAAAGATAGAAAGCAGTGACAAATAATTCTAGTCAACAATGACTGGAACTAGGTTGGCAATCATAAATTAAAATTAAGGAGTTTAAATATGATATAAAACCATTTAATCTTGATGATTTATGCCAGTCCTCAGAGGCAATTATTTACGAACCCTTATGTTTATTACTCTTTTGACTTTTTTAATTACAGTAAACCCAAAATTCAATTATACACCCAAGTATATATTTCAAGCAATAGTATTGTAAATAAAAGGAAAACCAATTAATAATGTGCTTAGTCTAGCAAAGCTAAATCAAGGATAATAAAAAACATGGGCAACTTGATCAAGGTTTGAAAGCTGTGGCAAAGATCCCATCTGGCTAAGTTGAAAACTCTCAGGGTTGGAAATGATGATTCCTTTTTCCTTTTGTAAGAAATACAAGAGCTCTTTAACATATGACTTCTAACAGGTTATAGAAATTGTAATTTTTTAAGTTTGGAGGCAATTAAGAAGTTATATATTGGAAAAGCACAACTTTTTTAAAAAAAATCAATAAACAGGGCTGTGGTTTTAGCCCCAAACTACAGTTTTGTGGATTTATCTCCTTTATCGTCTCCCCCTGGCATATGCTGTTGGAATGATATAGGCTGACCCAGCTGTGTTTTGGGTTCCTTAAACATCTCACACTATTCCTCAAATGTTTGGGGTTTGACAAAACCCCAAACGCATTTGGCCAAGCACGTTTTCCCTTGATTTTTAAACACATGTGGGTTTTATGGGAAATTTAATCCATGTGTTTTTTATTCCTTTACACTTAACTCATCAAAATGTTGTTGTGTAAGGTCTCTTTGATGTCCAAGAAGCTTTTGGAGATTTTTTTATGGGACACTTTAATCCTTTTTTCTTGGAAACGGGAAGTTACATTGTGCCAAGAAAAAGTAAATTCCCACACCAGAACGGTGATATTTGATTGAACATTTTAAAACTCGAAGGTTCAACTTGGTTCAGAATTTGACTGAATAATTCTGATCACTAATTTTTCATTGAAGTTGTAGCTGTTTGGTGGCTTTTGAAACAATAAAATATTATGGGGTGTGTTTGTGTGTTGTTTTATTTCAGGAAAAAATTAAAAAGGGATTTAAATGAATGGTGATATCTTACAAATTATAAATGCAGCTGGCATTTTAACCCGCATATACATAGACTAAAATAAGCTCTATAAATTGAGGTTAAATTATGTCCTTCTCCACATGCCACTAGGGAGCCTGGAGAAGGCATGTTTGATTGGAAGTTACAGTGAAAGGGAAGAGCAACTCAAAACGTTTAGGGAAACACATGCATGGATTTCATTAGCATTTTGAGTTTAAATGTGTTACAAAGAAATTAGGAAAATGTCATGGATATATATATGATTGCAGGGATTACATGACGAGAAGTGTATCCACAATGAAAGACAGCATATTGGATTTTATAGTCTATGAAATAAGGCTAATAGTAGTATTAGTCTCCTAGAATTGATGCAACATTTAAATTAGTTAATACATATAAGATACTGTACTGGTTGGGTGTAGGAGCACAGTAGGTGTCAAAGATTTTATTGACTAAATTCAGAGTAGACTTGGATTTGAATTCTAGCTCAAGCTGGAGTAAAGCCCTCCCCTCCTCAGCCTCAATGGCCTCATATCTTAGAAGTCCTCTCAGAATTGCTGTGAGGATTATATAAACATCACATCACTAACTGTGGCACCTAGGGGTCTTTGAGGCATTAATGCATGCAATGCCACCTGTTTTACAAATATGAAATGAATAAGGTAAATTAATGAGAATTTTTGTCAAGTTACAAAATTATTTTGCACTTTACTTTGAAAAACATATTTTGGGCCAAGTGAAGGGTCTGTATTGTATTCTATTGGGAAAATATACACTGAGTGGCCAGATTATTATGATCTCTGAGCACATAATCTGGCCACTCAGTGTATATCCTATATAATAAAAGGCTAATATGCAAATTGTCCTCTTAACCAGGAGTTTGACCAGCAGGCAGGCCGGTCAACCACCCATGTCCTCATGTTCTTCCCCCTGGCTGGACTCCACCAATGCACAAATTTATGCACTGACCCATATATAAATATAAATATATATATATATATATATATATATATATATATCCTATATATATATATATCCTATCTAATAAAAGAGTAACATGCAAATTGACTGTACCTCCGCTACACCCACAAGCTATTCCCACCAGACAATCAGGAGTGAATATGCAAATAAACCTGCAGCCACAGAAAGCAGGAGGGAGGCTTGGGTTTCCCACCAATGGAGGAAGCTGAGCTTTCAGCCTGCCCTTGTGACATAGGCCTCCACTCAAGGCTACAAAGTTCAATTATAGAAAATAAATAAATCCCAACAGAAATGATGGCAGCCATGGACCTAGAGGAAGCAGGAGGCTAGTGTTTCCTCCGGCAATGAAGGAAGCCAAGCTTCTACAGCGCTGGCCAGCCTAGGCCTCCACTCCAGAATACAAAGTTTCAATTATAGGAGGTAAATAAATCCCAACAGAAATGGCAGCTCTGCTACAGGTTACAACGTTTCAATTGTAGAAGATAAACAAATCCCAGATACCAGGGCCTCTGTTTGGGTCGCCAGGGTGTGTGGCTGACCTGCAAACCACCACAGCCCCCTTGTCCAGGCAACCTCATGCCCCAAGGGAATCCCCACCCTGATCTGGGACACCCTTCAGGGCAAACCAGCCAGCTGCCACCTGTGCACCAGACTTCTATCCTATCTAATAAAAGAGTAATATGCAGATTGACCATCATTCCAACACACAAGATGGCTGCCCCCATGTGGATACAAGATGGCCAGCAAAAGAGGGCACTTGAGAGGTACCAGGCCTGCAAGGAAGGGCAGTTGGAGGTGATCAAACCTGCAGGGGAGGGCAGTTAGGGGTGACCAAGCCAGCAGAGGAGAGAAGTTGGGGGTGACCAGGTCTACAGGAAAGGCCAGTTGAGGGGGACCCAGGCCTGCATGGAAGGGCAGTTAGGGGTGACCAGGCCTGCAGGGAAGGGCTATTGGCGGGGACCAGGTCTGCAAGGGAGGGCAGTTGAGGGTGATTAAGCCTGCAAGGGAGGGTAGTTAGGGGTGAGCAGGCCAACAGAGTAAGGGGGTTGGGGGCAAATAGGCCGGCAGGGGAGCAGTTAGATTATCAATCAGGCTGGCAGGGGAGTGGTTAGGGAGGATCAGGCTGGCAGGCAGAAGCAATTAGGAGCAATCAAGAAGGCAGACAGGTGAGCAGTTGGGAGCCATCAGTCCTGGGTTGTGAGAGGGATGTCCAACTGCCTGTTTAGGCCAAATCCCACCAGGATTCCTTGAGGGGTTCCAGATTAGAAAGGGTGCAGGCTTGGCTGAGGGACACCCCCCACAGGGCATGAATTTCGTGCACCAGGCCTCAAACACACACACACACACAAACACACACATACACTCAGCATGCACACTGAGTGGCCAGATTATTATGCATTCAGAGATCATAATAATCTGGCCACTCAGTGTATGTTACTTTTTTGCTTATTCTTTGAACAAGACTACAGGCAAAACAATATTCTTAATTGTAGGTTCCATCAAATATTTTGTGGAAGAAGAATAACTTACAATAAATTATTGATGAGCAGTAATATATGGTAGTTTCCAATATAATTTTTACCATTAGCAATATTTGCTACTTGCTATTTACATATTTAAGACATAAAAATAATAACTAACATTGATTGAGGCCTCATCATATACCAGATACCATTGTTGGTACTTTATAAAAGTTCACTCATTAAATTCATACATGTAGATCTATCTCATCATCATTCCTATTTTACAGATGAACAAACTTGAGTACACAAGAAGCTTGTCCAACATTATTCAGTTGATAAATTACAGAGTCTAGATTGCAAAACTTTTATTTAAAATATAAGTTATTTGAAAGGTCACTCATTCTATGACTTTTGTGTCATAAGCAAAGCTTTTCTCTTTCTCAAGAGCTGGCCCTCTCTAGATATAGTCTACTCCCTAATAGGCTCTTTGGGGTACTGTCTCTGTCTGATTCAGCTTTGTATCCCCAAAGAGCTAAGCAAGTATCTTGCCCATAATTGTCATTATAAGCAAATCCTACTTTCTTTTATATCCAATGAAAAAATGTCTGTACATTCACACAGAGCAGTAGTCATGACTGGGAATGTGATGTTTACAGTTTTCAGTAAATGTCTGAGTAGGTTGAAACACCTGGCTAGGGTAGGCCATCTGAGAGACAGAGCAAGGAACTCTTCTCACATCTGTGTAGAGAAGTCTGGAGAGCACATGCTGGAAATGAATGAAGGCACTGAACCAGGGCCTGGACTTAGGTGGAAATGTAACTTCTCATGGTGCTTCCCATCAGACCTCCAAGGATGTAAGTCCTCACCTGAAAGTCTTACAATGGAAAACCAAGCTTCAGACACTGTAAAAGCAAGAAAAGAAAAAAGAAAATGAAGGCAATGAGAATGCTAGATTAATGTCATGCTTCTCGACACAGGAAATTTTAGAAGTTATTTCAAACCCCTAGAAGTTAGTGTTTAATACACCTTTATTTGTGAATAATTTAGATTTGCAGAAAAGTTGCAAAGAGAGGACAGAGCATTCCCGTACTTATTCCACCCAGTTCCCTCTAATGCTAATATGTTAACATAACAATAGCGCATTTGTCAAAACTAAGACATGAGCATTGTCGAAATACTTTGGACTAAACTAAAGGTTTTATTTGTATTTCACCAGGTTTGTTACTAATATTCTTTTCTTTTCCCTGCGTTGTATGGGAAATAACACTGCAAGTAGTCCTGTCTTTTAGTCTTCTCCAATCTGGGACAGTTTATCCATATTTACTTGTTTTTCTCTACCAGCTAACTTTGAAAAGAAAAGGTAGTTCTGTATATATATATAAAACCAGTGTGTGTATGTGTGTGTGTGTGCGCGCGCACACACACACACCTGCTTGCATGTGCACACAAGATGGTCAGGGAAGGGTCTATGGAGGTGACATCAAAGCAGAGACCTATATTTAAATTATGATAAGAATTAAGGGATAAAGACATCTTTGGAAAGATGATTTCAGTTAGAAGGGGAAGCATATCCAAAGGCCCTGTGGCAGGGAGGCAGGAAGAAGTTTGATGTATTTGATGGGCAATGGAAAGCCAGCAGAGTGAAGTGGCCAGAGAGATGTTAGGGAAGAGTTTAAAGAGGTCCAAGATGTAGACAAGGGTCAGATCATATGTGGCTTGGAAATCATGGTTGTAAATGAAATATATTCCCTAAAAGATTTCCTTTGTGTCTTTCACAATATAAAACATAACCCTCCACAAATGGTATTAAACGACAACTACTCATGTACAGACAATATTTCTTTGACCATCAGAACCAATCCATGTTCATTCAGAGAGGGCAGGCAAATACCCTACCAATCTCTGAGAGAATCTAACAATACTTCCTTGGCCATATGAGGTGCTGGCTGAACAAGCTAAATGGAGTCATCAATATTTCTGTCTCAGTGCTTGATGATCTATTAGTTGCTGGATCTTTCCCTGCCCCTGGAAACCATTACCTTAGTCTAATGTATCACCACCACCATCACCCCCTGTCTGCTCTTTCAGTCAAATCTATACAAGTTGCCAAACATGACAACATTAAAATGAATGATATAATTACTCACGTGGTCTGAAGAAAAGATTGTGTCTCTTATAAAAGAAGTGTAAGACTGTGTATAACTTCAAATGGTTCATTTTCTTTCCAAATTCCCTTTCTATAAGTGGTTTGTGCAATCTCTTAATTTTCTGCTATGGAGCTATGTAGTTCATCATCTGAATACCTCTCAAATCCTTGGATCACTGGAACCTTGTCTTATATGTGATAGCAAAAAAAGGAAGGAAGAAAGAAAAAGAGTGGTTTGTGATGAGCCGTTATTGCTTCTTCTAAAAAAGCTGTTATATATATAAAATTGGAGAGTCTCAAAACCAATAAGTATAACTTCAGCCACTTCTCTCAATAGAGCTCTTCAAATCTCTGCCATCCACAAAAATAAAGCGTATAAATTGAAATTGATTTTTATAAAACCTTCATAAAAATAAATCTAAACATTTGAAAACATCTGTTGGACGGCTCAGGAATTTTATTTTTATTGTTTTTGAATGAGTCCAGCTTTGAAGAACTGGGACCAATTAAATCAGGCAATATACAAAATCAGTCAGATGTATAGATATACACAATAGGAAGAGACCATGATAACCTTGGTTCTACTGTTGATCATATCCAACATCGGCCTTCAGCTGTACTGCATTATAAGTACAACAATGGGCTTTGGAGAGACATAGATGTGGTTTTAAGTTCTGGATCTGCCATTGATTAGCTCTGTAACCTTGGATGGTTTACTGAAACATTTGTAATCTTAAGTTTATAGAACTTTAAAATGGGGATGATACCATTTCATTTGTCTAGAATGATTGTGAAGATTAAATGAGATAATTTAAAGGACTTAACAATGCCTTACTCATTTGAAATGATCAATACAAGTTTACATTAATATAATTATTATTGTTAATAAGATCAAACAGTCATTACTCTTATTATGTGCAATGCAGCATTCCAGGCACTGAAGGGATTTGAAAAGAATTCAACAGTTTCTATTGGGAGAACTGGGAACTGTTCATATGGAAGGTTAACTATCACTAGAAGATCTAAGAACAAAAAATACAAGGAATTTAGAAATAAAGTAAATGATTGTCACAGAACCAGAGTTGGCAAGGAAACCTCAGAAAGAAGATGTGCAAGATTAAAAAAAACTGGGAGGGAAAGAGAATTTCCTTTTTGTGTGTAGAGATTACACAGTAGCAAATTATATACTAAAGATTGCATCAGTAGAAACCTTAGTTATTGTTGAATGAATAGTTGTCGTTAATAAAATTAGGATATTGATATGAAAATAATATGGAGATGGCTAACAGTAGTTAACTAGATTAATTAATGTCAATTAAGCATACTGAATTCATTAAAGCCCTTGTATAAATCAGAACTTTTTTTTTCGTGAGATAGTCTTGGCGTGATTGGAATGTTTTTGTTAGATTCTGAGAGCAGCTTTCACTTAACAACTCTGATCTTGTTGAGCAGTGCGATAAGGCTAGCTGCATCCAAAATGAGCATGTATCAGTGTCGTAACACCTTTAGGTCTGTCACCCTTCCAAAACCCTTGTCACTTTAGTTTAATTGCAAATTCCCCAGAGAACCTCCTCTAATGACCCATTTACATTAAAGCTTTTAAATTAGATTTCAATCTTAATTTCACTTAAAATGTTACCCTGGAGTAATCATTCCATTATAAATCATTTTATTTGATTTTATGGAATTGCTCAATTACAAGAGAAGTATTGAAATAAAGTGCAGCTATATTGAGAAAAACAGGGAGACAAAAGCAGAGTCTTTGACTTTGGGAAAATGTTATCAAGGCAAAACTTAGGCATTTATAAGCCACACACCGTTTTAGAGGGCTGAACTGTGGTGTGTTTTGTACCAGAGATAATTAGAATACTGTGACCGTTTGAATAAATATTAAGGCTTTAAACTTGGGGAGGAAGCATGGGCAAGCGCCAGGACTATTCCTGACTTAGGAGGAGTGCTATAGATTCTCCTTCACTTGATAGCTCCTCCCCCTTTGGCTTCACTCTGTACCTGGCAACTTTTCTTACACACTCAATGTGCAAACTTGCCGACAGTACCTTTTTAAACTATGTTAGGGTGGGTCAAGCTGCTTTTTGTTACTTACAAATAAGCTAGATTATATTCTTTAGTTAACAAATTTAGGGAGGAAGAAAACGAAAAATGTACGGCCTTTTTTTTTTTTTTTTTAACTTACCTGCATATTGCAGGTAAGTATTATACTTGGAATGAATTGTAGGTACAAACAATCCCACTCCCAAATTTCACAAAAGGGGGCACTGAAGCTTCGAGTTATATGACTTGCTTCCTTTGGGCCTACTCATCATTTTACTTATCAGCAGAGTAGGAACTACTAAGAACTTCAACATGTTTCCTCTCTATTATGACAATATTTCACTCCCCACAAATACAGATATCTTTAAAAAATTCAGAAGGGCTTGATTTACATTCTCTGCAAAGAAATGAGATGATGACTATAAATACTAACTAACTATATATCAGTATATCAGTCATTCTCATGTGACACAGATTCTATCATTTCTCATTTATTTCAGATTTTCTTTGTGCCTAGTACCTGGTCAATTTTTATAAATGTGTTGCATGTACTTAAAAATGTGTATTTTCTATTTGTTGGGTTCAGGGGTCTATATATTCATTTATTAATTCATGAAATATTTAGTATCTATTTTGTGCCAAACACTCTTCTAGGTAATGGGGATATAACAGTGAAGAAGAAAACAAACAAAAAATCATTAGTCTGAATTAGTGTGTTAATTGTTTTTAAATTTCCTACAGTCATACCCATTTTTGGTCTGATTAAGAAAGTTCCTGAGAGACATGTGTTGAAGTGTCCTACCATAGATATATTATGTTCTGTTTAGAATTCTGTTTGTTTTTGCTTTGATTCTTTAGGCTAAAGCTTTAAGTGAGCACAAACATAATTTTTACAGCTCATCAGTGAAAAGCACCTTTTATGTATTTATATTTTTTTCACCTTTTATTTTTTAGCATGTCCCTTTCTTTGTACTTTGTTTTGGCCAAAATGATATTTGTCTGCTATCAATATGTTTAGAACAGTTTTCTTTTGATTTATGTGAAATATCTTTAACTATCATCTCTTATTTTGAAATTCTGTGTTATTTTATTCTAAAACTGTTTTTATTTAACCAGCATACATATTTTTTTAATATTGTAATTCAAGTTATTAAACAGAAAGTCATCAACCGAATTTTCCCCCAGGTAATCCCCCTACTTTACACACCTATTATTTTCTCTAGTCTGTGTCTAATTTTCTTTATTTTAGAAACGGAAATCTCAAGGTTGATTTATTGTTGGATGTCACATTTATTTCTAAATTTATTTTCTTGTTTTGTTCACTTGTATCTTTCAGTAGCTTCTTATAGACAGTCATGAAAGGAGTAAGCTATTTGGTACTTCATATATTTTTATATGGCTTTATTTTAACTTGTTAGATTGATTGGTTGAGTACAGAAATCATTGTTCCTTTGCATTTTGAATTGCTCTACTGTCTTCTAGTCCCAGTGTTGTTCCTGAAAACCTAACACGATCTGACTCATTCTTTATATTCAATTAGTTCTTTTACCTTTTCAGAAGGTATCAGTATTATAAAATGTCATGGTGTATATCCTTTTATTATACCTCTGGGACTTTATATTTTATTCATTTTTATTGGTAGTTTATGTTTTCACAATCCCATTTTTTATTTTCAAAGCTTCTTCATGTTCTCTCTTCCTTTTTGAATTATGGAATCCTGTTATTTCATATATACACTATCTTTATCATATAATGAACATTAATAATAGCTGTTTTATGTTTACTCCTGCTTCCTCCATTGTTTACCTCCAAGTTCCTCTTTCCTGTTTGTTTTAGGTTCTATCTTTCATGTTACTAGTCATCTTTAAATTTCTGGGGACCTTTAGCCATGATTTCACACTTACAAGGTGGGCTTCATTAAAATTTGATTGGAGGGTTAAATCACTTTTGGGAGATCACCAAATGGTAGCATTTATTTCTTTTCTTTCAGCTTCTTAGGAGAAGACTCCTCCATTCTCTTACTTGATAACTAAAGTTCTGGGAAAAGGGTAGGAGGAATAGGGTAGGCACAGTAATATTCTGTGAACTCACTGCCCTCTCTGAAGCCTTTCAACCTCTTCCTCCTCCCATCCCCCAAGACATGAATACATGCCTAATGTGTCAATGGAGTCATTGTCAGGCTGGGCAAGTAGGGGAGGGTTGTTGGATATACATATTTTTTAACCAATCTTTCTATTTTTAGCTCTTGCCTCATTCCTTTCCTATCATGTTCCACCAAAACTCCGGTATTTGTGTTTCTTTATGCCTTCTAGATTTCTACTGGACAAATGAGCTTGCTTTGTATGATATCACACTCCTGCATTTATGTTGTAATTTTCTCTTTATAATGTTCTCAGCTCGTATCATATCTTTTATATTCTAACATTTGTTAACACTTCTTGTTCTTTGTTGAATCTTTTCCTGTTCAATTTGTCTTTAATGTTTATATCATTTTATTTCTTTATTTTAATGGAATTTTGGCAAGAACTGACACAAAATGCACATGTTCATTATATTACTAGTATATTTAATCAGAAGTTCCTTGACTATGTTTTAATAATTTATTTTTATTGTGGCTAATCAAATAATACCTTAACTGGTATTTCTATGAGTTAGGTAGGATAATGTGTGTGGGTTTGGAGAGAGGTTAGGGTGTTTGTGTCCTTTCCCATTAATTCAGTTTGGCATTCTACTCTTTTAGCTTTTTTTTCTTACTAAAACATTCACAGTAGATATTATACTGTCTACAGATAGGGAAACTGAGGCTCAGGATTAGTAAATCAATAACTCAAGACAATGAAATCATGTCAAGTTGCAGAGACAATATCTGACTCCAAAGCAAAAGCATCATATAAATTCTATTTATGGTTAATGATTAAAGATTTAAGAAGGTAAGTGTGTCCATTAATAACAAATCAATTTCACCTGCCAATGGTCTGATTTGTGAAGTGTCAATGTTTATAGTTTACTTATACTCACTCATCTTTCCAGCACCTATTATTTAGATTCCCACTCTGGGTACAGAGTTTTTTATAATAATAGATTTTGTCTTTTTTACTATTGACACCAAGCATACATTATAAAGGGAAATTTTTAATGAATACACAGTTAAATATGATCTAATTGGTTTACTGTGGCTTGATTCCATAATCAATCTACATAATTAGCAATTAAAGTATCTGATGCAGTAATGTGCCAGTTTGATAAAGAAGCATGGGTCAAACTAGTTCAGGGATCCACCTCCAGCTTATACTTCCTCATGAAAACAACTAGCAACCTTCAGAGACACATTGCATAGACTCTGGTATACCCTTCTCTTCCTTCTTCTCCCTTGCCCTCCTTTCCCCTCCTCTTCTGTCTTCCTATTGCTTTTCCTCTTTTTTCCCTCTTCCATTCTTTTTCTGTGACTATTGCTCAAAAATTGTTCTCAGGATAGGCTAGTAAGGGAAATAATTCAGAAACATTTGGATCATTATAAGAACTTTACCATAAGCGCTGTGTTTGTGTAGCAAATATTTGTTTTCTGAATGAACAAATAAGTGAATGGGTGATTACATATTCACTGGTGGCACCCATGATACATACAACATGCTCTCTAGGTTCTTTGCTAATGTGAACAATCTTTGTGGTTGTTTATTTTATTTCTTCTGTATATTTTCTCAAGTGAGGTACAATTTTGAAAGGGTATTTATTGGCCCAGGCAATAAATATATACATGAATCAAAAACACTCTATTTTGAGTTGCTTCAAGGCATTGGGTACCATAAATACATGATCTGAGAAGACGTTGCAACTATAGAGAATGGTGGGACCCATTTAAAACTATCACAGAAATTAAACATTGAAATACTTATAGAGAGTAAGAATATATAACGTGTATAACATGTGCCTATAAGGCTTCTGCACCCCATTTTAACTTATGTGAGTGTGTGTGTGTGGGGGGGGGGGGGTGGCGGTAGTGTGGCGGGGGGAGTGGTCTTCATACCATTAAGAAATTCTCTGAACCTAACTGGCTGTCCTGGAACACAACTCAATTCTGACACTATCCAGAGCCAGCATCAGATTGCACAGGTTAAGGCCTAATTCTATAAGACTGACCTCCATTTCAGATGCCAATTGCAAGTCTGGGTTGTTACCTGTGCTTCTGACTGGATGACTGTAAGTCAGCCAGCCTGTTCTTCAGCACAGTGGCAGGAAATATGGCCTCACAGCTCTATGGCCACCCTGCCAGTAGCTAGTGTCAGTTCTCATTTACTCATATCTGCCGGCAGTATCATATGCAACACCATGCCTTGTCATATATGTGTTCCAGAACAGTTTTAGTTCTACAAAACTGTACTGGAAGGTGAATAAAATAAGTTTCTGCAAAGCTAAAGTTTCTAAAATATGTTACTTATATCTTAGAAACATTTTACATAGGCAGAAAGCAAAGGTGGAATTAATCAACTTTGAGAATAGATTCAAAACATCCTCTTATACAGAATGACATATTCTAACCCATTCTTCCATCTCTCCTAGACTTTCAACAGTTGAGTTTTTGAGTCCCACCCTTGCTCAATAGGAATCCTGAAAGCATTTCTAGAAGTCAGGTCTCTTTTTAGAGCTCCTCTTTGAAGGTCATTGCCTAATAAATATATCAACTTCATAATTATAAGTTCCACACTATGAAATTCATACCAGAAAATTTGTGTGTAGCCATCTTGTACTTATTTACATTAGATTATTGAAATATCTTTGAGATTATGATTTAATTATCCTGGTGTGATAAGTTGGGCCTCCCATCTGGTGGTGGAATTAGTCCTATCTTTACCCAGGAGAAAATTTAGGGTTTTCTATCTCTCAGATAGTACTGTCATGTTTTGGAAATAAATGGGTTTTGACAGCAAAGCATCATATCATTTTGGTGAAGTCCCATTAAGACAATAAAGCTATTATAATCTCTGCATAGCTCTAATGCTGGATTGCTTTTGAGAATAAATTTGTATACATCTTGATTTTTCTGTAGCCACTGATCTTTTATTCTATTCCAAATTGAAAATTTAAATGGGGGGGGGAGAAGATGACCAATAAGTAATTGTAAATTATTGTGGCAATGGTAGTTGGGATTAGCTTTGAGCAAGGCTTTCTTTAGCTTCAATGGCATACCTCCTCTTGGGCTGATTATTTTCTTATTAAAAATTATTAGTGAAAAGTTTTGAAGTCTGAAAGAAACATTTTGAAGTATGACTCTTTATCTGAGTGTCTTCCTCTTGATGAGAGGACAAAACCATTCTGTTGCCTCACTCCCTTCTCCAAATAGGATTGCCAGTTATGTACAACATGGGTTATATGCAAATAATGTGATAAACTAAAGTTTATATGAAAAAAAAAGATTTGGCATGAATAGACAGGAAAAGAAAAGTAATTAAGGAAGACTAGATTTACTAGTTATCAACGCAAAGATACAATGATCAATCCCCGTGATTAAAACAGTATGGTACAGAAAAAAAGAGATAGAGGAAGACATAAATAAATGGAAGAATATATCGTGTTCATGGATTGGTAGAATCAACATCATTAAAATGTCCATACTACCCAAAGCAATCTATAGATTTAATGCAATCTCCATTAAGATACCAAAGGAATATTTCACAGACCTAGAACAAACTCTCCAAAAATTCATCTGGAATAAAGAAAAAAAGACCCTGAATAGCTGTAGCAATACTGAGAAAGAAGAACAAAGTTGGAGGGATCACAATACCAGATATCAAGCTGTATTACAAAGCCACCATTCTCAAAACTGCCTGGTATTGGCACAAAAACAGACATATAGACCAATGGAACCAAACAGAGAACCCAGAAATCGACCCAAGCCATTATGCTTAATTAATATTTGACAAAGGAGGGAAGAGCATACAATGAAGTCAGGACAGTTTCTTCAATAAATAGTGTTGGAAAAATTGGACAGATAAATGCAAAAAAAAATGAAACTAGACCACCAACTTACACCATATACAAAATAAACTCAAAATGAATAAAGGATTTAAACATAAGATGGGAAACCATAAAAATCTTAGAAGAATCTATAGGCAGCAAAATATCAGACATATGTCATAGCAATATCTTTACCAATATTGCTCCTAGGGCAATGGAAACTAAAGAGAAAATAAACAAATGGGCCTACATCAAAATAAAAAGCTTCTGTACAGCAAAAGAAACCATTAACAAAACAACAAGAGAGCCCACTGCATGGGAGAACATATTTGCCAATGCTATTTCAGATAAGGGCTTAATCTCCAACATTTACAGGGAACTCATACAACTTAACAAAAGGAAGATAAACAATCCAATAAAAAAATGGGCAAAGGATCTAAGTAGACAAATTTTGAAAGAGGGCATAAAGAAAGCCAAGAGATATATGAAAACATGCTCAGAGTCACTAATCACCTGAAAGACACAAACCTCACACCTGTCAGAATGGCTATCACCAACAAACCAATAAATGACAAGTGCTGGCAATGATGCGGAGAAAAAGGACCCTCTTGTACTGCTGGTGGGAATGGAGACTGGTGCAGCCACTGTGGAGAACACTATAGCATTTCCTCAAAAAACTAAAAATAGAACTCCTATTTGATCCAGTGATCCCACTTTTCTGAGGCTGAGCACTACCAGTACTTGAAAGCCCATAGTTGACCTCCAATTTGCCCCTGAACAAAATAAGCTAGTCTGAGAAAGATAAATATCACATGATCTCACTCATTTATGGAATATAAATGCACAACATAAATTGATGAACAAAAATAGAGCCAGGGGGGGAATATTTTAGAATTTAGTAGAAGTAATCCTGTTATTTGCAAATTTTTAATATTTCTTACAACTTTTATGATATCATACTATGTTAGTACAGTTTTGATAATATTATTATACTTAAAATCCTGTTTTTTGAAATATTAATGTTTACTGCAGGTAATGTTATTATATTTGAGATCGTTTTTCTTGAAAACACACACACACACACACACCAAAAGCACATGACTAACAGCTAGGTTTCTTTGCAGGGAAAGAAGCATAAAAGTGTTAGTGGGAATATAAATGCCAACAACTTCAATGGAGGTCAATAGAATA
The DNA here is from genome assembly GCA_027563665.1 of Antrozous pallidus. Lineage (NCBI taxonomy): Eukaryota > Metazoa > Chordata > Mammalia > Chiroptera > Vespertilionidae > Antrozous > Antrozous pallidus. Next base: position 42,206,700 of record CM050518.1, read on the forward strand.
ATATCGATCAGAATTTAAAAAGCATATTACCTGTGATCCAGCAACTCTACTTCTAGATATTTATTCTGCAGATACACCTCTAAAGGTTTGAATTAATTTATAATCAAGAATATTTATTATAGTATTTTTTAATAGAAATTGCCTGGAAATAATGTGAATTTCCAAGATCTGGAATAATTGTTAAAAGATAAGTGAAGGCATATTAAAATTTTAGAGTTTATTTGAAGGGGAACAGGAAGTGATTAGGAATGCTTTACTAACAAAGGTTGGGGAGAGACTTTTAAAAATGTGTATTTTTATTGATTTCAGAGAGAAGGGGAGAGAGATAGAAACATCAATGATGAGAGAGAATCATTGATGGGCTACCTCCTACACACCCCATACTGGGGATCAAAACTGCAACCCAGGCATGTACCATGACATGACTAGGTACATAGATCGATGCTCAACCACTGAGCAACCATGCCTGGGCTGGGGAGAGACTTTTATAGAGAAAAGGCAGAAGTAAAGCAAGGAAATTATTGACTAAATTTGAAGCCTAGTTGTCATTTATCCTTACATTTCAATTTTGAGGACTTGAAGCATGTACAGGCTTAGATGTTGATTTGTGTACCTAGGCCACCTTGCATTAGAGCCCCTTCAGTCCAATGATCTCCCTGTTTAATAAGTTTAACAGAGGTTAAATAAATTATGTTAAGTCCATGCAATGGGACTCTGGACAGCCATTTGGAACAACAAGTATAGTCCAAATGTAATGCTATAGCTGAGAAACATTGTCAAGTGGAAAAAGTAAAAAGTCATAAGGTAATGTGTGTAGTATGTTACCATTTGTGAAAAACAAAAGACTATGTAATCATATAATACTTATATGTATCAAGATTATCCCTGGAAAAGTACTGAGGAAAACAGGATAGTTGTTAGCTCTGGTGAGGGGATCTGGGTGGCTGTGAGACTTCAGCCAGAGATTAATTTCACAAAACGTTTGTCTGCTCTTCTTGAATTTTGTGTCTTATGGATGCATTATCAAATTAGAAAAAAAATCATGTAAATAAATAGCCTAAAGAGTAATGGTCACACTAGATTAAATTATAGTACTCCTTCTTTATTGTATATCCCCGAATATCAGAAAACAATGTGTATAAACTGCCTTGATATTTAATAGATTTGTTTTTAGTATGAAGGGTCATCCCGTGCAGGTGCTATATCCAGGATGTGCAAGTTAACCTTGGCTCTCCAAATGGCATCCAAGCTCTATTCCTCCCCATGACTTCATTCAAGTTGAAGTTGCTTAACAGTTAGGATAGAGTTCAAGGACCTGAACCCTGATTACATGTAAATTAACCATAATTCAACAAAATATTTTAAAATATTAAACATGTATACACAGCACACTAAGGCAAATTAGCATTTGAAAGTATTTCATAGTCTTTCAGTCCTGATCCACAGCATATCCCTATGGGATGCTATATGGTCCGTATGCAGAGTTCACATGAATGCAGACCTTCTTGAGCTAAAATATAACACCACGCTATGGATGTCATGGAGCTGCCTCCCTTAGAATTAGAGATTGATTTCCATGGAGGCAAAGCGTAAACAAAATTCTCTGCTCCCTTGAGAAGAGACCCCAAAAGGAAGTAATTCATGGAAAAGGTAATTACCAATTAAATAGTAAATGTGCTACTTGGCCTGTAAGAAGAATTAAAACATATTTACACTTCAAAAAGAAGTAATTAGAGGTAGTCCATTCACTAAGGAAAGTGCCAGACCAGGACAGAGGAAAGTATGTAAATAGATAAAGATAGCAAGATTTATTATTAAATTAAAGTCCCTTAATTGCTGCAAATGTTAAATATGCAGTTTTCTGACATTTAAATGATGCTTTTCACCATAATGAAAATGAATTGTCCACCTTGAATACCCACTTCTTAGGCAGGATGTAAATGTCAGTCCTAAATTAAAGTTAACTAGTTTCTGCCATACATTTAAATTTTTAAAATTAGAATCAATAAATCACTTAAACAAATAATATCAGTGTTCTAGTCCAAACATTGAGCCATTCCCATGAAAGGAGAGATATGGTTGAAGACTCCTTCAGGTTTGGCTAAAAGGGGAGACCTCGGCCTTCATGGCACTGTCTTTGTTCAAGAGCAGATGGGGTGGCAAGTGCAGCTGCCCAGCAAAAGCCTGTGCCTTATAACCTCTCCCCTCTTCTTTCAGGGTCTCCAGTGATTAAAGGGTTGCTTTCTGAATTAGCACATTTCTCTTTCGAATATGAAGTAGCTATCTTTTATGAATCATTTATGTGTACCAAAAGCTTAACATGTATTTCCTTATTTCAACCTCATAAGAACCTTCCAAAGTAAATTTTCTTTTTAAAAAAATATATTTGATTGATTTTTTTACAGAGACAAAGGGAGAAAGATAGTTAGAAACATCAATGAGAGAGAAACATCGATCAGCTGCCCCCTGCACCCCCCCCCCACCAGGGATGTGCCCGCACCCAAGGCACATGCCCTTGATCAGAATCGAATCTGGGACCTATCAGTCTACAGGCTGACGCTCTATTCACTGAGCCAAACCGGTTTCGGCCAAAGTAAGTTTTCTTATCATTTTTTTAAAATAAAACCCAGATGGGATGATGGCTGGTTTTCCCAGGTCAAGAGGCTTAGGAAGGTCTGGGATTCAAGGATTCAAACCCATATCTCTCTGCCAAAGGGCTACCATTAAAAAAAAAAAGTTAACAACAAAAATCTACTCTTAATCACAGCTTTAGAGAGCTGCATTGTCATTCTATGGCATTCCTGCCTGTGTTACCTTCAAACTTTTATCCCAGAGATCACTATTCTTAAATATATTTAGGCTGCTTAAATTTAGCAAGGTTGGTTTCCATTGTTTGCTATGTAGCATCCGGAAAACATGGTTCAGGTCCTCCGCTTGCTTCTTCAAGTCCTCACTGAACTCCAGAAATACTTAGAGAAGCTCCACATGTGTTTATTGGGTGCCAGGAACTGTGCTGTATAATAGGAGATCATAAACTTACAGAGTCTTCCCAGCTGGTCTCCTCTTGAACTGAATATTAATTAAGAAAGAGAATACAATGATCAAATTGTTTGGAAACACTGGTCTAATCCTTGGGCTCACCAGGTTTCTTTTTCTGCAGGACTTCTCAGAGCTTTTAAATATACTTATGTGTATAGAAATCTTAAAAAGGAGAGGTAATCTGTAGTAATTTCAAAATTTATATAATTTGGAACCTTTCTGTGAGGATTATCTTTGTGAATAATGTCTAATTAAATGTGAAAGGGAATGCTGGAATAACAATAGAAACTAGAAATAAAAGAACAGGGAGGAATAATTTGATCAAGGCAGTAGAATTTTAAGTAGGTGTGGGGAAAGGCCAAAAGACAGAAAGCAGTGGGAATGAGCTGGACTCTGAGAAGGCAGATCAGTAAAGTCAAAGATTTTACAAAAGTTTGCTTTAAGTTACAGTCACAGTAATATGTAGCAAAAACTCCCCCCCCCAAATGTTATAGAGTATTCTTAAATCATAGCATATCGGATCTAATAAAAGAGTAATATGCAGATTGACCATCACTCCAAGACACAAGATGGCTGCCCCCATGTGGTCAAAGATAGCTGCCCCATGTGGACACAAGATGGCCACCACAAGATGGCTGGCAGGGGTGGGAATTTAGGGCCACCTGGGACTGCAGGGAAGGGCAGTTAGGGTCAATCTGGCTGGCAGGGGAGCAGTTAGGCATCAATCAGACTGGCAGGAAAGTGGTTAGGGGGTGATAAGGCTGACAGGCAGAAGCAGTTTAGATCAATCAGGAAGGCAGACAGGTGAGCAGTTGGGAACCAGCAGTCCTGGATTGTGAGAGGGATGTCTGACCGCCTGTTTAAGCCCGATCCCAATATGATCGGGCCTAAACAGACAGTCAGACATCCCTCAAGGGGTTCCGGATTAGAGAGGGTGCAGGTTAGGCTGAGGGACACACACGCCCTGTGCATGAATTTTATGCACCAGAAGTAGGAAGCAGTTGTAAATTACAGACTAGTGTCCAATATGGAAATTTACTTGCCTCCTATACCAAGAAGGTCTACAAGGTACTGGCCATCATCACAAGTAAAATAGCAATTCTTTTGATTGATTGATTGACAATTTTTAGAGAGAGAGAGAGAGGAAGAGTGAGAAATATTGATTTGTGGTTCTACTATTTATGCATTCATTGGTTGCTTCCTATGTGTGCCTTGACTGAAAAGCAAACCCAAAACCTTGGTGTATTGGGACAACACTGTAACCATCTGAGCTACCCATCCAGGGCAGAATAGCAAATCTTACCTCACATATAGAACATCCACAATTGTAATATTTCAAAGGCTGTTTTAATCTATCTATGCAAGGAAGAGAGAAAATGGTGGAGAAGACTGAGAAGAAGGTCATTGGAACTGTCAAGAGCATAGAGCAACTTTGTATAAACCAGCAGTTCTCAACCTGTGGGTCGTGACCCCTTTGGGGGTCGAACGATCCTTTCACAGGGGTTGCCTAAGACCATCAGAAAACACAGATGTTTAAATTACGATACATAACAGTAGCAAAATTACAGTTATGAAGTAGTAATGAAAATAATTTTATGGTTGGAGGTCACCACAACATAGGAAGGTTGAGAACCACTATAAGGCATGAATTAAAAAAAAATATTTAGAGGAGAAAGAACGTTAAAAGAAGACCAAAAAATGTATGTCAATATTTAGAAAACATTTATTAAATGAAGTCCTTGAGTTAAAATAAAAACCTAAAAATATGCATAGTGAACTTTAGTTTTCACACTAAATCCTCGAATAGGAAACACTTTCTCCTATTGTATTATTTCTTGGAACTTGAAGGAATTATTTGAGGAAAATAAAGAGAAACACTTATTTACACAAATTAATGTATACATAAACACCCATTTTCTTAAAGTTGTGGTCGGCAAACTGTGGCTCGCAAGCCACATGCGGCTCTTTGGCCCCTTGAGTGTGGCTCTTTCACAAAATACCACGTCCTGGGCAAGTCTATTTTGAAGAAGTAGTGTTAGAAGAAGTCTAACAAATTTGGCTCTCAAAAGAAATTTCAATCGTACTGTTGATATTTGGCTCTGTTGACTAATGAGTTTGCCGACCACTGTCCTAAAGAATTTGTCAAGTTGTGTTCCATGGCATTAATAAGTCTCAAGCTAAAAACAGGAATCCAAGGTCCACCCATTTGGCATTCACTTTCAGTGACCTTGAAATGCATGTACTCTCTATAAGTATATACAGTGTTTTGTAATCTTCTCTGATCACAGTGTCATTTTGAGTCCATATCACATTCAAGAAATACATTTTGAAAAATGTTGTTAGATAAAAATGTTCAAAGGAGAATGTTGTGAGGTTTTACTAGATCATTAACTTGGAAGGAAAACTACCCCTCTTTGGTTTTAGGTTAAATGTTACCAAGGGGTCAGAAATTGTATATTTATTAGTAGATTTAGGTATATATTTAGATTCTTTTATGTGTCACTGAGATCTCAGGGGAAAAATGCATTTTTAAATGTTATCTTACGCAGTGCCTTTGCACACTATCACTTAGTATCCTCACAACACTCTTATGTAGATATTAGAGGCCAGGTGCACAAAATTCATGGATGGGGGAGAGGACAAGATATTCTTCAGCCCAGCCTGCACCCTCTCCAATCTGGGACCCCTTGAGGGATGTCCCACTGCCCGTTTAGGCCCGATCCTACTGGGATCAGCCTAAATGGGCAGTTAAACAGCCCTCTCACAATCCAGGACTGCTGGCTCCCAACTGCTCGTCTACCTGCCTTCCTGAATGCCCCTAAAAGCTTCTGCCCACCAGCCTGATTGCTCCCTAACCACTCCCCTGCCAGCCTGGTTGATGCCTAATAGCTCCCCTGCCAGCCTGTTTGGTCCTAACTGCCCTCCCCTGCAGGCCTGGTCACTCCTAACTGCCCTCCCCTGCAGACCTGGTTCTCCCCTGCTGGCCACCTTGTGGTAGCCATCTTGTGTCTACATGGAGGCAGTCATTTTTCACCACATGAAGGCAGCCATTTTGTGTGTTGGAGTGATGGTCAATCTGTATATTACTCTTATTAGATAGGATTAGATAGGATAGAGGCCTGGTGCATGGGTGGGGGCTGGCTAGTTTGCCCTGAAGGGAGTCACAGATCAGGGTGGGGGTTCCCTTGGGGTGTGGGGTGGCCTGGGAGAGGGGCCTGTGGTGGTTTGTAGACCGGCCATGCCCCCCTGGCAACCCAAGCAGAGGCCCTGGTATCCGGGATTTATTAAAACTTTGTAACCTTGAGTGGAGCCAAACCTTCTGCTCACTCTGAAGCTGCAACCATTTTTGTTGGGATTTATTTACCTTCTATAATTGAAACTTTGTAGCCTTAAGTGGAGATCTGGACAAGCCAGGGTGTGTGGGAAGCTTGGCTTCCTCCATTTATGGGGAAACCCAAGCCTCATGCTCACTCCGTGGCCGCAGCCATCTTGGTTAAGTTAATTTACATACTCTTCCTGGTGGGCATGGCTTGTGGGTGTAGCAGAGGTGTGGTAAATTTGCATATTATTCTTTTATTTGATAGGATCATTAAATCATGATTCAGAGATGGGCAGTTATTTTTCCAAGATTACAGCTTATAAATGAAGAGGCCAGAAACTAATCTCAAGACTCCCCCTCTCAACCCGCCCCCTACACACACTCAAGGATGTATTTACTGATTTTAGAGAGAGAAGAAAGGGGGGAGGATGAGAAAAAGAGAGGGGAAATAGAGAGAGAAAGAGAGAGAGAGACAGAGAGAGAGAGAGGTGAGACACTGATCTGTTGCCTCCCTTATACTGGGGATGGAACATACAACCTAGGTATGTATTCTGATGGGGAATCAAAACAACAACCTTTTGATGACACTCAAACAAACTGAACCCTTGGGCCAGGGCTAATTTTAGGACTTTAATTGTAAATTTTGTATTCCTTCCATTACAATTTTAATCTTCAAAAGGAGAATATATAGCTTTTATGCTATTTCAGAACTTGCCTGAAGTTGTTGTTTTTTATAATCCCTTGATATATATAAGAGAAATCCAAATTGGCCTATGGCCAGTTTAGAGACCTCTTAAGCCTTGCCTTATACATAATACAGAATTGCATTCTCATCTACACCCCAAACAGTAATGTAGAATTTGAACAATAACGATTATTACTAGAGTGCTTAATACATTCATGGGAGGAACCAGATCTACTACCTTTTATTGGGCATAACAAAACCCAAAGTGACTTCCACAAAGCAAATTTTTCCCTTTTAACTTCTAAACGCATGTGCACTTTAAAGGAAATTTAATACACATGTTTTTAAATCATTTGCACTGAATTCATCAAATGTTTGGTAAGAGCTATTTGATTTCCTAGAAGCTTTGGGATGCTTCTGTTTATGGGATTTTAAAGTGCCTTCTTTCCTTGAACTAGGATGTCTCTCATCTTGTAAGGTTCTCTGATGAAATTTATTCTCAAATAACAAACTCAGGATTCCCAGTCCTGGGTTTCCCAGGGAACATCTCCCAGATGTTCCTTGGCTTCTTTGCTGTGATGCAAAATCACAAAATTGAAACTCTCTACCTTTGCACTGGTCGGTTTTTTTTTCTTTCTTTCTTTCTGTAAATGCAATCTCCATTACATCTAGGCCTTCTTAGCTTTGCAGGATTAACTACAAAACATCTTGTCCTTGAACTCAATTCTCCATTTCTTCAATGTTCTGTCTAATTTTCTTCTCAAAGTTTCTTGCAAAAAGCTAGTCATGTCCATAGCAACATGATTAGCTATTGATGCATCCATTCCTTCTAAAACTCTCATCCTTGTTTTTGACCCTACAATAAAATAGCATACAAGGAAGAAAGAAAGAAAACCATGTGATTTTTCTATTTAACAGGAAAATAAAAATTAAATATTTTGTTAGAGAATTGAGAATTTGATGTATTTTACAATTACGCATTTTTTAGGAGATCTAGGGCAAGATGTCTCAGGATATAGAGTTATTAATAGTTATATTAAAATGGCTATGAGTTTGAGGTGCTGGTATAGTATGCTAATAATTAAAATGATAATTTCTATACCATTTTCACAAGGACAATATTCTTTAGATAATTTTTCAAGATTACAATGATCAGTAATCAATGTTGCATTATTTAATATTATCATTAATAAACATTAATCATCTATTTACTATGTGTTATAAACTGTACTATTTCATTTTGTCATCATAATCTATGAGGAAGATGGTATTAAGCCTGTACATTACTGTGGCCAGACCTTCCACCAGAATGCCTACTGCTGGTTTCTTACAGAAAAAAATATCTTCCATTTTCATTAAGGAGCAAAAGAGTTTTGGTAAGAGACTGGTCCTTAAGCTTAGAAGCTACTTATTCAAAGCAACAATTTAAATAATTTCAAAGAAGTTAGTCTTTAAAATTTCTATAAGTGTCCAACTAGAGGAAATGTTAACAGATATCTCAAGATATTTTTTGAGGATCAGGAAGATTGAGAACAGGCGAGAAGTGGAACTCGTGTGTGTGTGTGTGTGTGTGTGTGTGTGTGTGTGTGTGTGTGGTGTATGTGTGTGTGTGTGTGTGTGTGTGTGTGTGTGTGTGTGTGTTTTAAAGATCAAGTAGCTTGAATATATAACTTGTTCTCTAAGTATCTTCTAGCATACTTTTGGTCATTCATTAATTCATTATTGTGGTCAACTCAGACCCCTTCTAATTCTCTTTCCTTTCTCACAACACATTCTAATTTGCTGATGGAAGAGAGATCATCTTTGTTTAACTAATTTACCAACTTGTTTTGAATGGGGTAAGTAAGCAGAGAAGAGCTGAACTGCAGAGACAATGGGTGATGGACAGTGAGGGGTGGTGGGTACCCTTTTGAGGCTGTGAGGATAATAGGTGGAAAAAGATGGAAAATTGGTGCAGAAAATCTAATTTGATGGGAATAACAGAGACATCTAATCAGAATAAGAATGTTGTACTCTGGGTGGTGTTATTCTTCCCTCTTCTACATGAGAAGTTAAAACTTTTGTCCTATATATTATGTAGTTGGAGCTTTAAAGTGCCCTCATGCTCTGAGTGCTGCTTCAAACCAGGTGTCACAAGAACAAAGGTTGCTCAGAATGAATCATATACACAGGCATTAAAAATTCATTTAACATTTATTCAGTGCCTACTCTATGCTAGATACTGAAGATACTGTGAGACTAAGACATTCTTTGTGTCCACAAGAAATTTACAGTCATGTGGGGAACATAAATAGGCAAATTTAATACAACTCATGAAGGGTTAAGAAGTAGAAAAATACAAGGTGTTTGGGGACATCAGTGAAGGATACCACTCCCCTAGTAACAGACAGAAGCAGGAAATATGAACTTAGTGGGTGGAAGTGGAGAGAGACTCTATCTACATGGGAAGACTCTCTGAAAACAAAGAGGTTGGTGGTAGATTTGGAACCCTGTGGGGACTGATGTTCTAAAATTATTATCTCAGAGAATCAGAACAACCAGTAACAGATAGAAGAATTGCAACTAGCCCACAAGAAGACTTAGCTGACAGGTGGCACAAGTCTGCACTCTTCTGACATTTTTTAGCAGCCCTCAGCAACCACAGAGGAGATTTGTAAAATAATGTCCCTCATCGTGTTAGTTAAGTATTTTTAATAGGGAAGCATTCTCCATTTGCCCAAAGAACGTATGTGGACCGACAGGCCATCGGGTAGGGATAAAGAAGGCTGATTTATTTTCCTTGTGTTTTCTCATGATGGTGACCGAGGGATTTTAGGCTTAGGTTTGTTCCATCAAAGAAGAGTCATGAAAACCCACTCCTCTTCTCCTTGGTCTATAACTCACTCCGTAAAATCACATGATTCACTAATGACAAGAAGCAAAGATATCTACTATAGGGGTCACAAGGATTTTCATCCCTCCCTGTCTTAGTTCAGACTGCTATAACAAATTACTATAGATTGGGTGATTTTACAAACATTTATATCTTACAGTTCTTGGAGCTTCAAAATCAAAGTGCTGGCAGGTCAGAGTTCTAGAGAAGGGCCCCTTCCTGGCTGGTAGATGGCTGCCTTCTCACTTCCTCCTCACATGGTAGATGGCAGAGAGGAGCAAATAAGTCACCAATCCCACTAATCAGGGCTCCACCCTCATTACCTCTAAGTACCTTTCAAAGACCCTTCTTCCTAACACCATTACAGTGTGTGTGTGTGTGTGTGTGTGTGTGTGTGTGTGTGTGTGTGGCAGGTGGGGGTAGTGTTTCAAAATTTGAACTTTTGGGGTCACCGACACTCAGTTGTAAAACTCTCTTTCACTCTGTGTTTTGTTAATGAGGGAGGTGTCATCACAGAAACTGGGTGTAAAAGTTTGGTAAATTCATATATTTTAACTGAAACATAAGCATGTCATTAGGTTTTCTTAATTAAAAATATTAAAAGTACCTTCATTTTATTGTTAAATTCTGTTGCATTTGCCTACTACACAGGGCAGCTCCATGAAAATGAGTCTTTAAACACCATTTAAACTGTGAAGGCACATAGTTCAGCCTGTCATCAACATGGTATTGCCCCTGATTCCCCAAGCTTGAAAAAGACACAAAACATTCTGTAATTGGAGATTGTTTTGAATTAGTTTTAATTTGACTAGTAATATCCCACAAGGGTACCCTAGTATATAGAGATTATGGACAATTAAAGCTGTGATCAATTAGATCTAAATTGTTAGTCCATTAAGAGGCACTAACAAGAACTCTGATTTTCAAAGTTTTTTTCCCCTTATTTCTCTTGCCCTAGCACTCATGATGACAGACAAGGTTCTTCTATTATTCCTACATTATGCCACAAATTTAGACAAATCCACTTGTTTTTATTATTTAGGGGCATGCAACCTGATAGCCTAGGTATAAATAATATTTAAAAACTTTTGCAAATGCAACACACTTTCTTTTTATCACCATCATAAAATCAATAAAAATACTCATCAGAATGGCTTTACTGGTCCAGAATATGCAGACCATGTGTGTAGTACAAGAACCTGTCATCTCTGTCTAAATTAGGTACAAATGTTCTCAGATTAGGTATAAAGGCTTCAGAGCAGTGTCTTCAAAGGGCACTTGAACTTTAAAATATGAAGTGAGAAAGAGCAATGTAGAAAAATCCTGACTTCAAAATTACACTTTATCTCCCCTCCCCTCCCCTTCCCCTCCCCTCCCCTCCCCTCCTCTCCTCTCCTCTCCTCTCTTCTGCTCTCCTCTCTGATAAACCCAGAAAATATATCTGCTAGAGGAATTTTTGGAAATATATTTCAGTTGGCCTCTGTTCAGGTTTTATATTTCCTTCCAGGGCAAGAATATCTCCTTATTCCCCAATGGAATGCTCCTAAGTCTTTAAGGGGCAGGTCATATGGCATCTTCTCCAAGAAGCTATCAGAAAGTGGAACTCTACACTCCTACATGCATTTGTTCACTGGGCCCCTTAAAGTTACACGGTTATGGTGTGACTTTCCTCTTTGTTTCTTATTGCCCTGCCCTCTACACTCCATAGTATTGGCATAGTATTCTGAATTCGGAAGGCACAAATTAACGTTTTCTGAGTTTATTAACAACTTTAGAAATGCTCTCAAAGACTGTAGTTAAGAATAGATGTTTAACACAGCCTTAACAGGAGTTAATATTTGGAGGAACTTACCCTAAAACCTTTCGATAGTTTATGAAACCTTATTTTCAGGGTGCAAGTCTATAAATGTGAGAACTATTATATATTTTTTTCTGTGTATAACAGAAAATACAAGATTCTATGTAACAGTTTGTATTTGATTATACATGCTACAAGAACATGCCTTGTTGGCAGCATACTAGTAACTAGATGAGGCAAACAGCAAAGGGATTGAAAGTGATAGAAGAGAGAAAGCTTCTCTGGCTGTGACTGTGACAACACCTAAAATAACTGCTTTTCAGGTTCAAGACTGTCTCCATTTAAGTATTAAAGAATAACTGCTCAATAAATGTTAACAATAATCACCTGAAATTCTGGAAGGGTTCACTGACAAAAGAGCCAAGGAGCCTTCAGATCAAGAATCAGAAGATTAGATTTGCCGAAGCCGGTTTGGCTCAGTGGATAGAGTGTTGGCCTTCGGACTGAAAGGTCCGAGGTTTGATTCTGGTCAAGCGCATGTACTGTGGCTGCGGGCACATCCCCAGTAGGAGGTGTGCAAGAGGCAGCTGATCGATGTTTCTGACTTTTATTCTTCTCTCTTCCTCTCTGTGAAAAATCAATAAAAAATATTTTTAAAAAAGAATCATAAGATTAGGGTATTAGTTCTACCTCCAATCCATTGGCATTTTTATTTGTTATATTTATTAAATTAAGTAATGTTCCCTTATCTTGTTTGACATGTTAATATAAATCTAAGGTCTACCATCATTGCAATTCCGTAGGGTAGTGGTTGGCAAACTCATTAATCAACAGAGCCAAATATCAAGAGTACAACGATTGAAATTTCTTTTGAGAGCCCAATTTTTTAAACTTAAACTTCTTCTAATGCCACTTCTTCAAAATAGACTTGCCCAGGCCGTGGTATTTTTGTGGAAGAGCCACACTCAAGAGGCCAAAGAGCCACATGTGGCTCGCGAGCCAAGGTTTGCTGACCATGGCTGTAGGGGAAGTAGACAGAAGAGACTTTAGTGAGTCTAAACAAGAAAGGTCAAAGGGAAGGAGCAGAGGTTCAGACAAAAAGCTGTTCCAATGGAGATAATAAAAGCAAAAGTCTGTGAAAGAAGCTCAGATGAGGCCTGCATTCACTTTCTTGAGATCACTTCACTTACTTCAGATTTTCTTTCCATAATTCTCGAAGTATAAAGATTAGGGGAGGAAAAGGAGTTAAGGTCAAGTTAGTGGATATATGCACCCCTATGTTCATAGCAGCACAATTTACAATAGCTAAGATTTGGAAACAGCTTACGTGCCCATCAGCAGATGATTGTATTAGAAAACTCTATCGATTAAGGTATTACATGTATGTCATTATCTCCCATTGTCCCCCCCAACAAAATCTCAGACATATGCTGAAGCAATAGCTTCACTGATACTGCTCCAGTCGAAATTAAAGAGAAAATAAACAAATGGGCCTTCATCAAAATAAAAAGCTTCTGCACACCAAAAGACACCATCAACAAAACAACAAGAGAGCACATTGCATGGGAGAACATATTTGCCAATGCTATTTTATATAACAGTTTAATCTTCAACATTTACAGGGAACTCATACAACTTAACAAAAGTAAGATAATCCAATAAAAAAATGGGCAAAGGACCTACATAGATACTTTCTGAAAGAGATCATACTGAAGGCTGAGAGACATATAGAAAACATGCTCAAAGTCACTAATCATCCGAGAGATGCAAATCAAAATGACAATGAGGTATCATGTCACACCTGTCAAAACGGCTGTCATTAACAAACCAACAAATGACAAGTGCTAGGGAGGATGCCAAGAAAAAGGAACCCTCACGCACTGCTGGTGGGAATGGAGACTGGTGAAGCCACTTTGGAGAACAGTATGGAGTTTTTTCAAAAAACTAAAAATGGAACTCCCATTTGACCCAATGATCCCACTTCTAGGAATATATCCCAAGAAACTGGAATATCTCTCTTAATTCTTAATTATTTTAGAGAAACTAGAAGTGAATGGCTGCCCCAAAGTATATGACTAGTTAGTACTTTGGCAACTATAGTGCTGCCTGACATTGGATTAATGATTTCTTTAAAGATCTCTCTGACTTGTCTAGCCAGCATGGCTCAGTGGTTGAATGTCCAACTATGAACCAGATCACGGTTTCACCAGGTTATAGGCTCATTCCCCAGTGGAGTGGGTAGGAAGCAGCTGATCAATGATTATCTCTCATTGTTGATGTCTCTATCCCTCTATCCTTCTCCCTTACTCTCTGAAATCAGTAAAAAAACATATATTTTTTAAAAGGTCCCTCTGTCTTTACATATTTCTGATATGGTCAACCCAGACAGAACAGAAGCTGTCCCCCACCCACACATCATGAAGTTTCATATTTTGCATGTGGTAGCATAGCTAGATGCAGTACTCCTGGCCAAGGGCACGCAGTGCTACTAGCACTGTTTTACAGATGAGGACATTGAAGTTCAAGCAGGTGAAGCAGGTCCTTCTGCTAGTTAGTTGGAGACTTGAGAAGAAGCACTAGTAAAAAGGCCTTCAACTCCCACTGAAGGCCCAAGAAGTTAACATCATAGCTCCCTCATGAATAGCACTGAATTTCATTAATTTGGTGTTAATATTTCCAGTGTGAAACATTTTAATAAAGTGTTTATTCAATGTGTGGAGGAATAGGGTGGAGCCTTCTGTCTTATCCACAACACAGAGGCATCAGAATTCCTCAATTTAATGACTTATGGGGCACCCTCCACTGCTGGGATACACAGTGTCTCCTTGTAAGAAAAACCTATCCGAGAAATAAAAATGTTTCATTTCAGAAATAATTATTTGCACTGCCAATGAATTCTTAACAAAAGATTAGCATTCTGTTTTCCTCTAAATAGTGAGTTACCAATGTGCATTTGTGATTTTATCTACAAAGATATTTGATTGACACTATTTCCAAATGGATCTATTTATTGATTGCTTTGAGATAAACTGTATATATGAGACTGAATGGAACAAAACTGACAGATCAAAGAGTGATAGAAAGGTATGAGAGAATTTGAGAGTCCTTTGAAGGGCATCCCCTTTCCTCCCAGGGCAGGGCAGCCCTTTAAAGCAGTTGCCGCACAGAGACCAGCCTTTGCTGAAACAAGTCTCATGATGAGCAAACCAGATCTCTGCTCTTTACAAACATCCACTTTATATTTTGGCAAAATTTGCTTTTTTAATACCTCCATCCATTCTTTGTTCTGCTCTAGGGAGCATCAAAGAGCAGGCTATCCCTCCTTCTTGAATCATTCTGATAATTACATGAAGACTTGAGAAGGAGCACTAGTAAATGTAGACTCTTTAAAAATCCTATTTATTTCTTCTGACTGTTTCTCATAAAACATGGTTTCCAACACCCCCTTCTTTTACAGTGGTCTTCTTCTGGACAATACTATGCTAATGTGTTACTATCCCTTTTATATCTGGGGGACCAGAAGTAAAAAGTATATATAACAAGTGTGTTCTGCAGAGCTCAGAGCAGAATATGAACCTATGTTTGCATTAATGCAGCCTAAGGAGAGAATTCTTCAAGTCTTTAACCTCCACTCCTGAAAAGAGGTTACTGGCTGATACTTTTCACAGTTTTGAACCAACATTATAATACTCAGCCCACATCTGCCAGTACTGTTTTCAATGAGTGACTGTTATGAAACATTTAATTTTAAAGCATTTTCTTTTACATTTGGTATTAATTCAAAAGAAAACAGGGGTCACAATAAATCAACTTCTGTGAATGTTTACATGTACATTATAACAGAGCTCTCTATGTTTCCCATACATAGACCCTTCATTTGTTGAGGGGAAGTAGCTTGGGGGCACTTGCTCACAGAAAGACCTTGGACTAAAGCAGAGACCAGTGGATTGTTTCAATGTTGTTAACTGAAGTGGAAATTCTGATTGACGAGAGACTTCTGTTTACATGCAAAATGTGATTTCAAGATGGCTTGTTGGTGGAAAGCTGCTATTTTCATGCCAGTGGCTTATTACTCACATTTAAAAATGTAATCCATGCTAAGTAAGACATACACATGTTCAATCACTTAAAATTATTATGGCTGTTTTTTTATTAAAATGTTTCAATAACCAATGTTATTGAACATTAAAAAAATATCTGGACAATAAATATGTATCTAAAATTCCAATGAAGCAAGGTGACCTGGATTTTCATGACAAATTACTTGATTTCTTGTTCAATAAAAAGAGAGGGTGTATGTATGTAAGGGTGAATGTGGTGTTTGAATGAATCTGCAATCAATTTGAAGTTGTTTAAATGTCACAGTTGTTCAACTGTAGTCACTATAGAGAGGAGATGACGCTACCCGTTGCCCATGGGTCACTTACAGGAGTGAGATCTCCATGAAAAGTAGGATTTGATGGCCCTGCTTTCCTTAATTCCTTTATTACCACTGTCCCTGTACGCTCCAGCTTGCCTTTATAATCAAAGTGAACCCCTAACCTTTGGAGCAAGGATGACATACATATGCTTCTTGTATTAGGCCTATCACTAACCTCAATAATCATTCTTGACTGATACTCATTCCCATTGGGCCTGGATACAAGATTACACTCACTCTCAACATGGCACTCTGGCTAGCCAGGATATAGAATTGGTCTAAGGGTTTGGTATTCTAATTCAATTCCATTCAGAGAACCCATCTCCTTTTAGTGCTCTCCCTCCTTCACTTTCATTCTCTTTGAGCAGAGACTTCCAAGGAATTTTTACTCATTCAAGACTACTGAATTTCTATCAACTCTGATCCAAGGGCTGGAAGACCATGCAAAACTAGAGTAATAGGTGAAATGTAAAGAAACAATGGGCAGCCAGGGAATGAAGGTAATAAGAAGGAGTCTTAAATAATCCTCAATATCCTCCATTATGTCATTTTATGTCTCAATAGCTGGGTGTTTTATTGTCAGTGAATTTGCTAAAGAAAGCAAATAGTTGGAACAGGGAGGCCAATTGTCAGTTAGGGAAAGTCTTTCCTGGGCTTTAATTAAGTAAAAACACCAAAGCAGGGCTCATCCTTGCAGAACTGTAGCCCATCAAATGCCACCATGACGGATGTCAGTGTACATTACTTAGCAGGAGATCATGTCAGTTAATCTTTTTTTTTTTTTGCTCTTCAAAGAACTTTTCTTTAAAGTCAGCTATCTATTGCAATTCTCTCTCTCTCTCTCCCACCCTACTTCTCTCTTTCTCTTTCCTATTCCTCCTCCTTCTAGTCTCTCCATCCAGCCCTCCCTCCCTTCTTTCTTTCTTTTCCTATTTACTTGAGAAGTTTCTCCCACTCATGAACATTTGGAAGAAGTTAAGCCAATTCAGGGATGACATTTCATGAAAATTACACCTAGTAAGACAAAACATATTTTGTCCCTTTTTTGGCTGCCTGAATTAGAACTAAGCAAATAAACACAGGTGGGAGGTGTCACTCATGCAACAGAAATTACTGTACTCTGACATCTACCTCAAAATATTATAGCTATTATTTTCTACATTGGAAAAGGCTTTGAATGTGCATCTTCATCACTGTGGGTAGCACCATCATTACTGTAACAATAGTTAACATGTATGCGTGTTTACCTTACACCAGGCATGTTACATGTATTATCTCACTTCATTGTCAATAATTCTATGATGTTAAAGCTTTTCAAATGTTTATTTTAGTGATGGGAACATTGTAGCTTAGAATGGTTAAAAATCCTGTCCCAGTGTCATAGTTACCAAGTAGTGGAGAAGGGTTTTAAACCAGGCCTACTGGCTCCTGATCCCAAGTTCTTTATCATTGTGCTTTAGTGCCTCTATGGAAATAGTAAGATGAATGATTTCTCCTCCACCTGTCATAAATATGCTTTTGCCTACAAGTTTATTGTTGTTACCTGTAAGAAATGAGATACATAATAATGTGAATAAATTAACTCAAGTACATTTGATTCCAAATTAAAAGATGAAAAGCATTGTTGATAAACCACCAGTTAACCACCCTAACTTCACATTTCCTGAGTATAAGAAGGAAGTTACAATCTCTTTTAAATCTCTGGGTGTACAGGATGATAATTTCCCAATAAACTAAATCCTGCTACTATCAAAGGATTTGAAACTGTCTAACGATTATTACCAATGCCATCTAAACAACATGGATTGGAGACAGCCAATCAAAAGCTTTGGCTGGGTTACGCTTGAGTTTTATTTCCAAACAGTAACTTAGCAGAAATGGAGTAACTGTTCATTATTTTCTGTCATTTTTATATGATTTTTTGTCATGCATATTGTGCAGTAATTGCAGGAAATTAAATTTGAATCTTGTGACACAAGCATGTTGTGAATATCATAAAAAACACATATGTTCATAAATGGTAAAAAAAAAAAAAAAGAAGGTGATAAAAATTACATTTAGAAAACTTTTACAATCTTGTGGAACAATGGAAAAGGAGATTTTTAGGGTCCTTTGTTCAGGCTGAATTCTAGGTTGATGTGCTTCCAGGAGGCAAATTTTGTGTTTGCTGGACATACATATTTGCATTTCTACTGTTTTCTCTGGGCCTTTTAAATGGTATCTTATGAGTAAGCGTGCATTTGAAATCCCACACCAAGAACTGGCTTGAAAGAATTGCTAGAGTCTGGTAGATGCTGAGTCTGCAGATGAAGCCATTTTTCATTTGCTATGTGGAAGTAAGAATAGACAGGAATTCATAACTTCTTTGTCTTCTGCTTCTGTTGCGTCTCCTGTCCTTCGTGGCACCGGCTGCTATATTCTTTATTGCTTTTCCGGATGAGGTTGATTCATACTGATCCTATTTGTGATGTTGTGGAAGCTTCCATGAGGCCAAATGCTCACATCCTACTGCCTGGTTGGACCTAGAGTCAGCATCATCACTTGGCATGATGGGAAAACCAGTGATCAGCTTCCAAACGCTGATTTGGCTGCTGTCATCAATATCAATCTCACACCCAGTTTTCATCATCCAGTTGCTCTGGATCCATGGGTAGTTCTCTGGGGTTCAGAACAATCTCTCTCTTCCCTCTACATTCTCCTATGCTCATGGCATAAAATGAATGTATCCTAACATCTTTGCAAAATTATAAACCACTACCTTTTACCAAATTACTGGCACCCAGAGTTAGCATGTTATGTAATTGCCCAACTCACTACTGACCAGTATCTTCTCTCAACCATCCAAATGGTATTTGTGGCCAAACTCAATCCAGGCTTTCCATGAAGAGTTCTCCAACCACTTCTCAGTAGTTTCCCTCTTTGAAGGACTTTTGATTAAATTATGCATTTCAGTTTAACTGATAAACATTGATTACTAGGATCACTTGTAAAAGTGTCAACATTTGTGAGTAAATATCAGGTCTTAATTATGCTCCAGATCCTTAAACGTATCTTTATCTTCATCCAGAGCCAAACTTGTTATATTTGCCTTCCCAAACCAGTCCACTGCTTTCCTTTTTATTGTTGCCACTATTATTTCAAATACTCAAACCCAAGTCTTACAAGATTTTCCTGTCTCCACCACATCCTATAGTGAATCAATTGTAAAATTCTATAGATTGAAAACTTTAAAAATTGTTTTTTATTTGATTTATTTGTTTACATCTATAATCCCTTTGCAAAGGAAATCTTATATAGAAGCCCAACAGCTTGCTTAAGAAGAGGCTGAACTGAGTCCTGAGCCTACAACTGAAGCCCTTCAAAGGACTCCCTGAGTCTCTGAGGCTGAGCACTACTTGAAAGCCCATAGTTGACCTCCAATTTGCCCCAAAGCAACCTGGTGGTATGGTGAAAAGAACACTGACATGAACCAGAGGATCTGCACTGAGACTTGATTTTCTTAAGTCTAAAACAGAATATATTACTTATATCACAGAGTTATTGTAAGAAACTAGAGGCCTGGTGCATGACTTTGTGCATGGGTGGGGTCTGGCAGGTCTGCCCTGATGGGGGTCCATTGGACTGAGCTGGTGTGGGGGAGGGGCCATGGGCAGTTGGCTGGCCATCCCTGCCCTCAGTGGGGTGTCAGGGCCGATTGGGGTCCAGATCAGGCTGGTTGGCTGCCACCGTGATTGTCATAGCCACTGGTCATTCTGGTCATTCTGTTCATTCAATCATTCCGGTCACTGGGCTTTTATATCCTACCTAATAAAAGATCAATATGCAAATTAACCATTACTCTGCTACACCCACAAGCCATGTCCACAATTCACACCCACAAGTCAATCAAGAGTGAGTATGCAAATTAACCCCAACCAAGATGGCTGTGGCCACAGAGGGAGCAGGAGGCTTGGGTTTCCCTGGCAATGGAGGAAGCCAAGCTTTCCACACACCCTGGCAGGCCTAGGCCTCCACTCAAGCCTACAAAGTTTCAATTATAGAAGGTAAATAAATCCCAACAAAAATGGCAGCAGCCATGGAGCTGGAGAGAGCAGGAGGCTTGAGTTGCCCCTAGCAATGGAAGAAGCCAAGCTTTCTGCACACCTTGGCAGGTCCAGGCCTCCACTCAAGGCTACAAAGTTTCAATTATTGAAGATAAAAAAAATCCCAACAAAAATGATGACAGCCACGAAGTGAGCAGAAGGCTTGCTCTGCTCAAGGCTACAAAGTTTCAATTGTAGAAGATAAATAAATCCCAAGAAAAATGGCTGTGGCCATGGAGTGGTCAGGAGGCTTGGCTCCGCTCCAGGCTACAAAGGTTCAATTATAGAAGATAAATAATCCCAGATACCAAGGCCTGTTTTTGGGTGCCAGGGGGCATGGCCAGCCTGCAAACCACCACAAGCCCCTCGTCCAGGTCACCCCATGTCATAAGGGAACCTCCATTCTGATCCAGGACATCCTTCAGGGCAAACCAGCTGGCCCCCACCCATACATAAGGCCTTTATCCCCAGCAGGGGAGGGCAGTTCAGGGTGACCAGGCAGGCAGAGGAGGGAAGTTGGGGGCAACTGGGTCTGAAGGGAAGGGCAGTTTGGGGGACCCAGGCCTGCAGGGGAGAGCAGTTGAGGGAAGACCAGGCCTGTAGGGGAAGGCAGTTAGGGGCAAATAAGCTGGCAGGGGAGCAGTTAGGCATCAATCAGGCTGGCAGGGGAGTGGTTAGGGGGTGATCAGGTTGGCCGGCAGAAGTGGTTAGGGGCAATCAGGAAGGCAGGCCAGGCGAGCAGTTGGGGGCCAGAAGTCCCAGATTGTGGGAGGGATCCTAGATTGGAGAGTGTGCAGGCTGGGCTGAAGGACACCACACACCCCCATGTATGAATTTTGTGCCCCAGGCCTCTAGTATATAGATATTGTGTGTGAAAGCACGTTGTAAATTGTGAAAGGCCATGCAGATTTAGGGAACCAGGGCTTCTTTTCTGGACTCTTGGGCCCCATTCTCCTCATCCTATCCACCATCCTAAACCATTATTTTTAAACTAGTGGCCTGGTGCATGAAATCTGTGCACTAGGGAGGGGTCCCTCAGCCCAGCCTGATCCCTCTCACATAATAGGAGTCCTCAGGGGATGTCCTACTGATGGGGAGCGGACTTAAGTTGCAGTTTGGCCTCCCTTTGTGGGAGTCGACTGGGCTGATCCCGGGAAAGCACCAGCCCCATCACGCCACTGTTGCAGCCACTACCAGTAATCGCAGCTGCCAAAGTATTTTCATCAACACAGACTTCAGGCCCTTCACCATGAAAAAATGACAACTTTCTTTAGGCATTTTCAAGATGTGTCTTTCATAGGATATGACATTTCTTTCTTTATTTTTCTTTTTATCCTCAGGTGAGGATGTTTCCATTGATTTTTTCCCCCTTCCCTCTGATCCCAGGCTTGACCCCTACCCACACCTCCAGTCGCAAGCTAAGGCCCTTCCCAAGCCTAATGCCCCTGCCAGATGGCCTGCTGGGAGTGACCTGGGTTCTGAAGAGGTTCCTGGGAACCAGTTATGTATGCAAATTAACCTTCATCTTTGTTGAGTCAACTTGCATACTCACTCTGATTGACAGTGGGTGTAGCGGAGGTACAGTCAGTTTACATGTTTCTCTATTATTTGGTAAGATTAATCTTCTTAAATAACCCTAACCATTATTTTTAGATTAATCTTCCTAAAGCAATCCCTTCTTTATTATTTCTTGACTCAGGAATGTCTGACAATCAGGGGTAGCCACTGAATTAAGAAGAAGTGTATCAGCTTAGTCCATATGAGGTCAAACTTCCCTTTTCAGTTTTAGCTGTCATCATTCTTCTACATAAACCTGATGCCTTAGCAAAATCACCCATGCACTCACTCCTTTCTAAATGCATCATTTTACTTTCCATCTCTCAACTCCTGTTCTGACTGTCCCCTTTGGCACCATATCCGAAATGCAATATATGATTCAGTTCCATCTTAATGCTTCACCCCAATGGAGCCTTTTCCGATCCCAGTCTATACTTCTCTATCCTTTACACTCCCAACAGGAGAGTCAGAGAAATGCAATATTTAGGTCACTATAGTGAGGTAACAAAATTTTATGAAATTTTCTCCAAGAGCTTAATAAATTAAAGCAAATTGCATATTTCTGAAAACCATCTTTTTCACTCTCTCTTTTTTAATATAGACTTTTATTTGAGGGTAATTTTTCTCAGTTTATAATCTTTCTACTGAAAGACTAAAATGCAAATCATAGGATGATAGTTTGGCAAATGAGGCCTGCCACCCTGAGCTCAGAGAAGATATTCTTTTATGAAAACTTTTATTTTCTACATGAAAGAATATTGGTATCTTTACCAAAAAAAAGACTTAAAAAAGAGAAAAAACTGGTTGAATTGGAGAATATTTCTTACTAGAAAAAACTGTCAATTTGTGGTATAAAAGACAAAGGGGCCATTTGCCATTTATAAGTTCTTATCTGTTTTTGCTCCGGTAGCTAAAAAAATTATGGAAAAGCATTAAAAGAAAAGCAGTGCCAAGACAGAATAACTCAAGTAGGCTTTCTAAATCTCACTCAGTTAACTGCTACAGAGATTGTAAGCAATTTATTCAAATAGACAGTGCTCATTTTAAATTATCAAAGCTCCTTATACATAATTATTGGCTTATGTTAAAAGTAGTTTTTATTATATACTTATATATATTATTAATTTCAGAGAGGAAGGGAGAGGAAGAAAGAGATGGAAATATCAATGATGAGAGAGAATCATCAATCAGCTGCCACCTGCATGCCCTATAGTGGGGACTGAGCCCACAAGCCAGGCATGTGTCCTGACTGGAAATTGAACCATGACACTGAGCAACACTGGATGGGCAAAGTAGTTTTTCTTTTAGATATTTTAAATGTTTTTTGTTGCCATTCTTTGCACTGAATACTTGTCTCTCTTTTTTTATAAAGACAGAGTCAACTGAGTAAAGATAAATTTATTCTATTATTATTTGTGTGATTTTTTTTTATCAATTAGAAGGTTTTGAATCAATAATGTTTTACTCCAGTACACCTGGAAAGATGATATTGCTTGGAAACTCACCTGAAACTTTATATTTCCCTCTGTCAGTTAGAGAGTGAAAATGCTTTGATTTTTATATCACTACTCAGGTAACCTTGGAGTGAATTGGCATGCTCAAGTTATTATTTTGGAGATGTGCTAAAATCCAGACTTCTTTATTACCTCCCAGAAAATCAATTATAGGTGCTGCTGGGGAAATAAACAAATTAAAAGATAATAACAAGACTTGTACTTTTGGCCAAAGTGCAATAACTGGGGCCAGATTTACCTTCCTGCTTAAAACAACCAAAGAAAAATACTGCCCAAATATGTGCAACAATGAGTATCATGCTGTTGGCCAACAACCGTTAAAGACATCTAAAACAAATTATGTAAGCCAGCTATGCAATTGCCCCAAGATCACTACCTTGCAAGAATTTCTAGATTGTAGTACAGGGAGGGGAACCCAAAGAAGATTACAGCAGAACCCCTGAGTTGGAGAGGAAGAGGTGAGAGTTAGATAAGGTCAAGAGAGCTGGATTATAAGACAGAATAGGGAAGAGTTGTGGTTTCAGTGATATAGTTGCATTAATGCTAAAAACACAAAGATAAGTCTGTGGAGGTCTTGGTACAGTGTCTGGCATATTAAAACATTCAATAAAGGTTAGATATTTTGTGGAAATTTATAGCAAGTTTTATTTTAGTGCATGTTTATGGAACATTACTAATACATCTCATTTAGGATAGCCCTGAAGTCCCTCTCCCCTCCTTTTTTTTTTTTAAGATCTCTAAACATTGCTCAAGTGTAATGCACAAGGGTAAGGAAAATAATTCCCAGAAGTTCAGTAGCGACCAGCACCAGGAGAGCTTCCTGGAAGAGAAAAGACTGTGAAGAGATGTTATCTATCTGAAAACCATAAAAAAATTGCCTCATTTTTATGACAAAAACTCAAAATTGAGGCACAGGGAAAGTAAAGTGCCTTATTCAGGCCCATTCATCAGGGCAGTAGAGAGGCCTCCTATAATTTTAGTTCCCAGTCTCTAAGACCATGAAGTTTCTCTGGTTGTGAAAGCCCAAGAATACTTAGTACTTATTATTCTTTTGTCTTTATGTAATGTTTTTGGAAGTAAATAACAGTTGATTATATTTGGCAAACATTAGTTCTTACTGTATTTTGATATAATCATTTTTTTCCAATTTGCATTGGAAATTGACAATTTTTATGACATTGAATAGAGGTTAATAGTAACATTAATTATCAGGATAACCTTGAATGACAGTTTGGATGAAGCACCAAACTCTTATTTGACAAACACATTATTTCAATTGTGAACACGAAGACCACCTGGTTGTGAAAATGCTGACAGAACAGCTCTTAATCTGCTTGCCAAAAAAGGCATTTTTTAAACTAAGAAGTGTATTATACCTGTTTAAAAGCTACATAGCACATTTCAAAGAAAGTCTCTATTTATGCTTAATAAGAATTTATGCATGAAATATAAACTGTGAAGTACAGTCATAGTAGTTGGATCTCTTTATTTAAAAATCATCACATAGCAAAGACAGACCACAAAACTGGAAAGGTTTGCCTCACAATAACAAGTATGTGAAAACAAAACAAGTCATGGTTGTTGAATCTTCTCATTCTGAGCTATGCAGCAAGATATCTGGGAGGGCTTTCCATGTGCAAGGTGCATTAATCGTGATTGAAAACTTTAATTAATTAATTATGACTGTTACACATACAAACACAGACAACATGTATTTGTATTTATGTTTCTATACATGCATGTGTGTACATATATAGTACATACATACTTAATATACACCTATGTATGCATGTATGTATATAAATAACATACATATGTGGCAAATCTGGTCTTCTTTTAGGAGTTAAAAATCTATATAGAGAAATAAAACAGATACACGAAGCAAAAGTAGAGAATTTAAAATGAGGTGTAACTACAAATTGTACCTCTGTTGTCTCTAAGCCAATCAGCCTTCTGGGCCAAGCTTCCCTTTGTATCCCAACACCACTGGGAGTTCTTCAGAGAGGTGAAGGGAAAGGAACTTCTTCCAGATCCTCTCCATTCTTGAATTCCTTATTCCTAGTCCTTCTCTTTCCCATGTCTGCTGACTTCCCTGTACCAACTGTACCCCCAACCCACAACCCCCAGCCCTGTGAGTCATTCCCAGGGTATCAAATGATATCTGTCCCAGGTCTCTCTCACTCTCCCCTCTTTCTCTGTGTAATGCCATTCTCTGCACATCCTGGTGGCAGCCAGGGGGACCTGCTTCTACTCTGCCAGCTGAGTAAGAACTCATTTCTTTTGTTATCCATGTATCCATCTACTGATCCTTATTGGCTGCCAAGATTTCACAGATCATCTTCCCTTCTTAATTCAGCTCTTTCTCCCACCTTTCTTTCAGAATGCTACAAAATGCCACATCTCAGTTCATTACAGGTGAGCAGGGTAGGGAGATAGAACAACTGTCTGTATAATTAAACTTGTCTCAACTGCTTCCACTCTAGACAAAATCCTGTGACTCAGCTTTGTCTAACAGTCCATTTAAATGTTTCTCAGAGGCATATTCCCCAGAAGAATTCTGCTACTCTCCTAGAGCATAGAAGTAGCACTTTCTCATAGTATTGTATAAGTAAAAGTATTTTAATAGACTATAGAAGCAATACAGTATTCTGTATATTGTGTTGCTGGTGAATAAAAATAAACTCTGCACATAAAGTTGGAAGGAGGTGAAAAATGCAGATGGATGGATAGGGAAGATTCAGATGGTGGGGAGCCTTGAAGGCCAGAGAGAATTTTTTTTGTTTGGGAGTGACTTCTTCTTGAGACACGGATTATTCATAATTTTATTCAATTTTTACATTTGGTAATTTTCTAGTTATATTTTATTTTTTGATTTTTAGCTTAATTCAACTATGGTCAGGAAACACACTTTGTTTGTTGTCAATATTATGAAATTTGTTGAAACTTGTTTTTATCACACAGCATTTGGTAAATTTTAGTGAGTACTACATGTATACTTGAAAAAAAATTATATGCTCTGCAGTCATTTTTCTAAAAATGCCTAACAGATCAGATTGGTAAATCTTGTAGTTTACATCTTTTATATACTTATTCATTATCTTGCCTGCTTTTTTGATGTTACTGAGGAAGATAAGCTAGAATCTGTGACTATATTACTCCTATTGCAAGAATGTAAAATGTAAAAAAGAAAATTGTGACTTGCAATCAATGAAAGATGGGAAAATATTACACACTAGTGACCCAGTGCATGGATTCATGCACACTGAAAGGAAATTAATTAAAAGGTAGCTGCGGGGCGAGATTAGACAAGATGGGCTGGACACACCCTGGAACCAACCTCTCATGGTCCCTCTCTGGCCACACAGCTCAAAGGCCATCTGTGGAGTGAGTGGGGTCCCTCCGGCAGGTGGGGTGCCTTGGCCTGGCCTATGGGGATTGGGCTGAAACCAGCTCTCTGACATCCCACAAGGAGTCCCAGATTGTGAGAAGGCACTCTACAAAGTTGCTGCAAATGCAAGTGGGCAGTAAACCAGATTCAGGGCCAAGAGTGCCCCAGCAACAACATAACCCATGTGCGTCCCCTTGGGGAATCGGGTTCCCTCCTCTGTGGTTCCAGGGTGCGTCACCCAAGAACCGCCACTGCCAAGTCACTGCAACTCAGCAGCTCCTGCATTGAGCATCTACCCCCTGGTGGTCACTGCACATCACAGCTACCATCAGATGGACATTTAGTCTTTTATATATATATATATATATATATATATATATATATATATAGATTTGGACATATGAATACTGTGTAGATGTTAAAGCCAATCCACACTAATAAAAGAGAAACACGCAAATTAACCATCACTCTACTATGCCCACCAGCCAATCAGGAGAGATTATGCAAATTAGAAGGAGGAAGATGACTTGCTCCCAGCTGCTCCAGGCAAGGAGTGGCTGGGTTGGGCAGGACACCTGCTATGAGAGGGAGGGTGGGGCGGGTTTCACCCCTAAGGCATCTACAGGAGCAGCACTCTGTCTACAGTGAAGAGGAATGAATACTGTAGACTCTGGCTGGAGCAAAGACTTGGGTCCCAGGTGCCTGAGGAAAACCAGGGCTGGGAGCCAAGGGAAGGAAGGCCTATTGCACAAATCTCTTCATGCAATGGGCCTCTAGTAGAATAAGAGAATTTGTATACATTCTGGCCAATGGTTGAAATGGAAAGATGCCAGAATGTCTAGGGTTGAGTTTAGTGTTTTCTTCTTATTTTTGTGGGTAGGGACACCACAGAGAGGAATCTCAGTTTTTCTTTAGCTATCCTTTGAGACAAGGGCCGATCCTCACCAGCTTGTTCACTGCTTTTTCAGCTGAGAATCTCATCCTTCTTCTAGGGAAGGCATCTCAGCCTGGGGTTCTATGAACATCCCTGTTTATGAGTGTCGGGGCCTCACTCAATTACCTAAAAAAACATAGACAAAATTGTGTGTTCATATGTGTATGGACATTTTTCTGGGAAGAAGTCCCATCTTCTCACCAGTTTATCAGAGCTGCCTGTCATTCAAAAGGGAATGAGGACCACTGCTCTGGAGTTAATGCAACTTTCAGACAGAATACACCCCAAGCCAGAGGAGAGAGGGCAAGAGAGGGCAAAGAAAGAATGATGACCCCGAACCATTTCCTCTTTTTCCTGAAATGGCCCTCCTCCCCTCAAAAGCCTGTTCAGCGCTTCCAGATGTCTTTAGAAACTATTTACACAGAAGGAGTGAAAAGAAAGAATATCAACAACCTCATTCTGTCCTACACCGAGGCATTAATAGTGTACTTTCTAAAATTGAACATTATGAGTAATATATATTTTTACATTTGTGGAGTTTCTCTGGCTCTACCAAATCTGTCTCTCCTTCTTGCCTCTATTACACCGCCCCCTCCCCCAGCCCAGGACAAAATCAGTGACATTGGATGTAAGGCTATAGCCAAAAATAGAAGCTGCCCCTCTTTTCAGGGGCTTCTGATTGAGCATGGTGCCCATGTGCCGTGATGCATGCCTTGCATACACCAGGTGCTCTGGAGCTTATGGACCATCTAGAAACCCTGTGATTTCATGGTGTGTTTTGATCCTGGATACATTTCTGCTATGGCAACAGTTCTAAAGACCTGGCTTATGGCTTATTCTGGACTGTGATCTCATACTTCTTTCCATATTGTATTTATAAACACTGAGGATGACAGTTGACAACAGGGTCGTGCACAGGAGGAAGATGGTTGTGTAAGGAGACTAAGAAGCAGGAAGGACTGATTACAGTTCAGTGACCTTTCCCAAGTGTATATCTTCTGAGCCTCAGGCATAAAAAGCTGTATTAGTTGACTCCTTTTCCTAAAGTAATCAGGAAAAACAAATATGTCAAAGATATCTTCAAAGCTCAGTAGAAGTCAGAAAGAAAAGACTTAAAAATATTTTCTCTGAGAGGGTCGTGTGGCATTCCAACAACAACAACAACAAAAAAATCACCAGTATAAGGGCACTTTTTAATCCAACAAATGTAGATATATAGCTTTTTCAATATAGGTCAGTGGAAGTCTGCAGGGGTGATTCAGGAAATTTAGACTCAGGAGTTTTATATTTTCAAAACAGTCTAGGAAGAGAGAGTCTTCTTTTTCTATTTCTGGTTATTGGTGAGTAAAGATGTGATGCATGTAGCTGTAGCAGTCATTATGTGATGATGAGGAAAACTAGCTAACATCCAGATGACAGAGCAGAAAGACAGAAATTCTAGCCTATAGCATTTTGAGCCACTAAATAAGTCAAGCCTTAGGCCTTCTTCTGGAATTCTTGTCAAGTGAGGTTACAGGGATTTTCATCTGTTTGTTTTGTTTAAGTCAATTGAGTTGGTTTTCTTCTGAGAGTAGCTAAAATCTTCTAAGATAATTCCATCAGAGTGTGAAATTAATTTCCAAAAGGTTGCAGCAATTCTTCTCCTACCAATAATATGTTGATATATAGATTTCATTGCAACCTCAATTGAGTGTGTGCAACCTCAGCAGCATCAGTGTATGTGTGCACATGTATGGATGTGTGCATGCACATATACTAATGAAATGCATGTAATTTTTTCTAAATTGAAATTCATGATTGAGCCCTCACTACATTGTTGATTGGTCAAGAACAGGAAGAGGGACAGAGTTGTGTTTGGGTCTCCTGGTCCTAGAGTACCTGTTGGATGAATTTCCACAACAACCTCCATCTTTCCCTTGAGTATCCCATTTGTAGTTTTCTTGCATCCTAAAAGCCACCCATGACATCTATCTGGATCTAAAAATCACTTGAGTAATACTGATAAGCTAACACACTAAACATCCTATCGATCTTGGATGGAAACCAACAAAATGTTTCTGGTCATGGTATTCAATCTTTGTCCTATCAAATCATAATAAAAAAGGGTATCCTCTGTCTTTGATAATAAATTTACAAGAACTTCTACTGATGATCCAGACATAATATATAGGACATCATACAAGATGTTTCCATTTTGAAGGCAGAGCTTGGACACAGCAATGAACTGTGGGTTGGTTTTCAGTGAAATGGCTCTGAGTGGGGGATCAATGAAAATCTGCTAATGAGAGATGTTCAAACCTGTGATCTTGGTATTAGCTGGTTTCTTGGATGTTACTGTTTCCCATCCTCTTCCAAATCTCGTGGTGTATTATGGCTCAGGTGTCCAAAGAGTTGTTTGAGCTGAATATTGTTTGGAATGCCAGGCTATGAATGCATATTTTAATGATTAAGTTATCCCTTTCTATGGGGATACTACTCATCTGGATGAGTTCACCTCAGAATGTGAGGAAATGGAGCAAGGAGTGTGTGCACTTCCTATCATCAAAGATAAGAGGAGGGGGGAGTATGTCTGAATGTGAGCAAAAGAAATCACTCCTACAGATGTGCCCTTTGACTCCCATTTCCTGCTCCCTGCCAACACTTTGGGGAGAATTTTCAGGGAGATCTCCCTGTTCTTGTGAGGCCAGAGACTTTTCTAGTTATAAGCGTGTTGTATCTGACATGCCTACGCAAGCACGCAGCAAAACCACAGAGAACCAAGGGATTAAAGAAATAAAGCTGGGCACACTCAAAAATGCCTTCTGCAGAACTTCTCTCAAGCTCTAGGTAAACATCTCCACCTATTCAATTTCCCGGTTTATTTTTCACTGTGTTCCACTTATGGCAGTTTCTTCTACAACCAAGAAGGGGAAGCAAGCTGTCCAATAGGAGTGACTCCCCAAGTACACAACTGTTTGAGTTCAGGACTAAAAGAGAGAAAATGCCCTTTTCTGGGTGATATGATCTCACAAGGCAAGAATCCAATGGCTTCAGTCATTTGAGGTTAGTGCACTTTGCCAGTGGGTACATTTAGACAACCTTTCTTCAAAGCTGCACCCTGTGATCCTTTGATTTGAGCACTGGACCACCCTAAATCAAAAAGTAGACAGCTCTGTCTCCTTTTCCAGACATAGAAGCCTTACAGAAATATTTCTTCTGAAGATTTTCATCTTCCTCTTACCTAAGATCTGCAATATATAAATGATGCTTCTATCAGCCAAGCTCCAAGTGCCATCTTTACGAAGAGGAGGCCCATAAGTCCTCATCGATGATTCTCAGTCTTGGCATACATTGCAGCCTCATCCAGATTCCAGCAAAAAGGAATTGGCAGGGCATGAATAAGGGCAGAAGGTAATTGAGGAGCTGGGGCTGGTTTTAAGGCAGGACAGAGCCCAGCTCCACGAGCTGAGCTGGAAGGAATTTGCTGTATGTGCCAGATGTCATAAAGAGCTGCGAGCTCATTGAGCTTTCTAGTGCTCAGGAGCAAATCAATCAGATGAACTGCGACTGCGGCTCTGCTACAGACAGAGAGCTAATGCGGGCTCTCCCCCAGTAAGGCAGTGCCATGGGCACCTGAGTCGGCAGTGGGAGGTGGTGAGAGCCAACCCAGCTAATGCCTAATGCCAGAGGGAGAGGCAAAAGGAGCTCTTCTTTAACACTGAGAATAGCCCCAGAGTGAATACAGCCTTCAACAGCTGTGATTTCATTCTCATTACTGCTGGGCGAATTGGGGGTGCTAATTGTAGAGCTGGAAAGCTGTTAAAATCAGACCGGGTGTATTAAAGGAGAGTAGTGACATTACTTAGGCCAGTGTCTGCAGTGGAGTAGGCACAAAAGCTTTATGTCAGAAGAAGTAAAAAGACCCTGGGTGAATGAGGGGAGCTGCTTGGTTGATTTCTCCTCTGTGTTACCTCAGCAACTTGTCCATATTAGTTATCACCCTTCTCACACAATAAGGTAATAAAAAGCATATCTTTCATTTTACTATGTACAAGCACTATTATGGGAGTTTAACATACATCATTTCATTTAATTTGGACTCAGAGATTAATAGACTTTCCCGAAGAGATATATGAGTGGGTGGGTAGGTGCCCACATGCACATAAGTATTGAATGGCAGACTACAAATTTAGCTCTCCCTGACTTCCAAGACAAAAATCTCACCCGTTAGGTCATACAGCCTCTCATTTTCAAAGCAGGTACTTTATAAGAATTTGTGAATTTATGAACTATGGCCCTGATGGTCAAGAAAGCAAAGTGAACCAAAATCACTTAGTTTGGAAATTAAAGACAGAATAATCCTTGGGAGCCGAAGAGAGGGCCAGACATTGGTCATATGGTCACAGATTGAAGTTTTCTGTTTCTGCTCCATGCAACAGCCCTGGCAGACAGCTAATAAAAAAGAAATCAGCTCTACCTGGTTTGGCTCAGTGGATAGAGCGTCGGCCTGTGAACTGAAGGATCCTGGGTTTGATCTCGGGTTCGATTCCAGCCAAGGGTACATGCCTAGGTTTCAGGCTCGATCCCCAGTGTGGGGGTATGCAGGAGGCAGCCAATCTATGATTCTCTCTTATCATTGCTGTCTCTATCTCTTTGTGCCTCTCCCTTTCTCTCTGAAATCAATAAAAATATATTTTTTAAAAATCATATTGCAGAAGGAATCTTCTCTTCTCTCAGACCACATGACACAGATTTCTGGTGGCAGCAGAATCTACTGAAAACAAATAACCTAACAATAAGTAATTTCATCCCCTCCCATTCCAATGGGATTACTACACTAAGGGATTCATGCATTTATCCTTTTGAGGACTGACCCTCTTTAAAGAACAATCAAGAATGGGGCAGGGAGACAGTGATGGTCTTCTTCAGCAACATGTGTGAGTTTAGCAGAGGCCACATCCTCCCTCCATGCTCAGGCTGCTCACTTGATGGAGACATTTGAGATTGTTTTGATCATTCACACTATTTGTATGACAGTAGACAGGCCATGATTATATTTTTACCATAAAACTTCCAACAAGAAAATATCCAAGCTAGCCTCAGGCAAGGAAATCACCTTTGAAAACAAACAATGGAAAAAACCATTCATGACACCCGAAAAACTCCAGGCCCCGACAATCTTTTTGGCCCCCTGTTTGCTTTAATTTAAATCAAGGTAAAAAGATGGAAAGCACAACTCCTTGGAGTGGTATAGAATGCACATTGCCTTCCAGCAAAGCTGTCTAACAAGAAGTCAGCTCAGACATTTCAGCCTCTTCGGCATTCCTCTCCTAAGGAAGAGCGAACCAGGCAGCTGTTTTTGCTCTATTTTGTTGGATCTACATGTTAACTCTTCTGCTGAGAAATTAACAGGCATCATATGAACACTACTCTGTTCTCCTTTGGGTCTCTTTATTCTTCGAACCAATGCACTGTAGGAGCTTTCATGTTCAGCAAGTTGTTTGAAAAATAATTCTAAAATATCAAAGTTTATATATAATTTACTTGCAAAAAGTAAATTTGAACATTTTGAAAGTTACCTTTAAAAATGCCAACTCTATTTCAAAAAGTTGAGCTAAGTTACTCTATGACCCAGCAATTCCACTCCTAGGTACATACCCAAGAGAAGTGAAAACACATGTTCACACAAAAACTTGCACACAAATAGCCATAGCAGTGTTATTCACAATAGCCCCAAAGTGAAAACAGCCCAAATGTCCATAACAGATGAATGGATATGCAAAATGTGTTATGTCCATACAATAGACTCCTATTCAGTAATAAAAAAAGAATGAAGTATGGGTATATGCCACAATGTGAATGAACCTTGAAAACCTTATGCTAAGTAAAATGAGCTAGACACAAAGGTCACATACTGTATGATTTCACTTATATAAAATATCCAGAATTAACTTCCTCATAGCTTAGCCTCTTTGTCTGCAAAATGGAGATTCTAGTAGTAATAGCCCTTAGAGTTACAATGACAATTAAGTTAGGTAATATTTGAATAATGCAATTTTATCTGTCATCATCATCATCTCAATTGTCACTTATTTTCTATAGTGCTCACATTTTATATAATTATCATTTATTTTTTAGTCACACATCATTGATGATTTATATTTATGTATGAGCCACATAATAAATAATTAAATAAATGACATAATTAGCTAATTTACTTTTATTTATGAGCCACGTAGCATCCACTGGGTAGCACTTCATATGTCCTGGATGACTGTTTTCCCAGAATCTGAGTTACTGGTTAGTTTGTCCTGGGACTACTATCCTGGCATGACAGTCCCACCACAGAGCAAGGAAAGACCTCCAATCTGACTGTGGAATGAATTACAGGAATTTATACTCTTCTTGGAACTGCATCTTGTGAGTACACTTTAAATTCTGACCACAAGGTGCTAAAACTGGAGTTCATACATTGTTCTCGGTTCAAAGAGCTACTTGATGGTGTGTAGAGAATGCAGTTATTATTATTAGTTATTAGTTGGGGACTGAGGGTCCTTCAGTGTCCCCAGGGCCTAGAACTGCAAACAGCAATGTTACCTGGGAATCACAACCCCTCTATCAGGCAAAAAAAATTTTAAGAGGCCCTCCCATGCAAGAGCAAGAGACGTTAGCACACACACAGACATTTCTAATTGGTTGTGATTCTGGAAGCTAAATAGCAGGAAGGCTGCCCCCCTACTTCTGTCTCCTGACCAAGACAGGCTTTAAAGGACTGGTGAGTTCTCCCAAATGCCAAACTCAAGGGTTTGCTTTGCATTCCAAGGGGCTTCAGTGGTTTCTTCAACTGTTTTCCTCTTTAGGGTACTTTCCTGTTAATCTTCCTCTCTTGTCTCTTTTTATTATCATAGTCACTTCAGGCACTGTTTTCTGTTTATTGTAGTATATAAGACCTGGGGTGATCCAGAAATACCATGAACAGGTGAGAGCTCTACAATGCTTTGGGGAGTCCTCAAGACTGATGGTTAGTGTTGTCTCCCGCAGGCCCCTTCTTCTTCAGAAATGACTGGAAGTGACCCTACTCCAAGAGCAGGAGGCGAATTTTTTTTCTTAAAGGCTAAAACACAAATTCACAAGATGTACTCAGAATTATTTCCCCCGAATTATTTTGGGATGCTTTTGAGATGCTTTTGCTTACCTCCGTGCCCTAGGCTCTGGGTTCTCTGTGGGTGAGAATATCCACAGAGCAGGAGGAATAGTGGGGGGCGGGTGCAAGACTGTAGGGGTTGTGTGAGCTACTGACTTCTGAAAGGCTGTGTTCTGTGATCCTCATGGAAACTTCAATGAGAGATCACGAATGGATTTATCTCTCTATTACTATAGGCAGGGGTGCTTTTCAGTGTTGTGGCTCTAATTAGCAATAGCTAATTAAACCTCAAATACTTTGGTGGGGCCTGGGAGAGAGGACACTGAACTGAAGAACAAAGTGGTGGTCTGGAGCCCCCGCCCTGGCAGGAGTTGGGATGGGATTATGGCCCAAGTTTTATCTGGCTTCCTGCTGCTCCCTGTGAAACAGTGCCCTAGCCCTGTATGAGGTTGGTACAGGGCCTACTATCTCATTCAAATGTATAATAACGTTTGGAGGGGAAAATGTGGCTTTTCTATTTCTCTGTATTTGCTCTCATGTCAAGCCAGGAGCACCGGAGCTCCAGGATGGCTCAGGCAAACATCCTTTTCCTTGGTAACTGAGAGCACATTTGATATGCTAGCCTTCTCCTCCTTGTTTACTTTCAGGGCAGTGATAAAAGCACAGAAAGAAACATCAGGGAAAATCTGTGAATTTCAGTAATATTTCAATACATCTGCAAAGGGCAAACAGTTTAGAGTTTCTCCTGCCCCTTCTGAAGCTGGAAACTCTCACCACAGTGGGAAGCACAGCTATTTTGACTTGGCAAACCAAACCAAACAGCGTGCACCTGCAACTGCATGTCTCTGATGTGAGTAGCTGTGGCCAGAGGGTCAGTCTGTTCTCAGTTTTTCATCCAGAAACCACATTCTACAAATGGAGAGAAAACCACTGCTGGATTAAAGGAAATCCTTGCCATGGAGACCAAGCACACAACTTTAATTAAGTCATCATTTTCTAATTAGCATCCCCAGGGCCCTGTGTATGGGCAACTTAGGTTGCAGAATGTGCCATCAAAATTTTCCAAACAGTTCCATAAAATAAAGTTTTGTTTTCATAAACATTTAATTTTACACATTTTGGAAAATACAGAAAAATAGTTGAAGAGGTGTAAATTATCAAAAACTCATCATTCATATAGAGTCACCTCTTTGGTGTATTTCTTTTCAATCTTTGTATATATTTTAAATCTTGAATTTTATATAGAGTTGAGACTTTATCATCAATAGAAGTGTCTTTCTGGCTTTTTCATTTAAGATACTACTTTAAGCATTTTATTATTTTACTACAAACTGCATAAAAATCACCGTTAGCACTGTAAGAAGTAATATAATTTAATTAACCCATTATTGCTGAATTATTCCAAATTTTCCAAAATGATCTCAAATTTTTTCTGTTATAAATAATGTGGCCATAAAGTCATTGTACATACAGTTTTGGTATGTGTATCATGAATATTTTCTCAAGAAAGATTCTCAGAAATAAATTCCATTGTGGGAATTCATATTGGCTTCTGATACAAAATGTCAAACTGATTTCTAAATTTTTCACCCTGCTATCTTGGATTGAGGTAGTTCTTTAATTAATTAATAAGTCATTGATTTTTATCTATCAGGGTAGACGAAAATATAACTGAATTGTCTTTTAACTCTGAATTCCTTTGATTTCTCTTTTATTTTTTCAAATTGTTTAAAGTATTACCTGTCTCCTTTTCTTCCCCGATCTTTTCTTTTTTTCATTTTAAACCAACTGCCTACTTTTATTTTAGGATTTGTTTTCTTATCAATCTCTGTAAGCTCATTATTGATGTAAAAGACATCAACCTTTTGCTTAACATATTTGCCGCTTTGTAGTTTTCCTCCTGTCCATTTTAATTATGTTTTGAAACATAGAATATGATTTCATAGTATTCAGGTGGTTGAACTTTTCTTTTGTGATTTCCTCTATTGATTATATTCCTCTACTGATTGTTTAGAAATGGCTCACCCTCTAGGGATTTTCTTTTAGATTTCCTATGATTTGAAAATTTTCATATATCTTTATTCTATTTGAAATGTATTTTCAGGAATGGTGGGCAGTATAACCAGATCTCATATCAGCCATTCTGCAGTCATCTAACTAAATTCCCCATTAATGCACCCCTTCTCCAGCGGCTGCTTTCACTGTCCCCATGAGGCTACTGTTCCATCCAGTTTTTAAATTCAGTTTCTGCTTTGTTTCATGAATGTACTTGTAATTTTTTATTTTAAATGTTATGTACTATACTTATATCATTTTATTATATGCTTCAGCTTTTAGTGGGAGAAGTTCTCATCTTTGTCAAAAATTTCTTAACTGTCAACGCATTTGAGATCTTGCTTCCCGGCATATGTCATCCGTTTGGCTCAAATAAACTCTTATAAAAATTCTCAAAAACAAAATTTCCTGTCACTGCTGTTTATACTCCAGGTAAACTTTGGAATTATTTTAAGGTCCTAGAATTCCTTTTAAAATGACATTTTCATTATGACTGCATTTGATTAGGAATTTAATATAGACTAATTTCATTATCAAAGAACATGGCAGGTCACAGCCTACAATCATTTTTTTTTCATTCACATTTTCACTTTATGTTACTTATTGTTTTTAAATGCGTTTAGGTACATGACTGTATTCTCATTTTTAAAAAATGGCATGAAAGGCAAAAACTTCTCATGCCAGTAAATTCCTCTTTGGAAGGTTATTTGGGTCAATTTAAAAATTTTACTATGATGAAAATGATGCCAAAATAAATCTGTGAACATATCTTTGTGCTTATTTGCAAGTATTTCTCTGAGAGAAGCTCCTAAAATGTGGGTGAAAGGGTATTCATAATTTTAATTTTGATAGTTCCTGCCAACCTGTCCTTGAATAAAGCTGCCCAATTTACACTCCTATTAACAGTGAATAAGAAATTCTGTTTTCTCACACTGCATGTTATGAAAATTTACAATATTTGCCAATCTGGTGAAAAATACAAGCTCAATGTTGTTTTAATTTGTATTTCTCTAATTATTATTGAAGTGTAACATATTTTCTGATGTATGTGGCCATTTGCACTTCTTTTTTTTTTTAACTGCCTCTTAAAATTTGTTTCTTAATTTTAAATTGGACTTATTTTATTTATCAGCTTATATATTGCATAGGTTTCGCCTTCTTGTGTTACATATTTTGCATATATTTTCTTTTAATTGCTTTCCTTATTTCTTAATAGTGTTTTGTCATCTTTCCTTATGAAGAAGTTATTTTCATGTGTTAAAATTTTTGTCATAATTTTAATTTTGTCTTCTAAATTTTATGTTTTATAATTTTATAAATTAAAAGTGTTTAAACTTAAGCAATATAGAATCTAACTTTTATGTGTGGTGTGAGAGAAAAAACAATCTAAGTTTGTTTTTCTTTCTGAGTATATAGTTTTCCTAGTTCCAATAAGTGAATAGTTTATTTTTCACAGGAAATATCTCTCCTACCATATACTAAAAATCATGTGTATGTGCATGTGTGTATTTGTTTGTATGTGTATACACATATATACAATTGAAACTTTGTAGCCTAGAGAGGAGCCAAGCCTTCTGCTCCCTCCCTGGCGGCAGCCATTTCTGTTTGAAACTTTGTAGCTTAGAGTGGAGGCCTAGGCCAGCTCCTGATTGGCTGGTGGGTGTGGCAAAGGTACGGTCAAATTTGCACATTACTCTTTTATTAGATAGGATACTAGAGGCTCGGTACACAGATTCGTACATGGGGCCAGGGGATATCCCTTAGCCCAGCCTGCACCCTCTCCAATCTTGGGACCCCTTGAGGGATGTCTGACTGCCCATTTAGGCCCAATACCGGTAGGATTGGGCCTAAACAGGCAGTTGGACATCCTTTTCACAATCCAGGACTGCTAGCTCCAAAATGCTCACCAGCCTGCCTCCCTGATTGCCCCTAACTGCTTCTGCCTGCCAGCCTGATCACCCACTAACCACTACCCTGCCAGCCTAATTGATGTCTAACTGCTCCCCTGCCAGCCTGTTTGCCCCCAACTTCCCTCCTCTGCCAGCCTGGTCACCCCTAACTGTCCTCCCCTGCAGGCTTGATTGCCCCCAACTGCCTTCCCTTGCAGGCCTGGTCCCTCCCAACTTCCCTCCTCTGTTGGCATGATTGTCCACAACTGCCCTCCCTTGTAGGACCTGGAACCTCCCAATGGTCCTCCCCTTCTGGCCATCTTTTGGTGACCATCTTGTGCCCACCTGGGGGAAAGATCTTTGACCACAGAGGGGCAGCCATCTTGTGTATTGGAGTGATGGTCAATCTGTAGATTACTCTTTATTAGATAGGCTAGAGGCCTGGTGCATAGGTGGGGGTTCCCTTGGGGTGAGGGTCAGCCTGGGTGAGGGGCCTGTGGAAGTTTGCAGGCTGGCCATGCCTCCGAGCAAACCAAGTGGAGACCCTGGGATCTGGGATTAATTTATGTCTACAATTGAAACTTTGTAGCCTAGAGTGGAGGCCTAGGCCAGCAACAGCAGGCAGAAAGCTTTGCTTCCTCCATTGCTGGGAAAACCCAAGCCTCAGTTCTCTCCAGCTTCATGACTGCTGCCATTTCTATATCTTTTATAATTGAAACTTTATAGCATTGATTGGAGGCCTAGGCCTGCAATAGCAGGCAGAAAGCTTGGCTTCCTCTGTTGCTGGGTAAACCCAAGCTTTTCTCCTGCTCTCAGTGGCGGCAGCCATGTTGGTTGGGGTTTATTTGCATAATCTGCTCCTGATTGGCTGGTGGGCGTGGTTGTGGGCATGGCTTGTGGGTGTGGCAAAGGTCCTGTCAAATTTGCATATTACTCTTTTATTAGCTAGGACTAGAAGCGCAGATTCATGCACTTGGGGCAGTCCTCCAGCCCAGCCTGTGCCCTTTTGCAGTCCAGGACCCCTCAGGGGATATCTGCCTGCCAGCTCCTCATGGGGAGCAGGCCTCAGCCAGCAGGCAGACATCCCTCTAGCAGTCTGGGAGCCTTCGCTACTTACCACCTGCCTGCTCACTGCTCCCTACCATTTGACTCACTGTTCCATAGGCTGCCTTGGAGTTGGGAGAAGCTCCTACCAGCATGGTTGAGCTCACCCGGCTTCTGGCTGAGCAATGCTCCCCCTGTGGGAGTGCACTGACCACGAGTGGACAGCTCTGGCATTGAGTGTCTGCCTTCTGGTGGTCAGTGTGCATCATAACAACCAGTCGTTCTGCCATTTGGTCAATTTGCATATTAACCTTTTATTATATAGGATGTCTTATAGGCAAGGCTCATATATGTTTGCTCATTCACTCAGGTCATCAAGTTCCCTCAAAACAATTTTATATTTCTTTCCCGGGCATTGCATTGTGGCTCAGTGGTTGAGCATTAACCTACGAACTAGAAGGTCCCAGTTTGATTCTGATCAGGGCACATGCCCGGGTTGCAGGCTTGATCCCAGTGTGGGACATGCAGGTGCCAGCCAATCAATGATTCTTTCTCATCATTGATGTT
This sequence comes from Antrozous pallidus, assembly GCA_027563665.1. Lineage (NCBI taxonomy): Eukaryota > Metazoa > Chordata > Mammalia > Chiroptera > Vespertilionidae > Antrozous > Antrozous pallidus. The sequence goes on from CM050518.1 coordinate 42,246,986, forward strand.
TCTCTTTCTCTCCCTGTCCATTTTTCTCTGAAATCAATAAAAATATATTTTTTGCTAGTAACCCTGTGCATGAATCTGTGCACCAGTAGCTTCTGCAGGGCCTGCCCACTCCGTGCCTGCTGCCCAGAGGCTCTTCATGGTCCAGAGGCCCATCTGCAGTTGGGCGTGGAACACTTGCCACCTCATCACCATGGCAATGAAGCAAGCATTCTACCTGGTCACTCAGACTGCCCGCTTTTAGCAGCTGCCCCCTGCCTGGAACTCGGGGACTCAGGCAGGGCTGAGAGAACTAGGTGCTGCAATTTTGTGGGTATGGGTGCTGCCATCTTTGTGACGAAGTGATGGTTAATTTTCACATTATCCTTTTATTAGAGAGGATAATTTTTTATATTTCTCTTCATAAAGCTCTTGCATCATTCTTTGAATTATTTCTAGGAATTTTAAAGTTCTATTGTAATGACAGCATATATCTTGTTTTATCATTGAATTTTAAATTTGCTTGTTATTATGTATAAACACTTATGTATGGACCTTTTCTTGGGTTTAGGGAGAAGCTTCTAATAGTTTTACAGTTGATTCTTTTCTAAATTATTTTATTGGCCATCGTATATTAGAATATAATGACAATTAAGTTTCTTTCATTCCTTTCTCATTCTTTTTTATTTTCTTACCACATTACCTAGTTTACTAGTATATCTGGTAATACTAATTTTTAGCATAATTGGCAGGCATCCTCCCTTTAATGAGGATACTTTAATAAGGATTTTTGACAAATAATATGGTAATGTTTGCTCTAGGTTTTTGGTAATTATGTATATTAGCTAGAGTTTAGGTTTGGCTGCTATAATAGAAAGACCCAAATTAATAATGGTTCATAGTAAGTCTGCATGTAAGTAGTACATGTTGTTATAGCGGCTTATCTCTGCCATCATCAAAGTGTATCATTGTCTTGCTGCTCTGCTATGGAAAACACACAGCTTCTATCTCATGACCTTACATTTCAGCTACTGCCATCATGGTTTTATTTCAGTTACCAGGAAGGAAGTAAAGCCGAAGGGTAGTTCTCTATCCTACTACAGCTATAGAAGTTATGAGGCTTCAAGGCTACAGAAGTATGGCCATAGGGTAAGCTAAAACATCACAAAATTCAGTTCATGCAACATAGAATAAGGTCCTTCCAAAAATGTCCAAGCTGTAATCCTTAGATTCTGTGAATGCATTACCTTATAAGACAAGAAATTTGGCAGATTATGCAATGTGAGATGGAGAAATTATCCTGATTTTTTCTAGTTGGGCCCAATCTAATCACACAAGTCCTTAAAAGCAGAGAACTTTTCTCACCTCCCATCAGATGGAGATATGACCATGGGAGCAGGTCAGAGGGTTGAGGTGTGATTGGTTTTGAAGATGGAATAGGGGACATGAGCCAAGAAAAGTGGGCTGGAAAAGGCAGAAAAACAGATTCTCCCTTACATCCTCCAAAAAGGAATGCAGCCCAGTGGACATCCTAATTTTAGCTCAGTATTGGACTGCTAATCTATAAACTATAAAATAATAAATTTTTGTTGTTTAAAGCCACTAGATTTATGGTAATTTGTTACAACAGCAATAACAAAACTGATACACTATTATTACAGAGATTCAACCATTAAAAAAATAATGCTGCTGAATGTTGCAAGTATTTGGTTAATACCCATATTTCTGAAAAAGTTGATTTTGACCATTTTTTTCCAGTGTTCTCATTGCCTATGGAGGGGTGGATTTTCAGATCTCCTTACTCTGCCATTTTGGAAGACCTTTATCCCATTTCCTTTTGGCATCTGGTGTTGCAAATGAAAATCAGATATTTTAAAATGTGGTGGATCTGTTTTCTTCCCTTGGGAAACTTTTAGACTTTCTCTTTATTGTTCTGAATTCACTACATCGTGACTAGGCTTAGAAATTTATTTGCTTTTAATTCATTCTGTTAAACATTTAGTAGAGACTTTCATTCTGTTAAACATTTGGTAAGTTTTGGGAAATTATTATTATTTGCTCAATAATGTCCATTTTCATTGTTGTTATTTCTCTAGATTTCTTACTCAATAAATAAGAAATGCTAAAGCTTCTGGATATATTATACATGTCTCTTAATTGTTCTTTTACTTCTTTATTTCCTTTCCTCTTGAACTAAGTTTATAGTAGTTTTCATTTCAACTTTCTAGCTCTATAATTAATTCTCCAGCAATATACCTTATTCCATTCAATTCATAGATTGAGTTTAAATGTCAAGAATCAAGTTTCTAATTCCCATGATAGCTAGATGCTTCTTTCTTATGAATTCAACATTTTTATGTCCTTCTGAGGATAATACAAAATTAATTTTATCATAGTTCTGCACTAATTTACTAATGTTCTAGAGCATTGTTTCTTCCTTTGTAAGTCTTCTGTGAGTTGTGTTTGGTACATCTTTATGTGTTCCCTTCCCAGATGTTGGATGATATTTGGGCTGTATCTTCATCTCTATAGTTTAGATTTCCTGAAAACTGTCTTTCATGCCGCCTATGTGAAAAGGGGCTAGGACTCATTGTGCTACTGCTTGATTAAAGTGAGATCAGGACAATCAGGAAGCCTAACTCAAGGGATCATGGACGTGGTAGTTTTTGGTTTTACCAGTCATGTGTGGCACTGCCCGGATTCTCTAAAGCAAGCTCCCACACTAACTGATCTTGCCTGAAGGCAAATTTTCCTCCGATGGCTACATTCAAATAGTGCTAAGGAAGGCAATTGGGTTTCACTTATGCTGTCTGATACAGCATTGCTTGATATTTAATGGTTTATAATTCTTGTACATGCTATGTAACTTGTAACTGCCCTCAATAGAAATTTACACTATTGTTTCTATTCAGTGACTTTTCTACTTTGTCTAATAGTATTATTGTCCTCTCTGACTTCTTTAATCTTAACTTTTGCTTGAAATATCTCAACTTTCCTTTAATTTCAGTTTCTAAGGTACTTACTATTGTATGTGTCTTTAGTGGAGAGAATATCAGCAATTCTTATTTTTATTAAAATATGAATATTGTGTCTTTCATAAGGGAATTCAACTCTTTTTAAGGGTTGACTTTCTTTGTATGTTTACTATCAGAAAATTGCCTCTTTGGAGACAGCCAATAAATATATGTTAACTAAAAATAGTTTGATATTTAGGTTTCTTTACTATCTCTCCTTTCAGTGGAAATATTTAAATTTGTTCCTATCTTTTGCAGGCATCTTGTTAATAACTTTACCAGTTAATTATAGGTTTTTTAAAAATATTCTATTTATGTATATGTTCCCAAGTTTTATTAGGCATTGATTTGCATTATATTAATAATTCTGAAGTGCCCAACTGATTTTCAAGCCCATAGTAGACTAAAAACAATAGCTAGCAGCCCATGGATGAGAATTAGAAAGTAAAGAGAAGAATCTATATTTTAATCTCAGAAAGCTATAATAGGATCAGGCATCTTTAAGGATCTCAGGTTTTACCAGTACAGCTAAAGCTTTTAAAACTAACTCATAAATAAAAAATAATCCATCTATCTATGTTAAAAATCAAGGAATTACATGTACTTCACAAAAATATTATGTAATATTGCTTCCAAAAGAAATTAAATTTCCAAGAAATGTTTGAGAAAGTAACTCTCTAAGATGCAATGGCCTAAAGCAGTGGTCAGCAAGCTCATTAGTCAACAGAGCCAAATATGAACAGTACAACGATTGAAATTTCTTTTGGGAGCCAAGTTTTTTAAACTTAAACTTAATCTTCTTCTAATGCCACTTCTTCAAAATAGACTTGCCCAGGCTGTGGTCTTTTGTGGAAGAGCTACAGTCAAAGGGCCAAAGAGCTGCATGTGGCTTGCGAGCCACAGTTTGCGGACCATGGGCCTAAGGCATTCATTATGTGGAAATGCCTCCAGTGTCCTAATTATACTATGTAAACTACCTGTTTAGGTATTGTTAGTTCCAGGTGTATAGAATCTTTCTTTAAGCTGACTTGATTCTGGAACTATTACGTATCTTTAAATTCCATCTTTTACATCTATAAAAAATGGGAGGATACTAAAACCTAATAAGGTAGTAATATAGTTTATGCTAAAAATTAAAATAAATCCATATAAAGCCATTTTCTACCAGGCTTGGCATCCATTACCCCCATGTATTAGAGTGTAGGTTTAGCTGCTATAATAGAAAGATACCAAGTAATAAAGGTTCATAGTAAGGGTGTGTAAGCAGCACATGGTGACCTTGGGAAAGTTTCTTAACCTCTCAATGCTTCAGATTTATCATCACCAATATGGGGATCATAATAGTTCTTACTGCATAGACTTGATGAAAAGAGCTTAGAGCAGAGCCTGGTACATATTAAGTTCTCAGTCATTCTGAGCTATTGCTAATATTTGAATGCATTAAAGGCCACAGTGTACACACTCTAGCAGTGACCATCAGAGAAGAGTATCCTTTTTGCACACTTTTCAAGGAAGCAAAAGCTATAATGTGGCCCAAAGTAAAGATGGGCTTGAATGAGAAGACTGTGATCCAAGTCCAGTTCCACCACTTGGCTGTGAAACCTTGGATATTCTCCATGTGTATTTTTATATAATAGGTAAAACTGCCTAATACAGATTTGATATGATAATTATAAGAATTGTGATATATAAAAATGTTCTATACTATAATATCAGAACTGTAATATAATATTAATATTACTAGTGGCCTGAGGTGCACAAAATTCATGTACAGGGGTGTGTGTTCCTCAGCCCAGCCTGCACCCTTTCTAATCTGGGACATCCTTCTCACAATCCAGGACTGCTGACTCACCTGCCTGCATTCCTGATTGCCCCTAACCACTTCTGCTTGTGAGCCTGATCACCCCCTAAACACTCCCCTGCCAGCATGATTGATGCCTAACTGCTCCCCTGGCAGGCTGCTTGCCCCTAACTGCCCTCCCCTGCAGGCCTGATCCACCCCTCCCCAATTTCCCTCCCCTGCAGGCCTGTTCCTTTCAACTGCTCTTTCCTGTAGGCCTGGGTCTACCCCCCCCCATGTCCCTTCCCTGCAGGCCCAGTTGTCCCCAATTTTCCACCTCTGCTTGTCTTGTCACCCCTAACTGCTCTCCCCTGCAGGCTTGATCAACCCCAACTGCCCTCCCTTACAGGACTGGTCCATCCCAATTGCCTCCCTTATTAGCCATCTTCTGGTGGCTATCTTGTGTTCACATGGGGGCAGCCATCTTATGTGTTGGAGTGATAGTCAATTTGCATATTATTCTTTTATTAGATAGGATAGAGGCCTGGTGTGTAGGTGGGGACCAGCTGGTTTGCCCTGAAGGGTGTCTAGGATCAGGATGGAGGTTCCCTTGGGGCATGAGGTGGTCTGGGCAAGGGGCTTGTGGTGGTTTGCAGGCTGGCCACACCCCCCGGTGACACATGCCAGAGGCCCTGGTATCTGGGATTTATTTATCTTTTATAATTGAAACTTTGTAGCCTTGAGTGGAGCCAAACCTTCTGTGTCCACAGCCATTTTTGTTGGGATTTATTTATCTTCTATAATTGAAACTTTGTAGCCTTGAGTGAAGGCTTGGGCCAGTCAAGGTGTTCAGTAAGCTTGGCTTCCTCCATTGTCAAAGAAACCTAAGCTTTCTGCTCGCTCCGTGGTTGCAGCTATCTTGGTTGGGTTAATTTACATACCCGCTCCTGATTGGCTGGTGGGGGTGGCTTGTGTGTGAGGCAGAGTGATGGTTAATTTGCATATTGCTCTTTTATTAGATAGAATTAATGATAGTGGTATCAATACTGTTTAATGGGGACTATTTGTTATGTTATGGGCACCTTCTATTCTATTAACTTCATAGGACCCATCAACATTCAGAAAAGAAGTATGTGTCCTTGCCAACACAACCTCCCTCTTCCTTACTTCCCTGTTGCTTCGATATACTATGTGGCATTAGCAAATGTGGGTACAATTACCACAAAAAGTAGAAATGAAACAATATTTTGTGAATTACAAACAAGTTTCTAACTTTCCATTTTGGCAGAAGAATTCTGCCCCAGCCACTGTAGCTGTCCAGGTGATTTATGATGTTCTTCACCAAGCTGACATACAGAGGAGGAAAAACTCCAGGCAAGAAAAATTTCTTATATTTATTCTACCTAGTTTAATACCTGATGAACCATGTTATCAGAACAATTCTTGAAATAGCCTTGAAGAGAGCATCTCTACATTCTCAGCACATACAATCCATCATAGAAATGCTCATAGGGAATGTAGCATAGATAGTGGCCTTGCTATGAACTTGACTGGTTTATAGAGGAGACGTTGATTGGAAACCTGGCAATAAAAACGCCAGGCTTGAAATACTAATTGCCACCCTTCTACTTGCTTTCAAGCCTTTCATCCTTACAACAAGCATTCATCAGAGGTATCACTATTACAATCCTATATAATAAAGAGTTAATATGTTAATTAGACCAGACTGCAGAACCACCTGCTGGAGGGCGGGGCCACGGGGCTGTAAGGGCATTGAGCTTCTAGTGTAGGTATGATTACAAATAAGGAAGGCTCAATCCAAGGAAGACAAAGAATGATTACCTCCTAAGTTACTTAATTTGGAGGCAGACATGAAAAGGGGTCACTGTCCATCCTAATTAGGGTTGCCTTTGCTTTATATCTTTCTGAAATCTAGTCTGACCACTGCAGACCATCTTCTGTTATAGCTATACAATTCATGTGGCACCTGTGATATTGACTTATTTTGTATTTCTCTTTAAGAGTATGGGATTTGTATATTTTTTCTTCTCAATCACATAATATCTTCAACCTTTCCCATTTTCTGTGTCCTCTTCCTCCCAGCCTATAAACATGTCTCTTCAGACAACAAACCAACGAACTGAGCAAAATCATTCCATTACCTTCCCACCTACTTTAATTGCCTCCTTAGAGGATTAAATTTCACATTTCCTAAGTGTAGGTAAAACTACTTGACACTCTGTTCTCTTGGTTTTGAGGTCACCACTCTCTTCTGTCCCTATTCAATATTGTCCTCTGCTTCTGTTCAAACTATTTGATCACATGTTTTCAGGCTTCTCCACTTGCTCCTCCATTGGCTCCTTTCTCATTGTCTTCTCCTTACATGTTGATACTTCCTAGGGTTCATCTATTCTTAACATTCCCTGCAATTCTTTATTTACTCTAATAACTTAAATATGCTAGCAAGTCTTAAATGCATATTTCTAATGAAACATCTTTCTGAAGTCTAGAGTTATGTTTCTGATTAATTATTGTATGCCTCAAAGGCAATATACCAATAATATAATTTATTTTCTCCCCTAAACATTTTCTTCTATAAACCCTCTTTATTAGGGAAATGGAAATTTTTCTTAATTTCTTCCTCTCTCTTCTTTACTTTCTTGGCCTGTCCTTTACTTTCATGGCCTGTCCCCTATCTCTTGAACATATCTACTTATTTTCACTCTATTTCTAGTGGCCTTATTATTATTATCACTACCTTTCCCCCTGAGTTACCTGACTCTTCTTCATAATATTTTTTTGCTTTTATTTTCATTCACTTCCAAAATAATCCTTGCCTAGCTAGCATGTCATTAGGATAGACTTTAAAAACAAAATGACATCAAACGAAGGGGGAAATGCCTTATTTATGCCATCCTCCTATTTAAAAATCTTTGAACATTACTTTGTTGATTTCAAAGCAAAGTTTTAATTCTTTGGGGAAGGTCAAGGCACTTTCGGATGTGATTCTTATATGACTTCTCAATCTAATCTTCATTTCTCCCATGCAACCTTTGGTTCATGCTCATGCCCTTTCTTGCCCACATGCTTATGTACATGTATGTGCAGTTTTCTCTTCCTGGCATGAGTATCCTCCTATCATTGTTCAACCTGGAAATCTCCATATTCTTCTTTTGGAGAACAAATATTCATTTATTCTTCAATAAATCTCTTTATTCTTTAAAACTGCATTAGAGCATTATTTATTCTAGAAAGACTTTCCCAAACCATAATAGTGTGAGACAGTGTGTCCTTGTAACCACTTACACTTATCTTTACACTTACACTTACCTTATGACAATGCACAATAACTAATTATTATTGTCATATCTATCTTTCTTGCTTAGTGGTGAACCACGTGAGGCTATTGTCTTACTCATCTTTGCATCCCTATTTCCTAGCATAGATGCTGTCACACAGAGGAACTCAATAAATGCTTATGGAATAAACAAAAGACTAAATAAATGATGTTCCTATCTCTCTGAAAGTAGGGGGCATGAGGCAGTCACCCTGTTTTGTTTTGTTTTTTGGGGTTTTTTTTGGTATCTGTGAAGCACAGGATTCTAATTAGGAGACTGTTTAATTTTATTATAATTTAACATTTTTGCTAGAGTAAGTTGCTCCGGGGCAAGTGTGAGGATTCCGTATTTTTAGCTTCTGATGACCTCAGATATCTATGCTTCCCAGTTTCAAGCATGTGTTGTATTAGCCATGAAGACTGGCCATGTATATGCACTTTCAAAGGGTTACCTAAGAAGGAAACATTTGAGCAGCAATCATCAGTAGGGAGTGGGAGAATTTGATGTGTTGCTATTGGGAAAAATGTAGGATCTCTTATTATTGGGCATTCCTCTTGAATAGAGCTTCCTCTTTGTGTGGTAGAGTTGAGCCTTAGAAAATGTCTTTGGTTCTTTTGGTACCTGTTCTTAGGGAATCATTCCATCAAACAGCAGGTTTATAAAAAGAAAGGCAGGCACATTTATATTAATAACCCAACCAATTTTGCTCTACATCTGCATTTCTGACTCATATAAGATGACTTAAGAGTGCCTATGACTTTCTCACAGCCCTGCTTTGAAGAACCAAAACTCACACACATTAAACCCACATTGTGGAGACTTATTCAAAGGCTGATGTCATAATAGGTAATAAAGAGCTTGATTTATAGCATTACTTGTTAGTGGCTAATGTTTTCAAATGAATTTATATTAAATTGGTCATTTCAGCATCTCCTTTACCATAGCCTATGGTTTCACATGTAGTATTGCTTTTGTAACTATAGCTAAATTCAGTTCCTTGATTAAAGAGATCACATATTCAAATTTATCTTGACTGTATATGGCAGAATATGTAGCAGCTACTTCACACAGTACATATAAAATTATAAAATCTTAGAGCATTAGGGTTGGGTGAAAGCTCAGTTTCTTTGTATTTTTCTCAAAGGTTCATGGATTTTATCACAGGCTTAAAATAACATTTAAAATGAAAGTAGCCATTTTCATAGGAGAATGATTATAATTCCAAAAGTTTTTCTAAAATTATTTAAATTATTGCTCTGATTTATTGGGCATCTCCTTTTGTAATCCAGTGGTTGCTTGTATAATTCTCTGCACAGTGAAATGATGCAGTGAGAGGAAAGCTGGGACAGGTTGAAGTATACCCAGTGTAGACTAATTGAAGTTGATCTTTATATAATTTGGCTTCTCTTGGGGCTACTTGGAAATGGTAGTACCAGAGGCATTCACTAGTGTCCCCACAGATGTTAAGAACAGAGGTTTTCTGTAGAATTTAAAATAAAAAAAAATGATGTCTCTACAGTACAATGATGACCAATTATAAGGGGAACATTTGGCTCATAAGTTGATGGTTCTAATGCAATGCATCATGCTTGACTGATTAAACACCTTTCCTCTGCCCTGAATTAACCAATTTATTGTTTAAAGAAAGAATTTTGTGAAAAGCTGTGGTCCCACCACCTTCCATGATATATATAGAAAGAACTATGTGTTTCAAGAGGCTCTTTTTAAAAAAATAATACCTTTGTTGAAATATAATTTATATACTATAACTTTCAACCCTTTAAAGTATATCATTCAGTAGTTTTTAGTATATTTACAATGTTGCACAGCTATCATTACTGAGTAATTTCAAAGCATCTAAAGCACCTTATGACCATTAGCAGTGACTCTCCATTCTCCTCTCCCATCAGTTCCTGGACACTATTAATGTATTTTCTATCTTCATGGATTTGCCTATTCTATAAATATATATAAAAGCCTAAGTGACTGAACAACCGAATGACCAAACAACCAGTCAACCAGTTTTTATGATGCACTCTGCCCACTCAATGCAGGAGCTTGCCCCCTGGTTGACAATGTGCTCCCACAGCCAAGCTCCCATGGCTGGCCAACCTCTTGTGGTCCCTCCCCTGGCTGGCTGGCCTCAATCACTGGCCAGGCCAAGGGACCCCACTCATGCATGAATTCATGCACCAGGCCTCTAGTTTCATATAAATGAAACTGAATCATTTAGTAAGTGGCCTTTTATGACAGGATTTATTCATATTGTAGCAGGTATCCATATTTCATTCCTTTTCATTGCTTAGCATTACATTCCAGGGATATATAACATTTTGTTTATCTATTCACAATTCATGAACATTTGGGTTGTTCCAAAGTTTTAATTAGTAATATTATAAGTAATGCTACTGTGAACATTCATATACAGGTTTTTGTGTTGACATATGTTTACAGTTCTCTTAAGTGTATACTTAGGAGTGAAATTGCTGGGTCCTATGGTAAGTCTATGCTTATCATTTTAAGAAACTGCAAAGTTTTCTTTCTTTCTTTCTTTCTTTCTTCTTTTGCTTTCTTGCTTTCTTACTTGCTTTCGCCAGGTTATTTTTTGAAGTACCTACATCATTTTATATTCCCACCAGAAGTGTATGAGGGTTGCAATTTCTCCACAGCCTCACCAATATTTACTGTCTTTTTAATCGTATGTTTGCCATGGTATCTCATTGTGGGTTTGATGTACATTTTCCTAACCAAATGAATAATGATGTTAAGAATCTTTTAATATGCATATTAGCCATCTATATATCTTTTTTGGAGAAATGTCTATTCAAACTGTTGGTCCATTTTTCTTAAATTAGGTAAGCATTCTTTATGTATTCTGGATACAAGTCCTTTATAAGTCATATGATTTGCAAATATTTTTCTCCATTCTATGGCCTGTCTTCCCACTTTATTGATGTTGTCTTTTGAAGCACAAACATTTTTACAAAGTTCAATTTATCTAATGTTTTTCTTTTGTTTATTATGTTTTTGGTATTATATCTAAGAAACTATTACTTAATCCAAGACCAGAAAGAATTGTTTCTCTATTGTCTTTGAGAGTTTTATAGTTTTCACTCTTACATTAAGATAGAATATTCACTTTGAGTTCATTGTTGTTCATAGTATGAGGTAGGGTCCAGAGGACCTTGTTAAGCATTCTCCCCTAAGGTTTAAAACGTGGACACAGAAATCTGTAAGTTTCCTGGAAGCCCACACTATACAAAGCAACTTCTATGGCAAACCTGACTTGATTATTTATTGAATGGAATTCTGTTAGAGATGATGGAAGACTAAAATGATGCTGGAAACTTAAGGTATTTTTGGTAGGACTGTGAACTGATTTTAGAAACTTTTTATACAATTTCAAATGTGATTTTAAAATCTCATGGCTGGAGAGAATTGCCATGGATGTTTATCTTTCTTATTTTTGTATTGATTAATAAAATTATGGAGGATTCAGTTATACAATTCTATAATACATCATTTGGATATTGTATTATATGTTCACTACCCCAAGATGAATCTCCTTCCATCACTATTTATATTCCCTTTACCCTCTTCTCCTCGCCTAAACCCCTTCTCCTCTAGTAATCATCGTGTTATTTTATGTATCTATGAGTTTTTTGTTTGTGGTTTTTTGACTTAACTCCTCCATCCTTTTCACTTGGTTCAAACCGACTTGTGTATACTTTCTGAAGATTTATTTTATATGGGCTGATTAATTTACCTGGAGTACTTCAAAACTCTGTCTAAACCACATTGTTGCTTTCAAAGAAACACTGTGTTTCTTCTAAAGCCATTTTAAAAACACAACAAAATCATGTAAACAACTTCAGGTTCTAAGTTAAAAATTTTCCACTTTATTATAATAACCATCAGCCTTGACCATGTCTGAATACAAAAACCTTTTCCTATTTTGAGGAGAAAGTCCCTTTTCAGAGACTCTTCCTTGAAAGTGCATTTTTTATAATATTTATGTGTATGACTAAACCTTTTGTTTTGCAAGTTGAAGTTTTTAACAGAAGGTTAATTAAAAAGAATCTCAAATCTAGTTGCTATCCTGAGGTACTGCAAAGGAGAACCCACTGAAAATAAGCATGTTTAAATCCTTGCACATCAAAGTTGCTGTTTGCTTCCATTATTTTATTAAATGAATTCCATTAATTGAGATGTATTTGTAGATCACAATCCTGCCATAACATAAGTCTTCAATAAATATTGACTCCTCTTTTCTCTTTAATACTTTTAAGGCATGGATAGAAGGTCTTAAAACAGTTTTCATTTGTGATCACTTTGGACAATTAGGTTTGGAGATAAAAACCCATGAATAAAGGAGAATTGGCAAATGCTATTTCACTGAGCATGTTACCGAATGGTTATGCAAGAAGTGAATATTCTCTCAGCATTAATAAGCAAATATGAACCTGTAAGAACACAGGTGAGGACTTTTTGCTAACCAGAATAGAAGGCTAGGATTTATAGGACAATAGATTAGTCAATTTGTACCCCAGGCAATATTGTTGTCACCATAATGAGCATTTTTTAATTTATGTCTTTAATGTATTTATTAAGAATATATTACATAAGTGGAACTCCGCCCCAGGACTGGAAATTCAGGAGGCTTGGTTTTCAGGCTCAGCCTGTTCACTAATTATTTGGTTGGATAGATATTATCTTATTACTTTTAAAAGGTTTGAGAGAGTAGAGACTTGCTAATAAAATACAATGTAATGTCAAAATTTATGTCATGTCTTCTGAATTAATATCTATGAGAACATTAATAATTGGCTTAACAAGGAGTGATGAGACAATTATGTAAAAACTTGGTATTTTTACTATAAATATAATTTATTCAAAGCCACAGCTACTGCTCAGTATCATTGCTGTAGGTAACCAGGCAAGGCAATTTAGCAACAAATAGATGATAAGACTCATGACAAATATTTTCTGCAGTTGATAAATAGAAGCAAAGAACGAGTGATCTGAGATTTAAGTGAGTTAAAAATATTTTTATAATTCTTACATTAATTTATTTTGAATATGAAAAGGTACTCAAATCTTGGCAGCTCAATCTGATCTGGTGAGACTTCTTTCAACTATGTGTTTAAAAGACTTCATTAATTACAAAGGAAAGGGAAGAGACCCAATTTTGGAAGATGGAAACCAAAAATATACAGGAATCATTTAAACACAAATCTCAAAGACTCCAAACTAATGTCATAATTCCTAACATGAAGTTGTGAGAAAATAACTGAATCCAAGTGTTACTTACCTGTCCCAGATATCTTGTGAGGTCATACTCCTTTTAATGTCCAAATCACATTAGAATGAACTGCCAATATACTTCACTAAAATATGTCCGGGATCTCTGATCCATGTGTTTGTAAAAATTCCCAAAAGAAAGCTTTCAAAGTTCTGTTTTGTTAAATTAATTAATTAATTTTGGCCTACTACATTTCCCTTTAACACGATCCACTAGAATCCAATTATATATGACATCAACTCCAAATCTGGCTGTTCCGGGGTTCCAAAACATTACACAAGGACTTTCACAGAACAGTAAGGGTTTTGTTCAGGTCTATGGCATAGTCAGTGCCTCTACCATAACATAAAATGGTAAAGATAGGATTCTATGTAGAACCTGCTTGCTTCTAATATGTACAGGATACTGAGTATTTGTAAAGGAACACATATAAATCTCTTAAGAATAAAAACTAATTTTTAGAAAGAAAACTTGTCTCAAAGTATGATAATTTATAGAGAATCAATTTTACCCAGAAAACAGATAAACAAATAAACATATATTTTACAAAGAGAATTCAGAATGCTTAACTCATGGCAATTACATCTTTTAATCAAAGGATCCAGATATCAGATCCATAGGAAAACAATAAAACCTTGCAAATTTGTGCCTGTCTTTCTGGAGTCTGGACAGAGTCACATCATGACTTCCGTTGCTTTCTTATAGCCCTGGATCCCTGTCAGGCACAAAAGATGAACTTAGAGGAAGTAGAGGGCAGAAGTATGACATGCAAGAAGCTGCTCTGAAAACATTCTCATTAATCTTTCCTTGGGCTTTGCCTCACTGCACTAGTCCATCATCATCATCATAATCATCATCATTGTGTTCAGTAGCAGCAACAATAGCCATGCTCAATCACCAAACACAAATTGTTATAACGATACCTTCTTCAGATCAGATTATATCTGGTTTGGGTACATGTAAAGAGCCTGAGACATGTATGCTCTCATTAAATGGTAATTTTAAAGCCACTAAAGAAATGATTTCTAAAAACCAAACACTTCTGAAATATTATTGCACTCAATCCTCAAAGTTCCACTGCAAGAAAACTCAGATTGAGAGAACTTGAGTCATTAATGCAATTCCTTCAATGGGGCCAGGTCATAAAAGCTGGGACTGAACTAAGGTTGACTTGACCCTCAAATCTCAGATAAATGTGCTAGTTTTTAAAACACCATAAGGACTAAGGAGATGGAGTGGGAAGGGAAGGTTGTACTAAGAGGAAGTAGATTGATTATTAGGGGACAAGGGTAGTATTTCTGTGAACATCTCTGTGCTCCACCTTCCTGCCTGCTTTCTGGCTATCAGCTTATTCATCTTTCTCACAAGGCATCCAGAAGCTAACAAGTTGGTGAGATAATCAATACAAGAGAAAGCAGACAACTTGTCTAGGGCACAGAAGGCAAAGGTTATTGATATCAGTTTTAACTTTTGTTTAAGTTTCATGGGACCTATATGAGGAACTGTGAGCATGAAATAATTTGCAGAAAATAAGGAACTAATTAATCTATTACCATATTCAATTATAATACATTTAAACAAGGCCCATACTTCCTTTTGTAAATGTTCATGCATGCAGTTTCAACAAACTGTCTGCAATGTGAAAAAAAATGTTTTCTACTATGCTGAAAATTAAACTGGTTATGTATACAAAATAAGAATAAATAAAGGTCTATGGTACTAAAAACTCATTAATGCGTGTGTTTTTTTTGGTGGCAGTGCACAAAATACTATAAAATAATGTGAAATCCAAATATCCTTAAATAATAAAAAAATAAACAAGAAGGGATAGACTCTTGCACTGCCATAGTTATGTTTCAGAAACCCTCTGCTAAAGTTATATGTAGAACCAGCTTTGCTGGTATAAGTTGATCTAGGATAAATGGAATAATTTGTGGAATGTTCAGTAATAAGGAATAAAAATCTATGTTAGCTTTGCCATATGACGTAACATTCAGAATATTGTGTTAAATAGCTGAATATCATTAGAGAGTCTTCAAAAGGACAATTTTTTCCTTTGGTGTCTTCAAGTCAAACATTAAGAGCCCTAATGAGTCTCAGCTACAATGACTTGGCTAGTTAAAATGCTCGGCTTGGTGAATGATTTGGGAGTGGTAATATGATTAGAAACCAGAACTTTGTTTCCTATTAATATTCAAAGGTCTGCATTAAGGTCATCGGTCTGATTTATTAAATTCCCTCATGGTAAAACCCAAGGCAATTCCACCTGCCATGCATTATTGGCTTTACTTTTAGTCAGAGTAAAATTTTGATAATATGAAATGATTTTTAAGGTAAAATGTTATTCTTGCTAAAATTGCAAGCATCCCTCAGGCCAGTGAGTTGAAGAGTTTATGAGTTTCTAGCTAACATATCATCTTACTAACGATAAGTTTGGTTTTAGGTGCTGTTGCAGGTCTAAGTTTGCAACCCAGAAAAGAAAGGTCTCTGGGGAGACTAACGTGGACATCTGTTGTTATGTCCATCCAGAATCTATCCTTTGCCTTGAGGTCACAGGCCCCTCCCCCAGTCTCCTTTTTTGAGGACTTCCTCTCTCCCATTGCCTACAGTCCCAGTGAAACAGTCCATCAAGATATCCTGCCCTCCTCAGGCCACTAGCCAGGATATTAGGCTCTCTTTGGGATTTAAATATTGAGGGTGTGACACTAATAATGATTATTGCTACTGGAATTGCTTCATCTCAGCGCTGGCATGCTGCAAAGACTGTCATTTAGTTCCTGCCACTTAGATCCCTAGGCTGCTCTTATCTTTCCAATGCCTATTTTCTCTATATAGCTTTAATTTTAGGAGCTTCCCCAAAGGTAGTTAATGGAAGGATATGACATACTTTCAAAAAGTTTCTTTTGTTTAAGGTAGTCACACGTTTTCTGATTCTAGTAAAGTTTAGCAGGACATGCCACTGCTAAATATTCCACTCTGCTATATTCATTATTTTAAGCTGTAGGCACTTGAAAAACATTAATTGCAGGGAGAGCTTACTCTGAACTTGCCTTGTTTGCCTAAAGACAGATCCTACAAAAGGAACTCAATTCTCCTAAATCCCCTCCCCAGGAGTATCATCAGCCAGGGAGGGTGGACTCTTCTCAGAGGAGAGGAGACTAGAAGTGGACACCACACCCAGATACACTTTGTCACATACTATCATACTTCCCATCTATTCCTCAAAGGGCCCATTCATCTCCCCTAAAAGTTGTCTCAGAAGACTAGATCTTTCCCTTTTCCTTTTAAAATGGTATTCCAGTCTGAATTCTAAGCCACCACAGGGAGTTACTCATATTTCCCCTGGATATCTCCCATGCATGTATGACATATATATGTTAATAAATTTTTGTTTATTTTTCTATTATTAATGTCTTTTATTATAAGGTTCTCTGCTAAGAATTCAAAAGGGTAGAGGGAAAATTATTTTCCCCTTCTACATTAGCAACAAAGAGTTCTAACCAGTGCAGATACAGTTGGGGTGATGTACTCAGCTCTCTTTCCCAGCCTCCTTTTGAACCCAGGTCCCCTGTTTCCTTTTTATGCCTAAATTCAACCTCTCTGTTCAGTGTGTTCACATAGGTGCTAATTCCTGGGCTTTATCTCCACAGACTATGACCAGACCTACAATATACCTCTAGCCAAGTCTGCTCCACCCTTGACCTCAATCTACATTTCAGGAACCTTGGCCCAAGTACAGTTTCCTCAGGCCTACATCTTCCAAGACGGTATTTGGGACAACTAATTTTATCCCTTTGGGTATGACAGATTGTGAGCTCAGTATGACTACTGCTGTCACGTGCCCAATACACTAATGTACTGGTACTCTAGTATAGACCAGCATACCTTGAAATACCGTTAAGGTTTCTGAATCCTTTCCTTGCTGGGTCTAAGAGGGAGGAAAACTGCTAAACAAATACAAGGGGCATATATAGGAAGTCACACAAGTAGAAGAAAAGGACACACCCATAGCTTTACATGTAAGAGTAACGGGAGACACATGCTGGATGCAAATTGTTACAGTCATTCCAATCATGTACAAGTAGAAGAGAGGGTCAATGGTAGCAGAAACTAGTGTATATATATATATATATCATAATAAAAAAGATAATATTCTAATTAGACTGGGATACCTTCCGGGAGACCTTCTAGAGTTCCTTCTGGACAAAGTCATGGTAGCAGGCCCGAGACACAGGTGGTTAGAGGTGATAAGGCCAGCAAGGGGGGTAATTGGGGGCAACCAGGCCAACGGGGGGGGGGGGTAGTTGGGGGGCAATCAAGCCAACAGAGGGGTAGCTGGATATGAGCAGGCTGGTGGGGGGGCAGTTGGGACAGTTGGGGGTGAGTAGGCCGGCAGCGGGGGCAGTGGGGGGCAATTGGGGGTGATCAGACCAGCAGGTAGAGAGGTTAGGGGTGATCAGGCAGGCAGGGAGGTGAGCATTTAGGAGCCAACGATCCCATATTGTGAGAAGGATGTCTCCCAAGGAGTTCCAGATTGAAGATGGTACAGGCTGAGCTGAGGGACACACCCCTGCCCGCCCCCTCGCCCCCGTGCATAAATTTTGTACACTGGACCACTAAAATATATATACTGAATGGCCAGATTATTATGATCTCTGAGCGCATAATAATCTGGCCACTCAGTATATATCCTATATAATAAAAGGCTAATATGCAAATTGTTCCCTCAGCCAGGAGTTTGACCACCAGACAGGCTGCCCATGTCCCCTCTCCCTGGCCAGGTGGTCTGGACCCCACCCATGCATAAATTCATGCACTGGGCCTCTAATACACACACACACACACACACACACAGAGTGGCCAGATTATTATGCATTCAGAGATCAAAATAATCTGGCCACTCAGAGTGTGTGTGTGTGTGTGTGTGTGTGTGTGTGTGTGTGTGTGTGTGTGTCTATAATTGAAAACCAATTCTCCTATCATCATCTGTTCAGGTTCATGGGTTGCCATTGTTAAATATTAAAGTAATTAGAACTAAATAGTCCATTTTATCTTACACACGTGCTATGATCTATATCAGCCATCTTAAGATAAATTACTCTACAGTAATAAATTATCATCAAATCCTGTGGCTGACAATAATAACAGTGTAAGTCTGCTCACGTTACCTGTCCATCATAGGTTGGCTGTGGCTCTGTTGCACATGGCTTCAGTCCAAGATCCAGATGAGGGGGCAGCTCCTCTCTGGGCTATTACTGGCCTCATGAAGAGAAAAGAATGGGAGAATCACATGATAGTTTTTAAAGTTCCTGCTGAGACTTGACACATGAAACTTTCACTGGCCAAGTCACTTGGATGAGGTGAATATCAATGGGGTAGGAATGTAGAATCCACCCATAGGTAGTGTCAATAAGTGTTTGTAGTAATAATACAACATACCTCATGAGTACTCAGTTTTATCTTTCTCATTAAATATCTGCTGAGAAGTACAATTGCCAGCAGTATTGAAAAATTGTGTCACTCTAGAGTTGTAAGTAGCACACTGTTTAGACCATAGTCTTCACAAATCCTTCAGCTTTAAAAAGGAGTAAATCCCAAGTAAATCCCCAGTCCTTCCATGCCCCTGCATTCTGCAGGGAAGCCTGTGTACAAAATGGCGCATGCTCACATGCCTGTCAGTGTTTAGAGTGGATAATGCAAGCACAGCATTTCACCACAACCCTGGTGGCTGAGTTGCAGAATTATTTATGGCTTTCCCATTTATGGCATGCTGCTCAGTTTCCCATGAGTTGCTAGGAAAGATTCCTGATCGCAACTATGAGCCATTGAAACCTATGAGATTTCATTTATTATGGCATAATATACACATTACCTCACTTGTGTTCGGCCATATGGAGATCTCTCTGTTGAATTTGGCATAGTTACTGGGGTGAAATGGGAACGGATTCTGTTCCTCGTCCTCTTCAATTATGCTGTATGTTGGATCAGGCAGCCAACTTCAACAGATCATCTGAGCATAGCAATCAGTCCTCAGGACAGCGTCACTGCCATCACCTATGCCAATGAAGAATAATAAATGTGGTATTGAGGAGTGTCTGAGTGGCAGGGAATAGCGTAATCTCAAGAGTGGGTCAATAGGGCTCCTTGCTGACATTAAACTCGTGTTTGGAAGTTGAAGGAGAACCAATTCACCCATTTGTCACTCACTGTGGCATTTGGAACCAGAAAAGCATGGCTGGTTCTAAGTACAAAAAAGCAACTAGCATTGACTATTTAAGTGGGGGAAATTGTCTGCTATGCCAATGTGCCTCTTGCTTAAAAAAGGGAAACAAATGAGTACTTGCACTCTGTGGGCATTGAGATAGGGAATATTAACCCCTATAATGTAGAGATAAGGGGGAAAGTGGCCAATATACAGATATTTTCATGTAGCTTTGAAGTTCTGGGCCTGGTTTACATGGTACAAACTTGCTGTGCTCTCTTGTATACATGACTGGAAATCCTTTGGGGACTTTTCCTAGTTGGATGGTAATGGAGAACACTAATCCTTTTAGGAAATCATGGACATTTTACTAATTCTTTCAATGAATTCACCTAAAATAAAAGCAACCACATTAAAATTAGTTGGAAAATTCACATAACCTAAGAAAATAATCCTAAGAGTTTTCTTCTTTCATAATTACAGTTTTAAGAATCTATAATAATAAAAAGATGATAACTAAAAAAAAAACATTAAACCTGTAAAGAATTTTAGTGAGTTTATTTTTAGCCAAAACTATCTATATATCCTGGGAAGCAGAACCTCAATGAATTGAGATAATGCTCTGCAGAATGGCAGGTTACAACTGTATTTATGCATCAACATCCAAGGAATGACATAGGTGAGTTACATGAAATTCATTGATGATGGATTTAGGAGGAGGTATAAGCAATCCCACCTGGGATTGGCTAAAAAGTAAAATGATGAACACAGACTTCTGTGAATGAAGGAATAATTGACATGATAATGAAGGAATTTGTGGCATCCATCATGGTGCCCACCACACCTGGCTGTGCCCCAGGAGGGCTCCAGAAAAAAGGGAAGCTACAAGTTTCCCAGACAATCTCATAGATATGTTATCTTAGAGGCAGAAAAGTAAATGGCTCAATTAGAGATCTAAGTTGAACTCTGTCAGAGAAAATACAGGCCCAGGACATGACTACCCATCATAACCTGTTTGTAATTTGATTTTCAAACCATCTTTAGTGGTTACTTTAGGTTTCTGGGTTTTGCAAGACTACCACGCAGGCCTCCTCTGAGCTGGCCAGGTCAGTATGTGGCTCCTTTTGTCCACATGGGTAATATGCTAATTAGACCAGACTTCATTCCTAATGTCTTTCCTGATGAAGCTGGGGCTGGAGGGAGGGAGGCCCAGGTCCCGGGTGCCCGAGGGAAGCAAGTGTCAGTAGCCAGGTGAAGGAAGGCCTACTCTTGCACAAATTTTCATGCATCAGGCCTCTAGTTGTTTTATAATTTCCATGTTTATATTGACTTCATCTGACTATGATGTTTATGAAACTTTCTCAAAGGGAGAGAGAATCAGAGACAGAGAGAGGCCTAAAAAGCAAATTCCGCCAAAAATAAGAAGAGTTAGCAAGTGCTTAAGAGATTTTATGTATAAACTTTACCCATCCTCATTTCTTCCCTCTTGGCCTCTTCAATGTTCATCTTTATCAAAATGGAACATTAATATTTAAAGAGTTCCCATTGCAAGATACTAGTTCTAATAATGAGCTGTGGGTGAAACATACCTCTTCTTTCCAAAGGACAAGCTCTAACTTTACTTATGGTTGACTATTTGAAATAAATAAAAAAAATTGGTGCCTACCCTTCCTCCATCCCACCCCCACAAAAAAAGTCTAATTAGTGTTAGTCTATTGGAGAGGAAGCTGAGCATGCTGCTCCACCACTGCCAAATGAAATTAAGGCCCAATTATTGATAAATGAAGAGTGGTTTGTGCTGGAGCCTGGCCTGGAGTCTCGGAAATACATCTGTCATTTGGCCTGTACAGGAGTCATTCATGTGTGACATCGCATCCTGTGCATTTATCATGCATCTGTAGATTTTTGTTTTAATTCAGTTAGCTGTCTAACTAGATTCAGTGCTGGATGCCTCAAATGGAGTCAGGATTTGGACTGACAGATGCAATTCTAGTCTGAAATGGTGTGTGACAGGACTGGCTATCCTGCATATTAATTATTACTGAAACCATTATAGGCAGGGCTTTTACACTAATGGGCGATTCCTTATCTGTTTTGTGGCTTCTATGGTTAACAATTGCCCAGTTGCTCCAGGGCAGGTAGGAGACAGGCTGGATCAATGGACCATTGTTGTTAAGTGCACTTACTATTACCATGAAAATTAGAATGGAAGTGCTTGAAAGGCAAGAATGAAAAAGCCCCAGTCTTACCATTATGCAAATTACACATTCTATAAATGAGATAAATGGGGGGCGGGGGGGAGGGAGAAACACTTTTCATAAATCTTAAATAGGTAAAAGAGTTTATTAAGTTCATTGTCAAAAACAAATTGAAAACAAACATTTGTTAAGTTGATATAAAAAAGAAGAAGAAAAATGTCTACAGGGCTATTTCCAACCTAGCCCTGCAGACAAAGCTTAGTTTGGTAGCAGGCTAAGGTTTAATTTAAAGTTTCTGTCATTTTATCACTTGGTTATATTAAATATTGAAAATAACTGTCACCTTCAAGAAGAAGCCACTAATGCAATTTTTGTCCAAAGTGCTGAGAAAATACTGTGTCTGGAGGACTTTACTGAAACCAACTCCAGGGGCAACCAGCTTGCCTACAACCTCTATGGTTTTCCCTCATTCATGTTTCACATCTCGGCTGGTCACATGTGCACCTCAGCATCCCTTTGTATTCTAATCATCTAATGAACTTTGTAAAGCCCTGCAAAAACATTTCAGTCACAGAGAATTGATGGAAGTAGATGTGGCTGAAATGTACACTACTTCCTGTCATTTGTTCATCAACCTCATGTGATCAGAATTGTGCAATTATAAACTGTGAGTTCTGTTTCAGGCATAACTCAAATTACACTTTTCCATTCCTTAAAGAATTTGTGAAATTGCTGAAGACTGCAATAAAGAAAACTGCAAGTTGGTAATATAATGAAATTTAATATTTTGTATTAAGTAAGAAATTAATGGTAGAGTTAAAGTCAGAAGAATAAATTTGCATCTATTCAAAAAATTCCTATTTTTAAAGGCCATTCATCTCATATTGGTATTTCTGGTCCAAAGAAGCTTCTACTTTCTAAACAACAACAAAAAATTGCATCTTAGAAGAAATGCTTTTTCATCTCCTGATGTTTGAAAATGAATTCCTTAAAAAGAACCTGGCTTCAATTTTTAAAAGTTCAATAGCTTAATTATGATATTGGGTTACAAGATTTTCCTTGTTAAAGATCATTTTGAATAAAAGAGCAAATTAGAAAGCAAAGATATATCTTAGTATAAATAGATCTTAAAATATTAATAGTCATAATAGTCAGGAAATATAAGTAAATTTTGACTCTACAGTTTGGAAGCTATTATCATTTTGTATGTGATTAGTTCCTCTAATTTACAATGTTTGCCTCACTGCTTTATTTCTTTCCGTAGGTTTTTTCTTTATAAGTCTCCAAAAACTTAATTATGGCTTATGCAAATATCATTTGAGGGAAAAGAGGGTAATACTAAATCTTTAAAAGTATTGTTTTGTTAAGTGCTAGGAGAGTGGTTGGAGGTATTCGATGGCATTCAGAGGGAAAATGGAATGGAGGTGGGGAGGCTTCTTGGAGAGGTTTCTTATTCCTTTCTCAAAGCCATTTACGTGGATCAATTTTTCCCAATGACTTAACAAAGGTGAATTTTTTAGAAATCTAAAGGGAAAAAAAAGAGTTTATGCTTTTGTGTCACATACAGATTGAAAGCCAAACTAAGTCTATATTATGCAGAAACAGCTAAAACGTGAAAACATGAAGCATGTAGCTACTTGAGGGCATGATGCAAAAATCTCTTTTGATTTCTTTATTGAACCACATAATTTTTTCCTACATTGATTAGAATCTCCAGTAGTGTGTAAAACTTACAGAAAAAAATACACAGGCGAATTAGAGTAGCAATTATCTTTAACTAAGCTAGCAAAATTAAAACTTTTACCTAAGACGACATGAAGTTGGAAATCAGCCACATATTTTTAAAGCACCCATAGCCTCCTGAGCACTGAGCTTAAAGACTGAGGAATGCTTAATAGCATGGAGGTATCAGCCGATAAAAATAATGTTTGGAAGTCTGAGAGTAAAACCACAGGAAGAAGAAGAGGACAATGGTCGGGAAGGTAGCAGGCATAAAGGGACAGATTGTGTTATAAGGCCAGTGTTTCTCCAATTTTCCAACTTTTGACCACCATGAGTCTATGAGCATTCATGGGGCTGCTACTAAAAGAGAAAAAAGAAAGTGTTAGGGACAAAAGCTTTTCCTCTGCCCTCTTATATTTAGTACCCAGGGGTCTGCAAATTAAACTACAGAAGACAGATTAATAGGAGAAAAGACACAGACTTTTTCTTAATGTTTATATTCATGGGAGTTCACAGAAAAGAAATGATACTCAAGGAAGTGATTAGGCTTGGGGCTTATATGCCCTTAAAAAAAAAACCCCACAACTTTATTGTTGAGAGTATTATAGATGACCCCTTTCCCTGCCCCCCATTACTCCCCCTCTATGTGGTTCTGGCCCCACTCCAGGCCTTCACCACCCTAATGTCTGAGTCTATAGGTAATGCATATGTGCACGTAAATTCTTTGGTTAATCTCTTTCTGACCCCCGCCCCAACCTTTCCCTCTGAGATTCATCAGTTCCATATTCATTGTTCTATTTTGTTCATCAGTTGTTTTGTTCATTAGATTTCTTATTTATTTATTTTTAATTTTAGATTCAATTGTTGATAGATATGTATTTATTGCCATTTTACTGTTTATTTTTTTATTTCTTCTCCTCTTCCTCCTTCTCTTCCTCCTCCTCATCCTCCTCCTCTTTCCCTCCTCCTCCTCTTCTTCTTCCTTCTTATTTTTCTAGAATACCCTTCACCATTCCATGTAATACTAATTTGGTAGTGATAAACTCCTTCAGCTTTTTCCTGACCGTGAAACTCTTTATTTGAAACTCTTCAATTCTAAATGATAGTTTTTCTGGGTAGAGTAATCTTGGTTGTAGTTCTATATTTTTCTTAACAAAGGAAAAGGAGGTTGGGCTTCAAGAAACAATACATTATAGGGAAGTGATAGGAATATGTGGAAGAACTAATGGAATGGCTATTTTAGTAAGGTCTGTTTATGCAAATTTATCTTGGTGTTGACTACTGATCCTCAGGGATGAGTCTCTCTTCTCTCCTTATTTGGTGGAAGCATCTTCCTCAAAGAAAAATTTATGCACTGCTTTTAGGAAGATAAGGGGAAGGCAGAGAATTTTTCCTGGATCTGTTGATTCTATTGGAGAGCAAAATTTGCCACCGTAAAATGTGTCTCTTTGGCACGAAGATTATTTTAGGCTGATTATTTTTAAGAAACAGATGACTCTGAAATTTTTTCTTTTTACCTCTCTCTTAACTGTCTAAAACAGTGCTTCTCAACCTTTCTAATGCTGTGACCCTTTAATACAGTTTCTCATGTTGTGGTGACCCCCAACCAAAAAATTATTTTCATTGCTACTTCCTAACTGTAATTTTGCTACTGTTAATGAATCATAATGTAAATATCTGTGTTTTCCAATGGTTTTAGGCTCTGTGGCAGCAGTTCTCAACCTGTGAGTCATGACCTATAGGTTGAGAACCACTAGCAGGGTCGCCTAAGACCATCAGAAAACACAGATATTTACATTATGATTCATTAATTCATTACAGTTATGAAGTAGCAACAAAAATAATTTTATGGTTGGGGGGGGGGGGTCACCACAACATGAGGAACTGTATTAAAGGGCCGCAGCATTAGAAAGGTTGAGAACCACTGGTCTAAAAGAATTTAGGTAGCCCTAGCTGGTTTGGCTTAGTGGGTAGAGCATCGGCCTGTGGACTAAAATGTTGCAGGTTCAATTCCAGCCAAGGACACATTGCTAGGGTTGCAGGCTCAGTCCCCCGAGTAGGGGGTGTGCAGAAGGCTGCCAATCAATGGTTCTCTCTCATCATTGATATTTATATTTCTCTATTCCTCTCCCTTCCTCTCTGAAATTAATAAAAATATATTTTTTAAAAATAATTTAGATAAAGAACCTGTTCTAGGAAGAGAGCAATTACCAAAGAGAACTTTTTTTCACACTAGAAAGACTGTTCTGCATGGCATGACAGAGTTGTTTACTAAATTTGCTCTCTCCATATTCTTGTGAATTGTCTTCCTTCCCTTTGAAGTCCCAGACCCTATCTTAGCTCTGATTCTTCTTCAGTTCCCCATAGATACAAAATTAAACTTGTTTTTTTTTCTCCTGTTGATATGTATGATGTTAATTAGATCATTAGACAAGCCAAAGAACCTGAAAAGGTAGATGGAAAATTTTTCCTCCCCAACAATTCTCAACTGCCGTCAGCACAAAAATATTGATTATGCCAAAGTGGCATATTTTGGCATAGTCTGATTACCTTCAAAAGGTAATATTTTATTTTAAAAATAGTTATAAATACTTTAAATTAAATGAACTATATTTTATTCTAAGATTTTATTTTTTTTATTTTCAGCTTTTAAAATAACCTTTATTTCATGATATGTTTATAGTCAGTATTATTTTTTTCTCATGTCTTTACTTCGCAAAATAAAACCTTTGTGACTCAATGCCATTCCCTCTTTTTTTTTTTAAATTTTTTATTTCAGTGGTTGATGATTTTTCAAACACATAAACACACTGCTCTAAGGCACTATCTGCTCTAAGTAACAGTAGTCACTTTTTATTCAGCCCTGCTATGCCTCAGATGATATTTGGGGCAATGCACATATATTTGCTCTAACACTAACATTAATCCTAGCAGGTAGATAATATTGTTTTTATTTAATAAATGAAGAAAGAAAAGCTAACAGAAGTTGCTTATTCAAAATGGCGTAAATATAGGGTGACCATATCACCCTCATTTAAACAGGACACTCCCTTAGAGTGAAAGAGGGGAATAGTTACAGTTACACTAAGACATTGGGTATAAACCGGTTCTTTCCAAGACAACGTAGGGCATAGAGTCACCCTACAGAGCTTCTTTTAAGACTGATTTAAATCAACTTACATCTAAAGCCCAAACATGCTCTTGGCACTGTATTAGGCTGCCTCTGAAAGTTTTACAAAAATAAGGATATCAATTTTGGAGAAATTAAAACCACTGAACTATATGACACCAAGGTATACAAAATAATAATTCATTCAGCACTCAATTGAGGATTCTTTGTGTCATAGGACATCCACCTCCAAGAGCGATTTTACAAATGGTTTGAAAACAAGGAGGTTCTGTGTAGAGGACACAAGTCTGTATAGAGTTCTATTAGTGCCTGTTCTTAAGAGAGGAATAAATTTTCCACATGTAAATAGTAAATTAATCTCATGGTTTGGGGGAGTCTGATTTCAGCAAATGGTACACACAGGACAAAGATAGGGATAGGTCCCTTGGTTGTCATTTACTGTGGCCCAGCCTGGCAATGCCCAAGATAGTTTTGGGGGTGAGTGAGCCTAACCCTCTGAAGGGAAATAGGAGTTTGACAATTATTTACCTGGAAAGGAGAATCCGATCATAAACAGCAGTTAATGCACGTGCTTCACTTTTTCCTTTGTTATCTGGAAACATGCAGGCGAAAGCTGCGTGTCGGGAATAGGTCAAGACAGTTGTGGGAATAGCACTCCACTACACTAAATCCAAATGATGTATCATCACTCTTGTCTCCCAGTGTTGTCATGAATGAGTGCCATCAAACTTCGAGGCCGGCTCACGCATCTCCCACCTGCACTGCAACCTGTAACTTTTTTTAATTTTTAGAAAGAGGCTCTTCCCTTGCCAGAAAGTGCTTTCTGTTTGTGAAAGAATATGTAAAATAGCACCAGGTGAAGAATGACTTTTTCACCCAGTCTTGAAACCATCACAAAGAGACAAATTTTGCTGCTTTTGCTTCGTGTGTGAATTTTCCCCCCCACACAGCTCTATTCATCGCTGGAAACAATGGGGCCAGTGTTGGCCAGCAAAGAATAGTGCTATTCATGCACCCGTAGGCTGCACAGTGCCTACACTTGTTAGTCTTGGCTGCCCTGTGTTGCTGGCTGCTGGCAAGAAAGTGGGGTCTATGTTGTTGGATGGAGCAGGGCAGATCAGAGGACGAACGCTGGCAGCCAGATTCCCAGATAACCTCAGCTTCTCTAGAAAACTCTGTTGACATAAGTTTGTACTTTAAGGGGTGTCTGGAATTCCAAGAACTTGGCCCAGGTGCACGGGCAGGTGCTTGTGCCTCCATTCTAGCCATCCCCATCCTCCTGCTACGATCCAATGCAGCTCCATAAGAAGGTAGATGCCTAGTTTAGGTATCAGACATTGATTTCAATTCTGGCTCCACAGCTGACTGGCTGGAGAAATTTGCACATGTCTCTTGACTTCTCTGAATCTCCTTCGTTCCTTCATCACCAGAAAGGAGTTATTGGTGGGATGCTGTGGAATTCAGTGATGTAGTATTATGCTATGATTAGCACAGAATAAATATGAACTATTATCATCAGCAAAAGGCTGATGTAGCGATTATTGTCATTAATGAAAAACTGGTCTCAGGCAATTTCTCTCTTGGTAGAGAGTTAACTGCTGTGAAATCGGGGGCAGCATCAATGGTGATGGGTGGGTAAGGGGAGGAAGAGAGAAGACAAGCTTCAGAGCTCTGCTCACAGTACCAGAGTGGGGGAGAAGGCTTTGCACAGGGAAGAAAACGTGCTGTGGCTGAGGCCACTCCAATGCTCTCCAGGACAGAAGAGAAGGGTGATTCGCTTTCCTTGGCGTTATCCTGGAAGGATGGTTTCGTTAATGAATGCTGGAGATGGTCCTGCCACCTCTGCTCTCTCTCTTCAACTTAAAGAGAACACAGCATAATACGTGGACCCCATCCTTGATGTTATTTCGCTTAAGTGAGATGCAGTCTTATAGATCTCGTTTGACTTCTGTGGGCAGCAAACTGCCATCTATGGGCAACCTGTGGAAAACTTAGCCAACATAGGTTCTGAGATTGCCAAGGCTAGGAAGCCTGCTGATCCTCTCCCAGAATTGTCCCAGTGCAGAGCCCAGCAGACTGCTGGCATCAAAATGTGTTGTCAAGGTCAGTGCAACAAAGGGACTATAATTACAAATTGAGAGCAGGCTAAGATTGATGTAGGGCTGGAAAGAGATAGTCTTTCAAGTTCCATCCAACTCATGATGTGATATTTGAGGTTTTCCTCTCAATATTCTTTAACTACCTTGTGCTTTCTGTGAAGTTCCCACCATGAAAGCTGGACCCATTTGGCACTGATTTGCTTGGCACAGCTTAGATGCCCGTACACTTGTTAATGGCTCAGCACTTTAGGTTCTGTTAATATACTACATGAAGCATAAAGAGCAATGGGCAATTTTCTATGATATGTATATAATTAGGAGAAGATAATATATCCTTGGTGATTTTAGACATCTTAGAGTGGTAGTTCTGTGAACAGCAGACTTCACTTGGTATAATCATGTAGTTAGAAGGCATTATTGCGGTTCATAAATGGAATTAATTAAAATTTTAATTAAATTTTCAAAAGATAATTTAATAAAAGTAGGATTGATTAGAAAATTATCGATGAATTTACAGATTCATTTAAGGCATTTATCTCTGTCACTTTTAAATTTCTTTGAAATCTGTTAAAAGTTAGAGAAAGTATGTCCACAGTTACCATATTGTTTTAAGAGGCCAATTGTTTTTAATGCATATCTTACTATCTTTAATTGAGCAGTTACCTTTGTCAGCTCCATTGAATGTGATTCTGAAACAAATTGATAGAAAATGGTAGCTGTCCCTGTTCATTCTGAAACCAAAATGTATGTTGTTTATATGGCTGATTACATTTGTCTTGAAAACATAAATAAGGATTTCAGAACAAATGTATTACTGAGGCAAATTTACTGATGGCCTAATTCAGTGGTCAGCAAACTCATTACTCAACAGAGCCAAATATCAACAGTACAACAATTGAAATTTCTTTTGAGAGCCAAATTTTTTAAACTTAAACTTCTAACGCCACTTCTTCAAAATAAACTCACCCAGACCCTGATATTTGGTGGAAGAGCCATACTCAAGAGGGAAAAGAGCCGCATGTGGCTCTCGAGCCTCAGTTTGCTGATCATGGACCTAATTAAGTCTCATCCATAGAGTTGACATAGAACAATTCCAAATTACACCAAAGCTGGACAATAGATCTAAAATTTGTAACAAAATCAAAACACTGGGCCAGAAATGAAGACCTGCTACTTACAAAGAATGGTTGGACCCACTTCAGCTGCAGCAGCAGAGCATGCAGTTTCTCAGTATTTGATGATTTTTATTTTATCAGTGGAAATGGTGTCAAAGAGGGACTGAGAGTTATATAGTCATTCACTTATTCATTCATTCTTCCTGTCTTTGTTCATTCAACAAATACAAAACTAGGCTATCTATTGAGTTGGTTCTAAAGTCATGAAATAGAGTGACATAGTCAACAAATCCAGCCAACTTTACCCTCAACGTAAATCCAGAATACATTCACTTTTTACTACCTTGGAAGTGACTATTCTCATCACCAACATTTATCTGCCTAATAATTGCATCAACTTCCTAACTAGCCTTAGTTTTTCTATCCTGGTTACAATAGAGCAATCAGCCATAGTCTTCTAAAAGACATGCAAGATCATTAAAACCTTTCAATGGCATCAAGCTTCACTCATAATAATACTCACGTTAAGACACAAAATATTGGGCAAAATAGCATGTAAGATGGGCGGGGGTGATCAGAGTTGAAGTGCTCTAAGGCTCTTGCCATATTTTGCAAAATTAACTTAAGGCCCTATCACATCACAACTCACGTTAAAAATATAAGAATAATAACTAAAATAATAGAAATAGGATATACGTATTTCAAATCAGTAGGGGAAAACATGAGAATAAAGGAAACTCAATCACTTCAAATGATGTTAGAAAAGTAGAAAAAAGAATTATAAAAAAGTACAGCAAGAAAGCAAAAGATGAAAAAAAGTTTAAATACATGTTCAGTTATAATTTAAACCAACTGAAATAATACCAGCAGTGAGAAAAACATATACTTCATCTAGAAAATTAGGAATGTTTAGATTCAAAAATCATCTAATACATACATTAGGAGGTCACTGACAGCTATAACATCTCTGATTATATATAATAGATACATATGTAGATATTTCTATAGATATAGATGTTATATGTAAACATATATATTTGGTGTGTATATTATATATTTACTAGAGGCTCAGTGCACGAAATTTGTGCACAGGATGCAGGGGGGTATCCCTCAGCCTAGCCTGCACTTTTTCCAATCTGGGACCCCTTAGGGATGTCCGATTGCCCTATTAGGATCGGGCCTAAACAGGCAGTCGGATATCCTTCTCACAATCCAGGACTGCTGGCTCCAAACTGCTCACCTGCCTGCCTTCCTGGTTGCCCCTAACCACTTCTGCCTGCCAGCCTGATCACCCCCTAACCACTACCCTTTCAGCCTAATTGATGTCTAACTGCTCCCCTGCCCTCCCTTGCAGGCCTACCCCCTCCCAACTACCCTCCCCTGCTGGCCTGATCACCCACAACTGCCCTCCCTTACAGGCCTGGAACCTCCCAACTGCCCTCCCCTGCTGGCCATCTTGTGGTAGCCATCTTGTGTCCACATGGGGGTAGGATCTTTGATCACATGGGCAGTCGTCTTGTGTGTTGGAGTGATGGTCAATCTGCATATTACTCTTTTATTAGATAAGATAGAGGCCTGGTGCATGGGTAGGGGCCAGCTGGTTTGCCCTGAAGGGTGTCCTAGATCAGGGTTGGGGTTCCCTTGGGGCATGGGGTGCCCCCAGCAAGGGGCCTGTGGTGTTTTACAGGCCAGCCACACACCCCAGCGACCCAAGCAGAGGCCCTAGGATCTGGGATTAATTTATGTTCTACAATTGAAACTTTGTAGCCCAGAGCCTTCTGCTCGTTCCATGGTGACAGCCATTTCTGTTTGGGTTTATTTAAATTCTATAATTAAAACTTTGTAGCCTAGAGTTGAGGCCTAGGTGCTAAGGTTGCAAAAGCTTGGCTTCCTCCATTGCTGGGGCAACCCTAGCTTCTGCTCTCTCCAGGTTCGTGGCTGCCGCCATTTCTGTTGGGATTATGTATCTTCTGTAATTGAAACTTAGTAGCATTGAGTGGAATGCTAGGCTGGCAAGGGCAGGCAGAAAGCTTGGCTTTCTCCATTGCCAGGAAAACCCAAGCCTCCCTCCTGCTCTTCATGGCTGCAGCTATCTTAGTTGGGGTTTATTTGCTCCTGATTGGCTGGTGGGCATGGTTTGTGGTATATCAGAGGTATAGTCATTTTGCATATTACTCTTTTATTAGATAGGATATTTATCTAACTGTTTACCTATCAAATCTATCTATCTATCTATCATCTATCTATAAATTAAGCAAGCACTAGATTCTATCACTTCCCAATGTAGAAAATCAATGTGGCCTAAAATATGGGTCCACAAAAAGGCAAATTATCCCAGTCTTAACATGGCAGAGCAAGGGGAAAAGGGAGCTCAAGGTACAAATTCCTGGTTTGAGGAATGACTAGGAATGACCCGCATATTGAAGCTGCCGGTTTTAGGATCTGTACGGATAGGGGGATGTGTCAAGATCAAAGCAGTAAAATAAAGGAACAAATAGACAATAAATAAACGCTGTGAAAGAGGCAGGAGTTTCAATTTCAGAAGAGCCCTGGGTAAGAAAAGGCATAAACAGTGCCCCATATCTCTCCAATCTGGAGACGTGTTAGAAATACTTTGAAATCTGTTTCCCCAGGTTTGTTTTTCTTCTCCATCACATCTCACAAGAAACACAGAGTGATGTCCTGTCACTTTGATGCCTCTCTCCACTTACATGGCAGAAACCAACCAGGTGAATTGTCATAACTTAGATGAGTCTGGGATAAAAATACACCTTAGAGAGCTTGCTTCCTGATGACAGACTGAGAGTAGCTCTTTTTGACTTGAGTGATTTGGAGCTTAAATTCAGTGCCAACCCTTATGATTGTCTCAGAACACTGGGTTAGGAAAGTGATTATACTAAGAGTATAAGGTCTTTTGTCTTCTTCCCGTAGAATAGTCTTTAGCTGATGGATGGATGATTCTGTCCAGCCTCCTGTTTTAAAATGGTGAAAACAAACAATTGCATTTTTTAATTCAATATTTACTTCTGGATTTACCTTTAAAAGCAGCTCAACCATTGCATGCCAATGAGTTAAACACCCCAATTAATTATACCATCTGAGAATGCAGCTATTTCATGCTTCCAATTAAATCATTTTGTTTCATGAAAAGCAAAAGGCCTTCCCTGCAGTTTCTAAATCTAACAATTTTAAAATTCTTAATCCTGTATCCCAACCCTTGATCTTCCATTGGAGTAAGCTGCATGAACTAGTTCATAGGAGTACCTCTCAGCCTACTGTCTCCCAATTTGTTAAAAAAGAGGTTCCAGCAAGCAAAGAAGGCCCAAATCCTCCTACCAGGGATACAAAGGGAATCACACTGAAGGGAGCATCTGCTGTGCTGAGAGTGCCTGTGATTGTTAACCAAGTGGATGGGATGACTCTTCTTCACCTTTCATGAAATCTTTTAGTAGTAATGACCTTGAGTTCATCACAGTTCATGGCTGGCATTTGTTCTGTTCTGATTGTGTGATACCCTGGCCTGGTTTTATAAACGTTTAGAAACCATCCCTGATTTGCAGGGTCTCAATACAATACTATTGTTTGCTTGCTTTTTTATTTTTAGCAAATCAGCTATTTCAGTTTTACTTACAGCCTTGCCTCATTCTAAAGTTTGAGGAGTGACTCCCTGGGATGGATTCTAAAACAGACTTGAGTGGTTGAAAATCATTACTTCCTGCAGTTATGAAACCTTTTATTTTTTTAGTGGGGTCTAATATTCAGATTGCATTCTCACCTTAGAATAAAGGATTTCCCTGGATACCTTCAGTCTACCAAGAGGGTAATCCTACTCAATATTTCACCACATATGTACAGTCATGTTCTGAACCTAGTTTAGGCTCAACTGAAGACTTTAAGACACTAACAAAACATATGTAGGCGTGCCTACTGTCCACTATATGTGGTGCCATTTTAAGAAATCCTCACACAATTTGTGGGATGGGAGAACATCACAGAATGTTTAGGTTCAGATTTGGGCCCAGGGGACCCAGAAGCCCAAGCACGCTTTGCAGATGGACTCTCTCCTCCCCCCTGGAATAAGGTTCTGGAGCATTAGGGAGCAGGAGGATGTTAAGACCATATCTTTCCTGCTGACTGGAAAATCTTTGTGTTTTGGAGCAGTATGTGGGATATTAACACTTCTATTCCTACAGGTCTTCCAGAAGATTTAAAACCCATGGGATTCTTGAGGGCACTGGCACACTGAGCGGGTAAATTTCCAAACATGCATAAAAATAGAAAAGCTACATTTGTGGACTGCCACACATTCATCACCTACCTTCAACAATAACACCTGCTGTTCTTATTTTATCTATTCCCCTACCATCACTTCTTTCTATTGCTTTTTTTTAAATTTTATTTGTTGCTGGGATATTTTAAAACTAGTTCTAGACATACCATTTTACTCTGACATATTTTAGTAGGCATGTTTTTCATTTTTTTTAAAATAACCACAATATTATTACTAGACCCTTCCAAAATCCAATGATTCCTCAGTATTATCAATTTGTGTTCAATTTTTCTTAATTGCCTTAAATATGTCTTTTAAAAATAGTTGTTTTGTTTAATTTAGTAATCAAACTGGATTCTATCAATATTGATTATGGTTAATATGCTGGTATATCTCTTTTGATGTATAATAGTTTCCCTTCTTTGTTTGGTGCATTTATTATAGAAATTGAGAATTGGGTCTTCTGTCTTGAAAAAAATGGCTAGATTTGTCTGACTATATCTCTTTCGTGTCATTTAATATATTCCTCCATTACTCATAAATCAGCAGTTCGAGCTAAAGGCTTGACTAGATTGAGCTGATTTGGGGAGGGGAGGCAAGGAATAATTTATTTATCCCATTTTACTTATTATAAAGATTGATCAATAATGGTTCAGTACTGTGGAAGGATGAAAGATAGTCCCCTTAAAATATCTAGGTTATACATGTGGGTTCCTGCGAAAGTGAAGAACTGACGGGTCTGTTCCAGTCACGAGGACTGTCCAGAGATGGAGGACACTGATGACACCTTGCCATGCTAGCAGTAGGCAGCTGTGCATGGCTGCAGGAGGCCCAGAACCAAACCAAAGAGGATGGAATTTGCATTGCCACGATGTGTACACCATCTGGATATTATTGCTGACATGTACACATAAAGAACTATTTGACACTGAAACCAGGACTCAGAACAGTTGGAATTGAAACTGACACTCAAACATTTTTTGTTCTTATACATTTATTTCTAGTATGCAGAGGCAAGATATTTTTGAAGAAAAGAAACAGGGGAGAGTAATTGATATAGAGGCAGGGAGGCATTGAACAGGCTGTCAAGCTACAAGGGGAAGGATGGGGTGGATGGGAGGCAGATGCTGGGGGAGATCAACCGAAGGACTTGTATGCATGCATATGAGCATAACCAATGAATGAAAGACACTGGGGCAGGGAGGGGGTGGGTGGGGACATGTGCTGGGGGGTAGGGAAGGCTGGGGGGGGGAAGGAAAACATATGAACTATTAAATATAAATTATACCACAAAAAATAATAAAATAATAATTTTTAAAAATCTAGGTTATAATCCTTGAAATCAATGAATGTTATCTTATATGGCATATACAAAAAATTCTATATAATAAGAACCTAATATGCAAATTGTCCCCTTGGGCAGTCATTCATCCGAGAGTTCGACTGCTCACTATGACATGCACTGACCACTGGGGGACGGCGCTGACCATGGTGGGGGTTGGCGATGTGCTGTGACCTCTCACCAGCTACCCGGGGGTGCAAGGGTGATGACAGTGTGGTGAAAATGAGGGGTGTCTGCCAAGCTCGCTCTTACCCCTCCTGCTACCTTCCCCTGGGACACCAGGGCTCACGCACCAGGGAAACCCCAATGCTCAGGTGCCAAGCACCTGTAAGGAGCCCGCCCCACACCTGTGTGGCATCTCCTGGGTGAGCCCGGCCACAGCTGCTGGGACTGCAGGGGCCTATCTGGCTCCCCATGAGTTTGCGCAGGAGCTGGTCTGTGAGGTTAGCCAGGAGAGAGCATGATACCTACCCGACTTCTATGCAGTGCCACTGGGTGGCCCAGAGGCCCACGCTGTGCCCCAGCCATCAGCGTCTGGCCACACTAACTGTATCTTTGTGTGACTCAGGCAGAGGGAGGCATACAGGGGCCCAGGTGCTTCTCAGGGCTCAAAGGTCAGCTAGGACCTGCTCTTCCATGCCAGACATTCGTGCTTCGATTGCTGGCCAGGCCTAGGGACCACAGCCATGCATGAACTTTGTGCAAAGGGCCTCTAGTATAAAAATTAAAAAATAGAGGAGTGGCATCTTTTCAGATATGACAAGTTAAGGATTTTGAGATGGGGAGATTTATCCTGGATTATCTGGTTAGGGTCCAAATGCAATCACATGTGTCTTCATAAGAAGGAAGCAGAAGTAACATTTCACACAGACAGAAGAGGTGGACACAATCTGACTAAGGAGGCAAAAATTTGAGTGATGCAGCCACAAACCAGGGGATACCAGTAGCTGCCAGAAAATGCAAGAGTCGAGTAACAATTTTTTCCCCTAGAGCCTCAGGAGAGAGCATAGCCCTGCCAATACCTTCATTTCCATCAAATGAAACTGATTGTAGACTTCTTGTCTCCAGAGCAATGAGAAAATACATTCCTATTGTTTTCAGCCACTAAATTTGTGGTAATTTGTTACAGTGGTCATAGGAAATTAATACATATGTTATCAGCTTGATCCATCCATTATATAATTCCCCCTCCATTTTCCCAATAATTTTAGCTGCCATTGATAGCTGTTGCCTACACCTATTACTTCATTAGGGAGTGGAAAACAGCAATTTCTAATTCTGTCATTTTTTTTTTCTCCTTTAGGTACAGGCGGTTCTTCTATATAAAGATTGTTTTCCTCATCAAGTACTTGATTAGCCTGAGATCTAGTCCAAGTGAGGAAAGACACAAGAGATGCTTAAAATTTCCCCTTAATTTATACACTTTTAAAATAATGGGTCAGTGCCCTAGCAACCTCCAAGGTGACTAAAGAACACTTTTGTTTCTGTTTAAAGTATCATTGTGGACTCATAGGTTTTCATATATTTAGTAAGTTTTTATTTATTGTCATCATCATTTTTATGATCCGCAACTTGTCCTGTATTTTAATCATGGGAGCACCTCCCAAGTTTGTTCTGCTTTTTAAAAGCCAAATAAATCTGCAACTGAGCTGAGAGGGGGTTCCCCAGATTTGAAGAGTAATAACCACCCATGAAACACTAACCTGCATCCTGGTCTCCTTTGTGTGAGTAACACAAATAATCAAAAATTTATTTTTAAATCATTGGCAAAAATAAAGAGCTCTGAAGACACTTAATAAGTCTAACATCTACTTTCTGTTAATATAGTAACTCTCAATCCTCATTTTGGAGTAGGATCTCATGGGGATCCTATCAAAGCTCCACTCCCAAAGGCACTGATTCCTTCCCCCTGGAGGCACTGATGTGCTTTAAAAACTCCCCAGGTGATTCTAATATGTAATCTTAAGTGAGAACCACTGTCTGTTATGCTCCTGAGATGGTTTTAAAACAAACAAACAAAACAAAACAAAAAACAAGCCCCGGTCTTCTGCAAGTTAGAATCTCTCACAGTGACCACACCTGGAGTTGGGCCAAAAGGCTGCCCATCATCCAGGAAGGTTGTCATGAACCACATTACCAAACTTAATTTTAAAAAGCAAAAGCATTGTCTGAACCTAACCCTAATGCCTCTGTTTAATATTTTAAGTCCACACGCATCCTTACCCTTTGGTTTCTCCTTCGTTCTCCTAACTTTACCACCTTAAGGGCATTTGTCTACAGTAACATCTCTTCCTGCAGATTCTACACAGGGGGTGTGTTTTATTCACCTTTGTAATCTTACTTGTCCACACATGGAGTATATTTAAGCATAATGGACATTTAGAAAAGTTTGGTTTGTTGAAAGAAAATTAACAGGATAATTCTATTTTCTCTTCTTCACTCTCAGCCCCACCCCCATTCCCACCCCTGAAATGTTGTTGGATTCTATTAGATAAATGCAGAACTGTTGACATTTCTGTGCTTTGTCCACACAAAGTATAGATAATTATTCATTTTGCTTCAATTTGTGCAGTTAAGGACTCTGGGTAAAAGATTCCAAATTTTAAAAAGACATGAGAAATTTAATATGCATCTCAACTTTTAAAAGTTTCTCTTTTTGAATATATCTAGTGATAATAAAGGTAAACAGGTGTTTGAAAACATACTGTCGTGAAATAGCAACCTGGCAGAAAACCTGTAGCATTTATAATGAGAACACAATCCAATTGAATTTGTAATTAGCACTTTTGAAAGGTGCTCATTATTATTGTTATTATTAGCCACAAAACTATGCAGCTTTGGCTCACACCCATTGGAATTTTAGAGTGTGAATGTAGCCAAAAGCAATCAGTATAGAACCCAATAAAAGAAATATGTTGCAGGTTTTATGGAAGTAATTTTAAGTTAAATATCCAAGCAGGACTATCAATTAGGTAGAAATTGTTCACTGTTCTGGGTCAAAGAAAATGTTCCCTTTTAAGAGGCAAGTCTTTATGAAAAAAATGTCCTAATGCTTTGAGAAAAATCAATATACCCGTGAACAAAATGTATTTTGGAAATAATTCTGAAATAAGGAATAGTCATATTTGAAAAGACATATCCCAGTGGAGCAGAGAGAATCACAGAGTTCAGGGACCGGTCTTCCAGAGGAAGCTACTTCAAAGAGTTTCCAGAGCTTAAAAGGGATATGACCAGATTACTCCTGATGATGCATGTAAGAAAAGTGATGGGGTGTGCAGTTCATTTCATTAACAAACATTAACAACCAACCACAGTGCACTGCATGCAGTGCTATTGGACAAATATGGAGAATCTAGTTAATTGGATACATATGAATAGGAGGGAATCTTGGAGACAATCATCAATGAGTCAAAGCAATAGTCATGAGCTCAATACTAATTGCTAAGGGAGTTATCAAGGAAAAGTATTTATGTAAGAGCCAAGAAAGAAAAGAAGTCAAGATGGGGAGAATTCTGTTGGAGATTTATTTTGATCCAGATTCTAAAAAATGCCGTGGCCTGATTGGGGAAAGGTTGGGAGATAACCCTTTCAATGAGATAACAGACATGAATTAAGGTTCACTTGAGCCTTGAGGAGGGATGGCCAACAAATCGATTTGGTTAGAACAGATACTTGTCTGGCACTATGTGTGGCACGTGGTCTGTAGTGTCTATAGGTGCTTAATAAGAGTAGATACTCAAGAAGTATTTGAAACTGCTCA
This sequence comes from Antrozous pallidus, assembly GCA_027563665.1. Classification (NCBI taxonomy): domain Eukaryota; kingdom Metazoa; phylum Chordata; class Mammalia; order Chiroptera; family Vespertilionidae; genus Antrozous; species Antrozous pallidus. The sequence continues at coordinate 42,286,234 of CM050518.1, forward strand.
ATAACATTGGAATATCTATGACTTTGACCTTCCTGTTGTTTTCCCAGGAGGATATAGAAATAATGTACCAAGGGAATCTGACTCAACACTTAACAATAATTTAGTTCAAGTTTGTACAAGACATGCACATATGGTTGCAGTCCTCCATGATCCTTATGTCAGTCCAGGGGCTCACTTGTACCTGTGTGATTCTGTATGCCTTTGATTATATGATCCTTGGTTTGGGTAGCAGGACAAAATGTGTATTAAGTTTACCTGTATGATTATAATTCCATGTTGAGACCATAATGACATTTTCGAAGAAAACAAAATAAAGACAAATGGAGTCTGCTTTGCTTTTGAGTAAATCTCTTACCTCAGGCTCAGGTGTGGGGCCATGGTTGCCATATTTCTGCAGAGTGATCTTGCCCACCACAATGACCCACCATATTTCTTTTTTAATTTATCAATAAACAGTTGTTGAGCTCCTTCTATTTGCCAAGTACATTTCTAGAAAATGAACATGGCCATGGAAGTCTCAAAAATCTCAGTTTTAGAAAGTGAGTAGTGGAGCAAAGAGACCGTTATTGTATGAAACTGTGATAATTTCTGTGTATGGTTTATAGAGCAGACCACTCCCTGGAGGTTCTGATTTCATGGGTCTGGTGTTGTTACAGAAGACAGGAAAAAAACCCAAGCCACACTTAGAGAAAGGGAGTTACATTTTATTAAGCGCAGGACCAGAGAAAAATGTGCCTTTCAAATTCTGGGCCCCCTACATGGAGGAAACCTTTTTTATTTATACTTTTCCTAACTCTTTTTTCTCCCAAATTTGGAATGAGATTTCCAGGCCTTCTGGGAAAGAAGGCCTATGTGCTAGAAAGAGACCACGAGTCCTATCTCAAGGCCTGGCCTGCTGTCAGCACTGACAACTCTGTCTGGGGAATAGTCCATGGTTTCTCTGGAATGGGAGTAGTCTTATTTTCCTTATTATTTAAGCCAGCAAGCATTTACAGAAGCCAAAATAACAGGGTTAAAATTTCAAACAGCAATTTTTATATAAGACTAGGGGCCCAGTACATGAAATTCATGCACTTGGAGTGGGTGATCCCTCAGCCCAACCTGCCCCCTCACACATACTGGGAACTCTCAGGGGATGTCCTACTAACCACTCACCCCCAGCCTGCCCAAGGCCTAAAGCCTCTGGCTGAGGCTTTAGGCCTTGGGCACCCAGCCATTGCCCTGCAATGGGGCCGATGGCTAGCTCTGTCCCAGCCACGCCCCCCAACCCCCTGGCCCAGGCCTTTGCCCCAGCCAGCTCATGCCCAGCTAGCACGGGCCTCAGCTCTGCCTCCCTGGCCCGGGCCTTCTCCCTGGCCAGTGTGCACTGGCCGCTTACATCCCACTCCCCAGGGCCCTGGCTGCTTTGGCCCCACCCCTCTTAGCCCTGACTGCCTTGGCCCCACCCACTTCAGCCCCACCCCACCAGGGCCCAGGCCTCCTAGGCCCCACTCCTGAGGGCTGGAGCCTCCTCAGCCCTGCCCCCAGCAGCCCAGGCCACCTCAGCCCCATTCCCCCTGGGCCCAGGCGCCTTGGCCCTGCCCCCAGACTCTGGGCCACCTCGGCCACGCCCCCTGCGTCACCTTGGCCCCACCCCCCGTGGCCCTGGCTGCCTTGGCCCTGCCCCAGCTCCTGATTGGCTGGTGGGCATGCTGGTGGTGTAGGGAAGATGCGGTCAGTTTTCATATTACTCTTTTATTAGATAGGATGGATGCTTCATTGTGGAACAGGCCACTGTTGCTCAACCTCCATCCCAGGTAATTCCAATATGTAGTCAGGATGGAGAATCACAGTGGTTATCAAATGATGGTGTTTGGACCAACAGTGTCAATTTTTCCTGGTCACTTGTTAAAAATGCAAATTCGCAGGCTCTATCCCAGACTTATTGAATCAGAAACTCTGGGGGACTGAGGGACAGGGCAGAGATATGTTTTAAGAAGCCTTGCAGGTGATTCCAATGTATCTGAGAATCACTGAGTAGAGGAATACCAACTGGTTCTATGCCAATTTCTTGTTTTGTTTTTGTATGTTCTAAACCATATACACTGATTGGCCAAATTATTATGATCTCTGAATGCATAATAATCTGGCCACTCAGTGTGTGTGTGTGTGTGTGTGTGTGTGTGTGTGTGTATTAGAGGCCCAGTGCATGAATTTGTGCATGGGTGGGGTCCGGCCAGCCTGGACAGGGGGAGGGGACATGGGCAGTTGGCTGGCCTGCCTGCTGATTGAACTCCTGGTTGAGGGGACAATTTGTATATTAGCCTTTTATTATACAGGATATACACTCAATGGCCAGATTATTATGCATTCAGAGATCATAATAATCTGGCCACTCAGTGTATATTCAGGGCTCTGAGGATGCCAACTAAATTCAACCCTAATTCAATAAGTATTCATGTTTGCACACAACCTTGTCATAGGTATCATATAGGATTTTTTAAAATAATATATTAGCAAAGTTTCTGGACATTTGAGGAGTCAGAAATCAGAATTATAAGGGACAATATGCTGCTCCTATAAATACTGATTCAGGAGATCAAGGGAATAATAGGAATTATATAAGAGACATGGGAAGAGCAATCCTGGAAAGCTTCATGGAGCAAGACAGACTTGAGCTGAGCCTTGCTGTGTGAATGTAATTTGGGTCCTTGGGTTGATAGAATATGAAGAGCAAAGAAGGTCCTTAGGAATACAAATGACTACATCAGCCTGCCCAGAGTCTAATGCAGAGCTGAGAGGCACATCAACCTTCCTAGCTAAGCACTCGGAACTAGCTGGCATCTCAATAACACCCCAAAATACAAGTCAAAAAAGACAGATTTGTAGTTTCCTTAATGAACTCGGAGCTGGGGCAGCTTGGCCCTCCATGGTTAGCTGAGCTGGCTACGTTAGCTTACAAAAGTCAGCCTTTTACAGTGCCAATAGGAGAGGCTAGGAAGCAAGCTGAGCTGGATTAGAACTTTCTTCTAAATGTGAGACTTAACCTCTATGAGCTTCAGTTTTCTCTTCTAAACAGTAGGGATAATGACTTTTTCCAAAGCTATTTCGAAGCTTAAGCTCACAAATGTAAGCTAACAAGCACTACGGTAGGATGGCCTCAGGAAGATGCAGGTACGTCCTGGTCCCTCTAGGCCGCGGTGGATGGAATCGGTGGATGGAATCGGTGATTGGAGTGGATAAGAAGGAACACAGTAGTGATTAAGCGCCAAGGCTGTGAATTCAGAGGGCTGCGCTGGGACCCAGGCTACCACAGAAACATTGTGTCCCCTTGGCCATGGAACCTCCCAAAACATCAATTCCCACTTGTCATAGTCTGGAATTATATTACATACCTCATGGGATTATTGTGAAGATGTAATGAGGTCATGCAAGTAAAACGGCTAGCACCATGCTGGGCACATGGGAAGCCCTCAATAACGGTTCAGGGCTGTGAAGGAGAGAAAAGTTGCCTTTCTCTCCTTAAGACTGATGGTCTCTGGAGGAGTCTGTGCCATTCTGGAAATGAATGACCCATGTCAGGGAGTAGGTCAGCTTCCTCCCCTCTGCTTTCTGGGCTTCTTCCAAAGCACCCCACCCTTGACCTCCTGCTATAGCTCTGCCGTCTTTTTTTTTTTTTTTTAGAAGAGCAATCAATTATTGCATCCATTTCAGATTTGCTGCTCAGGGTACATAATGGTTGGCCTGGCAATATCTTTTTCAGTAAAATTAATACCTGCAGAGAGTTCTAGCCCGCCTCCAAGCCAATACTTTACTTTTTTTTTTTTATAATACCCAGGTATGTGAAAAATGGGGAGAAGTTAAAGACAAATGCTCTCTCCACCCACACCCCGGCCGCTCCTACAGCTCCGAGTCCTCGTTTCCATGATACCCAGATGACAACATCCAACCCAGAGGTAACGTTTTATGGCTGATTTACAAACCCTCTGGAAGAGCCACGTTGGGCTCTGACATTGTTCTTCGTGCGCCGTAAAAGTAAATGCCTCGAGAAGTCTTTGGGGGTCCCTGCTCTGCCGAAGCACTTCGCTTCTGCATTCCTCGCTTCTCACTTTACCTCTTACTGCTTCGCATGAAGCTGCAGCTCCAGGGACTCCCGCGCGCCCACTGTAAACCCCAATTATTGATCATGTACTTACATGGCTGGCAGCATTTTATGTCGGAGGAATAAATGATATAGTTGTTTCTATCCATTAAACTATACTGTTATCGAGGGATTGAAAAGCTGCCCTAAATATGGCAGTTATTTTCAGAGGTTCTGTAATGTTTCAAATGAAATTGCCTAGTAATCTCGTGTTTACTATGTGGCTGCGAAGTAGCGCTAGCTTCGTGTTTGCACCTTATAAAGCGGAAGGGCATTTCACATGTTTAGTGCTCTCTCGTCGTTCTCCACCCTCCTCCCCCTAACCCCAGCCCCACCCCCATCCCCAGCCTCTCCCTTTCTCTGGTGCTCTACCCCAAGGCATTTGGATGTGTGCTTTCTAGAGACTTCCCAAGGGCTGTGATAGTTTTTCCATACTAACCCATCCTTGGAGATCAGTAACTCCCTCCTTGCAGTGGCATGGGGCTTCCCAGGCGCTGGCCGCATGGGAAGGAGGGCTGGGTTCTCTGAGACACAAAAGACTTCACATGATGAGTCGCGTTCTAAGAGTCAGGGAAACGTGCCTTGTGGAAGCTTCATTACAGTCAAGGGAGACGAGTCCTTCCTCAGCAGCAGCTACCAGTGCCCGTGTGTGCATACACATGTGCACGCTTGCAAGCACACACATGTCCTCAGGCATCATCCACACGTGAATTTTTTTTGAGAGCTCATTTCCTTTTCCCCCTTAGAGGACTATGAGTGACAACGGTAACCCACATCTTCTCCATGTTCAGCTCCCCAAACCAGCTATTCCTACCTGCCTTTGATTTCCCCCCAGCCAATGGTGGAGGAAGCCTTGAAACTTTTAAAGACCAAATATAACAAAATGATCCAAATAAAAACGGAGGGCTTGCTAAACATGAGACCAGGGGCTGCTTCAACTTTTTATGGAAATATAACAGAGGCTGAGATCTTTAAATGTTTTTTTCTGCTTCTCTTTGAAGATGCCAGGAATTTTCACGTGAGGTTTTAAATGTGCTTCTATTACCCACTTGCAGGAGGAGAGTTCTAAGCCATAGCTGGCATGGTTGCAATATAAAATCCAAATGCTTGATGCTTTCTTTCTATAGAGCTCCACTTTTCCAGCCCATGAAAGAGCAAACAAATGGAATGACACCTTGTTCTGTTCCTATAAACAAGGTATACGAGACCCACCCCAAGGATTTAGTCTGGTGTTAAGAGAAAGAAGGTTTTTTCAGTGAATTTTAGAGCTTCCTAAGGGTGCTGTTCTCTGCTTGCTTTTTCTCAGCTGAGGTGTGAGGTGTTCTGCCTAACTGGCTTCCCAGCCCCTGGGAGGCTGTCTGCCTCTGCTCACCCCACAGTCAGAGCACACCTGTCTTTGTTGGCCCAGTCTCTGTGCTCCTTCATGCTGCTCATGCCAAGTCATTAGAAAGCAACTTTGGAGTTTCCTCATCCGTTCTGCACGAGGGGGTTTGGGAGAGCCTTCCAGGGTCATGGTCAGAACATGGACCTTGGAATCAACTGCTTGGGTCCAAAGCCAGGTACTTCTTTTTACAGAATGTTTTGTTATAAAGTCACTTGCTATCTCTGTTGTAGTTTTCCCTTCTGAAAATTAAAAATACAGATAGGAACAACCTCCAGGGACTATTGTGTGAATTATTAAATTAACACATGGAGAGGCTTGGGAAAGCTTGTTTTGTTTCCTGAAATCCCTTTTTAGACTAACCCGGGTTCCCCATATCTCCACGGATTTTGTCTTCTCTTAGCTCTCTGTTTTTCTCTTGGTGACTGTATTCCCAAACCTTGAATTTACTGCACCAAAACAATTGATTGATTGACTTGTAATGATGACAAGCATAAAATCCGTGGAAACTTCTTAGAAACATTCTGGATGCACTCTCCTTATAATTAAGATGTGTGTGTGTGTGTGTGTGTGTGTGTGTGTGTGTGTGTGTAACCAAGTGGTTACTTGTTAGAGTTTTTCACATACTGTCTCACATGGATGCAGTTTGGTTTTTCAAAGTTGCCTTTCCTAGCTACTCTGTTTCATTTGTCTCCTTTATACAACCTCACCCCACAAATAGTTTTTTACTACAATGTTCCATTACAATAGGGCAGACCCCCAAACATGATTTTTCTCAAATCCCTTTTGGCTGTCAGAGAGTCTGTGAATATTTTCCAGGATAATTCACCTACCTCAGTTGAGATCCCCAAGGAACCAAGAAGAAAGGATACAAAGAGAGGACAGGAGTCAGGAAATTCCTCATCAAGAGATTCCCAAGGTTGCCTCCTTCTCTTCCCCCCAGTTTTAACTGGTCTGTTGTTTCCAATACAGACTGTAGGCCTGCAGTGGGTAGAATACTGCATTTCAAGCCATTGAGCCCATCAAGATTACAACTATTTTTCTATTTAGCTTAATTTTTCCCATTCTCTTTATGGAAAAAAAAATGTTGTCTGATGGGGTGATAGAAGAATAAGAGGCTGAGGGAGGGTGTCAGAGAGTGGGGATAAATCTGTTGTTGTCTCAGAGGGTCACCTATCAGAACTGGTAAGTTCTCAGATTTGACACTGAATTATGACATAGATCAGCTGTTATTTTTCCAGTCTCAGTGGAAACATTGAGGAATCTCATTCCTTCAATTATATTAAATTATCTGCCAATGTTGTCCTTTTCACTCAAAGTACTTTCATTGAAGTATTCGGCATGAGCTGCAGGAACAGCAAATTCTCTTTAAAGCCATTGTTTCTTTGGGTGTTTGGTTTACCTTTTGGTTCCACAACAAAATAACTTAATAAATGAAGGGTGAGTAGAATTGTTACTATAGCAATCCCCATAGTAACATGAAATTGCCACACACAGTCATCCTTCAAGCACTCTCTCTGGACGTGTCTCCCAGCCCTCCCCACCTTCCAGGTTCAGCTGCCCAGGTTTCAGCTCTGCCAGCTGGAGATTTTAGGATATTAAATTAAGTTCATTTTATTTCTATCCCAAACTCACAAAATACCAAAAATTCTTATCCACTTATATCCTTTGTAGAAAAGACAGAACTGAATTTTCTATGAGCTGGACAGTACATACAAACTGCTTGCATTTGAGTTGCTCTTCTGATTTTAGATCTGTCCTTAAAAACACCATAACAATAATCCCAGTGAAGGCATGAATTGTTCTTTGTTGATTTCAAAGATCTTACATAACTTACATGGGGGCAGGACTAAGAGGTGAAACATCTTCAGAATGCAGTATTGTGGGAACACACATGTTTTTAATCTCCTATTTTCCAGAAGATAGCCAGAAGGGATCCCCAAGAGGTCACATGGAGAGAGAAGCCTTTTGCCACCTGGTAGGGTTATAAATTGATTCTCTGATTCAGATTGCTGTTATTAGCCTGAATGAATGACTGAGAGGTTACAGAAAAATTCAATGGGAGTCAAGAACTGATTTTGAACACCATGTCATATCTTTATGTAATAGGTATTCATGCATACATGTAAATATGTACATCACTGTTTGTGCATATTTAGCATAAATTTATAAAACAGCTGCTGAATATCAAATAGTGAATCTGTGTATCCTGTTTCTCAGTGCATTGTATCTTGAATATTAATACTGACACCCTGAAGACAGAAACTACAACTGGAAAGCAATTGTGTTACATTCAGAATCAGTGGTGCTATAAAGTCATGTGGCCTGGGGAACTCAGGTCAGCCTGCTTTACAAGGAGGACACTTCAAAACATAAGGAGGAAGAAACGGAAGATTAAAGAACAAGCCGTAAACAGGCAATTCATAAAAAGAGAAATAAGACTTTTAATAAATAGATGAAAAATGTTTACTATCATTTCCAAGTAAAGAGGTACAAATAAAACCAAGTAATCCCAGGATGTGAGTGGGGCTTCTACTTTTGTTCTAGAATCAACACTAGGCCCCCAGACAACAACAATAGTGCTAAGTATTTGACATGTGCAAGAACAGCCAGTCCCAGCCCCAACCACTATTATATAAGCAAAGGACAGGAGAGAACAGGAATCCAAGTTGGGAGTGTTTCTCACCAGAGGTTAGTCCCCTTTCCCAGGGGCCAGGGAGGGTGATGCTTTCCCTCCTACAATTCTACTCAACCTAAATAGAGAGGAGCTTACCAGAGCATCAACTGACGGAGATTGTAGGTGCTGACAAATAGGCAGATGGGCCTTCACTTCCTTCTCTGGAACTCTGCCCCTGTGCCTGTCTAATCAAGGAAGAGAACTGCAAGACAGTCACAAGACAAGAGGACAAAGGTGTGCCTGCACTTTGACCAACTGGTATCCCCAATGATGCACAAGTTCCTGGTCGGCTACAAGGACCTCTGGACTGTAGCTGATTTGAGATCCTGAAGAAGCTGGCCTAATAGATGAGGCCATGCCAGGGTGGACGCTGAGAAGGAACAGAGCGGTAGAGCCAGCTCTCCCAACCTGCAAGCCTTCTATATAGAGAAGTCAATATCTAGTTGACCTAAGTCAGAAAAATAGTCATACTTCAGAGAAAGAATTAATACTATTGTGTCTATGTAAGTAAACAGATACTGGTCTTTCCCCCCTCACGCTAGTCTTCTCAATAAAATGGTTTCATAGCTGTACCTACCCTGAATTGAGATTGCTCCACAAACTAGTCACAGAAAGATGTGATATTGTTTGCCTGTTGAGTTGGAAAACTCCTTAAGCACTAGGTTGATGAGGGTGAGTGAAGGAAGAAAAACTTGCTGGTGTGAGCATATCCTGGCTCACCTTTCTGGAGGTCATTTTATATTTTAAAAGCCTTAAAAACTGTCATGCTGTTTGACCCAATGATTTTACTCCTAGCAGTTTACACTGAAGACATAATCAGAAATGTGTACAAATACATACTAACTAGAGGTGTTCACATTATTTGCAGAGTAAAAAGGAGAAACACTGAATTTCAAAATGGTTAACCAAATAATGGCATATCCATATGATAAGATATATAGACAAGCATTAAAATGATGTCTTAAAGGCTATTTTATGTTACTATATAATGGTCAAAACATGATGATTAGCAAAAAACAAATAGAGTAACACCTGCATTACATAAAGCATGGAAAGGAAGAGCAAAACTATCCCTTTTTGCAGAAGACATGACCGGAAAGTCCAAAACACTCAATGCAAAAAGCACTACAGGTAAGAGATAATTTAGTAAAGTCACAGATATGGAAAGACCTTCTTCATATATTCAAACTAAAAGTAGTTAGAAGATATATAGCAGATATGTTTAAGATAATGATAATGGTAACAAACCAAGGCATAAAAAGAAACCAAAATTGTGCCAAAGCTATATGGAGAAACATAGAATCTCTCCTAAAGATTGAAAAAAGAGACTTGAAGAAATGGAAACACATATCAGTTTCTTGGATAGTCAGGAGTCAGTTTCACTCTTAGTTAATTTATAAATTGAATGTCATCCAAAATATATAATTTTAAAGAAAAAGTAAGTAGGAGTAAGTCAGGAAATCCTTGCAAAAGAAGAGCCTTGAGGATGGGGACTGGCTCCACCAGGTATTAAAACATGTAATAGAGCCTCTGTCATTAATAAAGAATGGTATAGGCACATGATCAATGAACAGGAAAATCCAGAAATAGACATAATTGCATATGAAGATTTTAATATGCAATAAAGATGGCATTTCAAATTGGTGGCAAAAGATGGACTTTTAAATAAGTGGTGTTGGGATAAGTGGATAGCCATATGGAAAGGGATAAAATTGGATCCATTTCTCACATTGTGCACCAGGATAAATTCCAAAAGGCTCGGAGATCTAAATGTGAAATGAATGAAACTATACATATTTGAAGAGAAGATGGGTGCTTTCCTCCAATAACTAGAATGAAGAAAACTGTCTCAACTATTTAACAAAATCCAGGAACATTTTTTTAAAATAAATAGTTAAATGTGATATTATTTAAAACAAATTTTTAAGCAAGAAATACTCCAAGCAATGTAAAAATAATGACAAATTGGAAAAATTAGCATTTTTTGTCACAAAGCGTTAATGTATCAAATATATAAAGTGCCTCTAAAAATAGAGAAGAAAAAGACTATAACTTGGTAGATAAATGAACAGACTGTTCCCTAAAAAAAGAAAGGCAAATGGCTCTTAACCATATGAAAATATGTGCAGCCTTGCTCCTAATAAGAAAAATGCAAATTATAATACCCGAGATACAATTTCTCACATATCAAATTGGCAAAAATCCAGATGTTGCAGAAAGTCCTTTGGAATTGGTGGGGACCAGGACCCCTGGGAATGGAAGTCCATGTAATGTTGCTGGGTGGATACCTGGTGCCTTTCTGCTGAGTGATGGACTTTTCACCTCTTCCTCTGTGGCTGAAATCACTGCCAGCTTAGGGGACAGGGTAGGGGATAGGGCAGACTGGGCTTAGGTGTGAAAGAGCACAGTAGGGGAAATAGGGCACAATACAGGATAGCCTCTATTCAGAAACATGGGCACCAGATGTATCACAGTGCATTAAAATACTAAGTGGACCTAACTTAACAAGTGTTTATAATGTGACTTCCCTATGCCAACCACTGTTCTAAGCTCTGAGGATTCTGCGGTCTGCAGAATAGCCCCAAATCTTCATTCTTTAGGTGCTTACCTTCTTGCCTTCTTTATCACCTGTTAATTATTAGTGTGCTACCAGGCCTTGGAAATGTGCTAACATTCAGCCCCAATCATTCATAAGGCTTACCTGAGGACAGCAATCACTCCTTCGGCAACATCCTATAGAATAAAAGGCTAATATGCTGAGTGTCCAGTCATCCAATTGGCCATTTAACCTATCAAAGTGTAATATGCTAATAATATGCTAAGGCCACTCACTATGTCATGCACTGATCACTAGGGGGCAAATGCTCTGACTGGTAGATTAGCTTGCTCCTGGGGTCTAGCCATAGGGACTGAGGAGACAGACTGGACACACCCTGGATCTCTTCCACAGTCCCTCCCAGCAGGCTAACCTCCTGCATCCCTCCCTGGCCCCTATTGTGCACTGGTGGGGTCCCTCAGCCTGGCCTGCACATTCTCACAATCTGGGACCCCTCAGGAAGTCAGAGAGCCTGTTTCAGCCCAATCCCCCAAGCCAAGCCAAGAGACCCTACTGGTGCACAAATTTGTGCACTGGGCCTCTAGTAATTTCATAAGTGTGACAAAAATACCAAATTTGAGTTCAAATGCTTCAGGATTTAATGATGGCCCAATAGCACATGGCTGACTTTGGGGTGGGGTGGGGGGGTCCTCCCTTGTAAGTCAATTATCACTAATCATTTGCCACATTCATTTTGTAAACTTGTCAGTTTTCATTTATACAGGTGCAAACCCAACATTCTCTTAGACATAGACCCATGTGCATTTTCTTGTTGGCTTGTTTGTTATTTAATATTGCCTGCATTTGGAAAGGGTCAAGCTGATTATTTTACAACCTGTTTACATAAACTCCCATGCTGGGATGCAGCATGCCAAGTCTCATCCAAGTTCAGATGCTCACAGAGCCTCCTGGAAAATTAGAGTGGTGTTTATAACAGGAAACAGTGACCCCGAGCACACGGGAGCCACACTATAAATGTCCTCAGAGCTGTCCTCTGGGCTCTTATTAGGGGCCTTTTTATAAATGAGACTGCCTTATAACTGTCTTCCTTACTTCCAGAAATAGCGCCCCTCTGGATGAGGCCCAAGACACTTCCTGATTGAGATTTTGTCTTGAATTCTGCTCTGTAGCCTGGTCCCAGTATATTAGGATCTGGTGGAAATTTCAGACCTTATTTCCCATTTTTATTTTGATGCCTAGAACAATGCTTTGCACATAAGAATACATAAATTCAGTCTGTTCTTTTTGTTCACTGTTCTGTAAAATCACCATAGACACTGAATTGGTGAGTCCTGGACCATTGCTCCTGGAGGAAGTACAGGGCTAGATTCCTGTGAGCTTCTGGTCAACATTTTGGTCAACCAATGTTTTTGTTTAAAGACATCTTACTTATTATACATTTTTGATTCATATATTGAACTCATGGCCAACAGCACTATAATTCCTGCTTCCCCAAGCTTATCTAACAGGACTATTTTCTCCATAAGGTGCATCACAGCCTTCTTCTGCTTCAGACATTAGACAGCATTTCATTACTGTGATTGGGGCCATTTTAAACAGAAAAATCACCAACCAAATGCACAAAAATGTGCTTGAAAATATGGCACTAAATAAGCCATGAAAAGGATACTTGTTTCCAGTATGAGATAAAACAGGAGGGCAGTGCTGCCTTGTTCTATTTTACTGGAAACGTGGGGATCAAAAGACCCGATTGTTTTCTGCTGACTATATGTCTTGAGTGACCACGAAAGTACCATTTGTATTGATTTGAAATTGGTTAGAAATACATTTTTGCAGGTAGGCGAATTCACAAATATGGAATCTGTGCATAATGAGGATCAGTTGTATGTAAATGTGGTGTCTATCACTGTTCAGCACTTAGGGCAAGGAAGAGCACATGTGAAGTTTCCTTCATTATAAAATTAAATCTGCTCTGAGAGCCCCCACACCTGATTAGTAGGAGATTCTGTTCACTCATTTTCAAAATGTTGATTAGTGTGTGTGCTGTGAGAAAACTCAAGGGAAGTTCCTTCCTAAGCTTTTGTTGGTCTCCATTATTGCCATTGTTTCTTTAGTCACCTGCTCACCTGTTACTGGGCCAAGTGCTGGTCTTCTAGAGTCACTCAGGCCTGTAATTTTGGAGGACATGCACGGGGGTGGGGTGTGAGGGGGTGTGCTTTCTCAGCAGTCAACACAACTGACCACAGCCTACCCACTGGGAAGATCATTGATGCCTTCCTGGCCAGTGTAGTGCATGGTGTTGTTTTCTCTCACAGCATCCCACCAAATCCCTCATTGGCTCACATCCTGCCTGAGGGCCATTGCTGGAAAATTCATTGCTTCCTGTGCTGCCACCTGAGGCATTCCTGCATTTCCTATGGATCCAGTTGTTCCTACCTCTGCATCTCAAACTCTTCAAAACTCTGTCTCCTCTCACCCAGCTTTATGCTATACAAGGGCTTAAAGAGGGTGGATGAGGGGGTGCAGTGGTGACGAGGTGGCTGTTTTCACTTACCCTACAGGTGTGGGAATAAGACAACTCCGAGCATTTGGAAATTCAACTCTGGCTTCTTATACCCGGAATAAGAATAGGAAAAGGATGCATCAGCTGCTTTTTATTCTGTTTTCAGGAACGTAATGTTAGGAATTGCTTATTTTAACTTGGTATGATGTTTCTATCTTTGAGCTCTTAAGTGGAATCCCACATTATCACAGTTCTTTCATGAAAGGAGAAAAGGTCCACAGAGCAGATTACTAGTAGAGGCTTCTGTGGGACAGAGACTACAGGTTGAAATTCTTTGGTACTATGCATAATATCAGGGTAGTAATAAGCAGAGCTGGTATGTGATAGATGTATTTAGCAAGGACCAACGTGTCTCTTTTTGCTGTAGATGTGAGCCATTAGACAGGGAATCTTCAAAGAATCTTCCTGTTTTAAATCTCTATAATGCATTCCAGGAAAGTGACACATTCATAATATGTCTGAAATCACTTCATATAAAATAGGGAATTGGACATTCAGATGAATAATGAATAATTTCATAGGTAATCTTTCCTAATTTATATCTTCTGTGAGGGGGTCCCATCACAAACTGTTAAAATGATAGGCAAGTCAAAGAATGCTCCTGAATCTGAGAGGAAATTAATAATAACAATTACTCTGTCTATTGAATCAGTCATATGCTCTAGTTTTGTTTCTGAGTATGTCACTTAAACTGTGAGCCTCAGTGTCTTCATCTGAGAGATGGGATTAATATTACCTACTTTGCAGAGTAGTTGTGATGATAAATTGGATATTATACATGAAATCACATGATAAATTATAAAGTAGATCAAAATATGAAGAATTACTATGAATTTAATTCTTCCTCCTTTCATTCTTATCCAGATTCAAGTCACTGACCAAGACCCATGTAGAGTCCAATCATCTTCTTGAAGCTTTTCATAACCATTCCAGTCAACAGCTCTCTTTTTCTGCATTCTAGACATGTGGGTCACATGCCACATACTCTATTCCTCAAATACTTGGATTTTCTTTTCTTTTATTTTTTTAGTGTGCTTTGTGTACACATTAAGTCTTAAAACCTGCAAGACAGAAACGCTGTCTCCTGTAGTGTGGTCCTACAGATGTAGTAGTTTCTTCATAGTTACTGGATGGATGGATGGATGGATAGATGGATGGATGGATGGATGGATGGATGGTTGGCTGGCTGGCTGGCTGCCAGGTTGGATGGATATTTTGTTATTATTCTGTTCAGCCAGATGAGTTAGCATGGCTATAAGTAACCTACTTGAACGCAGTCTGATAATTTCCTTTTCCAAGTAAAATAGCTCAAGTCTCTGTCCTTTGACCAGTGGAAAGTCCTTCACATTTTCTCAGACATGCTGAGGATTACCAAAAGAAGGCTTGTGTTCTTCTGTGCCACCTCCCTCCAAAATAGCTCTCAGTTCCAGTGACCAACATTTTCTTTCTTCACTGCTTTGACCCTAGCTGAACATGGCCCCACTCTGCCATTCTGTCCCAACACCCCTAACTCACCTCTAGGCCCCTATTACTGTAACAGATCTTCATTGAAGCTTTCAAGTTAGGAATAGGTGGTTTCACCACAGCACAGAATGGGAAACAATTGACAATTGACTATTAATCACCATTATTCTTGAAAGTCCCTCAAACATCAATTCCACCTTGACTTTCACATTGGCTGTCTTTCTTCTCAGTCTCCTTGCCAAGTTTCTCAACCTTTTTTATCCAACGAGGCATCAGTGACCCATTCCCAAATTCTAGTTAATTTTTTGACTAATGCAGTTAATCTCTCTCTTTTTGTCATCCTATCTCTTAAGACAGTGGGAGTATCATTTCTACAAAAAGAGACCCATCAGGATCTTCCCTAACATACACAAAAATGCTATCTCTTCGGAGATTAATCATTCCACATCCCTGCCAGGGAAAGGTAATGGAAAGTCTGTGTTTTGTTTTAAATGGCAAATAGCACGCGAATTTGTTGTGGTTTTTTTTAAGCTCTTTAACTCGAGATTTCCGGAATGGTGAGAGATAAACTTATTCCCTCAGTAGCCTTCTCTCTGGTAATCAAATACCCCAAGGACTACTTATTCTATTCATCTCCAGAAGCCAAAAAAATTAATTTCTCATCTTCTCAGACTACTGAGTTTTAATGGACATTAATGATGACATAAAGTTTTGTCTGTCTTAAACATATTCAGTTATTAATGCATACCAGACACTTAAGTGCAGATTTTTTTCACATCATAAACATTGATTATAAGAAAAACTTGTCTTATTTCCATACTTTGAGCTCCCCAGCCAGCCTCCATCTGGTAAAGAAAAAAAATGTTATTTAGCTTTAGGGCTTTAGGACCAGAAGCTCAGCAAAGTATATACTGGCATACCACGTTTTCAATCTTAAACTACACATTTCTTTCTATTTTCTACTTTCTTTATGATCCATCCCCTGCTTTGTCTTTCATGTGAAGTTTTGTCTTATAACTAATCCCACAGTACCCTTCCCTAAAATTGAACATCCTAACTGCCTATATCTGTTCCTACCACTCTACCCCAGCTTACATGATGCCTCCCATATGCGTTATCCTGTCTCTACAAACAAATGGACCACTTTATTGGCATGAAGCATGTCTGGTGTTTATTATAAGTTTGTCATGGTGCCTAGTATAGAGCTGAGCATCATGAAAGGTACATAACTAAGCAGCTAAGCAAAATGACAAATTGTTGAAAGCATTTTTTATCATGAGAGTGAAATATAGAAATTGGAGGTCAGATGAAATGTAGTCCTTCCTTTTATGTCAAACAGAGCATTTTATTAACCTGTTCATTAGTCAATGACCATGGGGCCCGATCCCTATACTATTGTCTGTGAGGAGCTGTGGGAGATCCACATGCAACGTAAGGAAGGTGATGCTCTCCTAAAGGCTCAGGTTGCTATTTTCCTTTTGCTGGAGTGGGAAGTCATTCGTATTGCCATCCATTTGTAAGATATGGGACCATGAAATGCCAGTACATTTAAAATCAAGTAACAGTATGGCAAACATAAGAACGGGGGAGGAAGTAGCATCATTAAAACACCTGGAAATTACTAATCCTTTTCCTTTCAAGGCTAAAAAACAGTTTGTCTCCACAAAGTCATCTGAACTTAGTCTAAATGTTACACAGAAACATCTTACAAGGTACACGTTTTCAGGAGACACTGAACCATGTCTAAAAGAAGGTCTATTTTTAAAGAAAAGACAGTAGGATGTTGAACTTTCTGTCGCAGTCACCTATCCAGTAGTGTAGAGGATGAGTTCATAAACTGTCCTGCCACCATTTCTTTTAAGAGATGGTAATGAGAAGTTTTGGGTTTCTTTTCTTACCTTTCATCACCCCTGTTAGAGACAAAAATATGGTTTCTCCTTACAAGGGATGAATTAAAAATGTATAAGTCGAGCAAACCATCAGTACCCTCCCAGACTGTCACTGCCAGTGGTCACGAAGCTTGGAAGGTGAATGATGGGCACAGCACATGCTGTCTTCTTGGAAACATTTGCAAGGGTAGCCTGGAACCTGTGAGGTTAGAGATAGTTTAAGAAGTAATCTTAGATGGCCAGAAAGCCAGCTCAGAATCCTCCTGGAAAAATAAGCAAAATCAAAGGTCATTACTGTAAAGTTTCCAAAGCCCTTCCCTAGAGCAGTGGTTTGCCTGTCTTTTGACTAATGAGTTTGCAAACCACTGACCTAGAGTACTATGATCATAAAGAAACTCCCTGATAGGAGTGTAACATGAAACATTGAATCTATCCAGAGTTTAAGCAATTCATCACAGCTATGTCAGGTGTTACTGGGGCTGTAAGCTTTAAATCTTTTATTAAGTCGAAACTGATTGGCTCAGTGGATAGAGTGTCGGCCTGCGACCGAAAGGTCCCAGGTTCTATTCCAGTCAAGGGCATGTACCTTGATTGCGGGCATATCCCTGGAAGGAAGTGTGCAGGAGGCAGCTGATCGATGGTTCTCTCTCATTGATGTTTCTAACTTTCTATCCCTCTCCCTTCCTCTGTAAAAAATCAGTAAGATATATTTAAAAAATAAATCTGTTATTAAGCGCCTTCTCTATAAAACATTGGCAGATAATTTATGTATTCCATAGATAAGGAGGCAAAGCATTGCACTAATGTCCTCCCATTGCTTTTCCATCAGTTGAGCTAGATGACAGACCATACCAAGGTGTTCCTGGCACTGACAGAATCAAGTGTTGCTCTATACAGTGTCCTCTGATAAACACTTCAGTCTCACTTAGGGGTTAGCCAGTCAGGGGCAACAGCAACCAAAGTGTCTTGTGTGCTAACTTCTATCTTCATTGGGTTTATTTTGAACATTTTATTTATACTAAAATATATTATCACCTCTTCATTGATCTTCCATATCCAGAAAGTCTGTCTGAAAGATCAATCGAATTCCAAATGCTATGAAAGGTCCCTTTGCAGCCTCCTTAACCCTCTCACTTGCAATAAAGATGTGTTTTCCAACACAGACCTTTCAAATGCTACTTCTGACTAGTGTGCATGAAGAAGTCATGCTGACAATATTTCTACTCATCTTTTAAGTTACTGAAAGGCGATTATGTAGCATATGGCTGTTACGTTTACCTCTAGCGGGGTTGGGGGTAGAGTGGGGTAGAGGCCCTGGCCATGAGCTCTCAGGAAACTGGAGCAGCGCCACCTGAAGGAGCCAGGAGGCCAGCAAGCCGGATATGCACAGCTCCCTGGGAGGGATGGGGGTAGGGGGAAGAAGAAGCCAGAGCAGCTTAAATGGTCAAAGAATCAAATGTAAAGTGAGCTGCAAGGGTCAGATCTGGAGTGAAGCCCAAATTCTGAGTCTCCGCATCCGTCCGGGGATAAACTTGGCTCTTAATCAGGGCTGACAATTAAGGCCGTACAGTTAATATTTTTACAGCTGTTTTATTAATAACACATACAGTGTATCCAGCCAGGATTTGTTGGAGACACCTCAGGAAAACGAATGATGTAAATAACAGATGGATGTAGAATATTCCTACAAACAGGCATAAAGATATTCCCTTCTTGTTTAAAAAGAATTTAAATAGACAGATTGCAGATAAACAGGCAGACAGAAAGGGGAAGAGAGAGAGGATTTATGACATTTGAGGTAGTGGCTGCATGCATTCACGTGGTGGGTAGCATGGACATAAACACACATGCTCCTATATGAAGAGAGAGGCTCAAAGCTTTGGCTTCCAGAGTAAATAAATTCCGTGGTGCCATGAGCTGCAGGCTATTTATGGGGACCATTGGCAACAGGTGTGCTGACGTGGGCCACTGATATCTCTTCTGATCCATGTCATTGGTCCCCAATGACTCTTCCTGTCCCAGCCCAGCCTTGACCCACAAGGTGACCTGGGGCTTTCCTCCTTTCTTTCATTTACATCTGTCAATCTCCCATTCAAAGACCCAATGCCCTCATTGCAATTTTTGCATCAAAATTAGGAGCAGTGATATTTCAATCTGAAAAGAGAAATAAAAAATTCAAGATCTTCACGTCTTTTGTCTTCCTCCTACAATTTTTTTGCACTGCTTTTTCATGTGCCTGCTGCACTGTGCTCCTACCATACTTTGCAACCAGATGGCTCAGGAACGAAGAACAAAGGCCACTAAAAAGTAGGCGGGGAGAAAAGGCAAAAGAAGCAGAAAACGGAAAGTCAGTGGGAAATCAGAGATCAGGGCAAAGAGCCAATGCTTTAATCACTGATAACTCTGGCTGAATGAGGACCTAGAACAAAGACTCTTCTTGGAGATTCTCTATGTGTACTATGCGTGTTGTTGTGTGTGTGTGTATGTGTGTTTGTGTTGTCTGTTGGAAGCTGTGGGAGAGTCATGCATGCCCAGTCATTTATTTCATGGACAAGAATCAAAGCAGAATCTATTCTCTCAGCTTCATCTCCCTGTTTCCTGACGTGTATCAAGTGGTGTGAGATGAGTTGGGAAGTACTGAGTGCAGAAGTGGGCGCTGAGAGTGAACCCCGGCACCCTGGGAGACTTGCGGAGGAGAGAGAAGGGCCCAGGAGTTGTGAGACCAGCCTTTTCACTGCTGGGTGATCCTGGACAAGTCACCTCTTTTCTCTCACTCTTAGTTTCCTCCTTGGAGGGTATCCACCTCAAAGGGATCTTGTGCGTGTTAAATTGGTTAACGTGTGTAAACAGCTTATAAATTGGAAAGCACTACATAAAGCTCGGTGGTTATCCTGCAGTATCACAACCTCTCTCAAAACTGCAGAGATGGCCAAGAGTTGCCTTCAGTGCTATCCTAGGACCCTCCACATTCAGTTATGCTGCACTTAGACCCCCTACCTAAGCCCGCCTCTCCAGATTGTGTTCCATGCTATCTAGCTTCCCCCTGACCCTCTGCTGAACTTAGTATTTGTATACCATTCAAATTTTGTTAGATTACAGGATGAGCTAATTATGACTTAGGCTCTTAACCACTTTGTATGTGACCCATAGAAAGATTTCATTTTCAGTCAAGAATTTCTATAGCTACAATGCCTTGAAGAAAATGGAATGACAATCTAATGGTGAAATCTGATGCAGGCTGATGTAGCTTTAGAAGGGAAACATTTGTTATTCTCCTGGTCTGGGCTCCTGGCAGATGCGTATTCTGACTCCTTGTAAAGCCAGGCCATCGTCCATGCATTTGTGAGGTTATTCACTTTGTGGGAAGGAAGACTTCAGGTGGGCTAACGTTTTCTCCTCACTGCTGGGCAAAGTTCCATTCTTCCTCCCAGCCTCAGACAGGGTGGAGAACCTTGTGAAAATGGCATGACTTACTGTCCTCATTGCATTGGAAACCATGTCCACAGCTTTTACCTTCTCTAATATGAAGGAGACTGGAGGACAGTGAGGAGAATTTTGTTTCTAGATAAGTAAACTGAAATGCAAAGAGATAAAGTAATCTATGTCCTTGCTTTCCCAGGCCAAGCAGGCACTGAGAGTGCACAGCACACATGCCCTAGTCAGAAGGAAGGGGAGTAGTCGGTCATCGTCCTCCTGGAAGAGTCTTGGCAGAGGCTCGCACCCCTTCTTTACCATGGGCCAAGCTGCTAACTGATGCTCAGAATCTCACAGGTTTGGCAGCAAATTGTAAGTGAAATTAAGAAGGACTGTGAGTCAGCCCACAAGTTTCCAATCTTGGATCTCCTGCCAACTATATGTTCTGAACATCTCCAAGATTGCTTAATTTCCTTAGTCCTTTTTAAATAGCATCATGGTTACCTAACACATAGGGTTGTTCAATGAGATGATGCATGGAAAGCAATTAAAACGGTGCCTGAAAGCCGAATAAGTACTGAAAATGCTACACTTAGTATTAGCTTAGTGAGCATGCCCTTCCATCTCCTGTGTCCTAAATATTGGAGCTGGATGGGAACTTGGAGGAGGGGCTTATTAATCTTTTGACCAAAATCCCTAGTAAGAAATACATTTATTGTATAACTTCATCCAGAAAAACAAATGACGCTGCCAGTAAAATGGAATTATTTGAACATTTTTCAGAAATTGTTAAAAATTCGGGCTTGTTCGCCATAGCTTCTGATGTCCATCTCTTTATATTGTTTCATTTAAAATATTTTATAAGCATATTATAGATGAGCAAAAGCAATTTTCATATACGTACTATTGCAAGAGCAATTTCATGAGAAAGGACGCTTACTACCTGTACCACACGCTGATAATTTCCTCTTTGGTGTGGATCTGTTTTGTTTAAATATTGGTTGGGACCCAATACATTCTTCTCAAAATCTAATGGATCACTGTTAATCGCTTGAAAACACTGATAGAGATAAACACCTCTTTTTATGGATAAAGAAGTAAGGCATTGTGGCTTGTCCAGTATCCGCCATATCACAAGGGTAGATTCAGGCCCTGCAACCAAGTGTCTGGGCTCCCAATTCCTGTCTGGGCAGTTTTTGGTCCCAACTATCTGAATCAAGGGTTCATTCTCCATGATTCGTTGCCACTCAGAGCATCCCAGCAGATGCGTGTGGGTCATTCTGAACATACTCAAACATGTCCCGAAGCTGAAGATCTGTTTTCTGCATTGCACTGGCAACACAGTTGGAAAGTTACTTGAATGTTTTTCAAAAATTGTTTATAGATTTGAAAACTGTTTGGGGGCTGTGATTGCTTCTGTTGTTTGCCTCTTTGTATCATCTCGTTTTAAAAAAAATTTAATAAACACTTTGCAGAGGAGCAAAATAATTGATCACACACTTGTGGGTGCCCAGATTTGTTTTACATGTGTATACAATGCAGCGTAACTCAAAACATGTTCAATCCCAGTGCGTCAAATCATCTCGGATGCTGTGGTCAAGACCAAAGCCCAACTAGCACCCAGGGCCCCAGCCCACATCACCCACTGGCCCCTGACCACAGAGCTGGGGGCCAGATTCTGGCCCCAGTGACTCATAGGGCGTCATAATGGCGCGCACCAGTAGCAGGCTCCCACAGAAGACTGAAGACTCAGTCTTGGGTCCATTAGTGTTGGAGACTTTGCTCAATTTGTACCAGTGAAGGAGGCAGCAGCCACTGTAGGAAGCCGGAGTTGGCAGTGGTGTCTGTGCCCAGTTCCTCTCACCTGGCCAAGCCCCTGGTCCCCAAAGGGCTGCAAGCAGAGTTTGTCTTGGGCTCAGTTGTAAAGCAGGAGAAGATTGGCTTAGCTCTTTTCTTTCTTTACCTGGCCCCTGCAGGGCCTTCTGTCTCTTTCCTGTGAACCCATTTTTCATTGGAAGGGCACTAAAGGTCCCCTGAAGGATAAAAATGGGTTTTCTTTTTATCTCAAATCATGTAAGCCCAATGTTCCTGTTCCCATACATCTCCAAAACGGTTTTGAAATAAAGAAAGCAGTAATTTAGTTATGGTTACAATCCTAGGATGCTCCATGTCAGCCATTCAGACCTGAGACATTGAGTCACATAAATGAGCCAAATTGATTTCAGAGTTTATTTGCTCCAAACTCCTCCCTGGTTGATTGTCTCAACTCATGACTAAAGTTGTGTCAATACAGACACCATGTGACTGGTCTGACCAATGGTCCTTTACAAGTAACTGTGAACTCTTTTTAGTCCTCCCTCACTGTGTAGAGATGAAGTTATAGTCTCTCCCTCCAAGCCTAGTCTTTTACAACCTATTATGTACTACTGGGACTAACATTCTGCAAAGTACATTTTCCCTTTGCTTCCAGTTAGGTTCAAGTTAGGTTCAGCCAATAGGAGCAGCACAGGAAGGAAGCCAGGAGTAGAGGAGAAAGGACTTCTTCCTTCTGGATACATGCTGTTCCAACAGCACTGTCCAGGTAATGCACCAGACTCCGGTCAGCACTCTCAGGACCAGCGCCTCCTTCCAGCCCCCCAAGGAACTACAGCAAGTAGGCCGTACCCTTCCCAAAGGTCTGAACCCTACTTCCAGGCAGGCCCTCCTTGGAATTGCCAGATCTCTGGCAGTGCTGTCCGTCTGTTCTTTTACCCTGCAAATTTCCCTTGTTAAATTTCCCAGTTGAAATACCTAACATGGTTTCTGTTTTCCTCACAGACCCTGATTGCACTTGTTCCAGGAGTTATGCCAGAAAGGAGGCTCCCCAGGACAGGTTATGGGGCTGGGCTGGTTTGGTCCCTGGGCTTGAATACAGTGCTGGCACCTGCTAATGGAAATGAAATGTTGGTGTTTCATGGCATTCAGCAGCATCTTGATTTACTGTGGCTGAATGTGAAAAAGTTCCTATTAACTCAGTCTCTTGGGGGACCAAATGCCTGCTGAACTTGGCCTTCATGTTAGCAGAGTGATAGTAGTCATGGTAGTGATGGCAATTGATGACAATTTCAGGAACAGTGGGATGAGAGCGTTGCTTGGAATAATTGGGTGACTTGTAGAAGAACAATGACAAGTTCAGAGGCTTAAACTCTCAGTTCAAATTATAGTCAGAAATGAGAACTTTTTCTGTGGTGGCCTTCAACCATTCTTTTCTTATAACCACATAGCAGAACTCAATAAAAATCAGACTCAAATTCAATTGTGTTGATTGTGAAATTACACAGACTCACCAAACCTTTAATGTGAAAGTCAGGGCATTGACTGGGAAGAAGTGGAACCTGATATTTGGGATGGGGCATCTGGTTCAGTTGAGCCAAAGCTGAGAATATTGAACCCCTGAGTCGACCTTTCCAGTGGAAGCAGTCACATTTCAATCTTTTTCTGGCTCCCTCTTCTACTTATAGGTACTTTTCTGAATGAGATAATCCAGATCATCTGCTGGTTAGCAAGCTTAATTCTATCTGCAAAAAAAAAAAAAAAAAAAAAAAAAGTCTATTCTCAAGGTTTACCTTAGCTACCACTTATTGTCCCTAGAACCATAACTAGAATCATCTAAGCAAGTTTGGGGGTGGGGTGGGGGGATAGAAGGGGAATGCAAAGTCTGATATGGGAGGAGATAGTTCACACATTTTTGTATTTTTTTTTAAAAGGTAAGAATTTATTCATTTAAAATCTACATATGTATGGGAATAATTTCTAAAGGTGTTAGACCAAAGATGACGAATATAAAATTGGATTGAGCTGAATTTATTGCTCTAAACGCACTTACTGAAGACTCTGGGTTTGCTGTAATTGCCCATTTTCCTTTTACTTCTGACCCACCTCCAAGTCTCCCCAACTATTCACCTCTATCTTGTCTTTCCTCATCTCACCAAAGACCACCCTTCTCTTGCTCTACCTCCTTCATATTACCATCTCCTTTATTTCTTTCTCTTTCTTCTCCTCCTCTTTTCCTTCCCTCTCCTTTTTTTCCTCAAGAGAGAAAAATTGACACAACAGTGGTGACAGACATATAGCAAGAGGAAGGAAATTCATAAGTTCCAAAGAAAAGTAAACAAAAATAACAGTTGATGTTACCAAGTTCCCAGTGTAATTCATGGATTCTAAACTCCTTTCTGTTTTCCACTATGATTTCCATTCACTTATTTGCATATAGTTAGAATCATAGGTATAATCTCTTTCACTGATAGGGCACCTGAGGCCTAGAATGTTAAATCACCTTCCTGGTGCCATTTCTATTGTCCTCTGTGGTATTTTTCTTCTGTTTATCATCATAAATCATATTTACACCCACTATAGATTTGATTTTTGTTTATATATTTGTTTACTTTTCCTTAATAATCTGGAATAGATTCACACTTTTATAGTAAAATTTTAGGGGAACACTTATTCCAAGTGGCAAATAACCAACTTCAAAGAGAATTTTAAATAGAACCAAACTTAAGTTGAGCATTCCTTAAATAAACCTTAAAAATAATAAAGGAAGTAGGAAACCGGTAATTAGACTAAATGGTTAAGATCACAGATTCTGGGGTCTCGTCCCAATCCTGTCACTCGTAGCTTTGAGACTTTGGGAAAAATATAAAGAATTTCTCTGGGGCTTGGTTTCTTCATTTGTAAAGTAGTACCTATCACATGATGTGAGAATTAAAAGAGCTAATAGATGTAGAGAACAGTATTTGGCATGTTGTAAGTTCTATATGTGTAAGCGTTATTATTAACAGCCTTATGTGGGCATTTTTTGTTGTTGTGAAGCTAAAACTTAGAGATATCAATTAACATGCTCTAGCAGCACGGCTGGTAAATGAAAGATCTGAGAGTTGAAACCATCTCCATTAGAGTCTAAAGTCCATGTCCTGTTTGTTATGCCATCTGATTTCCCTTTCAATAATCAAACATACAGGAATACATGTACCACATCAGAGAGCCCCAGATTAAATAACTTCCAATATATAAGAGGTTCATTTACATAAGTGGTATTTTTTTTATTTGAAAGGCATTTTTTAAAAAATTGCTAGTAGTATAAATGGGATTAACCAACTTCATAAAAAGAAATTATTGTGTTGTTGGCTAAATGGAGGAAAATTAAGAAAAGTAAACAAAATTGCCCTTTCTGCTAGTATAATCCTTAGAGAGTGGTCACAAAACTTTCTGTAGAAAACATGTGCTTTTTGATTTGTTGATACTCTAGTCTCTATCATTCATATATGGGGAAAAGAGGAATAAAACCTAACCATTCCTCCTAATTTATAACTTACTATACAAAAAAGGAGCCTTTAAATGTTATGAATTTTTAATATTTTTTCATTTAGTTGGTTCTCTTGCTGAGAAAAGTGACTGCCAAAGAACCGTGCCTAGTATGAGCAATAAACATCAACAGTCTTAGCTTCATTAATAATTTAAACACAAATAATCAAACAAAATGATCTGGCAGGTCCCACAGGTGAATCATCCAGTTTTAAAGATGCTGGTATGTTTAAACCAGGCAGCTTTTAAATGAAAATGTTACTGTACGTGTGCTTGGAGATGTGTAGGAGAGGCTACTGATTCAATATCCATTTTATCACGTCACTAATATTACTATTTGTACCAGGATACTTGCCCAATCAAGCCTCAGTATGCTATGTATTACCCATGAGATCAAAGTCAAGGCTCTCTGTAAAGTGGCTATTATCGCTTTACCCTGAACTGGTGTTCTACTAGGACTTCTGATTGGTTGGACATCCATTATGATTGGTCAGTCTCTGTACCTTTTAAAAATATTTTTAAAAATTGATTTTTAGAGAGGGAGGAAGGGGAGAGAAATAGCAAGATAGAAACATCAATGAAGGAGGAACATCATCATTCAGCTGCCTCTTGCATGTCTCCTACTGGGAATCAAGCCCGAAACTTGGGCATGTGCCCTGACTGGGAATCAAACTGTGACCTCGTGGTTCATACTCAACTGCTGAGCCAGTCTCTGTACCTTTTTAAAAAATTATTTAAAATATCATTGTCTTAGTTTTTTGTTGTTGTTTGTTTGGTTGGTTTGTTGTTTTGTTGTTGTTGTTGTTGTTGTTTGCTACAATAAAAAGTTGTCACAAATACAGTGGCATGAAACAACACAAACTTAATCCTATATAATAAAGAGGTAATATGCAAATTGACCCTCACACCCTGGCACAAGATGGCCACCTCAATGTGGTCAAAAATGGCTTCCCTCATGTGGTCAAAGATGGCCAGTAGGAGAGGGCAGTTGGGGATGACCAGGCCTGCAGGGGAGGGCATTTGGGGGCATCTAGGCTGGCTGGAGAGGGCAGTTTGGGGTTACTTGGACAGTAGGGGAGGGCAGTTGGGGGCAATTGGGCCAGCAGGGGAGCAGTTAGGTGTTGATCAAGCTGGCAGGGAAGTTGTTAGGGGTGATAACACAGGCAGGCAGGTGAGCAGTTGGGAGCTAGAAGTCCCGGATTGTGAGAGGGATGTCTGATTGCCAATAGTCAGACACCCTCCAAGGGGCTCCAGATTGAAGAGAGTGCAGGCTGGGCTGAGGGCCTCTAGTTATCTTGTACTTCTTTAGGTGAGAAATTCAAGACAGATCTCCCTGGGCTAAAACCAAGTTTTGGTACAGATATTCTATGTTTTAGAGGCTGTAAAAAAGAATAGATTTCCTTGTGTGTTTTTTTTTTATTTTCTAGAAGTTGCCCACATTCCTTGGCTTCTGACACGAATCTTCCATCTGCAAAGCTAATAACAAGGGATTGAGACATTGTCACTTCATATCACATTTCAATCTTTTTTTTCTGGCTCCCTCTTCTACTTATAGGTACTTTTCTGAATGAGATAATCCAGATCATCTGCTGGTTAGCAAGCTTAATTCTATCTGCAACCTTAATTCTCCTTTGCCATATGTCCTAACACATTCATAAATTGTAGAGGTTGGAACATGGACATCTTTGGAGGCCATTTTTTTTTTCAAAATCATTCATGCAACTATCCTTACATACATTCTACTGCTCACCCAAACATGTCCTTTGCTAAAATCAAACTGAGTTCCTCCTTGACCCTCAAGATAATATACTTCCCCATTTCTGTGCCCCTCTCCTTTCTCTCTCTCTCTCTCTCTCTCTCTCTCTCTCTCTCTCTCTCTCTCTCCACTCCTCCCTCCCTCCCTCCTTCTTTCTTCATTCATTCATTCATTCTTTCTTTCTTTCTCTCTCTTCCTTTTCTTTCTTTCTCTCTTTTCTTTCTTTCTTCCTTCCTTCCTTCCTTCCTTCCTTCCTTCCTTCCTTCCTTCCTTCCTTTCTTTCTTCCTTCCTTCTTTCCTTCCTTCCTTCCTTCCTTCCTTCCTTCCTTCCTTCCTTCCTTCCTTCCTTCCTTTCTTTCTTTCTGTTATACCCATCCTATCTAATAAAAGAGAAACATTCAAATTACCATACATTTGTTATGCTAACAGCCAATCAGGAGCAGGGGTGTGGCAGGGGGCATGGCCACAGATAAGCACTGAAGTCACCCCTCCAGAGGCTATCCAAGGTCTTATTTCAGCCCTGATGTTAGGCTGCTTCCCCTGACCATAAGTTCCCAACGCACTTCCAGCCAGAGTTAAAGGGGGCTTCTTCTGTTTTTAAGACATTGCCATAACCAGTGCCTGTCAGGCCTCTGTGAAAGCGCTACTCCTTAGGTCTGAGGTGCTGGGAGCTGAAGCAGAGAGGCTGTGAGGCCCAGCTCACCCAGGATGCTGCTCCCCCCATCACTCCTTCCCGATTATCCTGGCCCAGCCTTCCCTATGCATACCTGCTCGCGGAGAGCATGAGGTGGTCGTGGCAGTGGGAACGAAGGCCGCAGCATACGGGGAATGGGAAGCCTACACCCTCCCCCAATCCAGAGGTGCTTGACAGGGGACCTCAGGCCTCGACCCCTGCCCCAGCACCAGGCCAGAGGACCTCAGGTCATGTCCTCCACCCAGTGGGGCTTGACAGGGGACCTCAAAGTGTACTTCCCGTCCTGGTGCTAGACTAGGGGACCTCTAGCTGCTCCTTCTGCCCCAGCTCCAGGCTGGGAGACCTCAGGCCATGCCTCCCACCTGGTGTGGCTTGACAGGGGACTGCAGGCCACATTCCCAACCTGACAGGGCTTGACAGGGAACCTCAGGCTGAACCCCCACCTGGCAGGGCTTGACAGGGGACCTCAAGCCGCACCCCCACCCCGGCACCAGGCTGGGGGACCTCAGCCCATACCCTCCGCCCCAGCACCAGGCCAGGGGACCTGAGGCTATGCCCCTCCTGCCTGGCTGGGCTTACAGGGGACCTCAGGCTGTGCCCCCCACCCAGCGGGGCTTCACAGGGGATCTGAGCCTGTGCCCCTGTGCCAGTGGGGATTGACAGGGGACCTGAGGCTGTGCTCCTCTGCTTGGTGGGGCTTGATAGGGAATCTCAGGCTATGACCCCTACCCAGCAGGGCTTGACAGGGGATCTCAGGTTGTGTCTCCCACCTGGTGGGACTTGATGGGGGAACTCAGGCCATGCCCCCCATCCTGGTGCTGGGCTGCAGGAACCAAGGATGCCCCCTGCCCTGCAGGGCTTGACAAGAGTGGGACTGGCCAGGTCTGGATCTACCCCAATGTGGGGAGGGGGCGGCTGGGTCTGAGTCTCAGATGATTTTGAGGCACATGTGAGTGAGTGGGGAATTGACTCTGGGTCCCGTGGTGCGCCCCAGACTCTGACAGGAGGAAGGTTTTCATATACATTTTACTAATTTTCTTTAATCTCTGATACTTCTATTAGAGAAAGAGCAAATAGCAATATTAAGTTATTTCCTCTAATACCCTTTTAATGTGCATGAATTTCGTTCACCAGGCCACTAGTGTCTTATAAAGGAGAAGCAGTAATGATCTGAGGCACAAGAAGTGCAAAGGGAGTGAACTAGTGAGATTGATCTGTTAAATAGCTGTCCCACATTGGTTGTACTAAAAAAAAGAAAAAGAAAAAGAAAAAGTTAAGAAATGGCTGTCTGAAGCTCCTAAGTTCTGTCTTTTGACAATGTATTTCCTATTAAAAACATTCTCGTCCTTCTCACCAGAGTTAGCCTCTGCAGATACTTTCATTCATTCTTCCACCATACTACTATTTTGGGTCATAAGTGAACAAAGTGTGGGTGGGTCACGAAGCTCTAGCCAAAAAGGGTTAATGTGAGTAGCAAGCTAACCTCTGATGAAATAAACAAGGAACATAATTCTGATTGTGTCTGCTCTTATTGCCTTGCTCCAACCTCAGGTGATTAGACACAATGGCAGAATATAGGAAGCCACAAAGAAACAGGAGAACAGAGATATGTGGTGGAAATACCAAGTCATCTAAACCAGGATCCCTCAAAGAATACTGGTCTAGGTAGCTGCTCCATGAAAAGAGTGTTCCTTGGTCTGACACATTTAGGAAGCACTGTGTAAAACATATAATACATATTGGCAATATGTTCATTATTTTTTAAAACCAAGTATTTTCACAACTTGATCATGAATTTAATTTGTAGAGTTACATCTTTTTAGCTATGTTTTTAGATGAAGTAGTGGATGAGATCACCCAAAGAGAATATGTAAACTGGGAAAAGGGTAAGGACAGAAACCTTGGAGGCTGACACTGAAAGGCATGAGGGGGAAGATAAGCCAAGTAAGAAGGTTTAGAAGGAATTAAATGGTTAAGAGAAATATAAAGGAACAATGTTTAGAGCCACATCCAGTAGAACATCTATAGAACAAGATTTGACGTGGCTAATGTCCATCACTCAAAAAATTTTTGAATTTATTTTGAAATTGGTTTCCCATCATAGTTCAAGTACGTTATCCCATAAGCAACCCAAAGTCAAGCAATAAATGGGCTTGTCCTTTATGCATTTGAATGGATAAAATTCCTATAGTATTGAAAAAAGATATATTTTTAAGCCTGTTTTTGGGAGATAGTCATAATTAGATGTTCCGTTTGACTTGGTATCCAAATTCATAAATTGCCATCTTTTTCTGTTGTACTTTATCCTAAATATATTCCATAGTATGTTTTCATAATTAATATGCAAATAGATGTATAGTTTATAATTAATTTCAACTAGGCTCAGTGAAAAACCTCAGCATGAAGGCATCTTTTTTGGTAGAAGTTCAATGAAATCCCCAAATGTCTTTGTTTTTATAATCTATAATTTGCAGATTATTAATACAATAAATCCTTGTTGTCTGTGAGAGTTGGCACCATACCCATGAACTCCTGTGCAGAAAGCCCACAAACTAAAAATCCAAATGGAAAGAAACAACCATGTGGTTTCTGTGTATGCTCATTACCTGCTTCTGAAACCATAATATCTCGGCCTTTTATAGATCTTATAACAGGCTCTGCAGGAAGCAGCTGCAGTCATTAGCCATAGGTCAGACTAAACACACATTCTGCGTGGAAGGAGGCCTGGAGCAACTTGGGCCTTTGGACCCCCAATCTCAGACACAGGGAAGAGCACTATCAATGTTACCTTTTTTACCTGTACTAACAACAACAACAAACAAATAGAAATAACATTTTATAACTTAAAGAGATTTGAGAAATTAGAGTCCAAACCCTCCTCCTGCCTTCTTTGGTGTGATGCTTGGTTTGATTAAGGTGCTTTCCCTAGATCACATGTCTAGTGAGAGACATAGCTAAGTTTTAAAACCAATTCTGGTTTTTGTGTCTGCCCTTCATCCCCTTGCCTCCAGTGGCTCTTCCAGAACCCCTGGGAGAAGACCAGCCACAGAACTTGCCAGCACCTACCATCACCTTTCGTGCCCCTGAGCTTCTTCAGATCTAGACAGAGAACTGCTACCCCAGAGACTCTCAATCTGCTATCTATCTCCCATCACACCCTTTTTGAGAAAAACACTAAAATGGAGACACTCATTCCCAAGTATAA
This sequence comes from Antrozous pallidus, assembly GCA_027563665.1. NCBI lineage: Eukaryota > Metazoa > Chordata > Mammalia > Chiroptera > Vespertilionidae > Antrozous > Antrozous pallidus. The sequence goes on from CM050518.1 coordinate 42,317,297, forward strand.
ATTCCATACAGCCATGTCCTCTTTTTGAAATCCCCCAAAGTGTCACAAATTCAGCTAGACTTGTTGGGGTTAACGCACCGACAGAACCAAACTCTGTGACAGAAGTCAGAGTCACTTCAGGAGCTCAGGTTCACCTTTCCGAGAACTTGGTGCCAACCCAGAACCAATATCCCAGCATTGCTGGAGGGAACGATGGCGCCCTGCATTTCAGAGAAGATTTAAAACCCAGATCCTAACTGCTCATCATCATTAAAAATCTCCAGGCAGTTTTCATAAGAGCAAGGGGGTGGTTGCCTGAGGTTTTGGCTGACAGTCAACCCCACTAATTACATTCTGTCTACTGTGTCCTCCTGCAGTTTCAATTGGATGTGTTATTTTTTTTTTAACTTCCTGTCCTAATCTGAACGTAGGGTTGCTATGTGTTCTTAAGCAGATGCTGCTCTTCTTCCTGGCTTTTCAGATTTGTTTTTTCTCACAGGAAGTTTTTGAGACTTTAAATTAAAGAAGTCTTCTAAATGATCCTAAGATCCTGGTACCAAATAAGTGTTCAATGCAATGTTTGCAGGTGACGAGTGATTTGTATCGTTACTTTCTCTCATCAAACACTGACATGAGCTGACATTCTTAACTCCAAGGTAATAATGTCCTACTTACAGATTCAGTGTCCAGCACCCCCCTCATCATCCCTGCATCTCCTCTCCTTTCTCATTACAGATTCTCTGGCGTGCTCTTCCTGAATTTCATGGACAGCACACACATTTTGTGGCCTAATTGCAATGAGAAAACCTGAAGTTAGTTTTATCTATTTCTTTATCCCCTTGTCTTCTATCTATCTATCTATCTATCCATCTATCTAAATAGGAAGGGGAAGAAATTGTTAAAATTCTGAACTTTTCTGGTAGAACTCCTCTGTGAATTTCATCAATGGAATAAGAAATGGTTCTTTGGCAGGAAGTCAGAAACAGGAGATGTGACTTTTATTCTTTCTCTCCCACGCACCTTGGCTTCCATGTCTTTTGACAAGTGTTCTCACCTCTCAGTGGTCCACGCTCTACAGCACTAAAAAGTGATGAGGTGCCAAAGGGGGATTTCCACGGACTCTTAGAATCTATATTATATATACCTTTCTCCATGTTTTAGAGATTAAGAAAATACAAGCCTCCACATAAACATTACAAAGAAAATGTTAATGGCAACTATTAATTAGATTTACCATGGCAATCATTTCATAATACATTTAAATATTGAATTGTTGGGTTGTATACTTAAAAAACTTTAATGATGGATTTTCCATTTGATAAAGAGATTGTTAGAAACTCTCAGATATAGGGTCATAGAAAGAGAGTGGACTGACAATTCTTGGGGAAAGAGGGGTGTGGGGTATGGGAAGAGACTGGACTTAAAACATGCACCTATGGATGAGGACAGTGGAGGGGGGGAAGGTAAGGACAGAGGGTGGAGTGGGAACCAGGTGGAGAGGGGAGAAAAAGAGGAAGAATTGTAAGAATCTGAACAATAAAAATTTATTAAATTAAAAAAATAAACTGATGAACAACAAAAAAAATAAATTCTCAGATATTTCAGTTAATCAGATTTAAAAATACTGGCTAATACCCTGAAAGGTTTTCTATGCCCAAGGTAGAGACCTAGGCCCTTTATTTGTATTAACTCATTTGATCCTCATATCACCCTTGTCAGTCCCACTTTAGAGATGAAGAAACAGATACAAAAGGATAATTTTCCCAAACTAGGAAGTGAGACATTGGAGTTCTTTACCAGGAAGTCCAGTTCAGAGTTCACACTCTTCTCCACTCTGTAGTGCTGCTGTTCTTGGCGAGAGGTGCTTTATATACTTTAAACATTCATGGATTTCCATAGGGGTGGAAAATGTGGTCCCTTCACCTTCAAATAAGAATTTAAAAGAGATAAAACTAACATTATTTTCTTGGAGTTAAACTATAACTCTACACATGAAGAATCAAAGCAAAGAATCAAAAGTAATTTTTTAAAATATAAGACTTTCTAATTTGCTCTCCTAAGCTCTATATTAAGCTGGCTTTTTAATTAATTTCCTTGCTTCCAAACATAGCCTTCCTTAGTCAAGACTTGGGTTTCCCTTACCTCATGGCTCACCCACATCTCCTCTGTTTTTCAGAGTTGGATTTCAGAAGGGAATAAACTATCAACAGTATAATTTTTTTCCTTTTTTAAATTTGATGTATTGAATTCATTGGGGTGACATTGGTTAAAAAAGTTATATAGGTTTCAGGTGTACAGTTCTATAATATATCATCTATATATTATATTGTGTGTTCACCACCCCAGGTCAAGTCTCCTTCCATCACCATTTACCTCCTGTATATTTTCTTCCTCTTCCCCCCAAAGGATCATTTCTTCTCAGAAAAAAAACGAGTCAGTCAGAAGGGCTATGGTTGGCCATGGAAACACTGAGGGAGCCCAAGCCAGAGAGAGGATCATCTGGGCAAAAAACTCTTCACTGCTATGGTGGTATGTGTGTCCCTGTGGGGAGAATGGATGTCTTGTGTATCTTGGATTGAACATCCTGTCTACATCCTTTTGTATGTGCTCCAAGTCCATTAGACTTTCTCTGCTGACTACCTGGCTGGCCATGGCAATGCTTATAGGGAGATAAGAGGCAGTCCTACCACATGGCACACCTACTGCTATACTTCTGGTAAATCAGTAACTGGAATTATGGGCATTGGCTTGGGATCGGTGCTTTTGTGAGTCTGTCCATATACTCACCCTTCACCAGTGTGATTATAAAGCTCATCACGTGACCCCAAAGATGAGGGCCACATCCCAGCCCATGGGAATTCCATGATGTAAAGTGCCTCTGGTCTCCCTCCCATGACATGCTTCTGCACTTGGACCCCATGTGTATATTCCCTTGACATCCCTCTTCCGTGGTATGACGTTTTCAGTGACTCCAGTAGAAAGTCACAACAGGTGTATTTCTCAATCTCAGCCTTATGCCTTCAGTACAATAGGCTGCTGCTTTCAGTAAGAAATGATAGCAATACATATTTATTCACAAGGATCCGTATTGGTGTTTATATTCATATGTGTGCCTCCCTTGGCAAGACAAAAAGAAGTATTAAAGAGGACATAGCAGTAAAACTAGAAGTGGAAAATTTATATTTGTCAGAATGTGATAAATGTCAGGATAATAAGCCTCTCAGGGGAACAAACAGTCTCCTTGATAATAAGCCTCTCAGGGGAACAAACAGTCTCCTTGAACACTCCTGTCTGCCAGGCCGGGTGTGAGGCACAGAGCAAAATCCCCCATGCCTCCTCTTTGGCTGAACATCTTTAATCATTTAAAATTCAGGCATCTTGACACCCATGACAAAGGAATCTCGAGAAAGACATCCTCAGTGCATCTGAGATATTTCTAATTCACTGTAAAGAACTAAATAAATAAATGGCAATTAAAACCAAATTTTAAATATCCAAGAAATTGTGTGGAGTATGTTTAGAATTGTGATCATCGAAAACAAAAATTTGAGTTTAGGTTGTATTGCATGTTGTATAAGAAGGATGTGTTTTGAAGTAACTGACATTTTAAGAGTTAGCAAAAATAATTGGTTTTGGTGTCACCTCTATTTAAATGAAACTTAGTACAGTCAGAAATTAATGTTAAACAACTAGCTTGATTGTCTTTGTTGAGTTAAGCAGTAAGTATCTTAGTGAAGTCTGAGTATCCAGCACTGTAAAGATGGGTGGGTGGAATACAAAGGTGCTCCCAGATTCTTATAGTCAATAAAGTAGTTTTTCATATAAAGAACAGCTAGAAAATTTAGCCTTCATATCCATTATCTATACTAATAAGAGAGTAATATACTAATTAGATCAGGAGACCTTCCAAACCTCCTTCTGGACAAAGCTATGGTGGCGGGGCTGAGGCAGAGGCAGTTAGAGGAGACCAAACCCACAGGAGAGAGCAGTTAGGGGTGATTAGGCTGTCAAGGGAGAGTAGTTAGGGAGATCAGGCCAGCATAGGCGCTGAAATGCAGAGGGAATTGAAAATTAGTATTTGAAAGGAATGACTAGTAGAAGTGGTGAACTTAGTAACCTTAAAGTTTGAAATAAGCTAAATAATTTACATTAATTGCAAACAGACTAGTAATACTTCTGGGCTACCAAGCAGAATTAAGTTCAACACCTCCCTATGAAAGTACACTATCTAACCAGATAAATCCCTGCTGAAGAAAAGCTTGCAATTCAATATTATAGAAATAAAGAAATGAGTCCTAACTGGTTTGGCTCAGTAGATAGAGCATTGGCCTGCCCACTGAAGGATCCCGGGTTTGATTCTAGTCAAGGGCATGTACCTTGGCTGCGGGCACATCCCCAGTGGGGGGTGTGCAAGAGGCAGCTGATTAATGTTTCTTTCCCATAAATGTTTCTAACTCTCTATCCCTCTCCCTTCCTCTCTGTAAAAAATCAATAAAATATATTAACAAAAAAAAATGATTCTATGTGTGGGTGAGTCAAAAGACACAAGAAATAGTAGCATTAGCATCCCAAGAATATCAAATAACATAAATTTTATAGAGAACATAAAATAAATATATTTAAATGCTTGAAGACATAAAAAAGAGACCCATACAAAAATTATTTTTAAAGATGCTATGGGGGGAGTAAATGTGGATAAAGAATCAAATGGAATTCTAAAAATAAACATTTTAATCATTGAAATTAAAGACCAACTGATCAAACAGTAGATTAGATACTGAGAGAGAAAATTAGTAAACTGAAAAAAAATAGAGCAAATTTCTGGAATATAATAACAGAGATAAAGAAATGGAAAATATGACAGAGTTATGAGACTTGGAGGAAAGCATTTACCTATGATGGTTCCAGAGCAAGATAATAGTGTAATTGGAGGTGTAGCATTTATTGATTTGCAGAACATGTCTGAGAATTCTCCCTTATAAATAGGAGATACAAAACCTCAGATTCAAGATGCACATACATGACATATCCTAGATGCCTCTCTCCTGATTCTGGCATGGAACAGAATGAAGCATGCAAGTTTTAGCATAGGATGAGGAAAAGACCTAGACAGGAAATGATGGTTTCTGCAGATGAACTGGCTTCTGCCTTGCAGGATTTCTACTTCATGAGCCTTGATCCAGTCCATCCTCCTGAACTTGAGCTTGTTTTTTGATGTTCTGCTACCATACATGGTCGTTGGAGAAGTGCTGATCTAACTAAAGCACCAAAAAAAAAAAATACCATGTCTTTAATTTCAATTGAGACTATGTAAGAATTTTACAAATAGGAGAAAAAAACACATTAAAAGCACACATATGCTCTCTCCATCATTGCCAAATTACACAATGCAAACAAATTTTTTTAAACTTAAATTTAAGTGAAAGATAGCTTTGATTGACTTGTCTAGCACAGCTCCTAGGTACCCCATCTTTCAATTCTTTTATTCCCTTTGCCACATCCAAAGAAGTTCTAAATCTTCTTGTATGACAAATTATGGAAAGAAACCTTGTTTGAAGGTCAGGAGACCCGAATTCAGGTCTTAGCTCTGTCAGTGTCTAGCTGCCCGAACCTGGGAAGTCTTCTGACAATAACAATGCTGACAAGTTTTGAATGCTTATTGTAAACCGGAACCTGTGCTGGGTGTCTTGCATGCATGTCCCCACCTAATCCTTGCAGCAGCACTGTGAGGTAGGGTCTATTATTAACTTCACTTATAGTTGAGGTCACAGTCACATGATTGTAAGGAGAAAGAGGTCCTTGAGACTCCAAAATCCAGAGCACTAATAGCTGCAACCTCCAGCCTCATTGTCGAATGAGGCCTCTTTATCACTCTAAAGTTCTATGTGTATTTGTGTGACTGTTTCTGTGTATGTAAAATTCCATTGAAGACAATAAGGAATTTGCATCTAGTTTTAGGAAAAAGAAACCAAAGTTACTTACTATGCTATCTTACTTAGAGAGAATGGCTGACCACTTAGAACCAAAGATGGCTTTCAAAATTAAAAAAAAAATAGCAACTGTATTTTATAGAACTTATAATCTTATTTTGATAAATTATCAAAATATTGATATCTATAAAGAAAACTCAATCAGCTTAGTTAATAACCCTTATCAATTCAATCTGTTTGAAATCTCACATTAGAAAACTAATATTTTAGCCCATAATTGCTTCCAATTCCAGGGATATTGGGAAGGAAGAAAGGGGCTTTGAAAACATGCACACAGCAATTTGCAATCTGAGTCCTCTTTAAAGCAAGGTTGTTTAATCACTTGCCAAATCCAGAAAAACACCGGCATTATCTTCTTACTTTCTTTCTTTTCTCCTTTCTCTCTTTGACATCTATCTACACCTTGCCTATTTTATTGTTGCATGTGAGGTCCCTTCTTATTCTCCTCCTCATGAGTCCTTCCCTCGGCTGACTGGCCCAGTCTATGGGACAGGTGAGCTTCCTCTTTCAAATTCTTTAGAGCCTTCCAGTGGTTTCCTCTCACTACCTTTTACTGCCTGGGTTGTAAGTTAAGACTCATATGAAAGTAGTGGCCAAATCCTAGTATTTGTTACTATTTTAAGTCTACTCTCTAAGTATATAGCACATAGCACATAAAAATATAAATTATATCTGCATGTGTGTGTTTATAGATAAAGATTCATGATCCATGTGGACGCATGTGCATTACTTTACTTTTCTTCTGGGTGAAAGAAGCAGAAATCTACTGCACCCAATTAAAGACTGGAGATATCATAACGGTACAGGGATGTCACATAGAACCTCAGGGTGGGAAGTACAGCCAGTCCTCAGAAGACTGAACCAGGACCTGGGAACCCATCAGCAGGAAAACAGTTACTTTAAAGTCTCTTTTTTCTCTCTGGGGCCACATGATCAACCATCTGCTCCATTCTCTTGCTTTTCTCAGCAGACGGCCTCTCTCCGCACCATGTTTTCATGGGCCAGGGAGCACCACGACCTCTGGTCTCTTGTCTCTTAGTTTAAATTCTTAAGAGAGTGAATCTGAATGGCCCTGGTCATGGGTCAGGAATCCACCCCAGGTCCCATCCACTGTGGCCAGAGAGGAATAAAATCCCATGACAAAACAAGGCCAGAGGGGCCCTGCCCTTCAGCTGGGGCAGGGAGTTGGCATGGGAGCAGTTCTAAAGAGAAGAATGTATACATGCTATTACCTTTCAAAACTCTATTGATTCTAGACAGCATGTGTATGTGTGTGTTTGATGAGCAAGTTAATACTTTGAAGATTTACTTACACATTTCACACTGAAGAAAAATGAAAAATAAGTGTGGGGTGTGTGTGTGTGTGTGTGTGTGTGTGTGTGTGTGTATGTGTATGTGTGTGTGTTTTCCAGTGGAAAAATAAAAACCAGAAAAGTTGTTGGAGGCTTGTAAGGACAGAGAGATGAAAATAGATGGGATATAAAACTCAATAGAAAAGCACTCTTTTGAAAATGTTATTTAAGAAAGAATATTCTGACATCTATATGCAGGGTGGGCAGAATCTGGAAACAACAGTGGGCAGGAAGCCCATTTGGAGTTTGGGTTTTATAATCTTCTGCTCACAATACCGAACCAGACCGCAAAGGTTTAAAGAGTGTGGGCTCAGTGTCCCTGGCTCAGCATACAGCATTTTGTTGAAGATATTTCAAGATTAAAAGCAGAAGTCGTTAATCTACTGTGTAATATTTACCGATTTGAGCAGTTCTACCATACAGGCATTATACACATAAATTTAACTATTATTATTGTGTTGCCCTTTTCCAGGAAAGGGTAAAGTAGATTTGTAGGAGCACTGAACACATGTAAATCCCCACCTCTTTAAACCAAAGCGCATTGTATTAAAGAGCTACATAAATTTTACAAGTATTCTGTCATAGCACTATTCTTCCTTGGAACACAATTAAAGCAATGCCTCTGTGAGTCGGTTCCATAAGCCCTGGTCGAATATACCCCGCAAAAGACACTGATTTTGCCAAGAGCATCACTGCACTAAGGATGTAACTGTGACCAGGTTGCAGATTGGGTACTGGAAGGGCTCTGCCAACAAAGTGTTATTTCTTTGGCCACCACAACTCACTTCCAACTTTATTTACTTGTTTACTGTGCTTTCCCCACTTTTCTCGAGATCAGTTTTTTTTTAAATGGTTAAAGCATGATTTCCTTAAAACAGCTAATATTCCCTAAAGCAGCTTAGTACTTGCAAGAGAATGCTCAGATGGATAGTAGTGGAATCTCAAATGTTGAGTTTTCCCACTGATGAGGTGCAGCACAGACAAAGAGCCTGATTTTTGTCTGTGTCCTGATTTTCGTATGTTTGCCCCAACTCTGTCCCTAAAGAAGCCAGGGTTGTATTTTATATGGCAGGTGGCCGATGCCAAATAATTTTTACTTTTTTTATATATCAGCTTGAATGATTAAAGATGTAATTTGTCCAAGAGGTTAGTGACAATTATTTTGTACTACATATGTGTGTTTGAGCAAATCATAGAATGTCACCATAAATTTTACTGGAAAAGGCACCAGTGAAAGATTTAGGAGTCTTAGCTAATCAGGGTTAGAGAGTAACTTTATGAGAAAAGTTGATTTGGATTTGGCAAAGACAGGTTTGGAATTCAACCATTCCTAGACTCAGTGTTTTCAGCATGTGCTATATGATATCTATGTCTCCTAAGAGGCTAGATAATATGAGATCATGAGCTTTGAAATATGCTTCCTAAAAAAAATTCCAGAACAGAAATTTGGTGAGTGCATAGTATCCCATCATGTGACTACAATTTATGATGATTTATTTAGCTTATTCTTGATTGTTAGGCAATTTATATGCCTAACCTTTTACCATTATAAATAATTCTGTAATGAACATCCTTGGAGATAAGTAACATCCTTTAAATTTGTCTCTCTGGCTCTGGTCTCCCTCTGTTTCAATCAATCTAATCTACCCCTGATTTAGGCAGGTTATTCTTCTGGAAACAACAGGATGATCAAATCCTCTGGCTCTACTCAGAGCCTCCACAATGTAATTTTAATCTGTTTCTTCATGATTCCTCAGGGATCTCTCAAGGTTCTGCTACTTGAAGTTTGGCTACAACTACGAGGTGATCTCTACACCAGCATCCAAACCTTTTTCTCACAGGGGGAGAAAACCGGGGGAGGAAAGTTCAGCAGCATCCTTCCTGGGAAATTTTGGAACTAGAACCAAGAAATAGTTCTTCCTCCAGATGACTGAACTAGTAATATGTAACCCTTGGAAGTTTATGCTGCCTTGTCAACCTTAGAAAAGGAGAAAGTTTATCTGCAAGGGAGAAGAGTGAGTAGAGGTAGAGAGGAGAAAAGAGAGAGAGAAAGTGATAGACATTCTAATAGAGATAAGAAGAAAGGAAGCAAAAGGGAAGTCAACAGAATAATCAAATATTTTGGCTGATCCCTGGAGAAATGTTAGCACAGGCTAGTGAAGGGGATGTGGGAGAGGAGCTTCAAGCCTTGGAGGGTGGTTGAACTAGATAACTAGTTTTGCTCATCTCACTGCCTAACCATGTCAAGTTCACAAAGTTGGATTGAGAAGCAGGCCACCCAAGTGGGTACATGATACACCACCTTATAAATGTATTAAGATATTCTTCAGGATATTTTACCTATGCCAACTAGAATATTCCAGGAGTACTATTCCAAAAACTATAGAAACATAGCAAAATGGAGCAAATTGTATTTCTAAATCTCTTCTCAAGGAGCCTCCTACCTGTGGAGGGAAGGTTTTCTTTGACAAACTGTGTTAGAATAGCATAAGACACACCCTTGAGGCTCAACAGATGGGCTTAAAATAACCTTGAAACAATATTGAATCATCCTAAAATCAGGGCTTTCACTGTGTTGAGTGAAGTATATGTGTTTGGAGCCAAAGCTGAGTTTGAGAATTAAGAACTTTTAGCTTCTGCCATGCACTCCATATTGTTTGTTCTTCCCTTTATGTAAGTTTTTACTCTTTTTTTCTTTTCTGAATAAATTTAGAGAACACCAGTTTAAAAGAGTGTCAAATTAAAAGCCTGCCCACAGTGTCTTTTTATCAGCTACATGTCTAATCATGTGTGATCATTCCCTTCTTTGAAACTTTTCTTAGGCTTTTATCCCCTTTCTCTACCTAATGCTTTTTCTTAAGGACTAGCAAAAATCCTAATTTAGCCCCCAGTGGTTCTATTACACCATCACTTACACCCCTGAATCCTCTACAGAGAGTTAATGAGAGCTACAGTTTCAACAAATATGTACCCTAGATGTGATCCCCACAAATGCTGGTTGACACAGGACATCCATGCTGTGAGCTGGCAGCAGAAAGCAGGTCTATTTCCTGTGTGGGGACACCCAAAAATCTCTATGTCCATATGACACCTTACTTCCTCTGGAAGACCCAGGCCAGAACAATTAAACAAGGCTTCTCCATTATCATAATTAGGTGTCATTCTTATTTAACTCAACTTCTGAATGGCTCTTGAATTTTGACAAGAATCTGTTCTACATTTTTGCAAATGCAGGGAAGGAGAAAGAAATATAATCCCCAAACCAGCAGCAGGTGGAGGCCAGTTGAATGGCAGGAGTCCCTTCTAACTCGAGGCTGTGATGGTCCTGCCAACTCCTCAACATTTTCATGATGGAAGTGAAAAGGAGAAAATGTATTTGGCAGTTTCAATCAGATAATTACTTTTAAAAAATCAACAACAACAACAAAAAAAACCAACAAGGTATGTTGAATATAAATCCCAGGTTTTTTCCATCTGTTTAAACTTAAGTAGAAGAGCGTCACTCCTGAGCTGACCACAGTGCATGATGAATATGCTCTTGAAATGAATGCTTTCAGGTGGTTTCTTTTTATGAAACGTGCACAAAGATGTGTACTGTGGTGGTGGAGCCGGCCTTGCAAGACATCTGGCCACAACATGTGCCTCATTAAGTTACACCTGTAAGTGTGGGGTCATTTTTTATACTAGTGATATTAATAATAAAGGGTTCATTGAATAGGATTATTAATGGTGCCAGGTGGAGGATGTGGTATTACTTACAGCCTGGTAGGGGATTGGTTAATGTCTCCGCCCGCCAACGTTTCTGGTTTCATGTTTATAGACAGACTGCTCCAGATGATGGCTGGCAATGTAGCCATTGAGAAAATGAATTCCCCCTCTTTCCCATCAGCAAGAAAATTTACAACAGTTGGTGGAGAATTTGAATGAATCTATTTTCTAATTTTGAACTCATCATCTTGCTGAAGAGCAAGTAAGGTATTTACCAATCAATTCAAGAAATTAAAGTCAGTCTCCAAGTCTTAACTTTCTCTAACTTCACCCAAATTGAAACTTTTCATCCTAGCCATCTCCTGTTGCTTCTCATTTCAAGAGGCATTCATCTCTGCATTTTCCCTTTGTGGTAACAAACTGAAAATCAGGGTGGAGTATATGTTGCGGGGGGGGGAGAACTACAGAAATCTAAAACCTTTCTTTCCTTCTGTGGAATGTTTGCTTTTGCCTTTTTACAATGCAAGACTTGTAACAGAAGGAAATAGATGCTCGAGGTAGGGTACTTTTTAATGTGCATTATTACAGGTGTTAGCAGGTCTGGTAAATTCAGAGTATTGTTTGATTTGGCAACCAGATCCCAAGATATAGAACACCGACCTATGTCTTAACTTCATATTACATGCAACTAGAATAAGATCTTAAATTTAATAAGGCAATTTTTGAATGTTAATTGAATTGTATTTGAGTAATGAAACTCCATTGATTACTGAGAGCATGCTTATAAAAGGTGTAATGGAAAAATTGTTTTTACATATTTTTAGCCATTCATAAATACACATGTATATCAATTAGTGTGCAAATGAAAATCTAATAAAATATTTTAAAAATATATCTGTGTTTCACTTTAAAAGTGATTTCTTACATATATTAACAGCCCCATAAAGTAGGTGGTAATGTTATCTTCATTTTGCAGAGAAACTAAAACTCAGAGAATGTTATTCTCAGGATGCACAGCTAGCAAGTGGCCTCTTCACAACTGAAACCCACCCCCATGGAATCTAAACTTTTATGTTTTTTCCACTCTACCATCTGTTTCCCCATTCCCAGCCAATTAACTCCCCTTCAGAAAATCCTAAAATCCAGGAATGACTTCCCCTGCGACCTCATTTTAGTATAGAGATATTTACATAATCTGGGTGATCTCATTGAGTTGTTAAGTGGAGAAAGACAGACACAAAGAATACTATGTTATTCCATTTCAACTGGGAAGTTCAAGTCAGTCAAAACTAACCTCTACTGGGAGGGCATTGCCTGAGAGGTAGCATGGGAATCTGATGGGCTGTGGAAATATTCCATATCTTGATCTGTGTAGGGATGACACAGGCGTATGCACACAAAAGTTTAGCTTAACATTTAAGATTTGTGAAATTCACTGTAAGTATGTCATACCTCCATTAGCAATTAATTTTTTTTAAAAAAGATCTTATTACATTGCCCTCAAATATTTACTAACTGCTCTTGAAATATGTCTTCTTAGTTTCCCTTTTGGGAAAAAGAATTCAATCCTTCAGGCTTTTTCATGACCCTACTATCTAACTTAATATTGCCCAGCTATTTCTTCTGTCATTTTTCGCTATCTTTTATAATTGTCTGGATACAAGTCTGTCTATTTCTCAGAGGACAGGGACCATTTGTTTCTTGTGCCTGTATTCCCAGCATCTAGCATAGTACCTGGCATAGAATACTTACTCAGCACCTCCTGGTCAAAAGAAAAGAGATGAATAAGTGAATGAATGAGCCAAATGGCTCTTCACTTTACTGGTTTATAACTCTGGTCTAGAATTCGGGTTATGTTAGGATGTCATGTAAAAAGAAACCATTCCATAGATGGGGTTCTCCAAGGAGGCCTGGGTCATCTCCTTTCAAAGACTATTGTAATTAAGTCACCATCACCACCATCACCAGCACCACTGCCAATTCAGACATACACATATGCTCTAATGAGATGCCTCCCTTCCTTCTGGTGTCAATCTGATTGTCTCCTTGCTCTGCCTTACTATTTACATGATTTCCCCTGCTTATGCCCAAGAGGAGCCCCAAGTAACACTCCTTTCTGCATTCTTGCCTGGATCTTTGCCTTTTGACTAATCTCCACAAAATTCTTTGACTCTGGAAATTTTACACTCTGTCTAAAATGAAACAAAGCAAATCACTGGCTTCTGTCACTCCAGCCTCATTTTCTTTAGTCTCACCCTCAGCCTTTTTTTTTTCCATTCCAGTCCCAAGCTCAGCAGGAGCAAATGTGGCTATATCACCAGTTCCATTCTAGCTTTTGTTTGTTTTTCAGGGGGGTAGCTCTCCTTATAGCAGGACTTAGCCTGCTTGTGAAGAAAGCAGCTTCTTCTGGATACATCTGCTTGTTTGTCTTTTCTCCAAGTGTTTTACTTTTTCTTGCCCAAACTGGGCCCGAAGAAACAGGAGAGTCCTTGGAAACCACATGGCTATAAGGCCAGAATATGGAATTGTGAATTTTATCTTCTTTGGCTAAAGCCCACTTAGTGGACTTGTTCATTGTTGTCATCTGTATAATCTGGTGTTCATTTGAAATCAAAATTCTCTAGAAGATGGGTGGTTTTTTTTTAGATCTGGCATGAAGGCTCTGTTGCTGTTGTAGATCATCAGCTCTGCAACTTTGAACAAGTGTAAAAACCTACCTGTTTAACAAAAGTGGAGTGATTAGCCATGGCCATGTGGCCTGTGAATTTTATTTTGATTTGTCATCATGATGTTGCTTGGATTGTATAGATATTCAGCACTTATGGAGCTTGTTTCCTTTATTCTCTGGGCAGAAATATCAGGCAGTCAGATGTAGGGATAGCATGATAATGCCCTGGAGGGTCATAGAGGTGATGGCATTTCAGAACTGAGAAAAAAAAACCTGTCTGCTTTCCTTTTCCCCATTCATACTCCTTAACCCCTTACCTGGGTATCTGCAGTGGGGATAAGGGAGAGAGGAAAGCAAACAGGAGGAGAACTAGTGCAGAAAAAAGAGGATATACTCCAAATGAACCAGTAAATGTCACACTTTTGTGTGGTGCTAGTCCCCAAGTCTTTTTTAGATCAGAAAGCATCTTGGAGTTGCTCCTTCCTCACTTTAAGCAAAATCCTCGTTTTAGTCTCATACGCCTTGGGTATGGTATCTTTTGATGACTGAAGACGCAGGACTAATGCTGTGGTCAAGTACAGGATTTGGAGTCAGATGAGACTGCATTCAAGTTCTGACAACTTCTTACTGGGAATGTTGGGTCTCTAAGTCACAGTTTCCACATAAGTGAAATTTGGATAACAATAGAGATCACCACAAACTGCAGCAAGCATTAGTCAAATTGTTGTATAAGAAAAAAAAGCCTGATAAACAGAAAAACAGTGCACATATGTTCAAATATGAATTGTGATTTCCTTGCCTCTTGCTGGCTGCTTACAGTGGACTGGGAATTTTCCCTTCACTAGTCAGGCTCCTGTGAGGATGATTCCAAACCAGGACATGACTCTCTAGTTCAAGTGTTTGAATGTGTATGTTGATGGAGGGCAGGGGGATGTGAATGGTGTTGACTATGGAATTGAATGGGTTAATATGCTATCTGCTCCACTCTGGGTTTCCATGCCAGTCATTAGGCACGGAAACGTTTTCTAGATACTGGGATAGTTGAGACATGTGATTTTTTAAAAAATTCATGGTAATTAATGTGATTTTTTAAATTCATGGAAAGAGATTCTTAAAATAACACTGTAATGGGTTAACAGCCAATGAATTAGACTTAAGTTGATTAATTCTTCCTTACAATACACACTTAGTGATTATGCTAGCAAAGCACTGGGAAGATTGCCTTTAGGTAATATTAAACCTAAAGTGTGTGAAATGTTGTTTAAGAAAAGAACCCAATGCATCCACTGTGCTCTGCATACTTCTCCATCCCTTGCTTGAGACAGCTTGATTGTTAGGGTGGTTGTAAACTGTCTGTAGGCACACCTCCTACCTGGAGACAGCAGGAGCCTCCAAATGTCCAACCAGGAAATGGAATCCAGCTGGAAGCTGTTCTGTTGTCAAAGTGACCCTTCCCTGCTGCATGTGAAACCTCCAGTAGCACAGGCCAGCGACACAGATCTTAAAAGGAGGCACAAACTCTTCCTACCAACTTCTGCTCCTCCATTTCTCCCCAGCCCTAGGGGAAGCAGAAAGAAGGTGATGGAACTTGAGGGTGGATCGTGCACAAGCCAACCAGGGTGAGTATGACAAGATAAAAATGGAATGAGAAGACAGTAGGGTCTGGTGGGCACTGAAAGCAACTATTGGAGGGACCCCACCATCAAGGGGACCTTATGGGACTGACTGGCTTCTTCCCTTTGGGAAACACAGAGCAAAAAAGAGGAATAAGGAAGCGAAAGGAGAAAATCAAGTTATGGGTGAATTAAATGAATACTGGGGACTAATTCAAAGGTGATTTGTACGAACAGAGGATCCTTCCTTCTTTTTGATACATGTTCAAAAAGGGGCCGGAAGAAGGAAGGAACATTTATTATGTGCCAATTCTGTACCAGACATTCTGCTTGCTCTTTTAACTTGACCTCGTTTAAACTTCATAGGCATCACAGTGGGTTTTTTAATCCTTCCATATCCATACGAAGGAGCCAAGGTCCAAAGTGGTTAAGTTATTTGAGGTCACACATGAGGCAGCCAGGTTGGACCAGGTGTGCTCACCTGCAAAGTCCTCCATCACATGGTTTCCCAGTGTGTATGACTTCCGTAGCATCTCTACAGGTCTAGAAATAGGGCTAGCAACATATGCTTTCACATGCTTTGGGTTTTCAGAGACTAGAAAGGGGCAATCAAACATTCATAAATGCAAATGACTTGTGTATATAAACAAAATACATTTTTGTGAAAATCAATTGAAATTATAAATGCTAATAATTTTCTAAACAATGGCTTGAAACTAATAACTGAGGCTAAGCCAGTTACCTAACACATTGATATTATAAAGTAAAACCCCTGAGATTGGCTGATTTCTAACAGCTTCATAAAAGCCCCAAGATTTACAAGTCAAGTGACCAGATTTCAGAGACCTCTTCAGGGTCATACTAGCCTCCTCCCACCTCCCCCCACCACACTTAACATGTAACACTTGTCTTAAGATCAGACTGGTCTGGGATGAGGGCTGGGTAATGTGTATGTAAAGAAATTGTATTTTACATTTTACCCTGGGTTTACCCTGAAGGTAGTTATTGGGTTAGGCTATCTTAACATATTTGGAAGAAATTTAACTTATCTTCCTTGACAAGTCCCTACTTCACCTATTATCATCTCCAAGTAGAATCTGGGCCACCCATGGGTAGCAGAGACCCAAATAATGAGAAGGTGGGATTCAAAGGGTATTTGGGACAAGAAGCAGGGAATGGCTGCTGAGTTCAGGAAGAGTAAAAATCTTGGAAAGTTACTCCCCATCCTCCCTGGAGCAAGAAAGTTGCTACCAACTCCTCCCTGAGGAGTGTGCAATGCCTTCTGAACTGTGAGTGTGATGTGGAAAGAAATCCCATAGGCAGCTGTGGGGGCTGAAACCTGCAAAGCAGCCCCAGACAGTCTCTTCCTTGAGATTTTGTTCACCCTTGCTAGATAGTACAGACACAATACAGAAAATAGAATCTGCCTTTGCAGGGGTGTGGGAGGATTGAGTGAGATGCTACACAAGTCAAGTACTTGTCTTTAATATTCAATACATATTAAGTGTTTTGGTGATGATATGATAGGACCTTGCAAGGCTCTCCCAGGTTATTACATTGAATTGGGTTTCATCCTGTGAGGAAGATAGCAAGTGTCCACACCAGAAGCCCAGGTCTTCAAACTCCCACCCATCATGTCCCCACTGCTCTGCTGCTTCCCAGGGGAGCTTACAAGGCAGTGGCAGAAGGGGTGGAATGAGAAATCAGAACACGAGTAGTGATTCTGGTAAGGATACACTATGGTTCCATTCACCGCATTTCTTGAATAGGGTAAAAGGCCTCTTTGTTGGAGAGACAGAATCCAGAAAGTCATCCCCTGTCCTTCCCCCACAGGGAAGATGTAAAAGGGGTCTCAGAGATTTATGTCTCTTCTAGGCCTGTAAGCCAAAGCTGGTACTTCATTTTCCTACTCCTTTTCAGGAGCAAAATAATATTTTTGTCCCTCAAAAGGATAAATACACAAATGACAAACAGAAATGAAAAAAAAATCTAAATTCCTAAAATGCATTAATCTCTTTCACTTGATGTGGCTCACTTTCATTCTTCCATTTTAATATCTTAGGCGGGGCTGGGGAAAGACACAAATAACCAATAACAGTTTACAGCTTTGACGCAGAGCACTAAAGTTGTTTTTCTATGAATATAGATTATTACATTTTTTTACAAAGCGAGTAAACAGATGCATAAAAATGCATTATTTCAGGAGCATAAGAAAACCTGCAATAAGTATAGTGGTTTTAATTTGTTTTTATGATTACTTGTAATTAATTAGCATCAAAAGTAAATTATCAACATCCGAAATTGTAGCATCGGATGTGAGCAGGGTACTCCATGAATGATTGACTAGCTAATCTCTATACCAAGGTAGGAAAAAGAATGATCTTTTCTTTTTTATAACTATGCTTAAATGCAACTGCCAAAAACCAGTGACAACGCACAGGAAGAAATCTCAAAGTGACTGAGAAGGCCCAGTTTGTTGCCACAAATGGTGTCAAAGGGTGAAAACAATGTACATCCGCAGTCACACCACTCAGTCAGGGTAGGCCAAAGATGGAAGTTTCCTTTAAAAAAAATTACAAATGGATCAGCTCTGTTAAATTGGGGAAGGTTCATTCACCTCCTCCAATCCACCACTCATGAGCCATAAAAAGGGAAATATTTCGACAGGTGTTGGTATTTTTAACCCATTTTTGCTGTTTGTCAGCACCCCTTCCCCCCTCCACCTCCAACCCCCATAAGACTGATGATGGAATGAATTGTTTGCTATAGTGCTGGTCAATTTAAAAACGAGCTATCATCCCCTTGACCTCTTTCTATTTCCCTGACATTTACTGCAGCAGCTCACCCTGCTGTGAACTGTCCTTGCTGAGGATATGCCAACAAAAGAGAAAAGCATGGCTATTTAGCAAGCAGACTGGTTTTTATCTACAAGGAATATGTGTAGGGATTTAGAAGACTCACCCACGTCAATTTTATTAACAAGAACGTACTTGAACTGAGAACACCATCTCTATGATACAAAGAGTATTCTACAACAGAAAGGAAGGAAGGGAATAAGATTAAAAACCCACAGTCTTCTTTCTTGCTTAGTTTCTCTCCTAAGAGTTAGGAGCTCTCACAATGGGATTATGGAGCTGCCAACAAAGTTAAATAAAATAAATAGATTCACTTCTAACAAGTTTCAATCCAAAGCAGGCCCTCAAAAGGCACATAATATTTTATTTTTGGTAAGCTGTCTGAAATGAAACTCTATCTCTGTATTTTTCAAAATAATCCACTGGGACAAATATGAGTAAAAACTGTTACATGTCGACTGGGAGTTGGGAATAGATTTACACTTACGTTGACTTCAATGTTGATGAAAGAATATGAAGTAAATTGCTTCTCAATGAAGTCACAGTCAAGAAGTATTGACCTCAGATGCATTCGTGATTATCTTGTGCTCTTTCTCCAGGTATTCTACTCCAGGTAACTGTAATGCTACCAGTGAACTTGGCTGGTTACTAAGGAATAATATCAGAGTTAACAGTCTATAAAGAGAAAATGTCAAATCAAACCAAGAAAGTCTTCATTACTTTGTACTAGAAAAATCTCTACTAAATCACACTGAAGTAGTAAATAATGGTCAAAGTTCAGGTTACACCAACTGCATTCTTGCTTAAATGTTGCAATTAAGGGACTGTCACAGCCTTGAATTGTGGTGGTCGCTCCCATCCACCAATGCTGCCAGCAGGAGTCTGGGTGAACCAGGGAATCCATAAAATTCCTGGCCAGAATATTTTCACACTGAGGTTTTCCCGTCTGTGTTACCAACAGAGAACACACATTCTCATCCTCCAAGCTAGCTGACTGCCAAATTTGTCATTGGAAGGTCATACCACCCTTCCACAAATATAGTGCTCGGGGACACACACACTGGGATGTTGGTTATTTCTCTCTTTTTTTTTTTTCATCAATGAGAGGAAAGGCAGAACCAAGGAGAAAAAACAGTGCCTTGACTTCGTAAGGAAGTGGACCCATGTACCAAGCAGCATTCACTGAAGTTACCAATACAACAGCCCATGTTTTATTTCCTATTAGCATTTCTAATTTGGAATTTGGGTTCCTGGTTAGAGCATATCTAATTTGGAATTTGGGTTCCTGGTTAGAGCATAGGCTGTTTTCCTATGGATCCAATGAAACTCCTCAGCTTATTGGTCACTGGATGACCATCTCTTTTTAGTTATTAGTCTTTTGTTATTCTTTTTTGTGTGAATATGTGTGTGTGGTGGGGGGTAGAGGGAGGATGATCATGGAGGTAAACCATTCAAATCTTGACTTTTTAGGTCCACCTGAATATTAAATCCCAAAAATGGGTCAACTCTCTGGGCTACAAAGTGGTATCTAACAACTGGGCCTCCTTCTAGATCATTGTGATATTTCAGAAGTGGGGTACATTTGGATGAGCACCAAGACAGACCAAATTATCCCAAATCTTGTTTTACAGAGAAAAGGATTAGAATAAAGTTCCAGAAAGACTAGTAGAGATATCCTAATTATGAACAAGACAAAATTTATATTTGTCACCCCACAAGACCTCTACTGGGCTCTTCTCCCCAGTTGTTCTGTGCCCTAATGAAGCCTCATCTTTGAGCAGCTCCCTCAGGTCTGTAACTTTAGAAATACCCTTCCTGTACAAAATGATTCTGTTCAGGTACTTGACCCTCTAAATTCTACACAAGATCCACAAGCTAACTAATATTTTTATTAAATCAAGTTACTGCAGAAAAAGGTAATTTTGTCTTGTTTCCCTCCTGGGTAGCAGATGTGTGTTCTAGCAGGAGCTCTCTAAATATATTTGATTAAAAAAATGGTCCTCAGGGATATTAATTTCAATCCAGCAAGGAAGATATTTTGGGACAGATGAAGTCCTTTGGTTCCTAAGGCCCTCTAGGACAAGGCAATGACTATATACTCTTACTCTAAAAAGTCTTGCCCTAAAGGTTTATGCTCTATTAATATAAGATGCATGATTTCCCCGATAATTGCTTTTATCTACCACTTGATATTTGCCATAGAGGCACAGTCTCAAGAATTGCCTAGAGCATCTGTCTTGTTTAAAACCAACATTGCTTTCCATCTACACATTTTTAAAGCATAAATGCACATGTCACATTTTACTCATTTCCAATTTATGACACTTTCTAGAGACACTTTATCATAAAGGTTTTTTGCAATACAAATACAGAAGCTTCCTTCTTTTATTTTAGAAGAAATGATTGGTGCCTAAGACTTTCTTCCAAATTTCTTTTATCAGCATTTTACAATCCTTTTTAAAAGCTCACTTTTACTAAACTCCTTTCAAAGTTATATGTTTCCCTCTTAATGTTATGATATATGAACCTAGATACAAACATTTGAATATTTTTCTCCCTGCTCTTCAGTTTTTATGCTCCAATCAGCAATTTATTGTACCTTTATGCTTCCTCTTTCCTTTTGTCTTTTTCTTTCTTTGATGACATTGTTTAACACACTGCTGAAAATCTTTCCTATTTCTCTCTAAGCAATGCTCTTTTCTTAGTGTTAGGGGATAAAGGTACCATAACTTAATTATTAGTCCCATTCTTTGCTCTAAGGAATATTAGACAGAGAGAAGGGATAGTGCTAGAGCTTAGAGAAATCCAACAAAGAACATTTTTTAAAAGAATGAATGATTTATGGTAAAAATTGTGACACTGACAATAAACATTTTGAAGATTTAAAAGACATATGTCTTTCAGTGCTAGACACACAGAAGTTCAAAGAAAATGAATGATTCTTCCAATCCCAATACTTATTGTACTTATGGCTTTGATGGATAAGGGTCATGGATGCTTTCCTTGACAAAATTCTAAAATAATATCTATTGAACAAACAAAGATGCCAAAGGGTCATCAATGGATTCCAAAAAGTTATAGCTCCAAATTCCAAACTGAGGTGCTGGTAGGCAATTTCCAACAGTTATGAATTTGGTTTGGGGGGACCAGTGCCAGCCATTTGCTGGGGGCAAACTGATTGGTCTGCTTTGCACAAGAGATCATAAAAAATTGCACAGCCTGGATTCTGCTAAAGGATAAGAACATTTCCTTCCATAATCCTAAAGAAATACCTTTGCCATTATAACTCAGATTAATCATTTACTCAGAGTACCATTATTTTAGTTATTTCTGTTTAGTTAAAGATTTTAAGATATGTTTACATGTCTTTACTGTGTGTGTTTAATTTTATTTTATTTGTTATCAAGAGTTAACTTTCAGCTGAAACTGACTTAGCTCAGTGGATAGAGTGTCGACCTGCAGACTGAAGGGTCCCAGGTTCCATTCTGTTCAAGGACATGTACCTCAGTTGTAGGCACCTCCCCAGTGGGGGGTGTGCAGGAGGAGGCTGATCAATGTTTCTCTTTCATCGATGTTTCTGACTTTCTGTCCTTCTCCCTTCCTCTCTGTAAGAAAAATCAATGAAATATATCTTTTTTAAAAGAGCATTAACTTTCCGTTTATTTTTTTATTTTATTGCTTAATTGAGTTTAATGACATGACATAAAACCCTTACACTTGATAAAATCATTATGCAAAATACATAGATAAATACTGTCTTCTTTCAAAAATATAAAATAAATAAGCAAGACATAGGCAAGTTTCCATTAAATAAATGAAATCTTTTTTTAAAAAGAAAGTTTTGCTTTCCATATCATTTGTAAAAAGAAAATTATCATTTAAACAATATTCAAGTTTATTAAACACATTTTAAAGGTAATATAAAATGTTTAGCTTTCATCAGCTTCAAGGTTTATGTTACTCCCAAATTTTGCATATAACTGAACTTTCAAATCTGCTAACACCTGTTGAATGGATTCCACTCTGGATTCTAAGGTGTCAGTTTCTTCTTGCAAATTTTTCTTTGCTTCTTCTAACATTTCTTGTGTTTCTTCTTGAGAATGGCTAATGAAAACATCACCAATTTGATAAGGTATCAAGCAGTCTTCATCTGCAAGCATGATGTCCTCACAAGCATCTTCTAAATTTTGGAGTTGTTTCTTTTTTACATCTATTTCTTCCTTCAGCTCTATGAGTCTACTCATATTCTGTGAAAATTTGTTTATCTTTTGTTGATCTTCAAAAGTAACAATGACGTCTTCTGCAGCCGCCTTCTTTATGGTGACCGCCATCTTGGAACTCAACTTTCAGTTTATTTTGTTTTATTTATTTCACCATCACTAAGTGCTCTGTTATCTAAGATTAATTCCAATGTCTATTCAGCTATCCATGGCAGGAATCCTGGACTAATTTTTTAAAAAATTAATATACTAAATATTACAATTTTTTATCAAACTTATTGGCTCTTCATTAAACAACATCTAAATATGAGTCATCATCCGGGTACTATATATCACTTATAAATTTTGCCACTTGTTTTGATAATTCTGTCTTCAGGGTTTTCAATGTGATACCATCAAAATCCTTCTGTTGCTGATCTAGCCACATTAAATGCCATGCTCACCAGTTGCAGAAGCCAATTTACTTTAGATTCTTTGTCAACTCTCACTTGCATGAGACAATCGGTGAGTCATGATCGTCTAGACCCATCCTACTCAAGTTGTGTTAGGTCATCAGCAGCCACAGAACCAGTCAAGACTAAATTTCAGAGATATATAATTGCACTTTCTTTAGCTTCTGAGGGCTCCATGAAGCATAAAGGCAAATATTCTAATTTGATAATCTTCCTTAAGAAGGTTATCAAAAAATAAACACCTTTTTATTTTTATGACAGATCATGTATTTTAGAAGACGTGTTTCTCATCAATTAGCATTTTAGGGTGCCAAGTTTTGTTGTTGTAGTAGTGGTGGTGTTATTGTTGTTCAATGACAGGAAAATGTAACTTTGGTAGGTGAAAATATGGACTGATCACAGTGATGTCAGTTAATATCAATAGGATAGTGTCTAAATCACCTGGATCAGAAATCCTGGGTTCATTACTCTCAATTTTAATCTGATTCCTTCAAAGGAGACATTTGTTTGGTTGGTGCAAGTATAGAAGCAAGGGCACAAGTTTTGTGTTTAACACATACATAGATTCAAATTGAGAGTTAGCCACTAATTCTCTAGCCTAACATATAAAAGTAGATACTCAAATGTGTATTTTAAAGCTATACAGGGATGGATGCATAAAAGAAACTCAAGACTAGATTTCATTATCATTATTCTGATTGCCCCTTAGACCAAAAAGAAGTCTGGGAATTTATCAGAAGGCTAATTCAGACTTGAAATATCTTGAACCCAGGACTCATAAGACTCAGAAATGTCAACATGATTTAGGGATCTGGTGATGCATGTTTATCATAAAACCTAAAATGGAGAGTAATTTTCATAGGTGTTCTAAAGTAGTCATTGGATCACATTATTTGACAATCACACTATAATAAAATTGTAGCCCATCATATTCATTCTTTCATATACATATTTCCTATTATATGCCAGACACTATTTTGATCATTGAGATATGTTTAGGAGCAACTTTACTTTCACTTCAAGTGAGAAAGACCTGAAGAATACAAATTATAAATTTTCCCACTAAATGTGTATTTTCTCAATTCAACTATTCAAAAACCTGACCTCAAGAACTTGGCAGATCAGGAGGATTAAACCAGAGAAAAGAGCTCTCTGAATACATAATGGCCTTCATGGTTCAAAACACTGAACTCAGGCTACCTTCTGAGAGAAGCCCTGAGACCACTAATACATTGAAATGCACCTCAGCTAGGCAAGCTACAGGCAGACTTTCTCTTTTCCCTTGGCTGATAAAGCCGAGACATAGTCAGCCTCCCCATGTCCCTCAAAATCACTTTAGAACATTATCCTTTGAATGCTTGACTCTGACTGAACAAGGAAGCAATATCCATGACAAGATACTTACATGTATGGATATACCTATTTGGAACAAATCAATCCACTTATTATTAGGTCTGGTGGTTCATCTCTAAATATAAGTCCTAACTATTGGGTCACACAGTATCTTCAGTTTGGGGTACCATTCTTGTTCAAAGCTCAGCCCTGAATGAGCAGGGTTTTTTGGCCTTACAGCCCCACAGTTTTAGAGAGCATTAGAGACATGGTATGAGTCACAGAAAAAGGAAGCAAAATTTCACCCAGAGCTCTTTAAATCCTTCTATAAGTGGTATATCCCCACCTTGCACAATGATTTACTTCTAATTAACTTGCTAATAAAGAATCGTTCTCCCTCTTTTGGCAAATTTTTGACCCAATAACTGACTATCAGCGGAATATTCTGTCTAGATTTTGACTCCAGCTTCTACCCCAACAAAGTCTGTCCAGAGGTTCCCAATCTAACATTTTCCCAGTGAACAAAGAATTTCAGCATAACTGTGGTTCTGTTGACTGATATTGGTGAAATGGAGTTAATCAAGAAAATGGTGGGGGTCCATTAAAACTTCTTGCTGTGTATTAATTCACTGGATTATTTGAAAGAAACTTGTGTAGTAATGATAGCTAAATGAAAGGAATTAGGGATATACAGATGACTCTAGTCTCTTAACCCTGGGAGTCAGACACGCAAGCAAATATTCACATGATGAAGATGGTATCTAACAGAATGCTAGCTCAAAGAGGGAGATTCCTCCTGGAGGAACAAGGAACAGCTTTGTGTCTGCCCCTCCCACTGTGAGTCTAGGCTGAGGGGGCTGCACCAGGAGTCAGAGATGTGAAGTTTTTGCAGTGCACACAGGTTCCTCACACTCCACTCCTTTAGCCACATGCTCTGTCAGGGAGCTGGAAGGAAAAACATGCCAACCTGAGGTTTTTAAGTTAGCTGTTGTCTCTGGGAAGCTTTTTCCAAATCACAAAAGGTAATCGGTAGCCCTTCTGAAACTGGAATATTTTTCATAAAGACATATTCTCCTGGGGGAGAAGCAAAATCAAAAGCCAACAGACTCTACATGAATTTTTCACTAAAAAGTCAGAGAGAGAAATCCAGTTACCAGAGTCTGAAATCAAAACCAGATAGGAGCATAAAGGTAAGTTTTGAAACTGTGGGTAGAAGACAGAAGGGATTAACACATTCTTGAGCTACAATACTGTAGCGGGCATAGGTGGCCTAGTTTCTGGGTGGGATAAGAGGCATCACTGAGCCATCCTAAGGGTAACAGGTGTCAAAGAGGAGGTTAATTTGAGCTGTATGATGAAGGAAGGAAGTGAGGGAAGAGAATTCCAGGCAGAAGAATAACCTCTGCAAAGACTCTGAGGTGCGGAAAGCCATGGAGTGATGAGACCACACCAAGACTTCTGGAGAAGCTGGGACATACAGTATGGGGCTAATGAGGAACAGGAGGGCCCGCTCTTGAAGACAATGTCCATAGTGGTGTCCAATACCCCTCATACCAGGATAATGATTTCCTCCTAGAGGGAAATATTTGTGTGCTTCTGTGTTTCCTTTCATTCGATAATTAAATCACTTTCCCTTTTTGCTTTGGGTGAGTCACAAAACTCTGGAATCTGCTGTGGACAAACCACAGCTTGGATCACTGCATTTTATTCCTAGGCTCTTGTATTATTGACCTTGAACTAGTGTGATTCTAAGGCATCAATGATCCTGTGTGTTAAACCATCATAAATCCGTTTTTAGAAAGTGGTCAAAATTTGAGTGATACATAAGAATAATATACAACAATATTTTCTATTTAACAACACCAGTGGTGTTTTTAAACACCTGATAGTCCACACTATTATTTGGAGAGTATGTGTTTCAACATTCAGCTGTTAGCTTGTAATCTGTTTGAGATCATAAATTATGTGCGGATAACATGACTTATTAAGTAATAGTGTAATGTATTATATGCAGGGTTAATATTTTATCTTTTCCTCCCACTACAGGGGTACTTGTAATTAAAATATTTTAGTACTTCTCCTTTGGATGGTTAGTATATAACCCATGCTCTAAGCTTGCTGAGTTCTTCATCTGCTACTTGAATCCCTTCACACCCTCCCTTCACACACCCATCCTCTGACCGCATAATCCAGCAACTGAGGTATTACTGCTACAGAGACCTATACCTTCAGACCAGGCCAGCTGTTGGCTCTGATAGAATGGTACCCATCCCTGACTTTTATTACATATATTGAGCATCATCCTTGAGTTTGTATAAGTGCTAAATGATCTGTCTTAACAGTATCACTGCTATAAATAATAATGGCTATTGTTAGTTAGTCACATACTATGTTCCAGTTTCACATTTATAATTCCCCATTGAGGGAGTCATTATTAGTCTCATTTTACAAACAAGGCAACAGGTTGAGGGAGTACAAACAACTGGAGTCAGCCAATTTCCCGAGCCTGCTCAGTTGAATTCCCTGTTTAGAAAAGGCTTTGTTACACTGAGTCAATGGCTAGAGACATGGTATGGAAGATGAGAGAGGGCCTAAAGGGGCTGACTCAGCAGTGAGGGTGAGGACACTCCTGACTGGAAGGGAAGAGGACATCAAGGCATGTCAGGAGGTGGATGAATCTTGCTTACACTCTTCACCTGTTGTACTGGACCCTTCCATTTTCTGTTGCTCCCTAACCTAATCACAATACAAACTCTAGAAGTGGCATCCATGTTTTCTTTTTTTAGGTCACTAATAATATTTCATAGCAAGTTCGGCTACTGCAGAATAAATTGGGGCTTCTTGGTCCCCAAAGACACCATCTGGTTTATAAAACAACATGGTATGCCCTCTGGACTATTTTCCCTTAGAAAACTCCTCCATATTGCTGCCTGGTTGCTACCTTAAGGATAATCCTCATACTTTCTATTCTGATCATTTTGTGCTGTTGTTTTGTTGCTTCACTTGGTGTAGTTTACAAAGAAAAAAAATGCCTCTTGTAAAACGTATACAGGTTGTCTAGCAATAAAAAAAAACTTTCTCAGATTTCGAGGGCAGGAATAAGTTGATACTTCAAAGTTAAGGGAAGATGTGAGCAATTCTGAGAACAATTTAGAGCAGATTAATTGGAGTCCCATCGTGGACACAAAGAAGTTTGAAACAGAAGGAAGAATCAAAGGGGAAAGAGATGCTCTTTTTAATTGTTTCCTGTTCTTGTTTTTGCACATATTTATTGATTGATTTTAAAGGGAGAGGAGGGAGAGAGAGAGAGAGAGAGAGAGAGAGAGAGAGAGAGAGAGACCAGAGATTGAACCTGCAACCTTGGTGTATTGGCACAACACTCTAACCAGCTGAGCTACCTGGCAAAGCCCCTATTTTATTTTCAATTCTATTCTCTCCTGAAGACGTGGTGAGCACAAAATTTGAGCTTTATATGTTAATTGGGACGGCTGGGCAAACTTTGGGAAGAGTAGAGGTGGTGAGGTCATGGCTTCCACAATTTGAAAATAAGAATTCACTAAGTTGAAGGGCAAAGATGAAAAAAGGTCTTCACTGGTCATATTCAACCCTGTGGTTTCATAAAGGTCTCTGGTAATTCAAACAACTGCCCACCCCAACATCCCGGTGAAGTCAGTCTATGCCTATGAAAATGTTATTGTCCTCTATTCACTTGCTCTCTTTGGTGGCCACAGTTGGTTCTATTTCATGCTCTGATGTAAAAAAAAAAAAATCCCAAAGTTTTCCCATCCTCTGTCTTTCATTGCCATCCACCAAGCCTTATGTTAGTCCAAAAACCCAGACAACATCATTAAAGGCTGGGAGGGATTGGGGAATCCCATGCAAACTGGTTGGCTCCTTGTCCTGGGCTGGTTCAGGCAGCTCTTGGCTTAGATATCCTGTCTTCCAAACATATTCTGTTTTCAAGATTCCTGGGCAATTTCAGAGTCAAGAGAGAGTTGGGTCCTCTCTGTGCCACTCTGCTGAGACCTATTTGCCCAGATTCAGTCTCTTGTGTGACCAAGCCGTGTTGTGTTCTTGGCTCTGAAAGAATTTCCTGCCCTTGCCTGGCTTGGTGCTGTTTTCTTTCTTTTGTAACTTTGCTCTGCCAATAGACCAAGCACAACTCCATTCCACTCTACCCCAGAGGATTCTAAAAATGGAAAACTACTGAGCAACCACATTTAAACAAGACATTGCTCTGAATAGGACCTAAAGACAGACACTCCGAAATATGGGCCCAAACCCCTTTTCAGACCCCAGGAGAGCACCATGTTCTGTCTACTGTGTATCTTGCTGTCAGCAAAGCTCCAGAAAGTGCTAATAAGAAAATGCAAAAAAAGGCTTTGAAGCACTTTGGAAAATATTTACCCGAGAAGTGTTGCCCAGTGTGTGTGTGTGTGTGTGTGTGTGTGTGTGTGTGTGTGTGTATTCTATGTGAAGTATCTTAAAATTCACCCTTATTTCTAAAAAGTCATATACATTTCACTTATTTTTCAGTGTTAGCATTTTTAATATTTGATTGGATCATCCCAGGAGCATCCTTTTCTGGTTCTTCTGTAATGCAGGGATGCCCTCAGAAGATGTGAAAGCCCATGTGTCTCCACTCTGAGTAGTTCAAAGGGCTGTTCTTTCTGTCCTCTCCCACTCCCTGCTCTGACCTCTCTTACTTCCTGCTCTGACCTCTCCCACTACCTGCTCTGACCTCTCTTAGACCCTGCTCTGACTTCTCCCACTCGCTGCTCTGGTCTCTCCCACTACCTGCTCTGACCTCTCTTAGACCCTGCTCTGACTTCTCCCACTCGCTGCTCTGGTCTCTCCCACTACCTGCTCTGACCTCTCTTACTCCCTGCTCTGGCCTCTCCCACTACCTGCTCTGGTCTCTCCCACTACCTGCTCTGACCTCTCTTACTCCCTGCTCTGGCCTCTCCCACTACCTGCTCTGGCAATTCTCAAGCTAGAGGTAGCTCCACTTTGATCTTCTAAAACATGTTTTCCTTCCATGTCAAGTTCTTTTTCTTTCCCTCTCATAATTTTCAGGACTATGACTATGTTCAGCACAATTGTGGTTTTCAGAAGTCTGGCCTCACATAAGTGAAATTTCCAGTATTATCATTCTAGATTCCAAAAATGGTATTAGAGTAATGTTCTGAAGTAATCTAGTAAACAACAGAGTAAGTACAATATATAAATACCAACCCCGGGGTTGGTTATTGGGCCAATTATTTTTCATTTTTATTAATTGCTTGTAATTACTATCAATTACTTAAATGAGTTCATTTGATCTTCAGTGCAGTCCTTTGGGGCAGGTATTCTTTCATCTCCATTTAATGGATAGGGGAGCTACAGCTCAAGGGGATCAAGACAGGTTTTGTCATGTGTCTGGCAAGTGATGATGCTTTGATTCAAATCCAGATGCTGAGTCCCAACTGTCCTGGTCTTCATCACTTGCAGATTAAAAATATGACTTTTATATTTAACATATGTCTTTTAAATATGTAGAAATATGTATTTTTAATTTTTTTAATTAAATTTTTTTGAAAAATTTGAAGATTAATCATAAGAGAAAGAACCACCAGCTTCGTGTCAGAGTCTCAGTTGTGACTTAAAAATCAATAAGAAACCATGGGTCCAAGTGGACTTATCAGAAGTCCAGTCCAGGGCAAAACATTGGTCTCAATGACATTGTGTGGTTTGGAGTGCTATGTTCAGAAAGATTCTAAAGCTAGCAGGAAAGAAACATGCATTAGAAATATCTTCTATGACCTCATTAAGAATATTATTTGGACAATCTATTTTAAAAAATCATGAGACATTATGAAATTTGAACATGATGATATTAAGAAAGTGTTAATGTTTTAGAAATTATATTGGTGTTGTGATTATGTTTTGTGATGGTTTTTCTCAGAAATACATTTAAAATATTTACAGATGAAATGCTATGATATCGGTGATTTGCTTCAAAATGATTAGCTGTTGGGGCAGGATGTGTGATAAGGTGCTAGAAAAAGAGGTAGGTGAGGTATAGAGAAAACCAGTTTGCCCTGAGTTCATAATTGTTGAGAGATCATTAAAATATTTTATGCATATTCTCACATTTTCTTCATAATACAAAATTTATTTTTTTAAGGGAAAGCAAAAGTCTTTTGAAATGAAAGGCAAGGAAATATCTGCCATGAATTTGTAGAGATAGGTAAAGTCGGAGAGTGGTAGAGGTGGGGTGGGGTGTCTTACTGCTTGCTAAGAGCTAGCTCCATGCTAATCTCACCATAGTATTTTCTAAGTGATGAAATAGGGTCTAAGCAGAAAGTAAATTGCTCAAAATCACATTGTTACAGAACACAAGAATTTAGTGTGTCCAGGTCCCTTGGCCTACCCAACCTGCCCACTGCACCTGTCAACACTCCACTGATGTCATGGGTCAAAGTCAAAACATAAAACATATTGAAATACCTCCTATGATCTTCTGAGTCCAAGGTGTCCTTAAGAATTGTGAGAACAATTCCATGTCAACTTATCACAAAGAGCTTTTTAAAAAAAATTGTTTAATTATATTTTAATTGTAGTTTTTGTAGTTTAATTTTAAGATGACTATAGATTCACATACAGTGATAAGAAATAATACAGAGAGACTCCATGTACATTTTGGTCTGTTTTCCTCAGTGATAATACTTTGCATAACTAGAGTACCACAAGCAGAAAATTAACATGGATACAATCTTATTGGGATTTCCCTAGTTTTGTATGCACTATTGCGTGTTTTATTTAGTTCTGTGCCAATTTATCACACGTGTAGATTCCTATCATCCACCAGAGTCAAGGTATACCACAGTTTTATCACCAAGAATTTATTTTTGAAGAGAATCTTCCAGGATATACTATATAGTCAATACTATTTTATTCTATCATCATACATCTTATTCCTACAGACCTATAATATGGTCACTGAGGATGCTCTTTATGATAATTCAGGGAGGCTGAAAAATTCTGAAACATCAATTTGGAGATAAAAAGGCTCTTATTCCAATTTATAAATGAATATATTGACATCCAGAAATATAAAGTGACTTTTAAATCTGTTATCGATATTTTATTCTATTATATATCTTTGACATAATCTTTCAGATATATAGTAATTGTGAGTTTTCACTTTAATATCTAATTAACCAGGATACTGGATTTCTTAGAAATTGGTGCCCCAGAGAGATGGCATCTTGGCAAAGTATGGCAGGAATGAGCTCATGAACCAAAAGCTATGAGTCCCACAGCAGTCCCTGCTTCTCAAGGCAACCCTTCATCTCTCTAAGTCTGCTGAGAGGCTAAAGGGATTAAGCCATCAGATTTCTTTGATGTTACATGTCTAGGTTTCCACTAAGAACTTAAGCTCTCCTGGCTGACATTACAGGAATATGGAAACGCCAGTCAAGCACATGACTTGTGCATGAAGGTCCACTTTTAGGACAACTCATTGGTCATAAGAATTATTTTTATTGCGACCATATACAGTAATGTGAGTTTCGGTTTTTGAAACAACTATTATTGGACCCTCTCTTTTCAAAAACCTCCCCACCCCAACCTATACAGAAGCCACCCTGCAAGGAGAGATCTTAATGACATTTTTGGAAACAGGGCCTTGCCTGAAAGGCTTCTAGCATTAAATGCCAAATCCTCAGCTCTATGCACTGCTTCATTAGTTATTAATGAGGCAACATATTTGTTCAAAATTTATGATTGTTGATTTGCTCCCATCACTGTATGAAATATTAACATAGCATTTGTACTTGCAACCATTTGCAGACATTAGATTGTGTATTTGCATATTCATGAACACTCATAAATGTTTAAGGAGACAGCACAGAAAGCATGGGAGCTGTCAGACAGCCAGTAAAAAGGCATATTTACAGCGTTAATAAGTATTTGAGTTTATAGGCCAAAACGATGAGTAACAAATTAAGTGAATTTCTGGTTTGCCTATTGCAGAGAACTAGGGATTTGGCCATTTTTTAAGTCTTTGTAAACTTAAAATTCATTTTGCAGATGCTGAATAAATGCTTATTGTTTACTCAAAAATCTATGGCCTCAGTGCAAAGAAATTCATAAGAGTGTCATGCTTTTAGAGACTTTATTTTCACCCTTGCTGATTCATAGTTTTTCTGCCTTGGGCTTCCCTTCCATCAAAGTAATGTGGAAAGAAAATGTGTCACATATGAGTCAAAATTATTTTCTATTTTAGTTCTATAGAGGCACTTGGGCAAATGTGATATGTACTAGTGTTACAACCAGCCAATGTACTTGATTTAGTCTGTCAACCTATAAAACTTGGTCCTGGAGATTAAAAGCTGCATGGAGCATTCATGGACAATAAGAGAATAGAAATAAGCAACCAACTAGCAAACACCTGACTTACAAATAAACCCTAAATATACATGGTCACTAACATCCCATCAAACCTATTCTATTACAGAAACATCACCACTTGGTAGAAAAAAAACAAAAAACCTAGAAACTTTTGGAAGTTTTATGGGTCAATAATCAGGAAGATATTAAATAGAATCCCCACCTCACACCGTACACAAAAATCAATCCCAAGTACATTAAAATAACTGAAAATGAAAGGACTAGCTATAAAGTTCATACTACCTAAAACCAACAAAAGAAAGTATCTTCCTGACCTCAGGGCAGAGAAAAAAAGTCAACCCACTTTATAGACAGTGTGTACCTGGGCTAGACTACTATTAAATGTCCCAAATATCATCTCTGCGTAAACAGGTATGTGTGGTAACTCATCATATCTTTGTACCAGCAGGAGAAGGGGATCATGGATTATCATGTAGGTCATAGTTGGCCTCTGTTGTGATTGCCTAACATTCTCTTAGCTACTGCTTTCCTCTGCTGTCATCTGCTGCTGAAACCTGTGACTGATAGATTTGTGGTCTTTTGCTTCTTGTCATGGCAAGAACCAGGTAGCCTTTTCAAGTGACCCTATCCCAGGTCAACTTTTCCTCATCCTTTTCATCTCTGACATGTGAAAGTGATTTGTATTTGCTCTGTAACCTAAGTAACCTCCTTAGCAGGCATGGCAACTGGATCACTTCAAGATCACTGCAGTGTTTCCTGGTAATCTCACCAGGCAGGAGCAAATTGGAACTTCTAGATATTTTTGAAGGCATGAGAAACTATGTTGAGGAGGGAATCTGGTTCTAGGGCACTAATTTCAAACTGTCATTCTCCTCATTATGTTATAGCAACAATTCTGACTCATAGATTGATATAGAGAGGATAGAATATTCCTCTATGATACAGTCTCTTTTCAGAATCTCAAAAAACAGAAAAACTCCTTGTATTCTCAGAATTTTGTGATCTCCACTGAGGTGGGAGGGGGATATGGAGGGTTAGTGTGTCATGCTTGTATCTGATTGCTTTGTCTCCTTTCCCTTCCCATAGTCATCTTGGACTAGCAGAAGTAAGTTTTTCCTTTTCTTTTCTATGCAGCAATAACCTTCCCTACATCATATCCTCTCTTTCCAGGGATACATTTACTCTGCTCCTTTTCCTGGACCTAAAATGGCACAAAGGTACAGAATAAAACACACTGAATTCCCAGGAAGGGAATAAAATCTAATCTCCCATGCACACAGCCTTTGGGGAGTCTGTGAGCAACACACACACATACACACACCAGATATGCACAGCACACATAAACATTTCAATTTCTACTAATCAGAAGAAAGTCATTTATTAATTCAACATATATTTGTGTGACTCCCATGGAGGTATAGTGGTATAGAAAACAGAGAAAGCTCTTATACAAATGATATAATATTTTCTATTTTAAGGAAAGAAATAAGTAATAAAATAAATAATATATAATCTATCAGGTTATTAGAAAGTAGTAAAAAAATAAAGCAAGGTAACAACAAAGAGGTTAATAGAATGATGGAAAGGATACTTTACTGGATATGATGACCAAGAAATTCATCTCTTAAAAGATGACTTTCAAGCAGGAACCAGAATGAAGGAAAAAGCCATGTGGACATCTGATGAAAGGTCATTTGAGGCAAAGGAAACAGCAAGTCAAACGTCTTGAGTCAAAAGCACCCTGGACATGTTTAAGGATTATTATGGAAGCCACTGCAGTGAGAGAGGAAGATGAGGTCAGAGAGCTGGTGACAGGAAAAAACATGATTTTTTATCACAAATTTGGATTTTATTCTGCATAATTTGAAAAGCCATTGGAGAATTTCTAGCAGAAGAGTGATGGGATCTAATTTACATTTTCAAAGACCCTCTGGCCGCTGTGTTGGGAATGGACTATAGGGGCAAGTGTGAAAGCTGAGAAACCAGTTGGGAGGCTACTGCAATAATCAGATGAGGCTGGGTCAGACCAAGAAACTGGCTGCAGAGATGGGGAGAAACTTGCATTCTGAAGATATTTTGAGGATAAAGCCAGTGGGATTTAGAGATGGAGTGTTAAAATAAAAAAAGAGCCAAGATGATTCTGAAGTCTGGGACCTGAAGAATGTTGAGATGAGAAAGATAGTGGGTGGATCAGTTTGGAGATGGGGGCCAGAGTTCAGTTTTGGACATGTGTGGGATTCATATTTCAGCCAAAGAGGGATGTTAAAAAATGACTGGATCTAAGAGTCTGGAGTTTCGAGAGTAGGTCAAGGATGAAGCTGTAAATATTAGAGTCATTGGCTTGGAGATGACACTAAAGCCTAAGGTGGGATTTTTGACAGAAGAGAAATGAGGGGTGGGCATTAGCCTTGGAGTACTCTAAATATTTAGACATCATTGATCCTAGAAGAATATAGAAAAAGGAGACAAAACAGCCATTGAGGCAAGAAGACACATTCTCTCTTCGTTGAAACACTGTGTTCATTTCAGGATTCTTGAAAGGGAATAAAATCTAATCTCCCATGCACACATTTCAAGAATCTTGAAATGAACACAGTGTTTCAACAAAGAGAGAGTGTCCAGTATGGAGGTCAGTAGAGAGAATTGACCATTGGCCCTGGAATGTGAGAGCCATTGGTGCCTGGTGAGGTCATCGTCTGTGGGACCTTAACATGATGGTTCAATAGCGAAAGGGGAGGGGGAGAAAAGCTTCCAGAGCAAGTGGACTTTGATACAGACATCTTTAATATAGTCTGGTATGGGTTCCTTGGAAAGGCAGGACCAAATGAAGAAACCACCTTCTCTTTCTCCCTGAAAAGGGCCAGCCCTGTGCAGTCTGGCCCAAGGAAAGCAAGACCCTCAAGCTCCCACCCTCAAGCTCCCACTGCAGCAAGAAATAAGGTCTGTCTGGGCTGCTGGTCCCTACAAATATGCTTAACAAGTGGAACTCATCTTTGTGAAATCAATGCCTCCATTAGTCCTGTTCCCAGCTCCTCCAGCTATCTCAGCCCCTCTGCTCTCAGCCCAGAATCACTGTCCAAGTTAAAATGGGCATCCTGCCTGTGGGAGAGATGAACAGAGAGAGAGACTGTAGCTTATTCATGCTGTGTGCTGGAAAGCAAAGACTGAGGGGGCTTGTTAAGTGGCAGAACTAATAAACCTCCTGTTTATCTAACCTCACATTCCAAGGAGCTCTCTGGACCTTAAAGATATTAGCTCATTCCTTCTCCTTCCTAGTTAGGGAGTCAGGTTCCTTGGGCTCTGTTTTACCAATGAATAAAATAATGTAAGAAACCGAGGGTCTGCGGCAATCTTGGGGCCATAGATCACTCAGCATTATTGGAACATCTGTGACTGAGGAATGAAGGAGCCACATTAGAGTGCACATTTGCATGGGAAAAACAGGACAAGAATGTCTTAGACACACAATCTAAGTACAGGTCTGTAAATGTGGTGCTAACCTGAGCTTTGCATATGTACTGGGTTGTGTGAGGGCTCAGCTCCTGGCTTCATATTCTGACTCCACATTTGATATAAGTTCTCTTTGCTTCAGCTTCTTCAGCTGAAAAATGAAGATTATAATAATAGCACCTGAGGGTTCAAAGGCATAAAACATGTAAAGGACTTAGAATAGAGCCTGGCACAGAGTAAGCACTAATTAATAAAAATGGTTTAAATGAATTTATAATTATTTAAGGAAAATCCTATCTAACAAAAGAGAAACATGCAAATTGACTGTACCTCTGCTAGGCCCACAAGCCATGCCCAACAACCAATCAGGAGCAAATTAACCCAACACATATGGTAGTGGCCAGGGAGCTGGAGAGAACAGGAGGCTTGTGTTGCCCCCCACAATGGAGGAAGCCAAGCTTCCTGCCCACCTTGGCTGGCCCTGGCCTCCACTCAAGGTTACAGAGTTTCAATTATAGAAGATAAATAAATCCCAGATACCAGGGCCTCCACTTGGGTCACTGGAGGACATGGCTGGCCTGCAAACCACCACAGGCCCCTCACCCAGGCTGCCCCATGCCCCAAGGGAACCCCCACCCTGATCTGGGACACCCTTCAGGGCAAAACAGCCAGCCCCCACCCATGGACCAAGACTCTATCCTATCTAATAAAATAGAAATATGTAAATTGACCATCACTTCAACACACAAGATGGCTGCCCCATGTGGTCAAAGATGGCTGCCCCCATGTGGACACAAGATGGCCATCACAAGATGGCCAGCAGGGGAGGGCAGTTGGAGGTGACCAGGCCAGCAGAGGAGGGAAGTTGAGGGGACAAGGCTTGCAGGAGAGGGCAGATAGGGGTGACCAAGCTTGCAGGGGAGGGCATTTAGGGATGACCAGGCCTGCAGGAGAGGGCAGTTAGGGGCAATCAGGCTGGCAGGGGAGCAATTAGGCATTGATAAGGTTGGCAGGGAAGTGGTTAGGGGGTGATCAGACTGGCAGGCAGAAGCAGTTAGGGGCAATCAGGAAGGAAGGCAGCCGAGCAGTTGGGAGCCAGCAGTATTGGATTGTGAGAGAGATCCCAGATTGGAGAAGGTGAAGGCTGGGCTGAGAGACACATACCACTGTGCATGAATTTCATGCACCAGGCCTCTAGTAAAATAATAAAAACTTTTCTGGCTCATTCTAATGAGAGAGTAAATATTCTATCAACCTGCTTCTACTTATAGGGATGGTTGGTGGAGAAGAAAGAGGTCCTATTCAGGAATTTGGTATCACAAGCTGAACTGGAGAATCTGCCAGCCCACAGGAGACTGGAAGCTTCAACCATCATTCAATTGTGTGATTTTGAGTAGGAAGGGCCCTATCTAAAACTTGGTGCTTTCCACACTTGCCAGGTCTTTTCAAATAAACCAGATCAAGATGCCAACTTCAGAACCTACAGAAATAATCAGCAAGACCTTCTGCATTTTTTTAAAACTGTACAAAAGATCCTGTCCATTCTTGGTCCCCTCTGTCTTCCAGTCCATTTTTCTCTCTTCTGCTTGAGTGGAGTGGAGAGGCTGACCTTTGAATTTCCAGGCTCCCATGTCAAAAGGCTCCTGGCCTCTGACAGTGCTTCCCACTGGGAGGAAATTATAAGGTGGGAGAGAAGGAGAAGTCTGGGTATCTCTCCTGCCTCCCAGCTTGGGACAGTGTTTCCTACCAAAGCTTCTCTCCTTCTAGACTCCAGCTCCACAGCCAGATCTGCAGGGACATGGGTTCCTTGGATAATCCTAGACCTTGTGCTCTAATCACAGATCCCCGCCCGTGGTCTTCCAACCTAGGAGTAGTAGCAGCTTCCTGCTGCTGTTAAGCTCTGCATTCCTCACCATCACTCACAGCTCTTTCATCACTCCTGTAACCAGGTAACCCGTTATTGATTAAAATTCACTGATTCTGTATACTGAGATTGCTTTCTGGTTTCCTGGTGGAAACCTAATTGATACAACTGCAAATGCTCAGAGAAAAAATAAATTTTCCACCAAAGTAAATTGGTAAATTCATTATATTAATAAATAATGTAAGTCAGTATATTAGCTTATACTGAAAGATGTGTAATATTTACTTGTCTATCTAGATATCTAGAGATAGCTAGGTAGATCGATGATAGCTAAACAGCTAGCTAATGATAGTCTTTGAAGAAAAAAATGGAGGAGAAAAGAAAAGGTCTAATATAGAAATAATTGCTCTTTTAACTTCAGGGAACTTGATAATGATTAATACTACTTTCATGAAGGTTAACAAGATATTTATGAAAAAAGAACTTCATTGCTGCTCTGACACAGGAGGTCTTTTGTGGTTGCTGATGGGGACTCAGAAGGTCAACCCAGCACCAACAGTTCCCTTCCTAGTAACAAATGACTCCGAGACTGGGTACTGCTGCTGGACTTGGCCAGAGTCACTCTGAAATGAGTGCTCAGGTCTTAAAGGCCTCAAAGCCTTCTCGCGGTGTATCAGCAGACTATGCCAGTATTTGAGGAACGTTGCCCTCCGTTGACTCTTTTGTGTCACATCCTTTTATCTGGCTGTCACCTTCAATGCAATGATGTCACCAGTGATGACAGCTTTGAGGGGTCAGACTTGGCAAAACCATGTGGAAGGCTCAGCTCGTCATCAGTACCATTGGTCTCTCTACAGTGACATCACTGCTTTGTCAGAGTTCAAGTGTCTTTCCTCCTTCTCTGGGCTTCTATCTGCTGTAGTGGCCTTGAGATTTTCCACGTGGGAGGAAAGATCACATTGATGCTTTGCTTTTGATGTGACTTGATGCCTCCTTCCCCAGGACTGTTTATGTAAATGCTTTCTCTGTTTCTAGGAGGAGGAAAAAGAATAAAAAATGGGGTTATTAAAAAGAAGATTCCAAGTTCCTTGGTACCTGGGTAAAGGAGATATTTTGCAACAAAGAGTTTCTCTCATCCCTGGAGTCACCTTTCATAGGAAACAGCCCAGCCCCTTCCATAAAAGAACCTAGCCCTTCCCAAACTGAAATGCTAATAACTCTGGCATTTAGAAGTCCCACCATGGTGTAGACATCTCTAACTCACCCCAGGATTTATCATTACTGACACCAGATGGTATGGGAGACATGGGATTCCCTCTCTTTCGCCTTTAGTACTATTCCCTCC
Source organism: Antrozous pallidus (assembly GCA_027563665.1). Classification (NCBI taxonomy): domain Eukaryota; kingdom Metazoa; phylum Chordata; class Mammalia; order Chiroptera; family Vespertilionidae; genus Antrozous; species Antrozous pallidus. The sequence continues at coordinate 42,356,519 of CM050518.1, forward strand.
TCCCACATACGCTTTATACATGGTGAGCAATTTGTAAAGCATAAAGTGGACTCATAAATAGATATTTATTTTTACATAAATCTTGGCAAACTGAGGCAGCTACTTTAAGGAGGTGATTAAAATTTAAAAGGCACCATTGTGAGTAGCAGATAATAAAGGGTTGTTATAATAAAATGTTGAATTTACTTTAATAAATAATACTTTTATATTTATGGACAGTCATTTATAGACAAGACAATAAAAACTTCCATTCCTGCTTACTGGATTTTCCCGTACTGCATATAAATCAAATCCTTCATTCAACGCTGCATTCATACTTTGAGCTTGCTATGTTTTATCAGAGTCGTCAAGTCTGTTGTTTCTTAAATCTGTTTTCTTTATAATAAACGACTTTATTGATTTGACTGGAGCTCAGCTCCAAATATAGCAGAATAACACTAATGGGCCAAGAAAGAGAAGGAAATGAGAGAGCACTTTATCAGCATGTTTCAGAGTCACAGGTAAAAACCATGGTGGTTTGCAATTTTTTTGTACTGTAACCACTTTTGAAGACCTTAAATAGGAAGCTGTTAATAGCAAAGTCAAAGTCACCATGATTGCTTCAGGTTGTGACCTCTTTTTTTTTTTTAATTTTGCAACTTTCTTTACTTGATTATTTTTAATAACCTTAACTGATGACAAAGGGAAAGTTTTCCTCCACAAAAGCATATTGTGTGGTTGGAAGTTTTTTAAACTTCTGTCTCATCCTAATATAGAAAAAAGGCCTATTCTGCTTTTAATCCAAAAGACAATATTGTCAAAGTAGGTTTAATGGGCTAAAAACATTTTTTTTTTTTTGGTATGTGAAACCATAGGAAAAAATGAACATATGCTGAAATATTATACCTAGTGTTATATTTATTTAGGCAAGAATTATTTATTGAGCACATACTATGTGCCAGGCTCAGCATTAGGTACCCCAGTTAGAGCAAGTTGTCAGAAAGTTGGCCTATCCCTAGGAAATAGCTAAGGGCAAATGCATGTCAAAAGGCACCCACTGACAAGATGGATAGACAATGTCCAAAAAAGATTTGTCTCTGTGGAGGTAAAGAATGGGTGGGAATAACTAAGAAGCAAATTCTTTCTCATGGGAAGTGGGTGAAAACAATGGAACTTGGATGCACTTGACCAGAACTCTTGTTTTAAAAATTGTTGATTATCTCCACCCAATTGGGCCTGACAGTTAACTGATGACTGATTCAGAATCTTGTGGATCCTTAGTGAGGAAACTGGGAGGCCTGGATCCCCACTTGTGCTCTCTTTAGCATCAAAATACCACAATTCTATGAAATGTCACAACCAAATATGAAATGTTACAACTAAATAATGTATTCATTAGCTCAAGTTATCTGTTTTCATCGCTGACGAATGACTCTAACCTCTAGCTCTAACCTTATTTCCAATAAATTCTATAAATCCATACTTGATACAGGAGCAAAAACAGGGTTTTCTTCTAATATGGCATCTTGGATCTGAAGTGTGTTATTCTGTGGCCCCAATTACTCATACCTCCCAGGAGTTATGTCTGTGTGATCCCCTCCAACCTGATTTGGCTAATGGGATATTAGCAAACACAATCTGTATAAGGAGGCAAATAAATGCTTGCTCATTAGGGCTTGTCCTCTTGAAATGCTCATTCTTACAACTGTCATGTAAAGAATTCTGAGAGAGAGAGAAAGAGAGAGAGAGAGAGAGAGAGAGAGAGAGAGAGAGAGAGACCTGCCAACCTTCAAGTCATCCCCACCAAGGTCCCAGGTGTATGAGTGGAGTTATCACAGTTATTCCAACCCCAAATGCCATTTGAATGCAACCATATGAGAGATCCCGTGTGGGACCGGCAGAAGAACCACCCAGCTGAGCCCCAGCCACCCAGAGTCATAAGTAAGGTGATTTTAAGCCACCATGCTTTGGGGTATTCTATTAAACAACAATGGATATTTTGAGCTCCAGTGGAGTTTGCATAAATGTTTAAGGAAGGTGAAGGAGGAGGAGGAGGAAAAGAAAAGGGATGTAAGAAAAGAAAAGAGAAAAAAATAGTTCTATACAGCTAAAGGTTTACAGCAAATAAATAAGACTTGCTGAGAGCTTTTCAGATCTTAGCCATGGCTTTAGTTTATGTGTAACCTTTAAAATTAATCATATTGTCACTGTCCAGTATATGTCTCCACAGATAGAAAATTCCAAAATCAGCCTCCCAGTGGAAAATTCACCCATGCAGATGATCAACTGTGGAAATCTGTGTGCAACTTCATGAAAGAGCATCAAATTTAGAATCAACAGCAAGGCTTTTGGATATAACTATTCCATCTCAAGGCCCATATTATATTAACTGCAAATCGCTCTGGTGGAGTTATAAGCTGACATCTGCAAAGAATTTGCAACAACCACTGTTATCTAACACCTGCCTCTCCAATTAAGGATACTGACCTTTTTGAAGTTTTAAAGAGGGGTAGTTTTTTAATTTGTTTCTCTTCAGTTATTTTATCATCAACCTTTATATAGGCCTTGGACATCCAACTCCAAATCACATCTTACACTCCCTCTATTTAACCACATTGAAATGAATCAAAGTCATCGAAGGAGGATTGTCAGAAATAGCTTGCAAAGAAGAGCTGGGGGCAACACAGTGGAAGCAGAAAAACAGACATCTGAGAGCTGTGGTCCTCTTTGCCTGGTAGTTATAACTCCACAGTCTTCTTAACAGAGAACCAGTGCTTCATGCCTCTATTTCTCAGGGGATTCTGGGAGTTTGAAGAAGCCAAGTTTTCCTACCTGCAGCCTGAAGATTAAGGAATTAGAGACTTCTGAGAGGCTGTTTCTCCTGGTTACTGATAGATGGAGGACAGGAGCTACTTTGCATGGGGAAAATGGGTGCAATATGGGGGCATCCTGCTCGGTGGATGACATGGTGGGGTATTTATGGCAAATAAACCTCTGGTGCCTGGGAAGAATTTGAATGAAAGGAGTGTGAATTGTAAATTCTTAGGTCTAGTTGGAGAAGCACATATTTAGAAAAAATATCAATTCATTAGAAGAACTGTTTTCAAATAAAATCGAAACTAAACCAAACTCTTCAGTGAATGCCCATTTCTAAAATTTAGCTTTCTCCTTAAGTGTGTCATAAAAAAAAAAAAAAGGATTAGTTTCCTATTGCTGCTGTAACAAATCTGGCAGTTTAAAACAGCACAAATTTATTATCTTACCGTCTGGAGGTAAGTCAGAAATGAGTCCTACAGGGCTAAAATCAAGGCATAGACAGAACTCGTTCCTTCTGGAGAACCAGGGGAGAAGATATCCTGGGCCTTTTCCAGCTTCCAGGGGCTGCTGATAGTCCTTGGTTTGTGGCCACGCAACCCCACCTCCGCTACGGGCATTATCTTACCTTGTCACCTGACTCTGGCCCCTCCTGTGTTCGTTTTATAAGGACCCCTGTGATTGGGTCCAACCTGAAACTCCAGGATAATTTCCCCATCTCAGAATCCTTAATCATGACTGCCCCATCCCTTTGCTCTGTAAGATAACAGCCACACGTCCCAGAGTTTAGGTTGGGGATGTGTTTGAGGGTGGAGAGGGGCATATTCAAGCTATGACACAAATCAACTCTTCCTTTTGCAACTGTTGCTATTTCTAAATTGTTCTGATAGCATTAATTCGACTTCCTTGCCTCCTAAGTTAAGTACCACTTCAGCGTCATGAAGATGAATGATGAATGTTGGGCTTTAAAGATGCTAACCATGCAAGGCTGCGCTCTGGCCAGGAGCAGAGAGCGTCCACCATGTGGTTCCAGCCGCCAGGACTCGGTCAGAGGCGGGTGGCCTAAGGCTGGGGCTGCCTGAGACCTTCCTCCAACAGGCAGCCTGGGGCTCAGAGAGCAGGACTGGCTTGCCTGTGAGGGGCATCCAGACCAGGAGACCCACTTTTGTAAAATATCTTCCCAATTCCACCAAAGCACTTCGCCCAGGATAATCACAGAATGTCAGGCAGGGCTTTAAAATCAGGGGCTCCCAGTCCCTCGCTCTGCAGGACGAGAAGCCCTTGTCTTGGAGAAGGGAAGAGACTCAAGCAGGGGCTCTTAGCAAGATCGGGGCAGAACCAGGATTTGAACCCAGCTCTCCCAGCACTGTGTCTTACATTCTGGGGCTCCGTGAGCAAAGAGGAAACTTGCCTCTCTCCACATCCTTTCGTTTAGGTTTAAGTAGCAGTCCGCCTAACACTCCACCCTTCTCACAGCCCAGGAGCAAGAATCAGGCTTGGCTCGTGCCCCTGGATTTCAGACTTGCAAAGGTGGGTGCCTCCTTTACTTCCATTTTCCTTTGTCTCCATAGCTACTTCCCTGTGGGACTTGGATTACGGCAGGCAAGCCAGCTGTGGTCAGTTTGATACATTCTCTGCCGACACGAAATATCACAGAATAATTATCAGGGCTCCAGGCTTTTCCTATGGAATCTTTGCCAAATTTCAGGCTAAAACCCTGCAGGTTGCCCAGGTCAGGCTCTTGCACTGAGTGAGGATTTGCCCTGTGGAGAGATCAGGCAGAAGGTAACTAGTGTTCAAAAACTCATCACTCCTCTATCCAATCCATTGTATCTATTTACAGGCACCTTTGGTACTGCAAGTTTTTTTTTTTTTTTTTAATATCCTAATAAAAGAGAAACATGCAAATTACCTTACCTTCGCTATGCTACCAGCCAATTAGGAGCCGGAGGGTGGGGGTGCGGTGTGGCATGTGGAAGGCCAATGGGGGGCGTGGCTGTGGCAAAGGACTGAAGTCACCTCTCCTGAGGCTACCCAAGGTCTTATTTCAGCCCTGATGTTGGGCTGCTTCCCCCAACCATAAGTTCCCAACGCACTTCCAGCCAGAGTTAAAGGGGGCTTCTTCTGTTTTTAAGGCATCGCCATAACCAGTGCCTGCCAGGCCCCTGTGAAAGCACAACTCTTTAGGTCTGAGGTGCTGGGAGCTGAAGCAGAGAGGCTGTGAGGCCCAGCTCACCCAGGATGCTGGCCCCCATCACCCCCTCCCAATTATCCTGGCCCAGCCTTCCCTATGCATACCTGCTCGCGGAGAGCGTGAGGTGGTCATGGCAGGGGGACAGGAGGCCTACACTCCCCCAATCCAGAAGGGCTTGACAGGGAACCTCAGGCCTCCACCCCCGCCCTGGCACCAGGCCAGGGGACCTCAGGTCATGTCCTCCACCCAGTGGGGCTTGATGGGGGACTTCAAAGTGTACTTCCCATCCTGGTGCCGGACTAGGGGACCTCTGGCTGCTCCTCCTGCCCCAGCTCCAGGCTGGGGGACCTCAGGCCATGCCGCACAACTGGTGCGGCTTGACAGGGGACTGCAGGCCACACTCCCAACCCTGCAGGGCATGACAGGGGACCTCAAGCCGCACCCCCACCCGGGCACCAGGCTGGGAGACCTCAGACCATACTCTCCACCCCAGCACCAGGCCAGGGGACCTGAGGCTGTGCTCCTCCTGCTTGGCTGGGCTTGACAGGGGACCTCAGGCTGTACCCACAACCCAGCGGAGCTTCACAGGGGACCTGAGCCTGTGCCCCTGTGCCAGTGGGGATTGACAGGGGACCTGAGGCTGCATCTCCCTCCCGGTGTTGGACCGGAGGACCTGAGGCTATGCTCCTCTGCTTGGTGGGGCTTGACAAGGGTCCTCAGGCCATGCCCCTTACCAAGCAGGGCTTGACATGGGATCTCAGGTTGTGTCTCCCACCTGGTGGGACTTGATGGGGGACCTCAAGCCATGCCCCCCATCCTGGTGCTAGGCCACAGGACCCAAGGACGCCCTCTGCCCTGTGGGGCTTGCCAAGGGTGGGACTGGCCAGGTCTGGATCTACCCCAATGCGGGGGGGGGGGGGGGGGAGGTCTGGGTCTCACATGATTTTGAGGCACATGTGAGTGAGTGGGGAATTGACTCTGGGTCCCATGGTGCACCCCAGACTCTGACAGGAGGAAAGTTTTCATATACATTTTACTAATTTTCTTTAATCTCTAATACTTCTATTATAGAGAAAGAGCAAATAGCAATATTAAATTATTTCCTCTAATTAATACCCTTTTAATGTACATGAATTTTGTGCACCAGGCCACTAGGATGGATGGATGGATAGATGATAGATAGATAGATAGATAGATAGATAGATAGATAGATAGATTTCAGAGAGGAAGGGGGAGAAAGAGAGAGAGAGAAACATCAATGATGAGAGAGAATCATTGATGGGCTGCCTACTGCACACCCCACACTGGGGATCGAGGCTGCAGTCTGGGCATGTGACCTGACCAGGAATGGAATCGGGACTTCCTGCTTCATAGGTCGAAGCTCAGGCACTGAGCCACACCGCCCGGCTGTACTGCATCTTTTACTCCCAAGAGCTTTGTGACTCAAATGCTATTTCGGGGACGTTATTGAGAATGGGAGAGGGGTCTCAATGTCTTTAAAGAAAGTGGCCCGGGGTTGAAGAAGGTTAAAAAACAATAACTCCATCTCACCCTTCTGAATTCCACATGCATTCTGAGGGTGACATTATTTGTGCCAAGATGTGGGCAGTGGCATTGATCATCCACACACTCCTGGCAGTGACCACAGAGAAGAACATTAACTTTGAACTTCACTGTCCCAGCTCAGAGTTGGAGCTGCCCTAAAGGCACTACTGGAGAGGGCTGTGAAAAGCAGCAGGTGTTTAAGGAGGCAAAGAGGCAAAAGCATGTTGTTAGGAAAAAATTGTCCCCAAGCCCTGAATTGGCCTTTTATCACTGTCACTCTGGCTTATAAACCCCTGTAACGTGTGGCTTTCAAGAAGGGGGAGCTAAATTCAGTGCCCGATGTCCTGCCAAGAGCTTTATAATGCACAGAATAAAAAAAGGTGAAATGTTTCCCCAGTCGCATTGCTTTCCCTCCCCACCCAAAACCCTTCCCTGGGGGAGAACCATAAACACAGACAGCAGAATGACGCTCCTTTATTATTTTGCCAAGTTCTTTCTCTGCAGATGACCTATAGAAGTGATTTAACATAGACCTGCTGGGGTTCCCACACTTTCCATGAGCTCCTCCGGCCGAGGCTGGTTGATTTCTTTGGGGTGTTATAACTATGACCTGCTCCATTAAGTCGCAAACAAAGTCCAGCTGGATATATCAAGCTCAGCTGGGCTCTCTGCTCTCACACAACCTGCTTGATTAGGAGAATCGCTGTGCTCTTGTCACACGGTGCCTCGTGCAGTCTGCAAAGATTGGGCTGCCATTGATTTCTGCATAATATGGATTCACACTGCCTTGCCACAACAGCGTGGCTTTCACACCCCACAATACCCCAGCAAAGATTGTTTTTCCTTTCCCGGCTTATTCTGCTGCTTCAGACTGATGCTGGGGGTTAGTTCTGAAAATGTGTCACTCCTAGAGGTAATGTGTAGCTTTTTAGCCAGCACTGGGCAACACATTAATTGCAGCTTGACTCGGACCTAGCCCATTTGGTGACTTAGTTGCAATCTTACAAATGTGTCAAGCCCTAAATCAACAAGAGAGGTGGGAGCAGAAAGAGCCAAACAATTCCAAGTGCCTGGTTCTTCTCAAGGGAAGGGTTGGGGCAGTTGTTACTGTAACATGATGTTCCTTGTTTATTGGGAAGTGGTGTTTATCTGGACCCTGGCCTTATCCTATTTTCTTAGACCCGTTTTCAGTAGCCTCGCCCCTGCATTTCCATGCCTATATTCCTGATTTTTTTAAGAAATCATGAAGTTTGAAAATTAGTGCAGCGAGGTACAGAGGTTTTATTAAACATTCTGAGACATCCTGCATCTTGGGAGATGCAAACTACAGGGCAAAATGTGGAGTGGCTACATCTTACCTCTATTCAATCATTTTAGTTTATGATGACATTTTTAAAAATCAGTAAGAAGGAATAATTCAGAGCCACATCATCATGTTCATTGAGCATATAGTGATCATAGCGTATGTGGTGAAAATTGGAAAATAGCATAAATATACATCCACCAATGGAGATGCAATACACAAGTTATGGCTCATTCACACTTTGGGTTAATATCTAGTTATTAAGAAGTGTATAGACCTATATTTTATTAGACAGGTGTGATATTTGTCAGTGAAAGCAAGTTACAAAACAAACTTATAGTGTAATAATTGTTTTTACTTAAAAAGAACAAAACACATTAAATGTGGATATGTGTGCATATTTTCTGAGAATACATATCATGAAAAGCATCTTAGAGATTTATATTCCAAATATTATTAGAGTGGAAAAGCTGTGACTTTTAATGGGGGTGAACTAGATGAGACAACTCAGTCTACCATTCTGCTCTTCAGAAATACATTTTCATTCGGATCGATCTGATTTCTTTCATTGTGTTTTTATGCATTTTCTGTTTTATTAATGTTCATTATTTTTATGCTTAAAAGAAGAAAGTTACACTATTCTTGCATAGTTCTCTGATCTTAGGTGATGGCCCTTGTCACATTGTATTATAATTATGTATTTGCTTTCTTGAAACTCTACCCACCCTGGCAACTCACCTATTATTAAAATGAGGAATCTAAGTGTCTTTTATTCCTACAACCTCAATGTTTAATGCAGTGCCTGATTGAAGTAGACATCAGTACAATTTTGGTTAATGAGTGAAAAATGTCTTCTGATTGAGAAACTAAGGAGAACTTGCCTTGAAGTGACTGGAAATTGTCAAGGCATACACTGATGCTCAAGGTGATATGGGCAGGAATTCATGTGGAAGTGTTTGTCCACAGTGTGGATTGAATTGTCCTGATTGAGTTGTATGCACTGCTTATGTTCTTGTGAGAAAGGCAGTGACATAGGATTTTGTTGTTATTATTAAAGTTTTAATTGGGTCATTTTTGCATTTGAAGAGATGACTTAACTAACAGTTAAATATTGTATAACCAACTGAATAACAGTCTGTTTTACATGGAGAAGTACTGAAATAGATGTTCAAATTCTCACAGCTTACCAAAAAAATCAAGGTATTCTGAATAATACAGCTCACTTTAGTCATTTAAAAAAATATTTTAACAACGTGTAGGCCATAGTGCTAATAAAATCATCAAAACAACAGATGGATGAATCTTGCCTCTTCTTTCTTTTCTCAATCTATATTTTGGGAATTCTAAGTAAAAGGAAAGTAGGCAGAAGAGAGAGACAGAGATACATAGAGAGAGACAGAGAAAGGGAGGGAGGGAGGGAAGGAGTAAGGGAGAGGAAAAAAGGAAGGAAGCAAGGTAGGAAAGGAGGGGGAAGGAAGGAAGAAAGAAGAAGAGAAGGAGGAAGCAGGGAAGAGAAGCTAAAAATATTATAAGAGGTCAGTGTGATTCTAGACAAGTGGATAATTAAAGTCTTCCACCGGATTTCCCTGTTTTGCTTCATTATGCATTGCCATTATGTACCATAGACTGTCTAAAAATCTGCCACCTTCTGGAGTCTTTCTAGAAGTAGTTACATGCTGGACTTAGAAGACTGAAAGTGGTTTAACTTACTGGAAATGGATAGCATAAATAACACTGAAATTAGCCAACTGAGAGCAATTCTAGGAGATAAACTAGTTAAACCAAATGAGAGGTACTGAGCAGGGATCAGTGGGAAAATGAGCCAAACTTGTAGGGGAGAATAAACACTGGCCCAGAGTGAAGATTCTGAGTGAGAGTCATGACATTTTTAAGGGAGAAAATAATGGCAATGAAGATTATTTCTTTTTTTAAATAAGTTTTTATTTATTTCAGAGACAGAAAGGGAAAGGGACAGAGAGAAAAACATCAGTGATGCGAGAGGATCATTCATCGGCTGCCTCTTGCAAGCCCCATAATGGAGCCAGCAACCTGGACATGTAACCTGACTGGTTTATGAGTCAATGCTCAAGCACTGAGTCACACTGGCCAGGCAAAGATCGTTTCTTTAGTCGTATAGAGAATTCACTGCACATAGGGAAATCAAAAAATTCAGGAAAAATTTGAATATGATGGCAGCATTCCAGATGTGTGGTGAATAGTGGGGGTAAAGGAGAAAAGACTACAGGATTCCAATCAGAAAATAATAAACATTTAGCTACTGAAACTGAATCTAAAAAAACATTTATATTATATATATATATATATACACACACACACACACATATATATATATATATATATATATATATATATACACACACACACACACACTAACTAGTGGCCCAGTGCACGAAATTTGTGCACAATAAAAGGGTATTATTAGAGGAAATAATTTAATATTGCTATTTTCTCTTTTTCTATAATAGAAGTGTCAGAGACTGAAGAAAATTAGTAAAATGTACATGAAAACCTTCCTCCTGTCAAAGTCTGGAGCGTACCACAGAGCCCAGAGTCAAGTCCCCACTTACCACATGTTCCTCAAAATCACATGAGACCCAGACCCAGCCGCCCCCCCACCCTGCCCCTGCATTGGGGTAGATTCAGACCCTGCCAGTCCCACTCTTGTCAAGCCACCCAGGGCACGGTGTGTCCTCAGGTCCCCTGGCCCAGCACCAGGATGGGGGGCATGGCCTGAGATCCCCTGTCAAGCCCTGCTGGGTAGGGGGCATGGCCTGAGGTCCCCAGTCAAGCCCCACCAGGCAGAGGAGCACAGCCTCAAGTCCCCCAGCCCAGCACCAGGAGGGGGTCGCAGCCTCAGGTCCCCCGTCAATCCTCACTGGCACAGGGGCACAGGCTCAGGTCCCCTGTGAAGCCCCACTGGGTTGGGGGTACAGCCTGAGGTCCCCTGTCAAACTCAGCCAGGCAGGAGGGGCACAGCCTCAGGACCCCTGGCCTGGTGCTGGGGCAGAGGGTATGGTCTGAGGTCCCCCAGCCTGGTGCCGGGGTGGAAGCGCAGCCTGAGGACCCCTGTGAAGCCCTGCCAGGTGGAGAAAAAAGTCTGAGGTCCCCTAAACCAGCAACAGGATGAGAAGCACACCTTGAGGTCCCCTGTGAAGCCCTGCCAGGTTGGGAGTGTGGCCTGTAGTCCCCTGTCAAGCCGCACCAGGTGGGAGGCACGGCCTGAGGTCCCCAAGCCTGGAGCTGGGGTGGGTAGAGCAGCCTGAGGTACCCTAGCCCAGCACCAGGTTGGGAAGCACACCTTGAGGTCCCCTGTCAAGCCCTGCCAGGTGGGGGGCATGGCCTGAGGTCCCCTGTCAAGCCCCTCTGGATTGGGGGAGGGTGTAAGCCTCCCTTCCCTCGTGCTGTGGCTATACCCCCGCGGGTTTCCCATCCAGCTGCTACCACACACTCCGCGAGCAGGTATGCGTAGGGAAGGCTGGGCCAGGATAATTGGGAGGGGGTGATGGGGGCCAGCATCCTGGGTGAGCTGGGCCTCACAGCCTCTCTGCTTCAGCTCCCAGCATCCTGGACCTAAGGAGTAGTGTTTTCACAGGGGCCTGGCAGGCACTGGATATGGTGATGCCTTAAAAACAGAAGAAGCCCCCTTTAACTCTGGCTGGAAATGCGTTGGGAACTTATGGTCGGGGGAAGCAGGCCAACATCAGGACTGAAATAAGACCTTGGGTAGCCTCCGAAGGGGGCAAACCAACAGTAAAAGGTATCTTTGAAACAAAGACATTTGAACATACAGTGAATATTAGGTGATATTAAGGAATTACCTTAACTTTTTAAGGTGTGACAATGGCTGAATATTTACTTATTTTTTAAAGGTACTCATCAGAGGATATTTAAGTGGGAAACAACTTTCTTTGAAAGTATGGTGGTGTCCTGGCCCAGCCCTCCCTGCACCACGGACGCCTCAAGGAGGCGTCCTTAGCCTCTCCCGCTGGCTCGCTAGGCCCTCAAAAACACCCTGTGCAGAGGCGTGGTCCCTGCTTTGTTCCCCGCCCCCGCCAGCTTGAAGCTAAGCATTCCCAGCTGACGCTGGCCTGAAGCATTTCGTTCCCTGCCTGCACCAGTGTGAAGCGAAGTGTTCCCCACAGGTGTGAGCACTTGAGGCACCGGCATGGTGAAGGGAAGTGTTTACTCGTGTCCAGGCAAGCCATGGCCACGCCCCAGTCACGCCCCCCGCTCCTGATTGGCTGGTAGCATAGCCAACCAGGAGCCAAAGTACGGTCACATTTGCATGTTACTCTTTTATTAGAAAAAACAGAAACATGCAAATTGACCATACCTCCAATACACCCACCAGCCACACCCACCAGCCAATCAGGAGTGAGTATGCAAATTAACCAAACAAATATGGCAGCAGCCATGGAGCTGGAGCAAGCAGGAGGCTTGGGTTGCCCCTGGAAATGGAAGAAGCTAAGCTTCCCACACACTCTGGCCAGACCTGGCCTCCACTCAAGGACACAAAGTTTTAATTATAGAAGATAAATAAATCCCAGATACCTGCTTCCAGCCAGCCCTGGACTCCACTCAAGAGGTACTGGAAAAATAAAAGAAAAAAAGGAGGGGCTGGGAGCCTGGATCACTGGGGGATGTGGCCAGCCTGAAAACAGCCCCTCAGCTTATCACCCCGGCTGGCCAGGTACTCCAATGGTGACCCCCACTCTGAAGAAGGTGTAGCAAGCTTGAAAACAGCCCTCAGCCCCTCAACCAGGCTGGCAATACCCCCATGGGGTGAGGGTCTCCACTGGGGGGCTTTACCAGCTTGAAAATGGCCCTCAGCCCCTCACCCAGGCTGCCCCATGCTCCAAGGGAACCCTCACCCTGATCTGGGCAAACCAGCTGGCCCCCACCAATGCACCAGGCCTCTATATAGACTAATAAAAGGGTAATGTGCTAATTAGACTAGGATACCTTCCAGAAAACCTTCTGGATGTTCTTCTGGACAAAGCCATGGTGGCGGGGCCAAGGTAGAGGCAGTTAGAATCCAAGAGGGGAGGGCAGTTGTGGGTGATCAGGCCAGGATGGGATGGCAATTGTGAGTGATCAGGCTGGTGAGGGGTGGGGCTATGGGGGATAAGCAGACCATAAGGGGGGCCAGTTGGGGGCAAGCAGAATTTCAGTGGGGGACAGTTGGAGGTGATCAGGATGGGGGGGAGGGTAGTTTGGAGTGAGCAGGCCAGCAGGGGAGCAGTTGGGGATGAGCAGGCCAGGATGGGATGGCAGTTCTGAGTGATTAGGATGGGGTGGCAGGGCTGTTGGGATAAGCAGACCAGCAGGGGGGCCAGTTGGGGGAGAGCAGACATCAGTGGGGTCAGTTGGAGGTGATCAGGATAGCAAGGGGGCATTTTGGAATGAGGCCAGTATGGAGGGAAGGTGGGGGCAAGCAGGCCAGCAGAGAGGCAGTTGGGATGAGCAGGCCAGCAGGGGAGCAGTTGGGTGTGAGCAGGCTGGCAGGCAGAGTGGTTAGGGGCAATCAGGCAGGCAGGCAGGCAGGTAAGGGGTTAGGAGCCAGCAGTCCTGGATTGCGAGAGGGATGTCCAACTGCCTGTTGAGGCCCGATCCCCGTAAACTGGCAGTAAGACATCCTTTAAGCGGTCCCAGATTGAAGAGGGTGCAGGCTGGGCTGAGGGACACACACCTCTGTGCAAGAATTTTGTGCATCGGGCCACTAGTATAAGTGTGTGTGTGTGTGTGTGTGTGTGTGTGTGTATACACACACACTAGATGCCCAGTGCACAAAATTTGTGTACTGTTAGGGTCCCTAGTGGCTACTAGCCACATACTCCTTCCCTTCGGCTGATCACCTGCTGCTGCCACTGCCACCACTGGCCAGAAACTCCCTCCCTTTTCCCTTCACTGCTGCCATCAGGGGGTTCCTATCACAGAGGCTGCTGGCTAGGGCCTCCTTCCCTTCCCCTGGCTGCATTGCCTCCTCCCTCCCCCCCCCCCCCCGGTTGAACCTCTGGATGACCTTCCAGTTGAGGAGACGATTTGCATACTACAATTTTATTATATAGAATATATGAACTGTTTCAAAACCTAGAACACATTTATTTAACAAGCAATTCAGCCCGTTTTCTCTTTCGGGTTTTAAGATATTATTTGTGTTTCTTAGAAAGACATGGGGAATCTCGCAAAAAAAAAAAAAATATTGGTAGAGTGATACCATGCTTGCATCATCCCCACCCTAAAACACATTGAGATAGAGACCTGCCTAAAGATGTGGCGACACAATAGGTTCATTTGTCTTTGCCGAATGCAGTTTCTCCCTCACGCTTCACATGAGTTCACCAAAAGCATCTATTTTGGTTGTGAGTTCTGTCCTTTCATGTTAGAGTCTACGTGACAGGTGCAGGGTACATGGTACTGGATAAAAATCCTGGTGCCTTCCCACATTTTGAGTGAAGAAACCAAAAAATAAATAGGAGGCAACATAAAAACCTGAGGTGAAAGAATAACTGGGAAATTTAATAAAGGAGAAATGACATGTTCAATTTGAGAACGAAATTACTTTACCAGAATAAAATCCAATAAGATGTGAAACCCAGTGCCTTTGGTGCTACTACAGGGCCCAGTCTCCTTGGATATGAAGAAATCCACCTTCTAGTCTGAGCTGGAGTTTAAAAGAGTCCTAGTCATTAAACAGCAAACCAAAACAAATAAACAACTACTTGTTATAAGACATCAAATTAGAAAAAAAAAAAGATTTAACAAACATGTTTATTCATTGTTTTTACTCTATGTTCAACTTTATTCGATTTAGTTTTCACCTCATGGGTGTGCTATTTGTTGAGCAAATATTCTAACCACTACAGGCCCGGTGCATGAAATTCATGCATGGGGGGTGGAGGATGTCCTTCAGCCCAGCCTGCACCCTCTCCAATCTGGGACCCCTTGAGGGATGTCCGAATGCCCGTTTAGGCCCTTCTCACAATCCAGGACTGCTGGCTCCAAACTGCTCACCTGCCTGCCTCCCTGATTGCCCCTAACCACTTCTTCTTGTCAGCCTGATCACCCCTAACCACTACCCTGCCCCAGCCCAACTGATGTCTAAATGTTCCTCTGCCAGCCTGTTTGCCCCCAACTTCCCTCCTCTGCCAGCCTAGTCAGCCCTAACTGCCCTCCCCTGTAGGCTTGATCACCCCCAACTGCCCTCCTTTGCAGGCCTGGAACCTACCAACGACCCTTCCCTGCTGTCCATCTTGTGGTGGCCATCTTGTGTCCACATGGGGACAGGATCTTTGACCACATGGGGACAGCCCTCTTGTGTGTTGGAGTGATGGTCAATCTGCATATTACTCTTTTATTAGATAGGATAGAGGTCTGGTGCATGGGTGGGGGGCAGCTGGTTTGCCCTGAAGGGTGTCCCAGATCAGGGTGGGGGTTCCCTTGGGGCATAGGGCGGCCTGGGCGAGGGGCCTGTGGTGGTTTGCAGGCCGGCCACACACCCCACCAACCCAAGCGGAGGCCCTGGGATCTGGTATTAATTTACGTTCTACAATTGAAACTTTGTAGCCTGGAGCAGAGCCAAATCTTCTGCTCACTCTGTGGCAATAGCCATTTCTGTTTGAGTTTATTTAAATTCTATAATTGAAACTTTGTAGCCTAGAGTGGAGACCTAGGCACTAGGGCTGCAGAAGCTTGGCTTCCTCCATTGCCCAGGCAACCCTAGCCTCTGCTCTCTCCAGCTCCATGGCTGCCATTTCTATTGGGATGTATCTTCTATAAATGAAACTTTGTAGCATTGAGTGGAGGCCTAACCCGGCAAGGGCAGGCAGAAAGCTTGGCTTCCTCCATTGCCGGGGAAACCCAAGCCTCCCTCCTGCTCTCAGTGGCTGCAGCCATCTTGGTTGGGATTTATTTGCATAATTTTCTCCAGATTGGCTGATGGGCATGGCTGTGGGTGTTGCCTGATTGAAGGTATGGTCTATTTGCATATTGCTCTTTTATTAGATAGGATTCTTTGCACATTCTCTGGTTTTCAGCTAAATCAATATTTTCTTGAAATAAAATATAATTTAAATTCTCCAGAGGTCAATAGTATTTTGAGCAAAAATATCTGTTGTAATTGCAACCCACTAGTTTGATGCCAAAATCAATTTTTGCAACATCTCTCAGGGGAGGATTCCATTCAGCACAGAAGTGCCCTCTTTCTAACTTCTTTCCATGAATAGATGAGGCTCCTTCCATCCATGGTGAGGGCTAGCTGGTATGTAAGGAGCAATAATATTTTACATTAGGCCTTTATAGTTTCCTAAATGCTCATGCCCACAATAACATTTATTCATTTAAATAATTCTATGTGCCGAAACCGGTTTGGCTCAGTGGATAGAGCACCGGCCTGTGGATGGAAAGATCCCAGGTTTGATTCTTTTCAGGGCATGTATCTTGGTTGGGCACATCCCCAATAGGGGGTGTGCAGGAGACAGCTGATCAATGTTTCTCATTGATGTTTCTAACTATCCCTCTCCCTTCCTCTCTGTAAAAAATCAATAAAATATATTTTAAAAAATTAATTCTATGAGTGTTTTGAAGATAGGAGCCATGCATTATTCTCTTTATCATCTCCACAGTACCTGGTAAAATTTTAATAGATATTTACTGACTCAATGGAATAAATATTACTAGCCTTACTTGATAGCTAAAGATACCAAAAAAAGATGAAGAGTATTTACAAGATCTTATCTATACTAATAAAAGAGTAATAAGCTAATGCTAACTAGACCTTCTGGACGTCCTTCTGGAAAAAGCCATGGTGGGAAGGCCTAGGCAGAGGTGGGTGGGTGATCAGGCCAGGAGGGGAGGACAGTTGGAGGGTGATAAGGCTGGTGGGGGGGGGAGGGGGCAATTGGGAGCTAGCAGGCCAGCGGGAAGGGGGGTGCAGTTGAGGGCAAGCAGGTTGGTAGTGGGGGATACTTGAGGGTGATCAGGCCTGCAGGGGGGGGATAGTTGGGGACAAGCAGGCTCTTGGGATGGGCAATGGGGCAATCACGTTGACAAAGGGGGTACAGTTGGGGGTGAGAAGGCCAGTGGGAGGGGGACAGTTGGGGGTGAACAGGCCAGCAGGCAGAGTGGTTAGAGATGATTAGGCAGGCATACAGGTGAACAGTTAGGAGCCAGGGATCCTGGATTGCAAGAGGGATGGCCAACTGCTGGAAGTAGTACATCCCCTGAGGGGTTCCAGATTGGAGAGGGTGTAGGCTGGGCTGAGAGATACCCCCCACCATGTATGAGTTTTGTGCACTGGGCCACTAGTCCTATATATTAAAGAGATAATATGCAATTGACTATCACACCCTCACAAAAGATGGCCACCCCCATGTGGTCACAAAATGGTCACCACCACATAGTCATAAGATGGCCATGCCCATGTTGTCATAAGATGGCCACCACAGATGGCCAGCAGGGGAGGGCAGTTGTAGGTCACTGGGCCTGCAGGGGAGGGCAGTTGGGGATGACTGGGCCAACAGGGGAGGGCAGTTAGGGGTGACCGGGCTAGCAAGGGAGGGCAGTTAGGGTCAACACGGTCAGCAGTAGAGGGCAGTTGGGGGTGACCAGGTTGGCAGGGAAGGGCAGCTGGGGGCAATCAGGCCAGAAGAGGAGCAGTTAGCCATCAGTCAGGCTGATGGGAGTGGTTAGGGGGTGATCAGGCTGGCAGACAGGCAAGCCGTTGGGAGCCAGCAGATCCGGATTGTGAAAGGGATATCCAACTGCTGGTTTAGTTCTGATCCCAGAGGGGTCCAAGATTGGAGAGAGTAGAGGCTGGGCTGAGGGACACCCCCCTCAGTGCATGAATTTTGTGCACCAGTCCTCTATTCCATATTAATAAAAGGGTAATGTGCTAATTAGACCAGGAGACCTTCCAAATGTCCTTCTGGACAATGCCATAGTGGAGGGCAATCATGCTGGAAGGGGAGGGCAGTTGGAGGCAGCCAGGCTGGCAGGGGAGGGCAGTTGGGAACAAGCAGGCTGGCGGGGGTGGGGGGCAGTTGGGGATGATCAGGCTGGCAAGGGACAGTTAGAGGTAATCAGGCTAGAAGGGGGGCAATTGGAGATAATCAGGCCAGCAGGCAGAGTGGTTAGAGGTGATCAGGCAGGCAGGCATGTGAGTGGTTAGGAGCCAGTGGTCCCAAAGGGATCAGGCCTAAACTGCCAGTCAGACATCCCCCAAAGGGTCCCAGATTGAAGAGGGTGCAGGCCGGGCTGAGGGACACCCCCCTCAACCCTTGTGCATGAATTTGTTCACTGGACCACTAGTCCTATCTAATAAAAGGCTAATATACAAATTTTCCCCTCGACCAGGAGTTCGACAGGGAGTTCAACTGGGAGTTCAACCAGGGGGCGTGGCAGGCCAGCCAACTGCCTGTAGCCTCTCCCCCTTGCTGGCCAGGCTCGATCAGCTCCATTTGCCCCGATCAGGTTTGGCCAGTTGGACCCCACCCATACATGATTTTCGTGCATCAGGCCTCTAGTAATAAATAAAAAGCAGAACTAAGACTCTTCCAGTTCTTCTGATACCTAATCTTAGTCTTCTCTTACTAGAACATTCCACCACGACGTGCCACTCTAACAATTTTGTTGGCCAAGATGGAACACTAAGATTCACATTCAGTTCTATAGAAATAAGTACTATGGTAAACTCCAATCCATCTTTTTGAAGGATGTGAGGTAATATTAATGAGAAATATAAGAATAGTCAATCTTCACAGATTCAATCTCTACTTGTCCTATGCACTCACCATGTAATTATGGGTTTGTGTGATTTAAGAGTTCTCTTGAATTGATTAATAAGATGAAATGCTTCTATAGTCATTTAAGAAACACTTTCCCTTAAAACGTTAGAGGGGAAAAAGACTAACATTATGGCTAGACAGTTATTGGGCTCCTACATGGACCACTCTGAAACGTGGTCTTCTAAGGTACCACTTCCACAGCTTTATTGGAGTAATAAGCCCAAATTGTTTGGACTTTGTGAAGCTCCAAATCTGGTGCTAAATATGCTGCATAGTCATTTTAGAGTTGTTTCTAAAATTTTTGCAATATCTATAAAAACTTCCCAACATGGTTGACAAAAAAATATATTAGACTTGAAGGTAGGGTTTTGTGAAATATGATGCCTGGACTATAATTATTACCTGGGAACTTGTTAGGATCACAGATTCTGTGGTCACCCCAAGACCTACTGAATCAGAGACTCTGGTAAGGGGAACTCAGCAATTGGTGTTTCAACAAGCCATCTGGTCATACTGATGCCTGGTCAAGTTGCGTTATAGACTACAACTTTTTGGATCTTCAGTTAGAAAACAAATTTTTTAAAGATTTTTTTAATTGATTTTTTTTTTTTAGAGAGGAAAGAAGAGGAAGAGAGTGAAGGAAACAATGATGTGAGAGTGAAACATTAATTGGCTGCCTCCTTTACACTCCTTAGCAGGAATCGAGCCTACAACCAGGGCGTGTGTACTAATCAGGAATTGAACCCGCAACCTTTCGGTGCGTGGGACAATGCCCAAGCAACTAAGACAGGGAAGAAAAAAAAACTACATTAATAAAAGAGAAACATGCAAATTACCATCACTCTGCTATGCCCAACAGCCAAGCAGAGTAAGTATGCAAATCAAACTGAAAAGATGGCAGCCTCACCCCTCAGCCGCTCCTGGCCTGTGGGAGTTGGAGAAATCCTGTGCCAGGGCCCCAGGCTGGCTGCAGCCCGGGAGACCAAGAAGCCGCCTTGCCCTGTGATCTTAGGCCGCAGCCAGCAGCAGACACTCACATCCGCCTCCCCCACGTCCTGGGAGAGACGGAGAAACCGGGCCCCAGGACCTGAGGCTGGCTGAAGCCCAGGAGATGAAGAAGCCGCCTGCCCTGTTATCCCAGGCTGCAGCCAACTGGAGAATTTGCCCCCAGTGCATCTGAGGGAAGATGGAGAAGCCACGCACCTGCAGTCCAGGCGCCAGCACCTGAGTCTGGCTACAGCCTGGTAGAATGAGAAGCCCTGGACACCAGTACCTATGGCTGGCTGTGGCTTGGCCCGGGAGACAGAGAAGCCACCCACCCAGCAGTCCTGGGCACCAGCACTTGTGGCTGCAGCATAGGCAAAGCCACCTGCCCATCATACCCTGAAGCTGCAGCCAGCCTGGGTGCCTATGGCTTGATCAGAGGGAGGAAAGCTCAGATCCCCGTGCCTGTGGTCGGCTGGAGGAGGGAATCCTGGGTCCTGGATTCAGGGCCAAGGCAGAGGTGGTTAGGGGCAATCAAGTCAGCAGGGGAGCAGTTAGAGATGATCAGGCTGGCAGACAGAAGCAGCTAGGGGCAATCAGACAGGCAGGTGAGCAGTTAGGAGCCAGCAGTTCTGGATTGTGAGAGGGATGTCTGACTGCCAGTTATCCCCCAGGGGTCCCAGAATGGAGAGGGTGCAGGCCAGGCTGAAGGACCCTCTCCCCTCAGCCCCCCATGCATGAATTTTGTGTGCCAGGCCCCTAGTTTTTTAATAAAAACCTAAAAAATATCTCCTCTAGGAAAAGAACACAACCCAAATGGAGAAAGAGTGAGAGTGAGGTAATTTTGTTCTAAGAGGAAATTACCAAGTGTCCCCCAAGAGGGTAAACTTCTGTGCTTACGTTTCTAGCTAAATAGCTTCTAGCTAAATAGTCCTTTGAAAACCTAATGAACTGCCTCTTTAAAGAGTCCTTTTGAAATTCACCATCTTGTACACAGTATAGTTCTGATGTTACTGGCATCTTCAGTGAAATACCTGTATTGCAAAAGCAAATTTTTGCTTTACAAAAGTTGTTCCTGTTAAAATATAAAACTACCACTTTTAAACATCTAGCACTCGACTTTGAGTCATTTGTTGGCAAAAGTGATTTCTTTTGGAAATGGCTATAATTTGAAGGAGCTTTAGTTATTAGGTTAATTTCTGATGGGAAAATTACAAATGCAAACACATTAGAATAGACCACTTTACTATTCAGGAGAAATTCTTTACATTCAAACAGTAACTTTATAATGTCAAAATAACCAGTAGGTATTAATCAGTATCTGGTCTATGTAAATATTTGCTTGTTTCCATAGTGATTGGCAAGCCCAGATCCAGAAAAAAAAATCCACACATGTTATCACTTCCTAATAATACAATCATAAAAACACGACTGAGACCAGACTGAGAGGAGAAAAAACACCATTAATTAAAAGATTTATAAAATAGAGGAGGAGGTGACGAATGAAGTATTGAGTGCAAAAATGCACAAAGAAAGTAAAATATACCTTTTTTTAATTCTGAAAGAAACTTGAGCAACCCTTAATTATCTTCCAAAATGCAATTTAGAATTTTCCAAAAATAAAACATCAGACAACTGCTCCAAGCACACCGCACCCCCACCCACAAAACATACACTTTTAAAGTGGATATACAGCTATGGCTGTGAAGTGTGTTTGAAAAAAAGTGAGACTGTTGGCATTTCACTTGAAATCAACTGAGAAGTTCTTTACTAAAGAAGTGAGAAGCTTTAAGGCTGTTTTCCCAAGCTTTAGGGGAATACGGGTGTATTCTGGAGGAGGAGCATTTGGTCAAAGAGTAAATTAGTCATGTGGTTCACACATTGCAGGAGAAATCTACACAGGAACCACAGTTGTCTGAAATAATCGGTCCCATTTACAGGCCTTTGGTTATGAAATTTCTTCACAAAACAGTCACCAGCACAAAGTGTTTTAGAAACACTTTGTTCTTCTGATATCTGTGAGGATAATGCAGCACCTTTTTTAAATCCCTGGATGATTGCTAAAAATAAAAACAAACAGAAAAGCACAAGTAGCAAGAGAAGAAATGAACATGCCACCAAAGATTATTTCAATAGCTGTTCTGTTAGAGAGACACTCCAGGAGGAAAAGAGGTACAGAGGCAACCTAACTGAGGCAAGGTTCAAATCCATGCCTATTCTGGTGATCACTTTCTGAGAACATGGGAAGACCAAGTTTAAAGTATCATAATAAAGGCAAAAATTGCAGGAACTACACAATGATTGGATACTATCTCATGCAAACATACAAATTAATGAAAATTTTAAATACCATTAAAACAAATTATTCTATATAATAAAAGCCTAATATGCTAAGTGTCAGTTCAACCAGTGGGCAGTTCAACCAGTCAAAGCATAATTTGCTAATGATATACTAAGGCCATCAACTGCTCATGAACTGATGTGCACTGACCACCATGGGACAGATGCTCTGACCGGTAGGTTAGCTTGCTGCTGGGTTCCAGCCAATCCACCGGCACTGAGGGAGATGTGCCGGACACCCCCTGGAGCCCTCCTATGGTCCCTCTCTGGCTGGTCAACCTCCTGTGTCCCTCTGTGGCCCTGATCATGCACTTGTGGGGGCTCTCAGCCTGGCCTGTGCCCTCTCACAAACCGGGACCCCTCAGAGGATGTCAGAGAGCCAGTTTCAGCCTGATCCTGCAGGCTAGGCTGCGGGACCCCACTGGACCTCTAGTATTAATTATAAAAGAAAATTTCCAATATGAGGGATAGTGAAGAATTCCTTGAAAAACACAAGGAAGGCCCCTTTGAGCTTGGAAGTGAGGAAGCTAATGGTAATGTCCCAGGGAAATGGGGTGGGAGTGGCAGAGAGGGGTCCCCCATCCTATGGGTTTTATACGCCAATATTTTAGGGAAGGCCCCAGGGCAAGATCTTAATAAAATATTCAGCAGTTTTCCAGGTGTGTCCTTTCAAGGTTGTGGTCTCCACTGATTGGTTGGTTGGTACCAGGCAGAGGAGGTCATTACTCAATGCAGCTGGTCCTGACATCTGCCATGGCTGGTTTTGTTGCTTATCTGGGCCTGGGGTTGAAATACAACTGAGGCCTAGATGTTATCTCTAGGGATGAAAGAGTTCAGGGGGTCCAAACAGCATGACCACAGATGTGCTAGGGCAGTGGTTGGCAAACTGCGGCTTGTGAGCCACATGTGGCTCTTTGGCCCCTTGAGTGTGGCTCTTCCACAAAATACCACGGCCTGGGTGAGTCTATTTTGAAGAAGTTGTGTTAGAAGAAGTTTTTAAAAATTGGCTCTCAAAAGAAATTTTAATCGTTGTACTGTTGATATTTGGCTCTATTGACTAATGAGTTTCCGACCACTGTGCTAGGGAAAGAAAAGTCACCTTGGGGATGAGGTCTCACCCTACAATTGATTGTGCATTGCTAGGTACCGAGGCTTTCCATCCTGGTGACCTTCTGTACCTGGCCCATTGTCCTTGCTCTCCTCATGTCTGTCTAACTGCCTATAGCAAGTCTATTGCCAGGAAGCCAGGTCATTTCCATTATGTTTACACCACAAGCATCCAGCTATTTGGCATCATAGAAACCAAATATTTGGACCACTGGCTGGATTTTTCTCCTTTCTGACTTTCATACTATAGTCAGGGTCCTCGGCTTTTTAATCTTCCAAAAGTCAGAGGAAACAAGGTATATGGCTGTCCTTGGGAGGGTCACCATTTGGTGGAAATTGTTGAACTTAATAAACTACATTGTACGTTGTAAATATATCATTTACTTACGCTTTCAAGAAACTCCCTAAGGAGTTCTCTCTGCTCTGTCATCCTTCATGAGAATCAAGACCCACAGTAAAATATATTACAGGCAAACTTGTGTTTTTAAGCCAAAGCTAACTCCTTAGATCCATCTTTATGTCTACAATTATTGGATAAGGGGAGCAGAATCAAGTGGTGAGCCACTGTCACTCAGTCCAGAACTAGAACACAGCTGGGAATGTTCAAAGAACTGTTATTTAAACAAATGCTTCCTAGCGTTAAAGAATTATTTTTTAAAAAATGAATTAGAACAAAATTGGGAGGGGGCAGAGAAAATTCAACATCAAAAAAATTCTGTAAAGTAACCACACATAGTTTGGGTATTTTGTGGAAAGCTGGAAAAGAAAAATAGACACAATTCTCCCTCTCTCTAGGAACTCGCCCTCTAAAACAAAAAATATTGATACAAGCTCACAACAAAAGACACACAGACAACTGCACAAACATAAAAAAAAATAATCAAACAAGAGTCCCACGTATTGGTGGAAATGTTTCCTCAGACTTGGACCAGTTGTTTTTGCTGAAAATTTATTTTTCTCACTTTTCTTTTATATCAAAGGCGCACGGGGCTGAGAAAGTGCAGAGAATGACAGATCAAAGGGTGGCTGCAGAGAGCAGTGGCCCAGGGCCAGGGAAAGGGCCTGGCAGGTCCTTCCTGGAGAGAGTCTGTTGGTCCACACTGGAATGGCACCGCTGCTGCCAGAGAAGAACTGAGTTCTAATCCTGACTCTGCCACTAATTTTGGGTTTCAGTGTCTTAATCTGCCCAACAGGGGTGATAGTCCCTCACTCTGGATATTTCACCCAGATGTTGGAGCAGAAAAGAAGGCAATTGCTGAGAATACATCTAACACTACCTGTAAGGATACCTGTGGGAGGTTTATCTTTGTGGCCTTCTGAAAGGCTTAGTCTCTAAGCACTAGCTATTTTATCTGGATTTTAGTTTTGTTTATTCAGGATTCCAGCATATTGGGATTGTTTTTTGTTTCTTTGTTTGTTTGTTGTTGTTTGTTTTGTTTTTTGCTATCCTCACAATAAGCCTAAATATCCAGTCTTCCATTGGCTGACTCCTGCACGCCCCCTACTGGGGACCAAGCCCCAAAACCAGGGCATATGCTCTGACTGGTAATCGAACTGTGACCTCCTGGTTAATGCTCAACCACTGAGCCACTCAGGCCAGGCACATGCATGCATATTTCATTAATGCTTAGTGAAATCTATCCTCTTATTTAAAACGTGCATAAGCATTTCAAAAATAGTTTAATCAAACTTATTTAAAATGTATGATTTCTATACATATAACTGCTAGGCAGGTGTCAGTTTGGAGAGCAAGTCAATTCAAACAATAAAATTTGGCAAACTGAATATTTCTAACATCAAAATTTGGCAAAATGGATATTTCTAACATCAATAGTTGACTTTTTTAGTCACTGAAATAGATTTTAGACCAAAATTTATACTGCCACCAGCCCGGAGTAGGAGAACTTTGGGCTTAATGTGGAAACATTGAATTTACTTGCAGAGATGAGGCACCTGTGGAAAAAAGAGAGAAAAAAAGATGGGGTGGAGAGAATGTTATAACAGTTTAACTCAAAATAGAAGCCCAGGGTGCTGCTCCCAACTTATCATCCTCTGTTACAGTTTGGACTTTGATCTTTGTATATCTTGTGTCTGACTCCAGGTTTGAACCACGGAGGAAAGCACCTGACTTTGATTTTGGCTGCTTCATTAAGAAGATTATGATTGAAAGATTGGCCTGAGTTTACCCACACAGCCAGAAATGTCAAGATGGTTCTGGGATCTGTACACTGTCTCCTTGATGAGCCTTGATGGGCTGAACTATGCCATCAGAACTGGTTCGGGGGACTTCAGTCAACAATATTTGGTGGCCACTTCCTCTATGCAATGGACTGCTTGAGCCCTGAGGCTGGTTGAGCCAGAGAAATTTAAAACAAGATTCATATGTATGACTATGAATGCCTCTGAAATAAATGTACTTCAAACAAACAGACACACACACACACACACACACACACACACAGACACTTCGTGATGTCACCCCTTCCCAGGAAAGCAGTGAGAAATCAATGTGAAGAATAAAATTAAGTTGCCATTCTCCCAATGGAAATCTGAGTGCCTACAATTTTCTCAAATCATAAGGGTTTGTGCTCCCCGCTCCCCCTATAATTCTAAGTTTAGTATATGTAAATGTTTTTCCACATCAGTAAAAGAATTGCATTCTTATGAGCTCTGAGAGCATGAAAAGTTCCATATTTTAGAGCCCTTGATTCTAAACAGTGCCCTTGATCTGATGAAGCAGCGCAGTAAATAGCTTCAATCAGGTGCTTGACCCAATTGTCAGGCCAAATTTAATTAAATAAAATCTCATTTTATAAGTCTCTAATTCTACCCACAGAGAGAATAAATTTCAAGTACAAGTGATACAGGTTGAGTCACCTTCTCCAAAGCATCTTGTCACCTGGCTCACCTGAGAGTTCACTGCGTAGGTCACTCAGAGCTGGTCTGGGGGCCAGTCACTCGGGGTCCTGTGCCCAGATGGGCCCCATACTTGCAATTTAATACTCTGCAGTTGCTGCCTTAATATTCTTAATTTTATCTTTGAATAAATGTTTTGTAAGTGAAATCTCATAGGGTGGGGGTTGGGGAATGTGGGGTCTTGGGAACCCCTGTAGCCCTGCCTCCTGTAGCCTCCCTGCACTACCCCTCCTGGTGCTCAGCCCCATTTGGCCTCACTCTTCCCCACCCCCTGTACCTTGGCTTTCTGCCTGCCACCCACTTGTACACCTTCCTCCCTCCAGGGGGCTTAGGAGGATCAGGGTTGGACCAGTCTATCATAGCACATTCTATGGGCAATTCAGCAGGGGCAACTCATCAGTGCTTTGCTCACCTGGGCTCAGGATCCAGGTATTTGGTGCGACCCTGCTCTTGGCGATTGCCATATGCCCTGGGTTGAGGCAGCAAGGCTATAGAAACAAGAGGACATGGAGTGTCCTGTAATAATCTGTTCTATTTTATGAGGTTTTCTGTTAGAAAATTATAGTTTTAAAAATCAAATATTGAGTAGCAAAGAAATAGATTTAATAATCAAGATTATCACGAAAAACTATAATAGTTGTTAAAGAGAGCCTTTGTAAGTAAGCCCTCCCACTCCCCCAACACACACACACACACACACACACACAAACACACACACACACATTTATAAAGAGGTACCATTTCAGGTAAAGACAAATGTATGTGAACTAGGTCAGTGGTCAACAAGCTCATTAGTCAACAGAGCCAAATATCAACAGTGCAACGATTAAAATTTCTTTTGAGAGCCAAATTTTTTTAACTTAAAGTTCCTCTAACGCCCCTTCTTCAAAATAGACTCACCCAGACCGTAGTATTTTGTGGAGGAGCCACACTCAAGGGGCCAAAGAGCTACATGTGGCTCGTCAGCCGCAGTTTGCCGGCCACTGAAGTAGGCTGAGCAGGAGAGCTTTATGGAGGAGCTAAAAACTAGTTAGTGTAAAATTCCTCTCCCCTCTGATTCTGAACCCTTTCCCATTCTACTCACATACACCCTGCACATACAAACATACAATCTACACACAAACCCACACAACACACAGGTTTTTTGATCCAGCAAAGAAATTATAAAGTTTAATTCATGTATACCATCACTTAATGGGAAATATCAAGTTTTCAGTACTTTAAGAATTTGTGGAGGACAATTGAGTAAAATAAACTTTTTAAAAGACATATTAAATTGGTCACTGGAACTGAATTTATATACTGCAAAAGTAAGTTGAGCAATTCTTCAATACTTTTAACTCACAGCAAATTCAAGATTTTCTTATTGCACTTTAAAATTGTTTGCCTAAATTATCTAAATACTTGACTCAATGCTGCATTTTTTGCTATGAAGACATATTGCAAGTTAGTTAGATCTTTTACCATTACGGGGGAGGGCAAACAGCCATATATAAAACAAAGAAAGACAAATTCTGCCTTTAGATATTCACCCATAAATCCCTCTAATTTCATGTCAACATGCACACATTTTTCTGAGCAAAGAATTTGGCCGAGATCAACCAAATGCTAATTTAACGTTCTTGTCAGATTTAACAAATTATGTGTAACTCGGTGCATATGCTCATCAAGTTTTTAGAGATGAAGAGCATATTTACCCAAGTCAATATTCATATCTTTGAGAAAAGTTCCTTTTTCTTTTTTTTTTAATGTATTGGTGCTTTGATGTGAGCTCAAGTGTATCTGCTTGTTTACTCTAAGAGAATAGTCATTATTTGACCATCAGAAAATAGCAAAGATTTGCTATCTCGTGATGATATTTCCTTAATCAAACCTGAACTTGGTGCGGCAACCTTGATTGGTTAGGTCTGCATTACAATCTATAACAACCGGAAAATACATATGGGTTGCATGAATTTGAAATCTCTTCTGACATCTGAGTAATGTTAATCTTGTTTATATGACAACCTCATTATGGTGCATAATTGCTCAGCCATCTCCTAGCAAATACTGGGTTAAAAACGCATGGAAGATGCTTGTTCTTCTCGTTATTAATTAGCACATGTCCACTTCGCCAGATCCAGTGCCCAAACTTCATTTGTTATGTTCAGCCAAATGCATGAATAGGTTTGGAGTAATTATTTTCCAACATCATCTAATACCTCTCTGCACATCAATTAAAAATCCTCTTAACAAGGAACTGCATTTTGTTGGAGATCAAATGCCTGGTCCAAAGCTATATCAATCATGTCGAGCTAATTAGTGGCTCTGCTTTATATCATTTGTTTTACTTTATTATTTCATTGTACACTTCCTAATGAAACCAATTGAACAATTTTTAAATCTTTGTTCCATTAATTGAAGGCTTAAAGGCCAGCTACCTCGTCAGGCTTTCTTCCCTTTGAAAAGAAGTGGGTGCAAAGGCGGGGGAGAAGGGAGTCTGCAGACCTGTTATTATACCTATTTACTTTCTGAAGTGCCCGCTCTATAGACACAAGTTTTTAATGGTTTTTCACCATTCGTAGACTGCTTGCAAAGAACTCACTGCTCACCACATCTTTACAGCTTTTCTCTACATCCTAAACCATTTCAGAAGGATGAGTCGAAACAATAACAGGAGATGTAGGGCGGTTAAGCTTGAGGCTGCGCCTAGAAGCTCTCTAAATTACTGTGTATTTCTGTCAGCATTTTATAAACGGGTTGTCCAGCTTTATTCCTGAGTGCAAAAAGCTGCTGAGCTGTGAAAACCGTTTAGGAGCACTCCTTTGGGGTCTGGATAGAGCCGTGGATTCCAATACAAACATGAATGGATTAAATGCATACTAACTACCTAAGGTGGGAAACTATAATGAGGGAAAGGACAGATCCCAGCTCTTTAGGATTTCCGCTGGCTCATCAAACCCCAGCCTCAGCTCGCTGGGCAGGACAGGAGATGGCTGCCTTATTTGCTCCCAGTTGTAGGGCATCCTGGCCTGTGGCCTTTGTCACACCCACCCTCCCTATTGGTATTCATTTTGGTTTATGAGGCCTTCTCAGTTCACCAAATCCTTGTGCGCAGAGGTTTCCCCAGCCACAAAGCAGATCCCAATTAATGCCAAATCAGAAGAGTTAATGCTGGGCAAAGCAGAGCTAATTTTCTCCAGCGCTGGGTCTTCTACAGGGCTCCTTCCTCACGCACGTGAATCCATTTGAACTAAACAAAACTGACAAATCAGCAGGTGTCGGGCTTCAGACAAATGGGCTGCACCTCTCTCTTTGGTCTGTGCCAGAGGGGAAAAATCAAGACCAAATTCTCAGAATAGTCAGGCTGGACTTTAAAGTGGAACAGAGCCTGCAAGCCTGTAGACTTGTGGCATGTATTTACACATTTATTATTTTGAACATAAACTGAGGAGAGGGATTCTATGCAGAGATAAGAAGGGTGAGAGGTTTTTTTTGTTTGTTTTTGTGAGGTTTTTTTAAGCTCTTATGAGGTTTGAAAATCAGGGGGAGAGAAGGGTGGAGATGAAAAGACTTGGGAATCCCCTAATTTACTTGTTCTTCGCCCAGACGTCTGTTCTTTATAATGATTAAGTTACTAACGTTTATTTGTCAGTAATAATTGAATTTTACACCAAAGTGAATTATCGAAACAAATGAACTGCTCTGTTGCAATTTTAAATAGCCTTCTTTGCAAATTATCTCCCATGATTTATATTAATCCTATGGGGAAGGCAG